>OY804575.1:15374812-16079968 GCA_963680875.1 Bathymodiolus brooksi | reverse complement strand
CCATGTATAAGGTATTTAGGTGTTAGACACCATGTATAAGGTATTTAGGTGTTAGACACCATGTATAAGGTATTTAGGTGTTAGACACCATGTATAAGGTATTTAGGTGTTAGACACCATGTATAAGGTATTTAGGTGTTAGACACCATGTATAAGGTATTTAGGTGTTAGACACCATGTATAAGGTATTTAGGTGTTAGACACCATGTATAAGGTATTTAGGTGTTAGACACCATGTAAGTAAGGTAGACCATGTATAAGGTATTTAGGTGTTAGACACCATGTATAAGGTATTTAGGTGTTAGACACCATGTATAAGGTATTTAGGTGTTAGACACCATGTATAAGGTATTTAGGTGTTAGACACCATGTATAAGGTATTTAGGTGTTAGACACCATGTATAAGGTATTTAGGTGTTAGACACCATGTATAAGGTATTTAGGTGTTAGACACCATGTATAAGGTATTTAGGTGTTAGACACCATGTATAAGGTATTTAGGTGTTAGACACCATGTATAAGGTATTTAGGTGTTAGACACCATGTATAAGGTATTTAGGTGTTAGACACCATGTATAAGGTATTTAGGTGTTAGACACCATGTATAAGGTATTTAGGTGTTAGACACCATGTATAAGGTATTTAGGTGTTAGACACCATGTATAAGGTATTTAGGTGTTAGACACCATGTATAAGGTATTTAGGTGTTAGACACCATGTATAAGGTATTTAGGTGTTAGACACCATGTATAAGGTATTTAGGTGTTAGACACCATGTATAAGGTATTTAGGTGTTAGACACCATGTATAAGGTATTTAGGTGTTAGACACCATGTATAAGGTATTTAGGTGTTAGACACCATGTATAAGGTATTTAGGTGTTAGACACCATGTATAAGGTATTTAGGTGTTAGACACCATGTATAAGGTATTTAGGTGTTAGACACCATGTATAAGGTATTTAGGTGTTAGACACCATGTATAAGGTATTTAGGTGTTAGACACCATGTATAAGGTATTTAGGTGTTAGACACCATGTATAAGGTATTTAGGTGTTAGACACCATGTATAAGGTATTTAGGTGTTAGACACCATGTATAAGGTATTTAGGTGTTAGACACCATGTATAAGGTATTTAGGTGTTAGACACCATGTATAAGGTATTTAGGTGTTAGACACCATGTATAAGGTATTTAGGTGTTAGACACCATGTATAAGGTATTTAGGTGTTAGACACCATGTATAAGGTATTTAGGTGTTAGACACCATGTATAAGGTATTTAGGTGTTAGACACCATGTATAAGGTATTTAGGTGTTAGACACCATGTATAAGGTATTTAGGTGTTAGACACCATGTATAAGGTATTTAGGTGTTAGACACCATGTATAAGGTATTTAGGTGTTAGACACCATGTATAAGGTATTTAGGTGTTAGACACCATGTATAAGGTATTTAGGTGTTAGACACCATGTATAAGGTATTTAGGTGTTAGACACCATGTATAAGGTATTTAGGTGTTAGACACCATGTATAAGGTATTTAGGTGTTAGACACCATGTATAAGGTATTTAGGTGTTAGACACCATGTATAAGGTATTTAGGTGTTAGACACCATGTATAAGGTATTTAGGTGTTAGACACCATGTATAAGGTATTTAGGTGTTAGACACCATGTATAAGGTATTTAGGTGTTAGACACCATGTATAAGGTATTTAGGTGTTAGACACCATGTATAAGGTATTTAGGTGTTAGACACCATGTATAAGGTATTTAGGTGTTAGACACCATGTATAAGGTATTTAGGTGTTAGACACCATGTATAAGGTATTTAGGTGTTAGACACCATGTATAAGGTATTTAGGTGTTAGACACCATGTATAAGGTATTTAGGTGTTAGACACCATGTATAAGGTATTTAGGTGTTAGACACCATGTATAAGGTATTTAGGTGTTAGACACCATGTATAAGGTATTTAGGTGTTAGACACCATGTATAAGGTATTTAGGTGTTAGACACCATGTATAAGGTATTTAGGTGTTAGACACCATGTATAAGGTATTTAGGTGTTAGACACCATGTATAAGGTATTTAGGTGTTAGACACCATGTATAAGGTATTTAGGTGTTAGACACCATGTATAAGGTATTTAGGTGTTAGACACCATGTATAAGGTATTTAGGTGTTAGACACCATGTATAAGGTATTTAGGTGTTAGACACCATGTATAAGGTATTTAGGTGTTAGACACCATGTATAAGGTATTTAGGTGTTAGACACCATGTATAAGGTATTTAGGTGTTAGACACCATGTATAAGGTATTTAGGTGTTAGACACCATGTATAAGGTATTTAGGTGTTAGACACCATGTATAAGGTATTTAGGTGTTAGACACCATGTATAAGGTATTTAGGTGTTAGACACCATGTATAAGGTATTTAGGTGTTAGACACCATGTATAAGGTATTTAGGTGTTAGACACCATGTATAAGGTATTTAGGTGTTAGACACCATGTATAAGGTATTTAGGTGTTAGACACCATGTATAAGGTATTTAGGTGTTAGACACCATGTATAAGGTATTTAGGTGTTAGACACCATGTATAAGGTATTTAGGTGTTAGACACCATGTATAAGGTATTTAGGTGTTAGACACCATGTATAAGGTATTTAGGTGTTAGACACCATGTATAAGGTATTTAGGTGTTAGACACCATGTATAAGGTATTTAGGTGTTAGACACCATGTATAAGGTATTTAGGTGTTAGACACCATGTATAAGGTATTTAGGTGTTAGACACCATGTATAAGGTATTTAGGTGTTAGACACCATGTATAAGGTATTTAGGTGTTAGACACCATGTATAAGGTATTTAGGTGTTAGACACCATGTATAAGGTATTTAGGTGTTAGACACCATGTATAAGGTATTTAGGTGTTAGACACCATGTATAAGGTATTTAGGTGTTAGACACCATGTATAAGGTATTTAGGTGTTAGACACCATGTATAAGGTATTTAGGTGTTAGACACCATGTATAAGGTATTTAGGTGTTAGACACCATGTATAAGGTATTTAGGTGTTAGACACCATGTATAAGGTATTTAGGTGTTAGACACCATGTATAAGGTATTTAGGTGTTAGACACCATGTATAAGGTATTTAGGTGTTAGACACCATGTATAAGGTATTTAGGTGTTAGACACCATGTATAAGGTATTTAGGTGTTAGACACCATGTATAAGGTATTTAGGTGTTAGACACCATGTATAAGGTATTTAGGTGTTAGACACCATGTATAAGGTATTTAGGTGTTAGACACCATGTATAAGGTATTTAGGTGTTAGACACCATGTATAAGGTATTTAGGTGTTAGACACCATGTATAAGGTATTTAGGTGTTAGACACCATGTATAAGGTATTTAGGTGTTAGACACCATGTATAAGGTATTTAGGTGTTAGACACCATGTATAAGGTATTTAGGTGTTAGACACCATGTATAAGGTATTTAGGTGTTAGACACCATGTATAAGGTATTTAGGTGTTAGACACCATGTATAAGGTATTTAGGTGTTAGACACCATGTATAAGGTATTTAGGTGTTAGACACCATGTATAAGGTATTTAGGTGTTAGACACCATGTATAAGGTATTTAGGTGTTAGACACCATGTATAAGGTATTTAGGTGTTAGACACCATGTATAAGGTATTTAGGTGTTAGACACCATGTATAAGGTATTTAGGTGTTAGACACCATGTATAAGGTATTTAAGGTGTTAGACACCATGTATAAGGTATTTAGGTGTTAGACACCATGTATAAGGTATTTAGGTGTTAGACACCATGTATAAGGTATTTAGGTGTTAGACACCATGTATAAGGTATTTAGGTGTTAGACACCATGTATAAGGTATTTAGGTGTTAGACACCATGTATAAGGTATTTAGGTGTTAGACACCATGTATAAGGTATTTAGGTGTTAGACACCATGTATAAGGTATTTAGGTGTTAGACACCATGTATAAGGTATTTAGGTGTTAGACACCATGTATAAGGTATTTAGGTGTTAGACACCATGTATAAGGTATTTAGGTGTTAGACACCATGTATAAGGTATTTAGGTGTTAGACACCATGTATAAGGTATTTAGGTGTTAGACACCATGTATAAGGTATTTAGGTGTTAGACACCATGTATAAGGTATTTAGGTGTTAGACACCATGTATAAGGTATTTAGGTGTTAGACACCATGTATAAGGTATTTAGGTGTTAGACACCATGTATAAGGTATTTAGGTGTTAGACACCATGTATAAGGTATTTAGGTGTTAGACACCATGTATAAGGTATTTAGGTGTTAGACACCATGTATAAGGTATTTAGGTGTTAGACACCATGTATAAGGTATTTAGGTGTTAGACACCATGTATAAGGTATTTAGGTGTTAGACACCATGTATAAGGTATTTAGGTGTTAGACACCATGTATAAGGTATTTAGGTGTTAGACACCATGTATAAGGTATTTAGGTGTTAGACACCATGTATAAGGTATTTAGGTGTTAGACACCATGTATAAGGTATTTAGGTGTTAGACACCATGTATAAGGTATTTAGGTGTTAGACACCATGTATAAGGTATTTAGGTGTTAGACACCATGTATAAGGTATTTAGGTGTTAGACACCATGTATAAGGTATTTAAGTGTTAGACACCATGTATAAGGTATTTAGGTGTTAGACACCATGTATAAGGTATTTAAGTGTTAGACACCATGTATAAGGTATTTAGGTGTTAGACACCATGTATAAGGTATTTAAGTGTTAGACACCATGTATAAGGTATTTAGGTGTTAGACACCATGTATAAGGTATTTAGGTGTTAGACACCATGTATAAGGTATTTAGGTGTTAGACACCATGTATAAGGTATTTAGGTGTTAGACACCATGTATAAGGTATTTAGGTGTTAGACACCATGTATAAGGTATTTAAGTGTTAGACACCATGTATAAGGTATTTAGGTGTTAGACACCATGTATAAGGTATTTAGGTGTTAGACACCATGTATAAGGTATTTAGGTGTTAGACACCATGTATAAGGTATTTAGGTGTTAGACACCATGTATAAGGTATTTAAGTGTTAGACACCATGTATAAGGTATTTAGGTGTTAGACACCATGTATAAGGTATTTAGGTGTTAGACACCATGTATAAGGTATTTAGGTGTTAGACACCATGTATAAGGTATTTAGGTGTTAGACACCATGTATAAGGTATTTAAGTGTTAGACACCATGTATAAGGTATTTAGGTGTTAGACACCATGTATAAGGTATTTAGGTGTTAGACACCATGTATAAGGTATTTAGGTGTTAGACACCATGTATAAGGTATTTAGGTGTTAGACACCATGTATAAGGTATTTAGGTGTTAGACACCATGTATAAGGTATTTAGGTGTTAGACACCATGTATAAGGTATTTAGGTGTTAGACACCATGTATAAGGTATTTAGGTGTTAGACACCATGTATAAGGTATTTAGGTGTTAGACACCATGTATAAGGTATTTAGGTGTTAGACACCATGTATAAGGTATTTAGGTGTTAGACACCATGTATAAGGTATTTAGGTGTTAGACACCATGTATAAGGTATTTAGGTGTTAGACACCATGTATAAGGTATTTAGGTGTTAGACACCATGTATAAGGTATTTAGGTGTTAGACACCATGTATAAGGTATTTAGGTGTTAGACACCATGTATAAGGTATTTAGGTGTTAGACACCATGTATAAGGTATTTAGGTGTTAGACACCATGTATAAGGTATTTAGGTGTTAGACACCATGTATAAGGTATTTAGGTGTTAGACACCATGTATAAGGTATTTAGGTGTTAGACACCATGTATAAGGTATTTAGGTGTTAGACACCATGTATAAGGTATTTAGGTGTTAGACACCATGTATAAGGTATTTAGGTGTTAGACACCATGTATAAGGTATTTAGGTGTTAGACACCATGTATAAGGTATTTAGGTGTTAGACACCATGTATAAGGTATTTAGGTGTTAGACACCATGTATAAGGTATTTAGGTGTTAGACACCATGTATAAGGTATTTAGGTGTTAGACACCATGTATAAGGTATTTAGGTGTTAGACACCATGTATAAGGTATTTAGGTGTTAGACACCATGTATAAGGTATTTAGGTGTTAGACACCATGTATAAGGTATTTAGGTGTTAGACACCATGTATAAGGTATTTAGGTGTTAGACACCATGTATAAGGTATTTAGGTGTTAGACACCATGTATAAGGTATTTAGGTGTTAGACACCATGTATAAGGTATTTAGGTGTTAGACACCATGTATAAGGTATTTAGGTGTTAGACACCATGTATAAGGTATTTAGGTGTTAGACACCATGTATAAGGTATTTAGGTGTTAGACACCATGTATAAGGTATTTAGGTGTTAGACACCATGTATAAGGTATTTAAGTGTTAGACACCATGTATAAGGTATTTAGGTGTTAGACACCATGTATAAGGTATTTAGGTGTTAGACACCATGTATAAGGTATTTAGGTGTTAGACACCATGTATAAGGTATTTAGGTGTTAGACACCATGTATAAGGTATTTAGGTGTTAGACACCATGTATAAGGTATTTAGGTGTTAGACACCATGTATAAGGTATTTAGGTGTTAGACACCATGTATAAGGTATTTAAGTGTTAGACACCATGTATAAGGTATTTAGGTGTTAGACACCATGTATAAGGTATTTAGGTGTTAGACACCATGTATAAGGTATTTAGGTGTTAGACACCATGTATAAGGTATTTAGGTGTTAGACACCATGTATAAGGTATTTAGGTGTTAGACACCATGTATAAGGTATTTAGGTGTTAGACACCATGTATAAGGTATTTAGGTGTTAGACACCATGTATAAGGTATTTAGGTGTTAGACACCATGTATAAGGTATTTAGGTGTTAGACACCATGTATAAGGTATTTAGGTGTTAGACACCATGTATAAGGTATTTAGGTGTTAGACACCATGTATAAGGTATTTAGGTGTTAGACACCATGTATAAGGTATTTAGGTGTTAGACACCATGTATAAGGTATTTAGGTGTTAGACACCATGTATAAGGTATTTAAGTGCATTTGTTTTTTGTTTTTGTTTTTTAATCAAGTTTCCTTTTTACACAGTTCAGTTGTTTCAGAAAAATATATTTTCTAATCGTCCTATGTAAAACTATGTCCTGCATTGGCAGTCATCTTAGAATTCTGATCTGCATCAAAATCACAAACTTTCTGAAGAAACACTCCAGGATCACTAACACCATATTAAATTTCAAATTGGTGTTCTTTTTAAACAATGGGGCCTTTTAAAGCTCAGCCAATCAAAGTGCATTATTAGCTCTAGCAGCCATGTCGAATATTAGATTGGCACCAATATAACAAATTCAAATAGCTCCCATAGTCATTTTGACCAGACGACACTCGGCTAAAAACAGATATTAATATCTTGAGAAGAAAGTTCCTTGTTTAAACATTTTTTCCCTATTAAGAGAAATATATCAAGCAATAAATGAAATCAAATTCAGGATAACTATGATACTCATTAATTTGGAATTAAATATTTCAGATACTAGCATTCTAAAATAATTCCTAAAACAAGATATTATTTTTACACCAAAAAGAACGAAAAAGTTAATACAAGTACGCGAAGGGCTTTCCTACCTTCTTTTTAATGTCCGGTAATAGTCATAATATTAATTCTAATGCAATTTGTTTGTATCGTTGGATCTGATTGGTTACTATTCTACATAAAATTCTCGATCAACCAGTCATAACTAAGGGTTTCGGATGAAAGGATCCACCATCTTGAAAACGTGAAATCCTATGTCATATTTATAACAATACACAAAAATAATTAAAATGCCTACCTTGCAAACTCATTTTAGTTAAATTTTATCAAAATTAAAGCAGACACGAAGCCAAATAACATCTGATCTTTATGTCTTAAACTGGAAGTCTTCATATGACGTTATGTTGTTTATGTGCCAAAGTCGTCAACAATATTTCGGAGAATTTTAATTTGTGTGATTTTTAGATCCAGGGATATGCAAGAATACATGTTTATGTTCAGTTTTGCATTAGAATGGAGACAAGTGTATTTTATTTTAAGTTTTGTGAACGTAACTCTTGGTTTTACAGTCACAAATATCTGTTTACCTAGCTCCGCAATGCGTCGCTAGGTAAACTCAATTTGCGACCGTAAAGCTTAAAATACAATACAGTTTTCTCTTAATTCACCTGCTATTATAAAGCCAAGCTATAAATTGTGTAGAATTCCAGTAAGTATCGGGAGCCTCCCAATCTCCATCAGACCATATAACCTCAGGTTTGTAATTGTTGATAAGCTCATACAACTCCGGCATGGTCTTTTGCTGAAAATAATTAAATAAAAATAGTCAAACATATTATAAAGTGCACACAACACCACTTTAAACTGTAGCCATTTTTAAATATCCTATTATCAGTGAAGTGTGATTTAGATGATTTACATATAATTTTTAAATTGATATTAAGCTTTAGTGGGTTAGGATTATGGTGTTTAATGCCACTTTCAACAACATTTCAGCTATATCATAGCAGTCAGTTTCATTGGTGGAGGAAACCAGAGTACCCGGAGAAAACCACCGACCTGCCACAAGTAACCAACAAACGCTATCACATTAAGTTGTATCAAGTACACCTTGCCATGAGTGGGATTCTAACTCACAACTTTAGTGGTGAAAGGCACTGATAACAAAGGTACTATGAAATTACTTTTATTCGTTGGCACCAATTTTCGTGGTTTCTACAAATGTATTGATCCGTGGGTTCTTGAATTCGTGGTTTCAAACACTAAAGGCAACAATCAATTGGAAAATAGTAGTTCGCTAGATTTTAATTTTCATGGTTTAAGTCAACCACTAAATCCACGAAAATTAGAATCCCATGATTAATAATGATTTCACAGTAGTTGTAAATCCAACTACCATACGATCAGGACCATGAGTGCCCTGTCTAAGATTTTATAATTATTAAATTAACCTAAAGTCTGTAGAATAAAATAGCTACAGATTGTAGACATTATCTTGAACCATGTTAATTTGTACATATCTCAAAAGAATATGCAACAAGAGAAGAATCTCTTTCTATGTAAAAGGAAAAATAATAATTTCAAATGGTTTTTTTTAAGTTAAGTGGTAAATGCTTTAATTAACATTTATAACCCAAATGTATGAAATATATTACTGTAACAAATGACTGTGTCTTGAATTTGTTTGCTTTGTCTTCTAAATACAGAGGGTGAAACCATTCATACAGAGAATGATACAATCCAACATGTAGATTCTTCTTTCTTAGGGCAGTCACCAACTCTCCTGTTAGTAAAAAAAAATTGAAAATAAACTTTTTTTTATGCTTTAGGGGGGGGGGGGGGGGGTATCAAATTATTCTTATATCAAGGATAATGGTGTGAGTAGGAGTCTGGAGATGCTGGTCTAGAATTCACATATATACCTAAACATTTTCCCAAAATTAATTATTGTCCATCTTGAGTCCCTGAAAATTACGTCCCAACTCAAACATGGTCTTTCCCATTCTTAGATGTATACATTGTAATAGGATATCATAGAATCATATAAAGTTACTTCATTTTGACACATATCTGCTTCAGTATTGTTCTAAGAAAACATTACAGTTTTCTGACATTTCTGTAGTTTTATTTCAACAAAAAGATTTTTTTTATTTCTTGAAAAGCAAATGGTTTTTGAAGGATTTAAGGTCCTCCAATCTGTTAATCTAGTTCTATTTTTTGTCATTGGTGTTGCTATGTTTTATAAACTAGATAATAATTCATTGTGTTGTTGTTTTTAAATGACACATCTATTCTTTATCTTATGTTTTGATTAATACACTGGTTTTTTGGCATTTTTTTTTTTAGAAATTACAATTTTAGTACCAGTATTTGAAATGAATGTTGAAATTATGTGTTATCTTTGACTCACCGACAAGATCCCTCTTTGGTCCAACATCCATGGAGTTCCAGCTATAAGAGTGAGGGGATGGCCAGTTTGTAAAACCTTCATGGTGTTTTGAGGTAAACACTACATAACTAAAAATTTAAGAAAAAATCATTTAAAAAATTAGAGCATAAAAAATATGCAAACAATTATTCTTAGTTGTTAAATACAGCATGATAAACAGTATATTATCAGATTATTATAACTAAAAATTAAAGGATAAAATACTTCCCCAAATATAACAAGGGCAACACAAAGCGTGGCATATCCCCTCGCCTAAAAATTAGACCCTGTGACCTTGACCTTTGACCTTGAAAATCAATATGGTTCCAGATTCTCTTAAGATATAAGTATGTACCAAGTTTTGTCAAAATCCATTGAAGGATGTTGATTCTAGAGTGTTCACAAGGATGTTATGCGGTAAAAATTTGACCCCTTGACCTTTGACCTTGAAAATCAGGGGTTCCAGACTCTCTTAAGGACTATGTATGTACCAAGTTTGGTCAAAATCCATTGAAGGATGTTGATTCTAGAGTGTTCACAAGGATGTTATGCAGTAAAAATTTGACCCGGTGACCTTGACCTTTGACCTTGAAAATCAATAGGGTTCCAGACTCTCCTAAGGACTAAGTATGTACCAAGTTTGGTCAAAATCCATTGAAGGATGTTGATCCTAGAGTGTTCACAAGGATGTTACGGAAGGAAGGTAGCGTTACTATATCACTTCGCAACGAGGGGATAAAAAATGGTAATGTATGGTTTATAAATCATGGAAGCCAGAAAACCCATGTTAAAACTCAAAACACATTATTTTCGATTCTGACATGTCTAAGAGTACAAATACAGTAGTAAACTTTGATTGGAAGACGGTAATTTATATTTACGTTTGGGGACAATGTCATACACAATTTATGCTGCTAAATTCGAGCAGACGGTAATTCATCAACATGTACATTTACGATGGGAAAGTCAGTCACATGAAGCGGCACATGTGCTAATGAGATTATACCGCCCATCAATCGCTCGTTTGTTTACAAAGCGAAAGAAGGACGTCATGTTAGAATTTGACACCAATTTGCAATTACATGTACTTTTTAGATAACCTGGCTAAATGCCAAAAAATCTTTTAATATCACTTGGCGTCTGGTGTCTGTCATCATTAACTTTTTCATCTTTTAAGGATTGCACTTATAAAGCTGTACAAATGAAGTTGATCCACAATGAGGAGTGGCTTGTTGAGGACCTTAAAAAGTAAATCTTAATACCACACTGCACAGGCAAAAAGATAAATCTTTTGCCAGGTGAGCGGTACAGGCTCAAGTGAGTCTCTAGTTTAAAATCTCCCTATTTTGGTAATTCAATAGACTCCAGGGTTTGGACCTCGTAGACCCTGGGTCTTTATTTGTGAAGTTTGAATCTGTATATCACCAAATGATTCATATCATTTACAACATTCCAGAATTCCATAACTGTTTCTTAAGAAACATTTTCCATATTGCAGTCTATGCTCAGCTTAGGACACTAAGGACTCTGACCCTGTACATCTTGTGTCCTTCATTTGTATAAGGTATAATTGCCATTCAGCTACATACACTCTGGGGGCCTTCATTTGTAAAAGTTTAAATCAGTATATATCATAATGTAATAGATATACCATCATTCATAGCATTTCCATTCCTAATGTTAATATTAATAAGGTTGATTTATCAATGCTAATATTGATATATTATATAACAAATAAGCAATTAGTTCCACAACCACTTGCAAAACATACAAATGATGCTATCCAAGATGCATTTTTGTATACAGAAAGGTTAGAGTTTATGGATAAATATATATAGTAAAACCTGTCTATTCAGAACCTCCTTGGGACCAAATTTTGTGTTTGGAATAGACAGGTGTTCTGATTAAACAGGTTCAATCAACAAAGGTTTCCTACATACTATAATGACTTTATTTAAAGTTTGGTTTATACAGGATTTCGAGTTTTTCAGGGTTCGGTTTAGACAGGTTTTTGTTTCACTTTATTAACAAAAAATGTAACAATCAATATTAAGTAAGAAATATACATCTGTGATATGACTTTTGAGGTTAAATATAACTTATGAAGATTGCAATTTAAAATAGTTCATTACGCTTGTTTCGAATCATGTTCCGTCTTTTTTGTGTCTACGTCTGAAATGTTAGGCAGACGACTTCCGGTGTTTACGCTATTACGGTGACAACATCAACATACATGTATCAGTCGTAGATGCAGTAGATTATAAGTAATTGTAATATGGAGACGCCAAGTAAATGCTGAGTAAATACTGTCTGTCTGATAACAGAAATATATCAAGACAGATCATTTTCCGATCATGAATCTGATTCATGTATCGATATGTGCAATCACAGCAGTGAATAAAGATTGAAAATAAATTTAATATTAAAGAAGTAATTGTCTGTGCATTGAAGTCTTTGGTACAAATAATTTAATTGATATCTGTCTTACTCTAAATAGAGAAAATGTTAAGAATTCTGTGAGTTGAGTAACGTTAAAATGCCACATATCGATTGGAGTTTTCGTTTGTGTACATTGACACCGGAAGTTCAGTGCCTAACATTCCATCAAAATCACTTGGTCTTGCAGAAGAAAATAACAAACTTTTGACGGAATAGAAATAATTTGAAACAAGCATATTCTTAAAAGTCATGCTTACTTGGCTCCAGACTTATTGAAGATATCTGCCCATTCATCTGCATTAAAAAATTCTGCGGTGAATTGAGGAGCAAAATCTGCATATGTGAAGTCAGGTCTGTAATTACCCTTCATGAACTCTATACAGTTATTATATTTTGCCAGTTGCCAATCAGACCAAAACCATTCCGAGCGAAAACTAGGCACAGAAAATACACCCCAATGTATAAATATTCCAATTTTTGCTTCATCATACCACTTTGGTAACGGTCTTTTGTCTAAATCATCCCAGTTTGGTGGATATACTTTACTTTTTAAGCTCTGTTTGAGAACATTACTCTCAATCTTAGTATTATGCTGATAAATCAAATCATTTTGTTTCTGGGAAACAAAATTTTCAATTTCAGTATCTGAAGAAAATTTCTCTATGACAACCTCTTGTTCTATTACAAATTCATTTCTTATATCGTTTTCTAGGTGTTTGTTCTCAAATGAATCCGCAAATATTGACGATATGTTAGTTATCATAAAACAAACGAGTAGGAGTTTTCGAACCATTGTTTGTCAGGTGAGTTTGTTTACGAACCAATAAGATTACCAGTAGTCTCCCTTGCGGGATTATATCGTACATGTGTCTAAAATCGGTAAGTACGATCCCGTACACTTATTACTATTTAAAATCGTTTGTCTCATTGGCACATCAGGACAACAACAAAACAATTATGATTATGCACATTTTAAAATATTGCTTTTGCATCTATTAATTTTCATCCGTGAAAGAATGATGATATTTTCTTATACCTTTTTTCTAATCTCGCTCAGAAAAATTCTTCTGCATCAATTTTACTACGTAAGTTTATCCAGCTTAATAATGTATGGTAGTTGAATTTACAACTACCTATGTAATCAGTGTCTATTACCACTAACGTTGTGAGTTCGAACCCCGTTCATGGCGAGGTGTACTCGATGTGTGATCAAGTTTGTCAGTGACTTGCGACAGGTCGGTGGTTTTCTCCGATTTCCTCCACCTAAAACTGACCACCACGATGTAACTTAAATATTGTTGAAATTGGCTTAAAATACCATAAACCAAACCATAAACCAAACTTGAGCAGAATAACAAGCTGTCACATAATTACAGAACTTGAGCAGAATAACAAGCTGTCACATAATTACAGAACTTGAGCAGAATAACAAGCTGTCACATAATTACAGAATTTGAGCAAGCTGTCACATAATTACAGAACTTGAGCAGAATAACAAGCTGTCACATAATTTTGTAGCTGTATTTTAAAAAAATGACAACTTGAAAATATTATGTTAATCCATTGTTAGCAAATTTATTCATCTGAAATATATATTTAAAAAAAAATTTCATCTAATATATATGTTTTTCACTTCCGTAACATTAGATATTTTTCTGTAAGATATCGACAATCATAAACATGTACAGGTAAACTTACAACAAAATTACTTCTTCAATCTCAAATTTCGTTTAAACCATTGTGCTCAGAAGAATATTTATACATCTATCAAAAGCTATTTATACAAGTCAAGTGCATTTCTTTCCTTTAACGTTTTGGTGTTCGACATTACATCTGTGCCTCGACAGATGCAACAGTTAAACATGTTTTTGAATGCGTTCTATATACGTGTATGTCATTCTTACAGACAAGTGCGTTATATTAAGTATTTTGTCAATTAGTAAAGGCATGGATAGGAACATATATCTTACAACCACTTAGATGTCGGATATATAAAGAGGAGAATAGCGAAATATGCTTGGTATAAACATAGTTTATTGGTATAACTGACATATATAAACAAAACAATAGCAATTCTACAATAGGATTCAGAAACAAGCAAATGCTTTTTTTAAATCTGTTTCCTATGAAAAACATACAAATATCACAAACAAATAAATATGCATGCTGATTTAAATTTTAAACTTGTGAGAATTATTTATACATTGAGGGAGAAAAAAAATGTATGTAGTATGTAGTTGAAAGCTACACAATTTACCTGAAAATAATAATACAAAGAGATTGAATAAGATTGAAAAGGTGAAAAATATTATGTAATCATGTCAGGGTGTAAATCTTTTACTTTTTATGATAAAGGTTTGAACTGATTTAAATACTGCCTTGTTTTCTTCGTCATTTAGATTAACTGAGCCAAAAATAAGTAGATTCAGTGAAATTGTTTCTGGAATGTCCAAAGGTGAGAAGAAAAGTTGTTGTCTTATGACGCGGACAATCTAATAAGAAATGAGATACAGTTTCAGTTATTCCACACATACAATTTGGCGATTCAACAAGGTTTCTAATAAAGAGGTGTGCATTTAAGGCACTACAAATCATACGTAGTCTCGCATGTAATATCTGACCTAACCTACGTCCAACATAATAATGGGCTGGAACTTTAGTGTTTTTAGTGTTGATGAGAGATTTAAATGAATTTAGCGATTCCAAATTACGGGTGGGAAGTGGTAAATCATTCCATGCTTTTACAGTTGAGGGCAGAAAATATTCAGAATAAAGACTAGTTCGACAGTTTATATTAACAATATTGTTTATTTGTCTAGTATTATGGGTATGTCGGGTACCTACAGTTTTTGGAATTAATTCAGCTAAATATTGGGGTGTTTTATTGTAATTCATTTTATGAAAGAGAACAAGTTTGTGATTATTTCTTCTATCTTTTAGTTTCTCCCATTTTGTTTCTTCGTACAAGCTGTCATGTGATGTTAATCTTGATCATTCATTTGTAAAGGGGGGTGCTATGGTTTCTTTCTCTTACTGGAAATAACCATAGTTTCAGTTTGATTCGGGTTGAATTTTACGAGCCATTTTTCAGACCAACGTTGTAATTGATTGAGATCTTGGTTCAGGAGGAAAGCCGTGTCGTGTCGTTGGGGTTGTCAACAATGAGATATAAACTGGTGTCATCAGCAAACAGTTTAATTTCAGCATTGATCTCGTTTACGATATCATTTATAAAAGTTTTAAATAATAACCACCCTTTGTTCCCTCCCATAGAGATAATTTCAAAACCACTTGAGTAAATTTCCTGAAATGCCTGCTTTATGCCAAACTCTATCAAATGCTTTACTGATATCGCAGAAAACGACCCGAACTTCTTTACCACTATCTAAGGCTTTGCCAAGATCGTTTGTTATATTGATTAGTTGATTAACTGCAGAATCCCCTTTTGTGAATCCGGATTGACAAGTAGTTAGAATATCGTTATCCAATAGATGATTGTGAATATGTTTATATACACAACGCTCCATACATTTTGAAATTACACTAAGTAGGGATATGGGTCTATAATTTTTTTACGTCGTTTTGTTTATTATTCTTAAAAACAGGCGTTATATTTGCTCTTTTCCATTGGCTTGGATAGGAAGCGACCCGTAAAGAGAGATTGAATAATTTACAAAGAGGATATTTAATAATAGGTGCTGCTTCCTTCAACAGTCTAGGGTTAATCAAATCAGGACCAGATGCTTTTGTAGGATTTATCACTTTTAGAACATCTTCGACTTCATTTTCACATAATTTGATTTCACTTTTTGTAACATGTGATAAATTAGGGATATTGTTGTTAGAGTCGTCAATTCGCTTATCTTGCGGGGAAGAAATAGAAACATTAGAACAATTAGTGCTGGAATGTAGTGCCTGGGACTATATTAGAAACCCCACTCTGGAAGAGATTAAAACTGTACTACACGAAAACAGTTCATTCAGATGGGATGACTTGTCACCAGAGCTCAAAATGCAAATTATCATGGACATAACAAAAATACAGAAGACTCTAAACATCAAGAATGACTCTGTGAACCTAATTGAATACCAAGCAAGACGTTTGCTCTACTTAATACATGGAGCGCGGTATAGGCTGATAGTCAAAAAACAGCAGAAGTAGGTGAAGAAATTACAAGTGTCTGGGGTTACGACGGGGACGGGGGGGGGGGGGGGGGGGGGGGGGGGGTTGGGACGGTCTAATCATATCGTATCATATTATAAATAATAAATATACATAAATATATTGATATATAGACAACATTAAAATCGTCTACTATGATTCTTAGATTATAACCGTCTACTGTGATTCTTAGATTTTAATCTACTCATGCTTTACTAGTTTTATAGATAAAACTGTATTACCAAAACACGGAAGTTTTAGTGAACACAGAGAGCATTAAGAATATCATGATGAAATATGGTCCTAATGTACCTGCCCTTGATGGCCTCTGTATCTGGATGAGGTCCTAATGCACCTGCCCTTGATGGCCTCTGTATCTGGATGAGGTCCTAATGCACCTGCCCTTGATGGCCTCTGTATCTGGATGAGGTCCTAATGCACCTGCCCTTGATGGCCTCTGTATCTGGATGAGGTCCTAATGCACCTGCCCTTGATGGCCTCTGTATCTGGATGATGCAAATTTCCTCCATGTACATTGGCCATGAGGAGGACTTTAATTTCATTTTGTTTAATCATTTCCAGTCTAAATGTCCTTTAGGCACCGGCCCTTGATGACCTCTGTATATGAATGGCATTGGTCTCATGCATGTACATTGGTCATGGGGAGGACGCTGGATTTGCCTTCTGTCATTGAATTACCCCCTTGTAAATATAAAAGGGTTTATTTCTATTTCGGTGTTCAGAAGAAGTTAATAACTTATTAAATATCAACAAATGATATATATTTATTGGGTTTTTTTTTTTTGTAATTGCCCAGTGGACTCTTCCAAATATTATACTCATCAGAGACATAGATATGTTTAGTACTTATGTACCAATCTAATTTCTGCAAATTGCTTGCTTGTATACTGTTTATTACATTAATGTATTAGAATGTTTATTGTTTTTTTTTTGTGTAACATAAATCACTGTAATGACTCTGCCCCTTGCTGGGACCTTGATTGGACAATAAAATCTTATCTTATCTTATGCTCATTTTTTTACTGAATATTGAAGTAACCGTGAAACTTTTTAGTGTTTTAAATATTCACTAGGATTTTATAGAACTAAGCTGCATATGTATTGTGTATATAGACAATTTTAGCCAGTGTTTGAATTTTATTAACTGTATCGCTTAAAGTATACATAGACTAGTTTTAAGATAGTAAAGCTTAGTTCAACATACACACTTCAAGGATGGTTATCCTTAGAAGGATGTCAAGATCCAGAGGTAGGTAAGTAGGATATGGTTAGTTGTGGTTCAATGGCATGTTCATATTTTCGTCCATGTAGCGTGGAAAAAAATATTTAATACAAGTATTTAACGGTTTGCTTATTGAAAATGAGGATGAGGTTGATAATTTTGAAGTAATCGAAGCACGGTGGTCGACCATGAAACCTGTTTTTATATCAAGTCTACAAGAAGTGTACAAATCTTCTTAGACATCATTGAAGTGCTTGAACACAAACAGTAGAAAAATGTTGTTCTATATCATAAAACCTATAGACATCGAAGTTTTTTATTTGGATTTTTAAAACATTTTAATTGATTGCGGAACTCGCATAAAAATGGAAACATCAGGCAAAAACCGTTGAAAATTAACATGAAAACGGCTATGTTTTGTGTGCAGAATAAATTATCACTGGATGGTCATTAACTAATTTGAGCCATTTGCATAATATCAACTTGAGATATAGCCGTCATTGAACATATATAAAGTAGTTTAAATTTAATAAAGGAATCTATAGGAAAGTATTGAAAAGTGCTGGTATCGAAAGCCATTGAACAGTTTTCAGGGGTAATCAGAAGCCGCAAATCGAAGGACAGACAACACAATATGGCCACATGAAAAGGGACAAAAAGACAAACAATAATCTACAAAACACTACACAGACAAAAACCATATTGAGCAGCCCATATCCCACAAAAAAACTGGGATTAACTCATGTGCTCCCAGGGTAAGCGGTTCCTGTTCTACCAGTGGCACCCGTTGTGCTACATTGGTAAAAAATCCTGTGGAAAATCGCAGGGGCGGATCCAGGTGGGGGTCGCACCCGACCCCCTACCCCCGCTAAAATAGGAAAAAAAATGATTTTTTGGCGTAAAATCGTGATTTTTCACACGAAATACCCCCAAAATTTTCGCGCCTCCCTCCGCTCGGTGCAATTTTTTTAAGTGCGCCCCCCCCCCCCCCCCCCCTCCTAACTTGAAATTCTTGATCCGCCCCTGAATCGTGAATGAGAAAATGACGGGATTGTGATTACAACATATGGAATTCCGTGGTCATTTGTCACACATATATAACGTAACTGTTAATGGTGGCGACCGTAACTCTCGAAGTGACGACTTCAATTGAATCACTAGAAACCCTTAGTTCAACAGCTTCCTTGTTAGCTGCAGTTAGCAGCAACCCTCTATCAAGGTACCACAAGCTATGTGGTGTTTTTTTTGTTTTGTTTTTTATAAATTTGGAAACATTTTACCAGGCATGCGCCGGAAAGTAAACATCAGTACGTTGATGGTTTTCCGTAACCATAGAAGAAGAAGTGTTCACATTTTGAAAATTAATATAATCTCTTCTTTCCTAAAGCTTCGAACATTCTTAACCGACACTTACTGTCCATTTCTAGCTATAGATATGAAACATTTCTAGCTGTATTTTTAAAACTCAATGGGAAAGATGTGATCAACATCATTACTACATTTGGAATTATTTAGTGAAAGGACATCATGAAATAGCGGAATGTGAAATTAAAGGATCAGGCTAGCTCCTTTTTGTTTTTCTTAAGAAGCGCCTGCATGAAGTAAGCCTCCTACGAATAAAGGAACAAGTCAATGAGAAGAGGAGCACATTTAGTACCCATGAGAATGCATGCTGTCTGTTGGTAGTCCACCAAACATCAAATTTGCTTTCCATCAAAAACTCTTTGGCGATGTCAGTTTCAGAGAACTTTTAGTTTGAATTAGAGTGGGTTTGAACAAAGTATTTGTATCTACTTTGGCCACCTTTTAATGAAACAAAATTCAACTATTTCTTTTAATCTGTCTTTTAGGTTTGAGTAAGAAATAGTTGTGTAAAGGGAAGATCTCAAGGAGACAAATGATTAAATGCAATTGCACGAGGAGATTGATCTTGTTGTACACAATTGAACAGATCTTTTGATTTTTTTTCAGAATCCACATATGATTCACACCACCCCTATGATAGTGCTATAGTAACTCTGGAGCTTGGTATTTGCACATACATATATATTGAATGGTTCTGTCCAAACTGTTGTTTTGTTTTTTCATGTTTGTTTTTATGTTGTATTGGGTTGTTGATTTGTCTCTTGTTGAGTAACGGTAGTATGATATTTGATCATAATACAAAAGAATTACAAAAATAATTACAAAAGAAAAGATTTACTTCATGAATAATACAAAAAAAAATTGTGTGTGTACTTTCTTCATACATACATTACATCACAGTGGGGGAGTTAATAACAAATTTGTGTGTGTACTTTCTTCATACATACATTACATCACAGTGGGGGGGGGGGGAGTTAATAACAAATTTGTGTGTGTACTTTCTTCATACATACATTACATCACAGTGGGGGGGGGGGGGGGGAATTAATAACAAATTTGTGTGTGTACTTTCTTCATACATACATTACATCACAGTGGGGGAGGGGGAGTTAATAACAAATTTGTGTGTGTACTTTCTTCATACATACATTACATCACAGTGGGGGGGGGGGGGGGGGGAGTTAATAACAAATTTGTGTGTGTACTTTCTTCGTACATACATTACATCACAGTGGGGGGGGGGGGGAGTTAATAACAAATTTGTGTGTGTACTTTCTTCATACATACATTACATCACAGTGGGGGGGAATTAATAACAAATTTGTGTGTGTACTTTCTTCATACATACATTACATCACAGTGGTGGGGGGGAGTTAATAACAAATTTGTGTGTGTACTTTCTTCATACATACATTACATCACAGTGGGGGGGGGGGGGGGGGGGGAGTTAATAACAAATTGGTGTGTGTACTTTCTTCATACAAAACGTTTTACATACATTCTACCTCTTGGTAAATAATAATCTTAAGATGTTTATTATTTTCATGTTTATTTCTTTGCATATAATTTAAACAAAACACAAATATTGTAAAAATGTACATGTATATTTACAATTGAAAATCAGCAATTATATTACTAATATATCAAACAAACTGGAATGTTTATATTATGTATCACTGAAATAAACCAATACATGTATTAAGTAATGCCAAGATTTAGAAACATTTTAAAAACATTTATATTAAATTAGAGGCTCACCTGGTTATGAATACAGTTTGTGTTAAATCAATTCTAGATTTTTAGAAAAAAAATAGTTTACTAATTTTCATATAGGGTCCTGTGTTGAACTCTGACCCATTAAAACATGACTGATAATAATACTTTTGGACTTGTTCTATTTTTGTCCTCTTATATCTCTGAAAAGGAAAAAACTACAACAATCCATTGGAACACCTCAGACAGTAATTGTTCAATGAATTCAATGGAAAAATTGTTATACAAAGTCTTAACATTTTGACCCAGGAAACCATAAGAGCTAGTTTAATTTTAATTTCTAGATTTCGGCTGTTAGGTTTTCTTGCTCCCAAAGATTTTTAGAATTATTTGGCTTAACAGTATTTTGACTTTGAGCATATCTAATGAAGGCTATTTGTCATGTGCACTAAATTGGATATTTTAATTTTGATTAAATCTGTTTGAAAAATGCAGGCAGGATTTAGTGTAAGTCACTTTGACCCCCTTTTATAAAGGAAATTGTAAATCTGAAAAGCACAGTTAAGAAATCTCATAAGTCTTTTAAATAGATTTGTGAAAAAAAAAACTATCAAAATCGTACATAGAAAGCCATACAAAATCTGTTGTATACAACAAAATAACTTCATCAGGAACATTTAGAAAGTAATCACCATAGTTGGTTGAAAAATAAATGCTCTACACATAAAAAAAATCAGAAAACACACTTTTTATCCCATTGTGGCATATTTTTTTATGAACAGGTAGGGCCACAACCCCAGGTCAATCTCATCCTTTATTCTGTGCTAATGATGATTTTATAATAAAAATTAAAAGGTTTGGTCAACTAGAACAAAAGTTATTACTGTGTTTTTGGACAATAATGACAAACCCTTAACATAATATGGCAGCATAAAACCATTATTATATAAAAGTAATTTATGCAAAAACTTCATTTTCCCTCTAAATGTTCAAAACAACATGTATTTCAAATCAAACCACTTGAGAAAAATAAGCGTTTCCAATATATGAGATCATAAAAAAAAAATATAAATATTAAAATAAAAACAAATATCAACTGTAAAAGTCAACAATAAATTATTATGCATAAAAATTAACCAGATAAAACAAATCTCCTATGAATTTTCAAGATAGGAAATTTTGAATACCCATGACCATTTACAAGGCATGTCAGTATAAGATATAAATGGAATCTCTATGTTAATTCCTCCTGAATTTCCTTTAGTCCATTTCATAGGTGTTTTGTATCCAAGGAGATGTACTGATGTTTGTTGTGTAGTAACAGGAGCTTCTAAGAATAACTTGTTACCCTTTGGCCACTTTAATACTATTGCATAAACAAACTTTTCATTATCAATGATTCGTTTGGTGTACCTACAACAGAAACTCAAGTAAATTAGTAAAGTATAATTTTCATTCAATAGAAACAGAGTAAAATTGGCTGAAATTTTTTAATTGTTCACCATATTTTTTCTAGTTCTTCAACCAGATAATATTCTAAATAGTACACATACATAAATTTATAAGTTAAGTTATTCATAAGATATGTAATACTACTACTACATTTACAACATTCAACCCAAATAATTCACTGAATGGGCATTCATCTTTGGGTCAGGGTCTTGATTGACAACTTTTGATAC
This sequence comes from Bathymodiolus brooksi, assembly GCA_963680875.1. Lineage (NCBI taxonomy): Eukaryota > Metazoa > Mollusca > Bivalvia > Mytilida > Modiolidae > Bathymodiolus > Bathymodiolus brooksi. Next base: position 16,057,271 of record OY804575.1, on the reverse strand, counting down.
ATCCCAAAAAAACCAACAGTATTTCAAGCAACAAATATATTACAAATGTACCAAATTTGAAATTGCTTTAAATTAGTTGATTTGTCAACTCATAGCAGCATATGGTTAGATTTATCATGTCAAATTATTTTTAGCATGAAAGTATACATGTATATTACTATATGTAAGTAAACATGAAAGAAAATCCATCCAAAACTTGCTAAAAATCGTAAAAAATAATCTTTACAATTCCTGATAAAAATTTCTTGTTAAGGCACTTTGTGGACTGTCAGGTTACAACAAACAAGCAAACATTTATGAAAGTCCTTGATGTTTTACATTCACATGTAACTTTTTTGCATAGTTATATGTAACAATCGCTGTACCTTTGATGAGGTAATTACAGAATTTAAGGGGGGGGGGGGGGGGGGGGATATCTGTCAGACACTCTGTCATGCTTTGTTTGTAAAAGTTGCAGCTAAAAACATTTCTGCAAAAAATTCTCTATGAATATCAGCAAATCGAAATCCCTGTATCATAGCTGCTTCAGTAAGAAATAAACAAGCAAGGTTAGCAATAAAATGGGCCTTAAACTTTCAAATTATAACATGGCAGGTACAAGACTGTCATCACCAGGTTTCAGATGCACTGAGATAGTAAAATACTAGTAAATGGTCCCCCCCAAGAGAGGCCACCCTCTTATAAGGTCACTGTTTCAGTGTAGAAATGGCAGCCTTAAAAGAGGACTACTGTACAGTCAATGTGGCTGCTTTTAAAATACATACCAGACATTTTTAGTTGTTGTATCTTTCTGGAAATTCCACGGAACAGATGAATAAATTGCTTCACCAGTAACATTAAGCCATTCACCCATCTGACTAAGTCTCTCAAGATATATAGCACTTATAGTACCATCATGTGCAGGTCCAATGTTTACTAATATATTGCCTCCACAACTGTGAATAAATAACCAATCATTACATCACCATCTTATATATTGGAACAAGAGCATCCTTTGTCAATTCAAAAATTTCATCCTAGATATTCGTCAAGATTACTTAGAATGAACAGACTAACACACATGCATATAATAATTTTTTGGTAAAGTTGGGTCGAAAAAAAGGTAAGTTATGCTAAAATAAAATTAGGTAGAGTAAAGCTTCCTTTGCTAAACAATATCTTTTCGCCTGGTTAAAATTTTTGTGATCATATAAATACAAAAACAAATTTATAATGTCATGTAAAATTTCAGTGGTTGTATAAAAACAAATTTGAACTGTCAGCAGAAAACTATCAACTTCTTTTATTCCAGTTTTATCACTCGTCGCAACTTCGGCTGATTCCGTACCTTCATCATACCTCGTCCGTATTACGATAGCTCCCATTGGAACTACTTTCGGAAATCTTCAATGAAGGAGGTATTAAAATAATTTCACTTTCGAATATTCATCCAATAATAATATATTTTCATTCGTCGCAATGTCGGTTGATTCCGTACCTTCATCAAAGACCAATATTTTTCAAAGCAAACTCATCTATTGTCGCCATTTTAGAACTTATTCGCGGTGTGCAATGTTTGATTGAAGTGATACGGTCTTCCGGCGAAGAAATGTGACGCGTAGACGCATATCAATTACCGTATTACAGCCGAGGTATTGAGGGAGAGAAGCGGACTCACCCGAGGTTTGCCGATTGCCAGTTTTATTTCCATCTGGTTGCTTTTTAATACAGTCAAACATGGCTATGTCGAACAGACAGAGACCAACAATCTTATTTGAATAAAGGAAGGATTGAGGTAAACCATCGCAAACATATTATATTACTACTTCTACTACACAGAGACCAATAATTTCATTTCAACTTATCAAGGTAATAGACTTATCAGAGTTTGAAATAAACAAGGTTGAACTTTATTATTGGTTCTAAATTAATGAACCTGTATAATACCTGATTGTTTCAATAATTATTTCTAGTAGTTCTTCTATTGTGTAATAATCTCCAAGATCAGCTTCCCGTCTAAATCCCCACGACTTCTTGTCAATTGTCATGCAGTTTTCCCATTTTCTCTTTTGAAGAACACCTAAAATGAAATTCACATGAAGACATCCCATTTTTCATCAACTGCAACAAAATATCCTTCAAAGGTCATATTTTCTGTAAGTAATATTGTGTATGGAGTAATTTAATATTACTGTTGCATATTTTGGTTATTCTAAAATTATTTGAAATAGACATATAATATTCTGCCTTGAATTCCCAATATATTTTAGTTCGCACATGCAATATGGTTACAGTTTGTACCAATTCTTTGATGTTGCACTGGCAGCAATGGTTTTTTCATCAAATCTTGGTGGCCATATTTAAAATGATAGAATTTCAAAAAGTTGGGAATCTTAATATCAAATAACGATCACTGCATCCCAGAAATCCTCCATGCTTACATCTCTTACCTGGATTATAACGATCACTACATCCCAGAAAGCCTCCATGCTTACATCTTACACTTTTACCCCATCTGTCATTAGTTACAACTGTATCCTTAACTGGGCTAAAATTCAACAATTTTATGATGTCAGATGGTTACAGGCTATTGTTATTTTAGTTGAAATAATTTTACAAGAAGTCAATCTGAGAGAGCTTAAACCTCTGGTTTACTGTAATTACTTTTACAGTGTATGTGAACTATAGGTTTACCTCTGGTTTACTGTAATTACTTTTACAGTGTATGTGAACTATAGGTTTACCTCTGGTTTACTGTAATTACTCTTACAGTGTATGTGAACTATAGGTCTACCTCTGGTTTACTGTAATTACTCTTACAGTGTATGTGAACTATAGGTCTACCTCTGGTTTACTGTAATTACTTTTACAGAGTATGTGAACTATAGGTCTACCTCTGGTTTACTGTAATTACTTTTACAGTGTATGTGAACTATAGGTCTACCTCTGGTTTACTGTAATTACTCTTACAGTGTATGTGAACTATAGGTCTACCTCTGGTTTACTGTAATTACTCTTACAGTGTATGTGAACTATAGGTCTACCTCTGGTTTACTGTAATTACTCTTACAGTGTATGAACTATAGGTCTACCTCTGGTTTACTGTAATTACTCTTACAGTGTATGTGAACTATAGGTCTACCTCTGGTTTACTGTAATTACTCTTACAGTGTATGTGAACTATAGGTCTACCTCTGGTTTACTGTAATTACTCTTACAGTGTATGTGAACTATAGGTCTACCTCTGGTTTACTGTAATTACTTTTACAGTGTATGTGAACTATAGGTCTACCTCTGGTTTACTGTAATTACTTTTAGTGTATTGAACTATAGGTCTACCTCTGGTTTACTGTAATTACTCTTACAGTGTATGTGAACTATAGGTCTACCTCTGGTTTACTGTAATTACTTTTACAGTGTATGTGAACTACAGGTCTACCTCTGGTTTACTGTAATTACTCTTACAGTGTATGTGAACTATAGGTCTACCTCTGGTTTACTGTAATTACTTTTACAGTGTATGTGAACTATAGGTCTACCTCTGGTTTACTGTAATTACTCTTACAGTGTTTGTGAACTATAGGTCTACCTCTGGTTTACTGTAATTACTTTCATAGTGTATGTGAACTATAGGTCTACCTCTGGTTTACTGTAATTACATTTACAGTGTATGTGAAGTATAGGTCTGATTTGCCAATTCTCCATATACAGATTTCAGATGTAGTAAAATACTACTAAATTATCAAGAGACGCCACCCCTTTTTCAGAGCCAGTTTTTCATTGCAGAAAGGAGTGGGGTCTTCAAAGAGAGGGATTACAGTAATGGGAAATACTGGTCTTTGAAGTTAAAAAGTCTACCTTTAAAATAGTCTGTAATATATGGCATATAATAACATCATATTATGTTGTTCCATCGTGTTATTTATCAAAACAGCAAAGATTGCTTAAGAAAACTAAAATAGTGTACAGAAAGACTAAATCACCCAACTGTCATGTCATGTTATGGCATTTTGTACATATTTCCACTACCATGTTATATTCTAATTTGTTAGTTGTCATTCTATCGTGTCAGTGGGGACAGAAGCGGGATTGTCAGAAAAATATAGGTTTACATATAGTTGATAGTATTTATTTTTCACTCTTGTAAAACATGCAAGAAAAGTACCCATGTGAGAGAGATTTACAGGTGTTTCAATTTGGTCTGTACTTTTGTGAAAAAAAATGTTGTACATGTACCTATGATTGTAGAGCCAGGCAATAAATTCTGTTGAGTTCCAGTATGTATCCTCAGCCTCCCACTCTCCATCAGACCAAATTACATCAGGTTTATAAATAGTAATCAGTTCATACAATTCAGGCATAGTTTTCATCTGAAACATAGAGAGTTAATGCTTAAATGCTAAGTCAGCAAAAGGGGGGGGGGGGGGGGAGGGGGTCTGGGTAGTCAAGTGGTAAGGTTGTTGACTTATGACTACAATTCTAACACCACCCATGTGGATTTGTGACCTGATACCTGCCTCAGATATCAAGGTTTCTAGACACCTAGCCATGGCCTTGGGTTTCAACATTCAGTTTATTATAAATGTCCTGACTTATCTCTCCCAAATAAGTCTGGTAGTAATGATATAACTGAAATATTGCTGAAATGAACAATAACTACCAATAACGCCATTTCTAATCAAGTCAGCAAATTTTCAGTTATCAATACGAGAATAATTCATGTACAGTTGAACCATGATTTGATGGACAAATGATTTTACTTCACAATATCAAATTATTCAAGATATAAATATAAGGATAAAATACACCGAAAGGTATGTATACCTGTACTATGAATAGATGGAAATTTACTTCAAGCCATGGAAACTTATTGAAGTTTGGTACAAAGAGATAGAACTGTATAAATATCTACTTGTACTTGACCAGAACACAGAACTGCTTTTTTCTAACGTACTACAAAAATCTAGAAACATGAAACATCTAATTATCAAAAATGTAATAATCTTGAAATCCTATAAAGCTTACTCTAACAAAATACTGTGTTTTAAATTGATTTCTCTTGTCTCTAAGGTACAGAGGGTGAAACCATTCATAGAGGGAGTGATACAATCCAAACTTCAAGTCTTTTTTACGCAGAGCTGCTCCAAGCTCACCTGTAAGAGAAATAAAACGGCCATTATGATAATGAAATTCTTTATTTTTGTCTGGTATGCATATAAATGAAACACAGAAAGAGAAATACTATATTTAATATTTGTTATCCAACCATCTATATATCTTTAATATTATTAACTTTTGTGTACTGTACACTTGGAAATTAATATAATATTAGTGTTTTTGTCTTCATTTGTTTGTTAACAAATGCTACATACAATGTAAATATCTCTCATGGGAATAGTTTCATCAACAATGACAATAAAATGGTGACCTCATGATACAGGTTTGACTGTACTTTGGTATCTTAATACAGACTTGACTGTACTTTGGTATCTTAATACAGACTTGACTGTACTTTGGTATCTTAATACAAGACTTGACTGTACTTTGGTATCTTAATACAGACTTGACTGTGCTTTGGTATCTTAATACATGCTTGACTGTACTTTGGTATCTTAATACAGACTTGACTGTACTTTGGTATCTTAATACAGACATGAGTGTACTTTGGTATCTTAATACAGACTTGACTGTACTTTGGTAACTTAATACAGACTTGACTGTACTTTGGTATCTTAATACAGACTTGACTGTACTTTGGTATCTTAAGACAGACTTGACTGTACTTTGGTATCTTAATACAGGCTTGACTGTACTTTGGTATCTTAATACAGACTTGACTGTACTTTGGTATCTTAATACAGACATGACTGTACTTTGGTATCTTAATACAGACTTGACTGTACTTTGGTAACTTAATACAGACTTGACTGTACTTTGGTATCTTAAGACAGACTTGACTGTACTTTGGTATCTTAATACAGGCTTGACTGTACTTTGGTATCTTAATACAGACTTGACTGTACTTTGGTATCTTAATACAGACTTGACTGTACTTTGGTATCTTAATACAGACTTGACTGTACTTTGGTATCTTAATACAGACTTGACTGTACTTTGGTATCTTAATACAGACTTGACTGTACTTTGGTATCTTAATACAGACTTGACTGTACTTTGATATCTTAATACAGACTTGACTGTACTTTGGTATCTTAATACAGACTTGACTGTACTTTGGTATCTTAATACAGACTTGACTGTACTTTTGGTATCTTAATACAGACTTGACTGTACTTTGGTATCTTAATACAGACTTGACTGTACATTGGTATCTTAATACAGACTTGACTGTACTTTGGTATCTTAATACAGACTTGACTATACTTTGGTATCTTAATACAGACTTGACTGTACTTTGGTATCTTAATACAGACTTGACTGTACTTTGGTATCTTAATACAGGCTTGACTGTACTTTGGTATCTTAATACAGACTTGACTGTACTTTGCTGTACTTTGGTATATGTATTGCCTTACCAACAAGGTCTCTTTTTGGTCCGACATCCACCGAGTTCCAGCTATAGGAATATTCTGATGGCCAATTAGTGTATCCTTCATGATGTTTTGATGTAAGAACAACATATCTATAAATAGAAATAAAAAACATTTGTACATGTACTATGATCTGTAAATATAATGATGTACTATCAACCCTACAGTAGAATTGACAACTTATATATCTGTATGTATGGATAAATATAGATTGAAACTTTTCATCTCAAGTCAGACTCCACTACATCGTGTAAATCAGTCATTCAGGATGTGCCATTGTCATAAGTAGTACTTTAACTGAAACAATGTCAATGTACGTAGTTCTACTTTCAGTTTACATAAAAGTGTTATTATGGAATGAAGCTCATATTCCAAATACTTTGATCTTATTTGAATTCAGAATTTTTTTAGCAATAAATTGAGGTCAAAATCAATAATGGAGTACACATATCTGTTTTTCTGTTAAACTGTCATGATCAAGGTGTATTTATAAAGAACTGATGGCAAAAACTAATGGGTTTTTGTATACGTCATACAGTAAGCACAATAAAAAATTCTTATAAGACTTTAAAGTGGACTAATCCCATTAGATTTTTTTAGTGAAGGTTAGCTTTTAGTCTTATGGCCTTCTTTCCATTTTTTGTCACCAAAAAATATATACAAGACCATAAGAGCAACAGTTCCACAGCTAGAGAAAATGTATAACACTTTGAGAAAATGACTGCATAAGCGAAAGCAAAGTTAAACCACCAACAGGAGTATTAAGGGGATTGCTTCCATTGATTTTCAATATATACTGGTATATGAAAAGATTTTTTTTTTCATTTTTCAAAAAACATGTGTAATACACAAAGTCCACGTTTTCACCAGAAGTTCATTGATACAGTCTACTACACAGGTGTACTTGAATTGTTACTTTGTTTATATTGTTCTAAAGATTATAATCAATAACACAATGAATGGATAAATGATAAAATATATGTACCGTCTCAAAATTAGTCTGCGTTAACACAGCAATTTCACATGGTTTTGGAAAAGGAAAAAATGGACAGCAAATACCAGGTCAGCAATTTTTACTGAAATGCATTTAAAAAAATACATATCTATGTGCTGCTATCCCTTACAATCATGAAATTTGCATAGTTTTTGCTCTAGATCTACTCAGTATAAATATCAGGTCTTTTACCTTGTAATTTTAGACAATTGGCTATGACGAACCTACTAAGTAATTCTTACTTAGCTCCAGCTTTAGAGAAGATATCTGCCCATTCATCAGGGTTATAAAATTCAGCTGTGAATTCTGGTGCAAAGTCTGCATATGTAAAATTAGGTCTGTAATTATCCTTCATAAATTTGATAGTTTGTTTCTGTAATTTTGCTCCTTTGCCTTTCCAGTTCCACCAAAACCATTCACTGACAAAACTTGGAACAGAAAACACACCCCAATGAATAAAAATTCCTATTTTTGCCTCATCATACCATTTAGGCAGTGGTCTTGTATCTAGAGATTCCCAGTTGGGTTGGTACAACCCATTACCCAAATTTAGTTTACTTTTAGATGTGTCACTTTCAAGAGGTTGTATTTGCTGGACTTTCTCATCATTTAGAGGGTAATCAACTGTTATCGTTGGTCCTTTGATTACACGATACAGAAATGAATAAATAACAATAAATATTAAAAAGCAGACTGTAAGCACCAACAATTTCCTGATAAATCTTTGCTTTATATTCATGTTTACTTCAGTCTTCATACTTGACATTCATGTTTTTTTTACAATTATCAATTTCGATGAGTTATTTTTCCCTAAACCTACAAACAGTCAGATATTTTCTTATTTCATTAATTAAAACTATATATTGTGGAATCTGTCACTGCATATGCACATTTCAGGAGGACAAATCACAATTAAAGAACACAGGAAAATAGAAATGCCTTTGTTTGTTTACGTTTACAATGAAAGTTACTTCCCTTTAATATAAATGCTAAAATGTGTTGTTTTGTTCCGTATTCGTATAATTAGAAACAAATACAACTAGAAGAAACCTACATGTTTTCCAGTCAAGGGAATAAATGAGCAATTACATAGAGAGGAAAAATAGGTGCCCATTGACAAAGAGAAACATACGAGAAAAAAAATATGTTGATAAACATCATGTTTAAATTGGATGGTCATCTCAATGTTAAATTTTGATTATCAAAATATTTAATTAACATGAAGATAAAGTGTATTTAATTCCTTTTATTAAATTTATATATTTTTAAAAACCTGTTTGATTTCTATACCTGTACATAATATGCCTTTGAGGTGAATTTATACTCACTGGTATGTTTAGATCAATTTTATTGGTTAATAAAAATCTCTGTCTATTTGGGTATATAAACCTCTAGAAAAGTGTTCAGTAACTCATACTTGAAATTTTTTTATGTAAAACTTGATGTGAAGACGTAAAAATGGTGTTGGAACCAGGGGCGGATCCAGGATTTCAAGTTAGGAGGTGCGCAGTTAAAAAAATTGCGCCAAAAAATCATATTCTTTCCAATTGAGGAGGGAGGCGCGAAAAATGTTGGGGTATTTCGTGTGAAAAATCACGATTTTACGCCAAAAAAATCATATTTTTCCAATTTTAGGGGGGGGGGGGCGTGCACAATTTTTGAGTAGAAGTTTCAAATCTATCCAATCTATACAAAATTATATAAGCGGTGTCAAATTATTACATTTATTCAAAGGCATAGATTATCCACAATTTGAGATTGGTTTTAAAAGGGTTAGCTAGAGATAACCCCTAGTTCTAATAATAAAACCCTAAATGCTCGCTTACTCGCAAGGGTTATAACGGGATGCCATTACACGTAATGGAGCAGCCGCCGAGATTTTTTGCGCTCGCTTACAGAGCTTCTGACGCCGGCATTTATCAATAATAAGACATAATCTTTCCTTTTGTCCATTATTATAACACGTTTTTATCACCTACCAGTATTTTAGAATGTAATTCCCACAAAATAAAAATCCATGTTTACATTTTGAATTTCGTCATTTCCGGCCTCACTATTTGGATGTCGATACCATATTTGGCGATTTAGGCGTGAATGTTTACCAATCGTAACTACTCGGCCGTTCTCGCTACCCTGCAAATAACAGGGTAGCGAGAATGTCCGAGTAGTTACGATTAGAATGTTACATCAGCGTGTAGTAAGAAATACCATATTTAGAAAAGCTCCGCCTTCCGTAGTTTCCGGTTATGGAAAACGATCGATAAATTTGAACAAGGTTGTTGCTAACTTTGAAAAGCATATATTTCTCAGCCAAACCGATTTAACAAGGACTGGGATCATCAGTAATAGTTATAATGAAATGTTTGAAGCGTAAATAGTGAGTTTTTATGTTTCAACTGCAACTTTTTTTTGCTCCATTGTGACGAATGGGACCGCGTTGTAGCTCTGCCGAGACACAAGTTTGTCACAGGAGCTACATTATTGCAGCTAATAACCCCCATTGTCCTAAACGGGGCCGTAGCTATAATCCGACAGTCCGATAGTCCGACAGTCCGACGGTCCCATAGTCCAACAGTCCGATAGTCCGACAAATGCTTTAAACTGATGAAAGTTTTGAAAAAATAATTTGGCCAAAAGTGATATATTCGTAATTTCAGGATATGGGCCATTCATTTTTTTACGCCCGTCAAAATACGGGCTTATTATGGCATACCACTGTTCGTCCGTCTGTCCACGCCTCGTACGATAACATCTCTCACTTGTTCCCCCTTTTACTGATAGGTCACGTCGTGACATACATTGTATTGATAAAAGGGAGAGCAAGTGAGAGGTGTGATTTTAGTCAGTTTGGAAAACGCCAGTCCAGTTTTCATATGGTATATACAATTAATTGGCTTAAAAAATGCAGCATATTAATTACTGTTCTCACGCTGAGCAACTGACCTTCAATTGTCACATTGTCACAAGGGGGGGGGGGGGGGGGGGGGCGATGGCGTATCATGGCACAGTTGTTTATTTTGTCATATTCCGATGCTGTTTCTTCCGTGATATAAGGGGTCACTTAGGGACAATTCCTTCAATCGTAACTTTTTATATATGCGCTTGTCGTAGAAGGCGACTATAGCAGGGTCACCCGTGGGAATCCCGGGGAATAAAAATAGGACCAACTTGTCGTCGGAAGAGACAGAAAAACAAGTTCCCGTGTTTAGTCGTTGCCCATGTTGACCCATCCCAGAGTCCCCTCTTTCTGATTTTTTGTTTACAAACTTTTCTCATCCTGAATATGACTGAAATATTGCTTGCTGGACCTTAAGCAATCAATCAATCAATAAATCAATTCGAACACATTATTGTATCCAGCTATATTGATGTGTCGACATTGCTTTTTTAACATAAATATGCCATGATAAAGGGTGGGGGACACTGGTACGCTCTTCTTTTTTTATTTTCCTTTTTTTTTGTATTCATTTATTTCATCTTTCTTTTCAATAGTGACTTTTCTTGGCTGGACTCGGCTACACGCTACTTGAATAAAGCCTGAAGTAGTCGCTACTAACAAATATACGGAATACTTACACTACCGGTTGATCACGACTGGATCCAGGATTTTATGGAGTCCGTGTTGTTCATATATGTGGTTTTTTTAAGTTCTTGTGTGGCCCTGCCAATTGTTTGTCCGTCTATGATATCGTGTTTCCGATGTTCTGGACCTTTCTTTGGTGAGTAAACGGTTCGGTTTCTGGCCCCATATTACACATGTTATAGTGTTAACTTTAAAAGAAATAAAGCATTTGTCGGACTATCGGACTATCGGACTGTCGGATTATAGGTCGGACCCCGTCCTAAACAGGCATGTCCCATAACACCAGAAATTTTATTATCTTTTCACCAGTTATTAGAATTAAATAATGCCGCTTACGACGCCACAATAATTTGGTGTTTGTTTTTGACAGCCTTCTTTTTAATGATTAGAAAGTCAAATCTAGTTCCAAACTCCGCCAAAACTTTCCAGTATCAAAAACAACTGATTAGAGAAAATATTGAATTTGATAGCAAAAACAATGTTCTTATTTTTCATATAAATTGGTCAAAAACTATTCAATATGGCGAAAGGAAATTAAAAATTCCAGTTGCAGCTATTCCTGGATCTCTGTTATGTCCCGTTCGAGCGTACCTCAATATGATTGATCTAACTCCAGCGCCAACATATAGCCCTGCATTCGTTTTTATGAAGCATAAGAAACTTGTTTCAGTTACTTATCCTTTGTTTCAGTCTACCTTAAGAAATTTAATTAATTGCCTCGGTAAAAATCCAAAGCAATTTTCTACTCATAGTTTTAGGCGAGGTGGAGCGAGTTGGGCTTTTTCTTCGGAAATTCCAAGTGAATTAATTCAGTTGTATGGCGATTGGAAAAGTGACGCTTATAAAAATTATTTAAGATTTAATTTTGAGGATAAAATCGACATAAGTAGACGAATGGGGGAACATATAAATAAAGAATTAAAATGTTAATTTTGTAGAAAGTTATAAGGAAAAAAGAGAGACAATAATCTCAGCTTCTATTCCTAAGTATGTCAGAGGAATTGATGGATGTACAATAGCCAGATTAGCTGATTTTGTTTCAAATGGTAGAATTTATTTTAAAAATATAAATTTCGTTATCGTACATGTAGGAACAAATAATGTCTCCTCATCTCAATCTGTAGATACTATTTTGTCTTATTATGGTGATTTGATTCATAAAATTAAAAGCAAGACAGATGCTAAGATTATTTTTACTTCCTTATTACCTCGTTTGGTTGATTTTAAACTTTCAGAAAGAAAACTTAATAAAATAAATTCCGAGTTAAGAAGGTTATGCAACAGAAGATCTCTATTATTTTGTAATTTATATTGTTCATTTTTACACAATAACAAACCAGACCCGTCTTTTTTACACACCCAAAGATGGACTCCACTTAAATTTTTCTGGAACAGAGTTATTCAGAAAGAAAATTATCTTTATTATCAAACATCTCAGTTTATAGATTGTTTTAAGTTTTATTGATGTGATATTGTATTGTTTATTTTATGTTGTATGTATTAGTACATAGTTTGCTGCGTAATTTTTCTTTTATCGTTTCAGGGAGCTCCCATCCTATACATGATGATGTTCCCTGCCAGTTCTACTTGTGATCACCATACATCACTAGTGTTTTTTCTTGTCTTCATGATCTTTATATGTTTTAAAGGATTAAGATATGTTCCGAGAAAAGAAAAAATTACCAGTAGTATCAGAGACAGTTATTGTATTTTTGGCGGCCGTAGCGGCGTGGCGAAATTTATTGCCAAAAATTTATTAATTTATTAAATGCAATGTGTTTATTTATGAATTTATTATGAATGATTAATTATTGTGTATTTGAATGCATGACTTTGTGTATTTAATTGATTTCGGCAATACAAGTAAAGCTTATTATAGTTGTCTTTCTTTGAACTGTTCGCCCATGATTAATTATTAAATTTTGATTATCAAAATATTTAATTAACATGAAGATAAAGTGTATTTAATTCCCTTTATTAAATTTATATATTTCTAAAAACCTGTTTGATTTCTATACCTGTACATGATATGCCTTTGAGGTGAATTAATACTCACTGGTATGTTTAGATCAATTTTATTGGTTAATAAAAATCTCTTTGTCTATTTGGGTTTATAAACCTTTAGAAAAGTGTTCAGCAACTCATACTTGAAATTTTTTTATGTAAAACTTGATGTGAAGACGGAAAAATGTCCACCCACATCTCCTTTTAAATTTATAAAATATGTACTATAATAAGTTTATATTATTGTAAAATGCTTTAATTTGGCGAAATTGATTGCCAAAAATTTATTAATTTATTAAATGCAATGTGTTTATTTATGAAACTTATTATGAATGGTTAATTATTGTGCATTTGAATGTATGACTTTGTGTACATATAGTTGTCTTTCTTTGAACTGTTCACCCATGATTAATTAGTGTTTTTGTTAATCGAAATACACAAAAGAAACAAGAAACCCAAAGATGTCAAAAAGGATAGTTTCTGTTTTTATATGATGAGCATCTATTTCTCAGCCAACCTTGATGAAGTTTTGCATTGTATACAATGGTAGTACTAGTATATCAGGGTTGTATTCTTCACTTTATCCTGAAGTTATTTCTTTGTGATCTTTATCAAATTATCTTGATATGTAGTATACAAATACAGTTTTTTTTAATGGTTTTACCTTTTCTATGATCTAAGAGGGTGAAAATGCGCTCTTTAATAGAGGTGACTGTTTAATAGAGGTGACTGTCTAAGCAGGCTTAGTTGTATATGTTTTTAACGTCAATGTATACCAGAAGCGTCAATGTATACCAGAAGCCGTAAAACGAAGGACAAACAATATAGTCTACAAAACACTACACAGAAAACAAAAGATTGAGAAACATGAATCCAAAACCCACTAAAAACCGGGAATAATATCAGGTGTTCCGATAGCTGCGGAACCGTAGCCCTTTATGGTCTTATTACTAATTTTTTTTTCTTGGCAGACCATAGGTAATTTTTTTTTCTTGGCAGACCATAGGTCCTATGGTCTGCCAAGAAAAAAAAATTAGTAATAAGACCATAAAGGGCTACGGTTCCGCAGCTAGTGTTCCGATAGAGTTAGCAGTTACTGATCCACTCGTCACACCCGTCGAGTTACTGTTAAACGACTTGAACATCGATTGGTTAAGCATAACAAGGATATCTACAGTATGTGATTTCTTTCACAGACAAAATATTTAAACCGAGAACGTAGAACTTAGAGCATGATATTTTTCTATCCTGCAATCAGTACATTTGCTGTACAAATATGCTATACGAATAAATTTTTGCTTTATTCGTACTAGACGAATAAACTTTTCAGCCTACGAATAAACTTTCCTGGTACCCTGTAGCTATGTACAGCGGAGGGCGCAGACAAGTGTGAAACTGGTACTAATGTAACGCGGACCACTAAGAAGACACCCTTGACAACATTTATGAAAGGCGAGGAATGACGCTTGTTTCTGTCCTTTTTGTCTAAATCTGACAAGTTTTCCGACTTTTTTGACATTGCAGGATAAACACAAAATACGTACATTGTCGTTAAATATAAAATTCATTTGTACTCGCTGTGAAACAGGCCTGAAAAGCTCGCCGAAGGCTCGCTATTCTGCCTGTTTCTAAAGCTCGTACAAATAAATTTTATATTTACCGACAATGTACGTATATTGTATATTTATTTCCCAAAGTTCTGACATAATAACTGGTCACATCTACATTATGATACTGCAAGCTTAGACTAAACTGCTCATTTCCTTTTTAATCCCCTTTCAAGTAGGTGCCACTTCGTTTAAACTTAGAATTGTTATAAAGGTTACTGCTGGTAGTGTCCAAAGGTGTAAATTCCCGGATGACTGTGGAATGGAAGGATGTTGGTCCATTATTTGTTCGTTTTGAATTTGAAGGAAGTTTGATCCAAAGACTTGTTAGAAGAATATATTCGTTTGCTATACCTTATAATATTTTCTCTATATAAATGTATTAGGAATAAAAAATCAACATTTTTACTGCTTTTTTTAAATCTAAAAATCCTCGAATCAGCGATCTGTTGACCGTCAACAGTTTTCGGTCTGTTGAACCGGGTCCGATCTGTTGACAGCTTGCCCTACTTGTATTGGTTGCTTAAAATAGCTGCACGCGTATGTCCCGTGATTCCCTGTCGTCTGTGTAACGTTTACTAAAAACAAAAATGGCGACATCCAGGTTCGCCGATCAATCGTAACTACTCGGCCATTCTCGCTACCTTGCAAATAACCTCGTATGCATTAGGCGTATAAATCGCACTACTTTTCACATGTCAGTTACATGAAAGTTTGATAAAGTTATATTTTAAACAATTTTCTATATTTCAATTAAAGTTTTAATTAGTTTTGCATGATTAGATTTTACTTAGTATGTCTTCCATATTGGATTTTCGTGGACTATATTTGTGTGCGGCTTAACTTAACTTAACTTCCGGCAAACAATTTAAGAAGAATTTCTACTATGTACGTACGAGGTTATTTGCAGGGTAGCGAGAATGGCCGAGTAGTTACGATTGGTTCGCCGATCTGTCTGAAGATGAAATGGAGGAGATTTTAAACGAAACGAAAAATAATTTATAAGCTGGTCGCGATAAGCCAGTAAAACTAAAAACAGGAAAAGAAATTAAAATAGAAAGCATTTAATATAATAAGGTATAACAAATCAGTTATAGACTGGTTCCTCGAACAACAGCTGTTGTCCTCGGACCCAGTCAATAACTGTATACTATTACTGGCTATTATACTAATTATTCTTATGCATTTTAACAAGCACATATAGACAATTTGTTCCTTAGAATAGTATAATAGTGTGTACAAATATAATAAGTTATGTATAACATTTAAATTTTCACTAAAATGTCATAGATAAAAACAGAAAAAACTAAGGCGTTGATTGATTTGATTTGATTTATTGTGTTTAACGCCACTTTCAGCAATATTTCAGCTATGGCGACCAGTTTTAGTGGTGGAAGAAGCCGGAGTATCCGGAGAGAACCACCGACCATGGGCAAGCAACTGGTTAACTTTATCACTTGCGGCTGCGAGTCGAGTGTATCTTTTTTTCATAATTTACAAAGTCGGGCGCGAACCCACGCCGTATTGGTGATAGGCTTGTATGAGTTTTTTGGTAACCCAACTACCTAACTCATTGAGCCACCGGGCCCTCTAAGGCGTTGAAATATACCAAAAAGTCGGGACTACAGTGACCCTGCGGATTATGTATCATTTGTATGCCCCGTCACTAAGTGGCCGGGACATATATAGTGTTACCCATGTCCGTAATTCCGAAATAAAACAGTTGTGACCACCTTTTTTCGCTATGCTTTGAGATATTGACTTGATGTTTGGCATGTGGGTGTATAATGATAAGTTACAGATTATGCTTACGTTTCGTTCCGGTTCAATGATTTTTGGCCGAGTTATGGGCCTTGGACTTTGAAATTTGGCCAAATATTTAGTTGTCACCATTTTTTTTCACTATGATTTGAGATATTGACTTGATTTTTGGTAGGTGAGTGTATAGTGATGAGTTACCGATCAAGTTTGAATTTCGTTCCGATTGAATGATTTTAGGCTAATTCATGCACCTTGGACTTTTAACTTTTGCCAAATATTTAGTTATCACCACTTTATTTCACTATGCTTTGAGATATTGACTTGATTTTTCGTATTTGGAATTACAATGATGAGTTACAGATCAAGTTTCATAGGTATAGGACTTCTTATTCATATGCAAGTGTTGTAGATTCCTGATCGTATCAAGATTTGTTGAGGCAATATTGTTTCCTTGAATAAATCTTGTGAATTTAAGGAGGCTTGAGGATACAGATCTTAGACAATAGTTTGTTATTCTTAGCCTATTACTGAGGAAATAAAAAAAGGTGAAACATTTGCGAACCTCCTTAATATTCACGGCGGGGACATTCGTGTCGTTCCGACACGTCTAGTTTATCTCTAAAATATCACGTGTCATGCGAATTTGCATTCACTCTTAAGCAACAACAAATTATATACAAGTTCTACTATTTTAACAACAAACAACAACATCCTGAACCTTTATAAGCATTATTATATTGTTGTATCCCAAACATGATAGAAAGAATATGTTTTAATTATTTAATTCATTGATATTATGGAAATACTTGTAGCAACCTATTTTAATAATATTTTCCACATTATTTCTTATTCTAGAATGAACATTCGAGTGACAGCATTATTATATTGTATTTAAGTACCGGTATGTCTACTGTTGGTGTGATCGTTGCTGTTCTCTGATGGATAATTTATTAGATGGTATACACGAGGAGTCAAGGTACTGGTATGTACACAATCGAGCATTGTCTTTGGCGATATGTTCTTGATAACTAACATCAGAACCAATCTGATCAAAATCACACCCTTTACTGATATGTTGTGACGTGGAAGACTCGTAATGTCAGTGAGTGATGTGATTTTAATCAGGTTGCTTAAGAACCAAAGGTATGATATTGTTCCGAGCGTAATTCATGGCCGCAGAAATACATATATATTTATCGTGTTCGTTACCACACATCCATACAATCGTATTGTAACAACAAGTTGTATATGCCGGACCTAAGCGGAATATAAGAGTATAGAGCCGTCATATGTAAGTTGTTGTTACAATAAGTTTTATTGGTGGAGGAAACCGGAGGACGCGGAGAAAACCACCGACCTGTCGAAAGTAACTGACAAACTTTATCACATAATGTTATATACCTCGCCCTGATCGAGATTCGAAATCACAACATCAGATGTGATAGGCATTGATTGCATAAGTTGTTGTAAATCCAACTACCATACGATCACGGCCACGATGGCCCCCTGATTCTATGGACACGAACACGATTAATAAATGATAAAGAGATAAAATAATAAAGCAATTTTCTTGAAATTAAATTTTTTTTAAATTAAAAAAATTGGGGATGTCAATTCGGTGTCACGAGTGCCTGTGAATAAGTTATGAAAGTTGCTATATTGTTGATTGTTATCTGGATGTTCTGTTTGTCTTAATCACAATCAGTCTTTCCTCGTTTATGACTTATCACCGGTTTTGTAACAAGAGTAACACGATGGGTGCCACTAGTGTAGTAGGACACTTCCGGAGCACGTCAGTTCGCTCCGTTTTTTTTTTACATGTATAAGTGTGGTGAAACACATTTTTCATCAGAAGGGGGAGAACCCGTGCCCCGGGCCTCTGTTTATTATCTGTCTATGTTAAAACACATGCCTTAATTAGTATGTGCCATTTCATTCTCATAGGAAATATACCAATGGAGGAGGATTTCGAATACATAATTATACACTAATGTAATTTCCCCATATACTAGTAGTCAAGCTTTTCAAAATTCTTTAATTTTGTTAAATTTTATTCCTAAAAGCAATAAGGGAATTTTCTATGATCAGGCAAGGTTTTGTCTAATCAGTAGTCTGTCTTTTCTTGTTCTACATCTATGGTCAGGCAAGGTTTTGTCTAATCAGTAGTCTGTCTTATCTTGTTCTACATCTATGGTCAGGCAAGGTTTTGTCTAATCAGTAGTCTGTCTTATCTTGTTCTACATCTATGGTCGGGCAAGGTTTTGTCTAATCAGTAGTCTGTCTTTTCTTGTTCTACATCTATGGTCAGGCAAGGTTTTGTCTAATCAGTAGTCTGTCTTATCTTGTTCTACATCTATGATCAGGCAAGGTTTTGTCTAATCAGTAGTCTGTCTTTTCTTGTTCTACATCTATGGTCAGGCAAGGTTTTGTCTAATCAGTAGTCTGTCTTATCTTGTTCTACATCTATGGTCGGGCAAGGTTTTGTCTAATCAGTAGTCTGTCTTTTCTTGTTCTACATCTATGGTCAGGCAAGGTTTTGTCTAATCAGTAGTCTGTCTTTTCTTGTTCTACATCTATGGTCAGGCAAGGTTTTGTCTAATCAGTAGTCTGTCTTATCTTGTTCTACATCTATGGTCAGGCAAGGTTTTGTCTAATCAGTAGTCTGTCTTTTCTTGTTCTACATCTATGATCAGGCAAGGTTTTGTCTAATCAGTAGTCTGTCTTATCTTGTTCTACATCTATGATCAGGCAAGGTTTTGTCTAATCAGTAGTCTGTCTTTTCTTGTTCTACATCTATGGTCAGGCAAGGTTTTGTCTAATCAGTAGTCTGTCTTATCTTGTTCTACATCTATGATCAGGCAAGGTTTTGTCTAATCAGTAGTCTGTCTTTTCTTGTTCTACATCTATGGTCAGGCAAGGTTTTGTCTAATCAGTAGTCTGTCTTATCTTGTTCTACATCTATGGTCAGGCAAGGTTTTGTCTAATCAGTAGTCTGTCTTATCTTGTTCTACATCTATGGTCAGGCAAGGTTTTGTCTAATCAGTAGTCTGTCTTTTCTTGTTTTACATAATGTTATCTACTTAGCAGAGATTCAACAAATAAGAGTTTGCATAGTCTTGAGATTTACTCGTTATGGGAATCAAAACCCATGATCATGAGAACTCTATCGAGCATGTTGACTCTATTACATCACCAAGGAGGTTATACCTTGCTTTATATACCATCTAAATACATTGCTTTCACCACTAACACAACAATTTTAGCTGTTGTTGGATTTTAAATTTGGGCCTTTCAATTCAGGTTTATGTTTGAAAATTTTAATACTATTATCCTTAAGAGACCAAGGTATAAATTACTAATCAGATAATGCAGAATTATGCATTTATATTGTTGACTTATAATTAGCACTTGAAAAGAGATTTTGGCGAAAATCAAGATTTGTTATTTTCGTAAAAATATACCACAAAAAGAATTCTAAACTATAGTTTGTAAAGAAATTATGTGTTATTCTACAATATGCAGAAAATATGTACTAGTATCTGCAAAAAAGGTGCACGAATATTCTTTGATGATTAAATTAGTAGTTATCAAACAGTCAAAATCAACTCCAATTTACAAAGAACTAGATTTGTAAAAAAAAAAATAGTCTTGAAGCGAAAACAATAATTTAAGCAGATGTTAGACCACTTTGATGGTATAATAGTTAGCCTGTTTGCCTCTGGTGTGGTAGATCGAGGGTTCGAGACCGTGTTGGGTCAAACGGCCAAACTATTAAAATGGTTTTTGTTAATTCTCATCTAAGGACGCAATATTAAAGAATAACAGCAAAGACTGCTTGGGTCAGAATCAGGATAATGCGTTCGCGTGGAGCGACACATCTTTCTGTCGACTGCTGTTTGAGTGAGCTAGCATTCTAAAATCCAAATAAGCGTGTTGGTCTAGTACAAAACAGATATCATCAGCACTTTATTGAAAAGTAACTGGTTTTCGCCATAATACAGCGGGAAAAGTGCTCGCGTGCAATTATTAAAGCAACAATCACTCACACAGCCAAACGTTAGTTAGAATCTTCAAATCTGTCTTAGAAGTTCCGCCATAGAGCTCCTCAATACTATTGATGGCAACAATACGCTATCGAGTCTGTGAGCTTATGTACTTGCGTGAATGTTGGTTACAGTCATGACTCGACTTCATGACGAGTGTTATTTAATAGAGTTTATATCTGATACAACAGTTTTCATTCGCTTTTGTTTATAAAAAAGAAAGTTTAAACAATGAGATTGTTTCTTTGTCTCGTTTTTGTTTGTTTGTTTATGTGTTTGTTTGTTTGCTTGTTTGGTTTTGTTTTTGTTTTGTTTTTTCTTTTTTTAATTGGACAGGTTGAGTTTTGCTTCAAATTTACTTGATTCAGTTAGTAAGAATTATGGATGAAAAGGGAATCTTAGCGACTATGCAATGTTACACGTATACACAAATCAAAGTAAAGAAACAGTGCTTTTAGAAATCGCAGTTGGGTCGTCAACAATGAGCGTATATCATACTATAAAATATAAGTGTAAAGCAGCCCCTGTCCTATTCAAGCATACCTCTCGCATTAAAACTAACTTATATTTTGCATTCAAAATACCTCCGTTGTTCTTGTCATACATATATATTGTTGTATTTTGTAATACGTCCGTTGTTCTTGTCATACATGTATATTGTTGTATTTTGTAATACCTCCGTTGTTCTTGTCATACATGTATATTGTTGTATTTTGTAATACCTTCGTTGTTCTTTTCATACATGTGTATTGTTGTATTGTGTGTGTTCATTTAATGTGGCATGTTAAAAGTTATTCTGAATTTCAGAAATACTGTAAAGAAATACAGAATGTTGGCTATTGTATATTTTCAGATATGTATATATGTTTAACTCAAATCATGAACCGGAAGTTCGAATTTCGACACTTCAGTCTTAAAATGTAGAATTTGTGTTCCTTTGAAAATTGCCAAATTTGAGTAACGCCTAATTTTTGTGGTTGGCATGGATGTCGGCAAGAGTTTCAATAAGGAACTAACCAAATACCATTACTACCACGCTCTGAGTGAATTCAGTGAAGAATAAAAAAATGTATTTAGAAAATAGTAAGTCTTGTCAAAATATAGCTAATTTGCATAGTTTATTTAAAATTGATTTAATTGATTTTGATTTGTTTGTGTTTAACGCCACTTTCAGCAATATTTCAGCTATACCATGGCAACCAGTTATAGTGGTGGAAGAAGCCGGAGTACCCGGAGAGAACCACCGGCCATGGGCAAGCAACTGATAAACTAAATCACTTGCGGCTGCGAGTCGAGTGCACCCTTTTTGTAATTTACACAGCGCGGACGCGAACCCACGCCGTATTGGTGATAGGCTTGTATGAGTTGCTAGGTAATCCAACTACCTAGCTCATTGAGCCACCCAGGCCCCATATAAAAATTAACAATAATAGTAATTAAAAACACAGAATATGTCATTATCTATAGTAGCTACATCTCCATATTTGATTCATTATTGTTTAAAGACATAGAGTATAGCATTTTAAGATTTGTTTTTCTATTTGGGCTGGTGGATTTTATATAATGTAAGAGCAATACAATTCCATGTTGCTACTAAACTTAACAAGTTAACAATATAAGAATGAATGGCTTTTGTATCAATTAAAAACATGGCTTATTTCTACAATTGTAAATATTTAAATCTTTTTTTTTTTTTCTTTTTTTTTTTTTTCATCATAATATAGTTTATTCAAAATCTCCTGTTTACAATAACCTTAATGGCCCAGGAGTGAACACTTGTCCAGGGGTAGCAAGTGGAAATAAAAATAAAAAGTCCACTTAAACTGACATATTTCATATTCATTTGTTTTTACATTTCATTATAATATACACAATTAGACGATGCAATTATTACCATGCATTAGCTTTATGTTCATAAATAATAAATACTCATATGTTATTCCGAAAAAGTTCTAATTTGTTTTTATCATTTTCATTAATATGCGAAGTTCGTAATGTGCAATGTAAATGTTTTTTAAAATTATTTTTCCAAGTGTTGAAAATTGTTTGATCTCCAATTCGGGATTGGTTATATTTCACCTTATTACGTATTTTCCATATTTCCCACTTTGAGATAAATATTACGGTATTAAAAATGACGTCTAAATCCTCACCCCCATATAGCCCTAACATTATATTTAATTCCTTGATTTCTATATTAGCTGTTAATCCAGATCTGTTAAATATTGCTTCTATTTCTTTTATAATTTTATTCACAGAAGGACATTTAAAAAATAGATGCTGCATCGTTTCATCGTTGTCTCTAATTTGGCAGAGATGGCATCTTCCGTTTGACAAATTCATTTTTTTCAATCTATGTTCTGTATAATTTATATTATGGAGACATTTCCACTGGAATTCTTTGACCTTATTAGTAACTTTGATTTCTTTAATTTTGTCCAAATTTGTGTCCAATCAATATTGCCCCCGTACTGTTCTTCCCACTTAATCTGACATTTTGGTTTTATATTTTGTTTAAAGATTCCCTGAATTACTTTTATTTTCAATTTATCAGGTGATATAGTTGTATTTGACTCATTTAAAAATTGTAGCTTATCGTTGATATTTAAGGTAACTCTACGTTCTGGTACTATTGTAGTTTCACCTTTTAAGACTTTTATGAACTTTTCGGGGATTGCTTTTTTTATCTTAGAAAACTCTGAAATACAGTTCCTCCTATCTATTAATAAATTGTATATATCATGACAACTTTTAAAATTTGTATTATTTGAATCCCAAATATCGTTTATAGTTCGTAAGTTACTTTGCAGAAACGAGGTAAACCCTAATGGTTTGTTTTTAAAAGTTATTGAAGAGTTACAAAATATTCTGGTTTTTAGAATGGAATCAATGTCATTATTACACAATTGAATAAGTTCCTGTAATTTTGACCATGATTGGATACATATTTTGTAAAAAATTGGTAACATATTTAAATTTAGAGTTGATACATTAGAGCACTTACATACAAAATATTTTTCATTAAACTTGATGTCTAACTTACGGAGCCAATACTTACCAATTGCATTCCAACTTTTTAATGGTTCATGTAAAATTCGGTATAGAAGCTTAATTCTTTTGCTGTCAATAAACTCTTGTATGTTAATCATACCCATGCCTCCATTTTCAACTCCTAAGCAGCAAACTTTCCTATCTATTTGATTAATACCCGCTCCCCAGATAAAACCCCATACCAAAGTTGTTATTTCTTTTACGTATATTTAAATCTTTAATAAAAACTACATTAAACTAAACTAAAAATCAAGGCGTGACATTCCAATAACCCCCGAATACAAGATGGCTATCTATATTTATAATAATTCACAAATTCATATTGTTGGTTCTTTCACAAGACAAAAATGTGAGCCACGATATAACTGATATACATGTATTGTTGAAAGTGGCGTTAAACACCATAACCCCTAACCTAAAAATGTTAAATGGTTTTGAAGATTTACTATTTTCAAATAACTAATATTAATACAGATAAGCTCAGGTAAACCTCTGGTTTATCACTTATTTTCTCTAAAGTCATACACGCACACTCAATTGTTTGGTATCATGTAATCTAGTCATTTAATTCTTACACAACTTCTATAGTGTCTAGTCTTCTAAGCTACATATTTCCCACTTGGCAAGTCATTGTAAATTTTAAGATGTTTAAGCGATAAATTTCCTTATGTCAAAAGTAAATAAAAGATTTACATTAAAATTAACAGGTACAAAGAAATATTATACCATAAAAAATGCTCTTATCAAAAATAAATAAATAAAAAAATGTAAAATATTTTGGTAACTCGTCTACATAAAATAGTTTGATTATTTTATTGAAATTATGACATTAAAATGACAAATAAGATATATTAATGATACCAGTATGCACATAAGATTAGAAATGATCCATGGGTTAATATTTAGGACCATCCAGGAGAGTTGAGTTCCAATTGTTTGTTTGTTTGTTTTGATGGTATTTTAGTTATATCGTGGTGGTCAGTTTTATTGATTGAGGAAACCGGAGGACACGGAGAAAATCACATAATGTTGTACACCTCGCCCTAATCGAGATTCGAACTCACAACATCAGTGGTGATATGCACTGATTGCATAGGTAGTTGTTAATCCAACTACCATACGATCACGTCCACGACGGTCCTGAGTTTCAATTGTAAAAGCAGTCTTAGACAAATAGTGTTTAATGGCGATCATAATTGTGAAAGCAGTCTTAGACAAATAGTGTTTAATGGCGATCATAATTGTAAAAGCAGTCTTAGACAAATAGTGTTTAATGGCGATCATAATTGTAAAAGCAGTCTTAGATACATAGTGTTTAATGGCGATCATAATTGTAAAAGCAGTCTTAGACAAATAGTGTTTAATGGCGATCATAATTGTAAAAGCAGTCTTAGACAAATAGTGTTTAATGGCGATCATAATTGTAAAAGCAGTCTTAGATACATAGTGTTTAATGGCGATCATAATTGTAAAAGTAGTCTTAGACAAATAGTGTTTAATGGCGATCATAATTGTAAAAGCAGTCTTAGATACATAGTGTTTAATGGCGATCATAATTGTAAAAGCAGTCTTAGACAAATAGTGTTTAATGGCGATCATAATTGTAAAAGTAGTCTTAGACAAATAGTGTTTAATGGCGATCATAATTGTAAAAGCAGTCTTAGACAAATAGTGTTTAATGGCGATCATAATTGTAAAAGCAGTCTTAGATACATAGTGTTTAATGGCGATCATAATTGTAAAAGCAGTCTTAGACAAATAGTGTTTAATGGCGATCATAATTGTAAAAGCAGTCTTAGACAAATAGTGTTTAATGGCGATCATAATTGTAAAAGCAGTCTTAGACAAATAGTGTTTAATGGCGATCATAATTGTAAAAGCAGTCTTAGACAAATAGTGTTTAATGGCGATCATAATTGTAAAAGTAGTCTTAGACAAATAGTGTTTAATGGCGATCATAATTGTAAAAGCAGTCTTAGACAAATAGTGTTTAATGGCGATCATAATTGTAAAAGCAGTCTTAGATACATAGTGTTTAATGGCGATCATAATTGTAAAAGCAGTCTTAGACAAATAGTGTTTAATGGCGATCATAATTGTAAAAGCAGTCTTAGACAAATAGTGTTTAATGGCGATCATAATTGTAAAAGCAGTCTTAGATACATAGTGTTTAATGGCGATCATAATTGTAAAAGCAGTCTTAGACAAATAGTGTTTAATGGCGATCATAATTGTAAAAGCAGTCTTAGACAAATAGTGTTTAATGGCGATCATAATTGTAAAAGCAGTCTTAGATACATAGTGTTTAATGGCGATCATAATTGTAAAAGCAGTCTTAGACAAATAGTGTTTAATGGCGATCATAATTGTAAAAGCAGTCTTAGACAAATAGTGTTTAATGGCGATCATAATTGTAAAAGCAGTCTTAGACAAATAGTGTTTAATGGCGATCATAATTGTAAAAGCAGTCTTAGACAAATAGTGTTTAATGGCGATCATAATTGTAAAAGTAGTCTTAGACAAATAGTGTTTAATGGCGATCATAATTGTAAAAGCAGTCTTAGACAAATAGTGTTTAATGGCGATCATAATTGTAAAAGCAGTCTTAGACAAATAGTGTTTAATGGCGATCATAATTGTAAAAGCAGTCTTGGACAAATAGTGTTTAATGGCGATCATAATTGTAAAAGTAGTCTTAGACAAATAGTGTTTAATGGCGATCATAATTGTAAAAGCAGTCTTAGATACATAGTGTTTAATGGCGATCATAATTGTAAAAGCAGTCTTAGACAAATAGTGTTTAATGGCGATCATAATTGTAAAAGCAGTCTTAGACAAATAGTGTTTAATGGCGATCATAATTGTAAAAGCAGTCTTAGACAAATAGTGTTTAATGGCGATCATAATTGTAAAAGCAGTCTTGGACAAATAGTGTTTAATGGCGATCATAATTGTAAAAGCAGTCTTGGACAAATAGTGTTTAATGGCGATCATAATTGTAAAAGCAGTCTTAGACAAATAGTGTTTAATGGCGATCATAATTGTAAAAGCAGTCTTGGACAAATAGTGTTTAATGGCGATCATAATTGTAAAAGCAGTCTTGGACAAATAGTGTTTAATGGCGATCATAATTGTAAAAGTAGTCTTAGACAAATAGTGTTTAATGGCGATCATAATTGTAAAAGCAGTCTTAGACAAATAGTGTTTAATGGCGATCATAATTGTAAAAGCAGTCTTAGATACATAGTGTTTAATGGCGATCATAATTGTGAAAGCAGTCTTAGACAAATAGTGTTTAATGGCGATCATAATTGTAAAAGCAGATTTAGACAAATAGTGTTTAATGGCGATCATAATTGTAAAAGCAGTCTTAGACAAATAGTGTTTAATGGCGATCATAATTGTAAAAGCAGTCTTAGATACATAGTGTTTAATGGCGATCATAATTGTAAAAGCAGTCTTAGACAAATAGTGTTTAATGGCGATCATAATTGTAAAAGCAGTCTTGGACAAATAGTGTTTAATGGCGATCATAATTGTGAAAGCAGTCTTAGACAAATAGTGTTTAATGGCGATCATAATTGTAAAAGCAGTCTTAGACAAATAGTGTTTAATGGCGATCATAATTGTAAAAGCAGTCTTAGACAAATAGTGTTTAATGGCGATCATAATTGTAAAAGCAGTCTTAGACAAATAGTGTTTAATGGCGATCATAATTGTAAAAGCAGTCTTGGACAAATAGTGTTTAATGGCGATCATAATTGTAAAAGCAGTCTTAGACAAATAGTGTTTAATGGCGATCATAATTGTAAAAGCAGTCTTAGACAAATAGTGTTTAATGGCGATCATAATTGTAAAAGTAGTCTTAGACAAATAGTGTTTAATGGCGATCATAATTGTAAAAGCAGTCTTAGACAAATAGTGTTTAATGGCGATCATAATTGTAAAAGCAGTCTTAGACAAATAGTGTTTAATGGCGATCATAATTGTAAAAGTAGTCTTAGACAAATAGTGTTTAATGGCGATCATAATTGTGAAAGCAGTCTTAGACAAATAGTGTTTAATGGCGATCATAATTGTAAAAGCAGTCTTGGACAAATAGTGTTTAATGGCGATCATAATTGTAAAAGCAGTCTTAGACAAATAGTGTTTAATGGCGATCATAATTGTAAAAGCAGTCTTAGACAAATAGTGTTTAATGGCGATCATAATTGTAAAAGCAGTCTTAGACAAATAGTGTTTAATGGCGATCATAATTGTAAAAGCAGTCTTGGACAAATAGTGTTTAATGGCGATCATAATTGTAAAAGCAGTCTTAGATACATAGTGTTTAATGGCGATCATAATTGTAAAAGCAGTCTTAGACAAATAGTGTTTAATGGCGATCATAATTGTAAAAGCAGTCTTAGATACATAGTGTTTAATGGCGATCATAATTGTAAAAGCAGTCTTAGACAAATAGTGTTTAATGGCGATCATAATTGTAAAAGCAGTCTTAGACAAATAGTGTTTAATGGCGATCATAATTGTAAAAGCAGTCTTAGATACATAGTGTTTAATGGCGATCATAATTGTAAAAGCAGTCTTAGACAAATAGTGTTTAATGGCGATCATAATTGTAAAAGCAGTCTTAGACAAATAGTGTTTAATGGCGATCATAATTGTAAAAGTAGTCTTAGACAAATAGTGTTTAATGGCGATCATAATTGTAAAAGCAGTCTTAGACAAATAGTGTTTAATGGCGATCATAATTGTAAAAGCAGTCTTAGACAAATAGTGTTTAATGGCGATCATAATTGTAAAAGCAGTCTTAGATACATAGTGTTTAATGGCGATCATAATTGTAAAAGCAGTCTTAGACAAATAGTGTTTAATGGCGATCATAATTGTAAAAGCAGTCTTAGACAAATAGTGTTTAATGGCGATCATAATTGTAAAAGCAGTCTTAGACAAATAGTGTTTAATGGCGATCATAACTGGTGTCATATTAAAATTAAATGATGAAATTAAACTTTAGCGTGTATCGTTCACAGATCCATTCATGGAAAGACGGAATCTAAATATCAAGACATCTGGAAGAATCAAATACGGATAGATTGTATGTGGACGGACGGACACATGTGTTCAAGTTCTTCACCCTGTGTCTTGTGTACCCAATGTTGCCATTTTCTCTGGACTGTCCATTCTTGATTGCTCCTTCAGTTTTCTCTAATATATATAACGTTTATTACTAACTAATAGAGAGTCACTTCACGTTCATTTAAAAAAACAGAATTGCCCATTTCAAATGTTAATAGTATCATTTCAATTTTAGAGGATTTGTTAACGTGAACAGACTGTTTGGTGTCGTTGTCCTATACCAATAGGTCATAATATGTACACAATTGTGTATGTGAAAGTGGCTCATTACAAACAATAGAATTTTATGCTACGTCTTGTGTTAACGCCAAATGTCGTGGTATTAGTGTGTTCAATGGTTTGAGATGAGAGATGGTTGTTCGAGTTGACCATCACTTTTAGATAAACGTTAGAGTAGGGGTCAAGAATGGACAATCCAGAGACATCGGAAACATTGGACACACAAGTAGGGGTAATCAAGAATGGACAATCCAGAGACATCGGAAACATTGGGCACACAAGTAGGGGTAATCAAGAATGGACAATCCAGAGACATCGGAAACATTGGACACACAAGTAGGGGTAATCAAGAATGGACAATCCAGAGACATCGGAAACATTGGGCACACAAGTAGGGGTAATCAAGAATGGACAATCCAGAGACATCGGAAACATTGGGCACACAAGTAGGGGTAATCAAGAATGGACAATCCAGAGACATCGGAAACATTGGGCACACAAGTAGGGGTAATCAAGAATGGACAATCCAGAGACATCGGAAACATTGGACACACAAGTAGGGGTAATCAAGAATGGACAATCCAGAGACATCGGAAACATTGGGCACACAAGTAGGGGTAATCAAGAATGGACAATCCAGAGACATTGGGCACACAAGTAGGGGTAATCAAGAATGGACAACCCAGAGACATCGGAAACATTGGGCACACAAGTAGGGGTAATCAAGAATGGACAATCCAGAGACATCGGAAACATTGGACACACAAGTAGGGGTAATCAAGAATGGACAATCCAGAGACATCGGAAACATTGGGCACACAAGTAGGGGTAATCAAGAATGGACAATCCAGAGACATCGGAAACATTGGGCACACAAGTAGGGGTAATCAAGAATGGACAATCCAGAGACATCGGAAACATTGGGCACACAAGTAGGGGTAATCAAGAATGGACAATCCAGAGACATCGGAAACATTGGACACACAAGTAGGGGTAATCAAGAATGGACAATCCAGAGACATCGGAAACATTGGGCACACAAGTAGGGGTAATCAAGAATGGACAATCCAGAGACATTGGGCACACAAGTAGGGGTAATCAAGAATGGACAACCCAGAGACATCGGAAACATTGGACACACAAGTAGGGGTAATCAAGAATGGACAATCCAGAGACATCGGAAACATTGGGCACACAAGTATGGGTAATCAAGAATGGACAATCCAGAGACATCGGAAACATTGGGCACACAAGTAGGGGTAATCAAGAATGGACAATCCAGAGACATCGGAAACATTGGACACACAAGTAGGGGTAATCAAGAATGGACAATCCAGAGACATCGGAAACATTGGGCACACAAGTAGGGGTAATCAAGAATGGACAATCCAGAGACATCGGAAACATTGGACACACAAGTAGGGGTAATCAAGAATGGACAATCCAGAGACATCGGAAACATTGGGCACACAAGTATGGGTAATCAAGAATGGACAATCCAGAGACATCGGAAACATTGAACACACAAGTAGGGGTAATCAAGAATGGACAATCCAGAGACATCGGAAACATTGGACACACATGTAGGGGTAATCAAGAATGGACAATCCAGAGACATCGGAAACATTGGACACACAAGTAGGGGTAATCAAGAATGGACAATCCAGAGACATCGGAAACATTGGACACACAAGTAGGGGTAATCAAGAATGGACAATCCAGAGACATCGGAAACATTGGGCACACAAGTAGGGGTAATCAAGAATGGACAATCCAGAGACATCGGAAACATTGGGCACACAAGTAGGGGTAATCAAGAATGGACAATCCAGAGACATCGGAAACATTGGACACACAAGTAGGGGTAATCAAGAATGGACAATCCAGAGACATCGGAAACATTGGGCACACAAGTAGGGGTAATCAAGAATGGACAATCCAGAGACATCGGAAACATTGGGCACACAAGTAGGGGTAATCAAGAATGGACAATCCAGAGACATCGGAAACATTGGGCACACAAGTAGGGGTAATCAAGAATGGACAATCCAGAGACATCGGAAACATTGGGCACACAAGTAGGGGTAATCAAGAATGGACAATCCAGAGACATCGGAAACATTGGACACGCAAGTAGGGGTAATCAAGAATGGACAATACAGAGACTTCGGAAACATTGGGCACACAAGTAGGGGTAATCAAGAATGGACAATCCAGAGACATCGGAAACATTGGGCACACAAGTAGGGGTAATCAAGAATAGACAATCCAGAGATATCGGAACCATTGGGCACACAAGTAGGTGTAATCAAGAATGGACAATCCAGAGACATTGGACACACAAGTAGGGGTAATCAAGAATGGACAATCCAGAGACATCGGAAACATTGGACACACAAGTAGGGGTAATCAAGAATGGACAATCCAGAGACATCGGAAACATTGGGCACACAAGAAGGGGTAATCAAGAATGGACAATCCAGAGACATCGGAAACATTGGGCACACAAGTAGGGGTAATCAAGAATGGACAATCCAGAGACATCGGAAACATTGGGCACACAAGTAGGGGTAATCAAGAATGGACAATCCAGAGACATCGGAAACATTGGGCACACAAGTAGGGGTAATCAAGAATGGACAATCCAGAGACATCGGAAACATTGGGCACACAAGTAGGGGTAATCAAGAATGGACAATCCAGAGACATCGGAAACATTGGACACACAAGTAAGGGTAATCAAGAATGGACAATCCAGAGACATCGGAAACATTGGACACACAAGTAGGGGTAATCAAGAATGGACAATCCAGAGACATCGGAAACATTGGACACACAAGTAGGGGTAATCAAGAATGGACAATCCAGAGACTTCGGAAACATTGGGCACACAAGTAGGGGTAATCAAGAATGGACAATCCAGAGACATCGGAAACACTGGGCACACAAGTAGGGGTAATCAAGAATGGACAATCCAGAGACATCGGAAACATTGGGCACACAAGTAGGGGTAATCAAGAATGGACAATCCAGAGACATCGGAAACATTGGACACACAAGTAGGGGTAATCAAGAATGGACAATCCAGAGACATCGGAAACATTGGGCACACAAGTAGGGGTAATCAAGAATGGACAATCCAGAGACATCGGAAACATTGGGCACACAAGAAGGGGTAATCAAGAATGGACAATCCAGAGACATCGGAAACATTGGACACACAAGTAGGGGTAATTAAGAATGGACAATCCAGAGACATCGGAAACATTGGACACACAAGTAGGGATAATCAAGAATGGACAATCCAGAGACATCGGAAACATTGGGCACACAATTGGGGTAATCAAGAATGGACAATCCAGAGACATCGGAAACATTGGACACACAAGTAGTGGTAATCAAGAATGGACAATCCAGAGACATCGGAAACATTGGGCACACAAGTAGGGGTAATCAAGAATGGACAATCCAGAGACATCGGAAACATTGGGCACACAAGTAGGGGTAATCAAGAATGGACAATCCAGAGACATCGGAAACATTGGGCACACAAGTAGGGGTAATCAAGAATGGACAATCCAGAGACATCGGAAACATTGGACACACAAGTAGGGGTAATCAAGAATGGACAATCCAGAGACATCGGAAACATTGGGCACACAAGTAGGGGTAATCAAGAATGGACAATCCAGAGACATCGGAAACATTGGACACACAAGTAGGGGTAATCAAGAATGGACAATCCAGAGACATCGGAAACATTGGGCACACAAGTAGGGGTAATCAAGAATGGACAATCCAGAGACATCGGAAACATTGGGCACACAAGTAGGGGTAATCAAGAATGGACAATACAGAGACATCGGAAACATTGGACACACAAGTAGGGGTAATCAAGAATGGACAATCCAGAGACATCGGAAACATTGGACACACAAGTAGGGGTAATCAAGAATGGACAATCCAGAGACATCGGAAACATTGGACACGCAAGTAGGGGTAATCAAGAATGGACAATACAGAGACATTGGAAACACAAGTAGGGGTAATCAAGAATGGAAAATCCAGAGACTTTGGAAACATTGGGCACACAAGTAGGGGTAATCAAGAATGGACAATTCAGAGACATCGGAAACATTGGGCACACAAGTAGGGGTAATCAAGAATGGACAATCCAGAGACATCGGAAACATTGGGCACACAAGTAGGGGTAATCAAGAATGGACAATCCAGAGACATCGGAAACATTGGACACACAAGTAGGGGTAATCAAGAATGGACAATCCAGAGACATCGGAAACATTGGGCACACAAGTAGGGGTAATCAAGAATGGACAATCCAGAGACATCGGAAACATTGGGCACACAAGTAGGGGTAATCAAGAATGGACAATCCAGAGACATCGGAAACATTGGGCACACAAGTAGGGGTAATCAAGAATGGACAATCCAGAGACATCGGAAACATTGGGCACACAAGTAGGGGTAATCAAGAATGGACAATCCAGAGACATCGGAAACATTGGACACACAAGTAAGGGTAATCAAGAATGGACAATCCAGAGACATCGGAAACATTGGACACACAAGTAGGGGTAATCAAGAATGGACAATCCAGAGACATCGGAAACACAAGTAGGGATAATCAAGAATGGACAATCCAGAGACTTCGGAAACATTGGGCACACAAGTAGGGGTAATCAAGAATGGACAATCCAGAGACATCGGAAACATTGGGCACACAAGTAGGGGTAATCAAGAATGGACAATCCAGAGACATCGGAAACATTGGGCACACAAGTAGGGGTAGTCAAGAATGGACAATCCAGAGACATCGGAAACATTGGACACACAAGTAGGGGTAATCAAGAATGGACAATCCAGAGACATCGGAAACATTGGACACACAAGTAGGGGTAATCAAGAATGGACAATCCAGAGACATCGAAAACATTGGGCACACAAGTAGGGGTAATCAAGAATGGACAATCCAGAGACATCGGAAACATTGGGCACACAAGTAGGGGTAATCAAGAATGGACAATCCAGAGACATCGGAAACATTGGACACACAAGTAGGGGTAATCAAGAATGGACAATACAGAGACTTCGGAAACATTGGACACACAAGTAGGGGTAATCAAGAATGGACAATCCAGAGACATCGGAAACATTGGACACACAAGTAGGGGTAATCAAGAATGGACAATCCAGAGACATCGGAAACATTGGACACGCAAGTAGGGGTAATCAAGAATGGACAATCCAGAGACTTCGGAAATATTGGACACACAAGTAGGGGTAATCAAGAATGGACAATCCAGAGACATCGGAAACATTGGACACACAAGTAGGGGTAATCAAGAATGGACAATCCAGAGACATCGGAAACATTGGACACACAAGTAGGGGTAATCAAGAATGGACAATCCAGAGACATCGGAAACATTGGACACACAAGTAGGGATAATCAAGAATGGACAATCCAGAGACATCGGAAACATTGGACACACAAGTAGGGGTAATCAAGAATGGACAATCCAGAGACATCGGAAACATTGGACACACAAGTAGGGGTAATCAAGAATGGACAATCCAGAGACTTCGGAAACATTGGACACACAAGTAGGGGTAATCAAGAATGGACAATCCAGAGACTTCGGAAACATTGGACACACAAGTAGGGGTAATCAAGAATGGACAATCCAGAGACATCGGAAACATTGGACACACAAGTAGGGGTAATCAAGAATGGACAATCCAGAGACATCGGAAACATTGGACACACAAGTAGGGGTTATTAAGAATGGACAATCCAGAGACATCGGAAACATTGGACACACAAGTAGGGGTAATCAAGAATGGACAATCCAGAGACATCGGAAACATTGGACACACAAGTAGGGGTAATCAAGAATGGACAATCCAGAGACATCGGAAACATTGGACACACAAGTAGGGGTAATCAAGAATGGACAATCCAGAGACATCGGAAACATTGGACACACAAGTAGGGGTAATCAAGAATGGACAATCCAGAGACATCGGAAACATTGGACACACAAGTAGGGGTAATCAAGAATGGACAATCCAGAGACATCGGAAACATTGGACACACAAGTAGGGGTAATCAAGAATGGACAATCCAGAGACATCGGAAACATTGGACACACAAGTAGGGGTAATCAAGAATGGACAATCCAGAGACATCGGAAACATTGGGCACACAAGTAGGGGTAATCAAGAATGGACAATCCAGAGACATCGGAAACATTGGACACACAGGTAGGGGTAATCAAGAATGGACAATCCAGAGACATCGGAAACATTGGGCACACAAGTAGGGGTAATCAAGAATGGACAATCCAGAGACATCGGAAACATTGGGCACACAAGTAGGGGTAATCAAGAATGGACAATCCAGAGACATCGGAAACATTGGGCACACAAGTAGGGGTAATCAAGAATGGACAATACAGAGACATCGGAAACATTGGGCACACAAGTAGGGGTAATCAAGAATGGACAATCCAGAGACATCGGAAACATTGGACACACAAGTAGGGGTAATCAAGAATGGACAATCCAGAGACATCGGAAACATTGGACACGCAAGTAGGGGTAATCAAGAATGGACAATCCAGAGACTTCGGAAATATTGGACACACAAGTAGGGGTAATCAAGAATGGACAATCCAGAGACATCGGAAACATTGGACACACAAGTAGGGGTAATCAAGAATGGACAATCCAGAGACATCGGAAACATTGGACACACAAGTAGGGGTAATCAAGAATGGACAATCCAGAGACATCGGAAACATTGGACACACAAGTAGGGGTAATCAAGAATGGACAATCCAGAGACATCGGAAACATTGGACACACAAGTAGGGGTAATCAAGAATGGACAATCCAGAGACATCGGAAACATTGGACACACAAGTAGGGGTAATCAAGAATGGACAATCCAGAGACATCGGAAACATTGGACACACAAGTAGGGGTAATCAAGAATGGACAATCCAGAGACATCGGAAACATTGGACACACAAGTAGGGGTAATCAAGAATGGACAATCCAGAGACATCGGAAACATTGGGCACACAAGTAGGGGTAATCAAGAATGGACAATCCAGAGACATCGGAAACATTGGACACACAGGTAGGGGTAATCAAGAATGGACAATCCAGAGACCTCAGAAACATTGGGCACACAAGTAGGGGTAATCAAGAATGGACAATCCAGAGACATCGGAAACATTGGGCACACAAGTAGGGGTAATCAAGAATGGACAATCCAGAGACATCGGAAACATTGGGCACACAAGTAGGGGTAATCAAGAATGGACAATACAGAGACATCGGAAACATTGGACACACAAGTAGGGGTAATCAAGAATGGACAATCCAGAGACATCGGAAACATTGGACACACAAGTAGGGGTAATCAAGAATGGACAATCCAGAGACATCGGAAACATTGGACACGCAAGTAGGGGTAATCAAGAATGGACAATCCAGAGACTTCGGAAATATTGGACACACAAGTAGGGGTAATCAAGAATGGACAATCCAGAGACATCGGAAACATTGGACACACAAGTAGGGGTAATCAAGAATGGACAATCCAGAGACATCGGAAACATTGGACACACAAGTAGGGGTAATCAAGAATGGACAATCCAGAGACATCGGAAACATTGGACACACAAGTAGGGGTAATCAAGAATGGACAATCCAGAGACATCGGAAACATTGGACACACAAGTAGGGGTAATCAAGAATGGACAATCCAGAGACATCGGAAACATTGGACACACAAGTAGGGGTAATCAAGAATGGACAATCCAGAGACATCGGAAACATTGGACACACAAGTAGGGGTAATCAAGAATGGACAATCCAGAGACTTCGGAAACATTGGACACACAAGTAGGGGTAATCAAGAATGGACAATCCAGAGACTTCGGAAACATTGGACACACAAGTAGGGGTAATCAAGAATGGACAATCCAGAGACATCGGAAACATTGGACACACAAGTAGGGGTACTCAAGAATGGACAATCCAGAGACATCGGAAACATTGGACACACAAGTAGGGGTTATTAAGAATGGACAATCCAGAGACATCGGAAACATTGGACACACAAGTAGGGGTAATCAAGAATGGACAATCCAGAGACATCGGAAACATTGGACACACAAGTAGGGGTAATCAAGAATGGACAATCCAGAGACATCGGAAACATTGGACACACAAGTAGGGGTAATCAAGAATGGACAATCCAGAGACATCGGAAACATTGGACACACAAGTAGGGGTAATCAAGAATGGACAATCCAGAGACATCGGAAACATTGGACACACAAGTAGGGGTAATCAAGAATGGACAATCCAGAGACATCGGAAACATTGGACACACAAGTAGGGGTAATCAAGAATGGACAATCCAGAGACATCGGAAACATTGGACACACAAGTAGGGGTAATCAAGAATGGACAATCCAGAGACATCGGAAACATTGGACACACAAGTAGGGGTAATCAAGAATGGACAATCCAGAGACATCGGAAACATTGGGCACACAAGTAGGGGTAATCAAGAATGGACAATCCAGAGACATCGGAAACATTGGACACACAGGTAGGGGTAATCAAGAATGGACAATCCAGAGACATCGGAAACATTGGGCACACAAGTAGGGGTAATCAAGAATGGACAATCCAGAGACATCGGAAACATTGGGCACACAAGTAGGGGTAATCAAGAATGGACAATCCAGAGACATCGGAAACATTGGGCACACAAGTAGGGGTAATCAAGAATGGACAATACAGAGACATCGGAAACATTGGACACACAAGTAGGGGTAATCAAGAATGGACAATCCAGAGACATCGGAAACATTGGACACACAAGTAGGGGTAATCAAGAATGGACAATCCAGAGACATCGGAAACATTGGACACGCAAGTAGGGGTAATCAAGAATGGACAATCCAGAGACTTCGGAAATATTGGACACACAAGTAGGGGTAATCAAGAATGGACAATCCAGAGACATCGGAAACATTGGACACACAAGTAGGGGTAATCAAGAATGGACAATCCAGAGACATCGGAAACATTGGACACACAAGTAGGGGTAATCAAGAATGGACAATCCAGAGACATCGGAAACATTGGACACACAAGTAGGGGTAATCAAGAATGGACAATCCAGAGACATCGGAAACATTGGACACACAAGTAGGGGTAATCAAGAATGGACAATCCAGAGACTTCGGAAACATTGGACACACAAGTAGGGGTAATCAAGAATGGACAATCCAGAGACTTCGGAAACATTGGACACACAAGTAGGGGTAATCAAGAATGGACAATCCAGAGACATCGGAAACATTGGACACACAAGTAGGGGTACTCAAGAATGGACAATCCAGAGACATCGGAAACATTGGACACACAAGTAGGGGTTATTAAGAATGGACAATCCAGAGACATCGGAAACATTGGACACACAAGTAGGGGTAATCAAGAATGGACAATCCAGAGACATCGGAAACATTGGACACACAAGTAGGGGTAATCAAGAATGGACAATCCAGAGACATCGGAAACATTGGACACACAAGTAGGGGTAATCAAGAATGGACAATCCAGAGACATCGGAAACATTGGACACACAAGTAGGGGTAATCAAGAATGGACAATCCAGAGACATCGGAAACATTGGACACACAAGTAGGGGTAATCAAGAATGGACAATCCAGAGACATCGGAAACATTGGACACACAAGTAGGGGTAATCAAGAATGGACAATCCAGAGACATCGGAAACATTGGACACACAAGTAGGGGTAATCAAGAATGGACAATCCAGAGACATCGGAAACATTGGGCACACAAGTAGGGGTAATCAAGAATGGACAATCCAGAGACATCGGAAACATTGGACACACAGGTAGGGGTAATCAAGAATGGACAATCCAGAGACATCGGAAACATTGGGCACACAAGTAGGGGTAATCAAGAATGGACAATCCAGAGACATCGGAAACATTGGGCACACAAGTAGGGGTAATCAAGAATGGACAATCCAGAGACATCGGAAACATTGGGCACACAAGTAGGGGTAATCAAGAATGGACAATACAGAGACATCGGAAACATTGGGCACACAAGTAGGGGTAATCAAGAATGGACAATCCAGAGACATCGGAAACATTGGACACACAAGTAGGGGTAATCAAGAATGGACAATCCAGAGACATCGGAAACATTGGGCACACAAGTAGGGGTAATCAAGAATGGACAATACAGAGACATCGGAAACATTGGGCACACAAGTAGGGGTAATCAAGAATGGACAATCCAGAGACATCGGAAACATTGGGCACACAAGTAGGGGTAATCAAGAATGGACAATCCAGAGACATCGGAAACATTGGACACACAAGTAGGGGTAATCAAGAATGGACAATCCAGAGACATCGGAAACATTGGACACACAAGTAGGGGTAATCAAGAATGGACAATCCAGAGACATCGGAAACATTGGACACACAAGTAGGGGTAATCAAGAATGGATAATGCAGAGACATCGGAAACATTGGGCACACAATATACAGGACGAAAACAAACTAAACAAAGAACACAACACAGAAAATTAAAAAGATGAGCAACACAAAACACTAAAAACCTTGGATGAACCAAGGTGCTCTCGAAGAGGAAGTAGTTCATGTTTCTTATAATACACCCACTGTAATAACTCTAATAGTCACGTCTGTCATGTTTCTTATAATACACCCACCGTAATAACTCTAATAGTCAAGTCTGGTAAACGTTTAAACTTTTCATAACCTTTAATTTGACAGTTTTAATAATGTCGAGTGAATGAAGTAAGCACAAATAAATACATTTAATTTCATTAACTATAACAACAAGCACCAATAACAACGAACTAAAGTTTACATTCAACCCTTACTACTTGCCGTTCGATTGTTCGACTAATCCCTTTCCAGCCTCGAATATTTGGGTACGACTTATAAAGCAATAAGAAATAGTGCCCGTTTGTCATGAATTGGAGGCTAGTTACACCATACTCAGCCAACGGAATAACACGTTCATCTCTAACACAAACATCACAATCACAAATACTGAAAACTAGACTTCTGCCACTTGAACATCGAAACTGCCGAAAATATTTTAGACGGAAGTAATTTCTTATAGTTCCTTGCCTTCATATCTTGTATTTAACCCGTCTTCAGAGAACAAACTGAGCTACATCTAAAATCTTACTCCTTATCTGTGAGGAAAACAGCAGGGCAAGGTGACTGACTGGCAGATAACGATGTTGGTTCCCGATCTGGTTGAGACTGTCTTGAAAGCGACTGTCTTGACAGACGTCCTTCTCTCGATTTTGTTACAGTAATTGGCGGAAGAATAAGTTTTGGAGTTTTACTATCCGCATTGCGCACTTCTTCTGGACTCGCAGATCTAACCGGAGGACTAGGAGTAGAATTTTGAACTGCTTTTCTTTTAGATATTTTTTCAAGTAATGCTGAAGTTGACATTTTCCTATCAATTAATTCCATTTTCTTTCGTCTGCTTAACAACATTTCAGCCTGTCGTCTTCTTATAACTTCCGGTGTCATTTCATACCTTTGATGTTGAATAAGAGGTTCCAGTTCGGACTTACTACATCCAGGTCCATATCGTCCATATTTTCCATCAAAATCTGGTTTCGGTTTTTCGTTCAATATATTAGCTAGCACTTTTATATAAGCTTTGTGATCTTTTAAATTTTCTTTATGATATGTCACTTCTTTGTCATTTTTCATCAGATAAATACTCTTTTCAGTTTCCACTTTCTTGTGAACATAAGAATACTTGGCTTCAACACTACGGTTTTGAACGTCTGCCATTTTTGCACGGTAAATACATTGACGGTG
Organism: Bathymodiolus brooksi; assembly: GCA_963680875.1. Classification (NCBI taxonomy): domain Eukaryota; kingdom Metazoa; phylum Mollusca; class Bivalvia; order Mytilida; family Modiolidae; genus Bathymodiolus; species Bathymodiolus brooksi. Next base: position 16,016,380 of record OY804575.1, on the reverse strand, counting down.
CAGCGAGTCCATGTAGGTTTCTGGATAAAAACTATTAGTATATTCATCGTAATAAACCTTCCGTTTCTTTGGAATGATATTATCCTCCTCAACACTCATGGTTATTCCGTTTAATCAGAACCCACGGCACTATAAACATAAACTGTCTGATTACTAATAAAGACTAATAAGCCATACACCTTTTTTAAATCGAAGAGCAGAACGTCACCTCTGTGGTATCATGCAGTGATCACTTCGATTAAAAGTTACTTAATCCAAATATTTTAAGAGGATTCCATTAACTAAAAACGGTTATATTGTGCGTTATATTAAACCGTAAAGCTGTATTAGATCCCTGACAACTGGCTTTTAATTTTATTTTCATGTATAAGCATTACAATAAAACTGAAATATGAATCCAGGTAGACGCTAAATGCTTGACTAAGGGTCGTTTATACCTATACCGGGTATATATGTACATGATATTGATTTATTAATAAGTATAACACCTACAGAGCGTCCCTTCTCTTGAATATTTAAAAAGTAATCGGTAATTGATAATACTAAAGATCTATTGTTTAGAAATTATTAGAAAAATTCTTATTGAAAAGCTATAGATGTTTAGTATAATGTAAAGTCATGGTAGAGTTGGAATGCTATTTCAAATTAATCATATCCTTTTAAAGCTTTTTTATAAAACCAACAAACAGATTTTGACACATCGCTGACGACTGACGACTGTCATTGTCAATATAATACATATCTAAATCCCTTTTAATTAAAAAAAATAGTATGAAGTATTTCAAATGGTCCCTTATGATAATAATTTAGTTATGAAAATTGAATAGAGAGTACAACAGTCATTATAAAGAGAACTATATCTTTTAAATATACACATACGTTACGGTATTTAAATTTTAAATTCAAATACATACAAATCATATACAAATATCCTTTATCGTTTTAGCAAATTGAAGCAAACAAGTACATTAAATTTGCATTTAATGTGCATTAAATTTGCATTTAATGTGCAACTTTAACCAAATTCATGTACACTTGATTCCCACTACAATTAAGAAAATTGCTTAGTGTCAATCAGCTATATAATTGACGCATACATACACAAAACGTCTAAAAGATGCACAATAGTGCCAAAAAATTAAAACAAATAAATGCAACAGCAATTATGTAAACTAATGACTGGAAAACTGCTTCTCCGCTAATCCCGTCATGTCGATGATATTTAGTTACCAGTCCAGCTCGACATTAACAAAAACTCCCATACTACATCTACTCCGTTAAGTACACGGCATGGAGGAAGAGGAACAAAAACTACTTTGTGTGGAGTCGGGATAATCTTCAGATCCAGGTTAGGACCAATCAAGTTCGCTAATCAATACTTGCGGATCGTTCGTTAGAGGATAAGGTGGAAGGAGGGTCGGATCGTTCTGAAGAGGACGAGATTAGAAGCGTTTTAAGCATTGTCTAACAAATATTGGTTTAGGATGAAAGAGATGATATAAGTATGGAGGAAGTGCCATAAATTATTCAATCATTTCAAAACAATGGTGCTGTCGCTGACTGTTTACTAGAACAATCAATTCAATGAGTAAAAAGTTCATCTATCCAATATTTGACCTGAAGATACTCGATAGCTGACCTTATAAATTACTTTCAAACATAAGATGTAACACACGTTAAGATTCATTCTCTTGTTTATTTTCATTGTTACATTTTTAGTTGTATTTTTATGGTGGTTGTAAAAATATTTTCAAAACATCTATATAGATATATGTATGAAAGCATTTGAATTAGAATGTTAAATTGCCCGTATCATATGCTACACGTCAAATCAATACACTGTAAGAATACGATACTTTATTGTATCAGACTTAATTGAAACCTAAATAGTTTTATTATTGTAAGTTACTTAGCAATATCGATATTTTAAAACAAAACTATGATATTGTGGAATTACCAAACAAAAGTTAATTAATAAGATTCACAAACCGTATAGGCTTCCGTATATTAATGTTGGCTTTGGCTTATAATGTATTTTGCTTTATATTTTCGTGTGAGAAACAGGAGATTTGGTCGTCCTATCCATGGTTTTCACCAGAGACTTGTTCGTGACCTGCGTGTACAGAAAGTTGGTCGAACCTCTTGGTTAACAAACATGTATGAACCGGTTTGCGCATCATATTTTAAATTTAGAGAATATAACGATATAGTAGACGTGTGCCCCAAAATTATATAGTTCAACAAGGTTTTTTTGTGGGGAGGGTGGGGGGCAGGATGGTTCGATGCCTAGATGCTAATAAAATCATAAAAAAATAACCAACATCATTGTTCAGAAATTCGCACGTTAAATACCGGTATGTGCAAATTATTTAGCAGAAAGTATTCTTCCATGACCAATTATTATTCTTCGACCTTATTAGAAATTATTTGGGTCCGTCGTGGTCGTGATCATATGGTAGTTGGATTTACAACTACCTATGCAATCGGAGCCTATCACAGCTGATGTTTTGAGTTCGACTTCCGCTCAGGGTGAGGTGTACAACATTATCAGGGGCGGATCCAGGATTTCAAGTTAGGGGGCGCACTTAAGAAAATTGCTCTGAGCAGAGGGAGGCGCGAACATTTTTGAGGTATTTTGTGTGAAAAATCACAATTTTACGCCAAAAAATCATATTTTTTCCAAATTAAGGGGGGCGCGCGCCGGGTGCGCGCCCCCCCCCCCCCCCCCCTGGATCCGCCCCTGATTATGCGATAAAGTTTGTCAGTGACTTGCGTCAGGTAGGTGGTTTTCTCCGGGTCTTCCGGTTTCCTCCCCCAATAAAACTGACCGCCACGATATAACTGAAATATTGTTGAAAGTGGCGTTAAACACCGTAAACCAAACCTATTATAAATAATCAATATTCTGCAATGACCTTATTACAAAGTCAGTATCCTTCCATGCACAGTAAGTGTTCTTTCGGGAACTTTTTAGAAGTAGTCCACATTAGTTTCATTCGTATGTTTGAAATTATTCATTTCAAACAATAATTGACTCGAAAAGGGTACTAGTGTTGACACGTAATAAATTTGTAAAGTATTGCTCCATTCAAACTTTATAGAAAGGACATAAATGTTGACATGGTTTTAGTCGTCATAATTACTTGTACCTATAATAGTTTTTGAAAGGACACTGATTTTATTTGTCAGGATTGCACAGATCAAATTTTCAATAGTCAATATACATATGCATTATATTAAGTATATTTCCTTGTGGTTAATCTAACAGGGGGATATAAATGCTATAATCGGTTTAATTTATGAAGTCTATAGAATTAGGGTAGTGTAATAATTAGTGGTTATGTACTTCACTCTTGACAAAACAATTCGACATTTTAAGTTGACTTATGCAAAAATGTATACATGTATATACTAATGACATGACTGTAGCTTCCGACCGAGTTTAAATACAGTTTGTTTGTTTGATGGTGTTTAACTCCACTTTCAACAATATTTCAGTTATAGTCGTGGCGGTCAGTTTTATTGGTGGAGAAAACCGGAGGACCCGGAGAAAACCACTTAAATACAGACAATAAATACATTGAAGAAATGATATAGATACATAAACATGATAGACTATCCAACATTTCACTTGAACACAAATTAAACTGAAGGAACAGTGCTTTTATTGCTGTTTTACATTTGCTCAATTTGTTGTCAATGTATTCTACAAATTAAATGTTGACTATTAAAAAGTTAATTAAATTCTAGAAATTTTAAAGATAAAAAATCTTGGAGTTTTTACAGATTTTATATTTTAAACAAAACATGTGTTTCATAAACCCACCAATCTGTGAGAGTTGGTATTGCTTGACTAGATATGTACTCTGAATGACCATCTGACTCCATGACTTGTCAACTGACTGGCTAACCAAGTTGGACTGTTGACTGACTAATTAAACAACATTATTAAGAATTAACTGATAAAACGTGCTAAAGTGGGTCACGGGTCCTGAAGGATTATTCTAAGCTGTGACACGTGGACGACCTGTGGACTCCTATTAGGCAACTGTGAGACGGGGTTGCAATGACAAACAATCTTTCAAATTTATGGGTCTAAAACTAATCTTAGAATTTCAAGTCAATTGAATTTGAACTTGAGATCATGATCAGAAACCAAAGGTTGACGCGCGCCTTCCCCGCCATTCAAACTAATATCAAAATATCACTTCTTAGCAACTGTGTTAAACATTACGTCTAATTTCGAGAAGTAAAATATTAAATACACCAATTACCTTTCCTCACAGAACAAGCAGATCAGATCAGACAAAAATCTCTAATTTCTGATTAAAAAAAACAAAATAAATTAGAAAAAAAATTGCAAGCATCTCACTACTTTTTTTATTATAACAAATCAACAATTCTAGGCTGCATGTCGAAGTCAATTTAAAAATATCGATAAATAAACGAACGAATCTAAACGACATCACAGATCTTGAGATAGAGTTAAAATCGAACAAGTTCATTACGACGGCTTATAAAATATGCATTATGTTGATGTAGTTCTTAATTTATTCTTTTTAATTTCACAAGTATTATAATTAAAAAGAATATATCTGACATATTATCTCTGAAACAATTGGAAACTGCGCCCGATGTTGTCTCTCAGGTTGAGTCCAAATAGCAATTCGAAAATTCCATCATTGGAAAAGATTTTTAATTTAAAAGATAAAATGAAATTATAACTCTGCTTTATCTAGTTTCAGGTTAACTTGCATCTTCGCTAGCCAAGGGTTACGATCCGTTCTACTCATCCGTTCTACTCATCTAGCGAAGATGGTTAACTTGGTACATTTGACAGATTGGTTTAGCATAACGGTCGTATGTCATCAAGATTGTCAGGATATTTGTTTTCATGTCTTTTATTTATGTATAAATATGCATATTTTACTCTAAATTAACATTAAGGCTACCACCAATAGCGAGATGTACAAGATTAAACATTATGTGATAAGGTTCATCAATGACTTGCGGAAGGTTGCTGGTTTCATCACCTGGGTACGCCGTATTTCTCCACCGATAAAACTGACAAGTCATAATATAAATGAAAAACTTTTGAAATTGCCCTAAAGTATTCATAGATCCTCCCTGATATTTGGGTGAAGAAACCCGGACAGTTATAGCGAACTGGTAGGGAAAGCCATCTATATTGGATAGGCATCTGGAAACCGTAATACTTGAGGTCGGTATCGAGGCATGGACCCATGTCAGTGTTGATAAGATTGTGGTCAGATGTCTATGAGCTAACCACTAGGCCATCCACAACCCGGATTGTGGAAATTCTCTAAACATCAATTATCCATTTATGTTCCGTTCTTAGGACGAGATGTGTATTAGTTTGTTCCCAACAGTTGTTAAGAAGGTCTTATCTCTAAACTCAGGGTTCTCTTCCTGAGGGATTTGGAATAATGTACCAAACGAATATTAAAAACGAATTCTTTCTTCACAAGTATTCAACAAGCAGACGAATTTGCTTCGATTAAGAGGATTTTTCAGACGAATGTCTAGATCATAAACTTTTCTGCACGAAAATAACTTGAGAACAGAATGAACAAACACAGCCATCCATTAAATGCATTCGCAAATTAAAAAGCAGATTGTTTAATGATTTATATTTCACTTTTGAAATAATTGAAACAATTATGTGCATTTTTAATTGCATTTTAATAACCAGAATTGGTCATACAAATATTTAATGTGCTCAACACATATGATGTTCACTTTAAAATATCAATATCTGTATTGTACTTTATAAATGTTGCTTTAGTTTTCGGATGCCATCTGAATATACGGTATCTAACGGGATAGTAGATTTTTCAAAAAGGAGACTGTGATGGGCCTATATATATATACTATGGAAAGGGTTCAAAATTCTAACATTGCAACTGTGTAACGCTGAACTTGTATACAACAGTTTTGCTTTTGTAATCTGAAACTTGGTAGCATATTCATGTCGCGGATACTGTGTCATAATCACATTTTTATGTCATTGCATTATAAACTATGCAATCGCATAATTTCTTATGATATCGAAACAATTAGTTCTGATGTCGCAATATTATTTTTTTGCTAGAACAATTTTTTCACAGGAAACAATAATGAGATTATTTCTTTTTTGAACATAAAAAATCCGTAATTTTTCTTCAATTTAACCAATAATTCTCATTGAAAACTACAATATCACAATACAAATGTATTTATATCGTTGCATCTTTCATGGTAATTTATTATTTTCTATCAAATCTGTGTCATTTCATTTTCAGAATAAAATAAAACATACCCTCCCCCCAATTTAATTAAAGTTCGTTCCCTTACATGTACAATAAATATGTTTGTTGATTTTAATCGTTGTGGTATGCATTCAAACAAAACCTCTTTATTGGGGATGTATTTTTTTTAAACAATACATTAAGTTTATTGCGAATGTAACTTTGATTCTTGCTTTAGATCTGAAAAGATGTTTATTGTATTACTTTAAAATGGCGATAAGGATATTGGTTAAATTGACCTCTTCATCACGACAGTAATTTCATGGTTGGAACAAAGCCTCTCTGTTGAAGTTAATGACGAACCCATTATAGATCTCCAACATTTATTATTTACTACACTTTAGTAAGAAATATAAAATAAACAATCTTTGTTTTAAATGGCTTACATCATCTTACATTGTAGAATATACACGTGATGATCAATGAACATACACGCATTATGAATTGCAATGTTCCTTCCAAAGATTGACTTAATCATCATCCAAGACCTCACCATCAACCCATTAGTAATATTAAAACGTTTGACTTTTTAGTCTGTACAGTGTTTTTCCAACAAATATGATACAACTAGTTATGCATAATCAGCTTTGATTGATTGATTGATTGATTGATTGATTGATTGATTGATTGATTGATTGATTGATTGATTGATTGATTGATTGATTGATTGGTTGATTGATTGATTGATTGATTGATTGATTGATTGATTGATTGATTGATTGATTGATCGATCGATCGATTGATTGATTGATTGATTGATTGATTGATTGATTGATTGATTGATTGATTGATTGATTGATTGATTGATTGATTGATTGATTGATTGATTGATTGATTGATTGGTCGATTGGTCGATTGATTGATTGATTGATTGATTGATTGATTGATTGATTGATTGATTGATTGATTGATTGATTGATTGATTGATTGATTGATTGATTGATTGATTGATTGATTGATTGATTGATTGATTGATTGATTGATTGATTGATTGATTGATTGATTGATTGATTGATTGATTGATTGATTGATTGATTGATTGATTGATTGATTGATATTTGACGCCAACAATAGCAGTATTTCAGCTATCTCTTTCAAATGGAAGTTATTCTATCACAGGATAATGACCGTATGTACTGGCATATGTTTTTTAAAGCTTCTTGGTGTTTATTTCCTGGTTATTCAACTTTCCGTATACGATGATGAAAGCAGTTGCTGTGGTATCAAAGCCATTGCCGCCTAATATCTCTGGTAATAAATTAGTTTCTTCCATAAAATCTAAAATGTAGTTTTTTCGCTTATACCAGATTTTCATTGAATTCTTCCCCAACAACGATATCATGATTGTCAGAATAAGTTTGAGCTATTTCGTGGAGTTGGTATGAGTCATCATGAATCTGTTGCTCTTTACATGTCAAGCATACACATATGAGTCATTTAAACTAGAGGCGCAGTGGGCTGAGCCTGTGTCGCTCACCTTTCATTCTGCTTTGAGGAAACTTAATACAGAACTTACCATAGGTGTTTCCCACCAAATTTCGGTTCATTTGGCAAAGCGGTTTCAGAGAAGAAGATTTTTAGAAATCGACCAATCTGAAACAAGAATTGCCTGTGGCGGCCATGTTTGTAAATGGATCAAAACAGAATGAGCAATCTCTATAGAAGACCTTCCATAGATGCTTCCTACCAAGTTTCATATCATTTGGCCAAGCGGTTTCAGAGGAAAAGCTGTTTTAGAAATCGACCAATTAGAAACAACTATTGCCTATGGCGGCCATGTTTGTTAACGGATCAAAGCAGAATGAGCAATTCCTATAGAGGACCTTCCATAGATGCTTCCTACCACGTTTCGTTTCGGTCCATTTGGCCAGGCTGTTTCAGAGTAGAAGATTTTTAGAAATCGACCAATCAGACACAAGAATTGCATGTGGCGGCCATGTTTGTTAATGGATCGGGACAAAATGAACAATCTTTATAGAGGACCTTCCATAGATGCTTCCTATTAAGCTTTGGTTCATTTGGCAAAGCGGTTTCAGAGGAGAAGATTTTTAGAAATTGACCAATAAGACACAAGAATTGCCTGTAGCGGCCATATTTGTTAACAGATCGGGACGAAATGAGCAATCTTAACAGAGGACCTTTCATAGATGCTTCCTACCAGGTTTCGGTTCATTTGGCCAAACGGTTTCAGAGGAGAAGAATTTTACAAATCAGCCAATCAGAAACAAGAATCGCCTGTGGCGGCCATGTTTGCTAACGGATCGGGACGAAATGAGCAATCTTTATAGAAGACCTTCCATAGATGCTTCCTACCAAATTTCGAATAATTTGGCAAAGCGGTTTCAGAGGAGAAGATTTTTAGAAATCGACCAATCTGAAACAAGAATTGCCTGTGGAGGCCATGTTTGTTAATGGATCGGGACGAAATGGGCAATCTTTATACAGGACTGCCCATAGATGCATCCTACCAAGTTTCGATTCATTTGGCCAAACAGTTTCAGAGGAGAACAAATTTTAAAATCAGCCAATCAGAAACAAGAACCGTCTGTGGTGGCCATATTTGTTAACGAATCGGGACGAAATGAGCAATTTTTTTATAGGACCTTCCATAGATGCTTCCTACCAAGTTTCGGATAATTTGGCAAAGCGGTTGCAGAGGAGAAGATTTTTAGAAATCGACCAATCAGAAACAAGAATTGTCTGTGGCGGCCATATTTGGTAATGGATCGGGACAAAATGAGCAATCTTTACAGAGGACCACACATAGATGCTTCCTGCCAAGTTTCGGTTTATTTGACCAAACAGTTTCAGAGGAGAAGAATTTCAAAAATCAGCCAATCAGAAACAAGAGTCACCTGTGGCGGCCATGTTTGTTAACGGATCGGGACGAAATGAGCAATCTTTATAGAGGACCTACCATAGATGCTTCCTACCAAGTTTCGGTTCATTTGGCCAAGCGATTTCAGAAGAGAAGATTTAAAAAAAAAATCTGCCATTCAGAAACAAGAATTGCCTGTGGCGGCCATGTTTGTTAATGGATCGGGACGAAATGAGCAAACATTATAGAGGACCTTCCATAGATGCTTCCTACCAAGTTTCAATTCATTTGACTGAGGGGTTTCAGAGGAGAAGATTAACATGTGAAAAGTTAACGGACGACGGACGCCAAGTGATGGCAAAAGCTCACATTGCCTTTGGCAAGGTGAGCTAAAAATGTCAATATTTCTGTCTGGATGGCTTGTGTAAGCTGTGCATATTATAGCACTAAATATTGGATTGAGATTTAATGTACAATATTACTAATAAAATTAGGTCATGACATATAACAATACTATCGAATATATCCCAAATAACAAAGGTCAAAGGTCTACAAATAGATAAAATTGCTTGTCCAGAATCAATATGTGAGAACATATATATGCAAGTGTTTCCATGTAAATTTTGATATTTATTTAAATTTTGCAACTTTGTTTCATGACAATAGGTACTCAGTTCTAATTCTTATTTGAGATTATGAAATTCGAAATACTTTATTAAAGAAAGATCAATCATTGAACATTAAGGTTGACAAAGATTATGAGATAGTACATGAAAGAAGAATGACATAATAAAATAACAAATAAAATTATAGGTTATATTTTGCGTTATAGTTTGCATTGGGAGGCAATGAAAGAGAGATAACTGTATTTGGAAAAGATAAAATATAAAACATGCATGCAGAGAACTATGGTGCCATTTGAAAACACAGGTGAATAAATTCTGCGAGTTCTCCGACGCAAGATGGATCTCCGTTGCTCAATATCCAAACAAATTTATCCTCTGCACTTAATATAGCAGCATTATAATTAAGGACATTATGTTATAGTTTCATTGTTAACATAAACATTTTGACCACGTTTTGTTCATCCAAAATATTTTGTCCATTATACACCCTATAATCGTTCTGGTTGCAAGATAAAATAGTTGCTGGCTGAGGAAGAACAGTCAGTAAACGTTGTTTTAGCCGTAGGATGAAATTGATATAGAGCGTTGTAGAAGATATATTATAATATGCTGTCATAACTTGTATATTTTTGTGGTAGAAATCATGTTTTTATGATTAAATGGTATTTGTGGGAAGTCGATGCAGAACACGTGGAAACCTATTTTTAGCATTCTTATGATTCAGTTGAGGATTATGCCAGACAATGGTCAACACATGAAAGAGAAGACATAGATACTCTTTCCGAATGGATTATGACTGTGATATCGTTGATACAAACAATTAAGAAACTGAAGGTGTCAATGTGAACTCGCGCAACATCAATCTTAAATAACCAAATGTTGCTAAACACATGTCGTACATACATGACAAGTATGTTGTTATCGCTGCAGACAAGACCTCTAACAATATAGGTGTTATGTCCAAATTACATTGGATATACTGCTTGATAAAAGAAGAAGGTATTCTCAATTCACTTGACAACCCTTTATATACATCGACGACCTTTACGAAAGCGGAAATTCTTTGCAATCATATTTCTGTTTTGTTTTCCTTTGGAATTTTAACCAAAAATGACGAACTGGATTACCAGTCACTCTACTGGTCACCTTAATTTCACAATTAGTGTCCTTACAAACAGCGTTATATTAGTGGATCTTCAAAATGCTCCACAAAACCGGGACTCAGTCTAAGAAGAGTTTGAAGATACCAAAGGGGCAATCATAATCCGTATATCGAAGAAGAACAGACAACACAATGGCCAAAACAAAAGCACAAAAGGACAATTAACGATCTACAAAACATACATATAAAACTAAAGATCGAGTAACGCGAACCCCACTAAAACCCGGGGGTGAACTCAGGTGTTCATGAAGGGTAAGCAGCTCCTGCTCCACTAGTGGCCCCCGTCGTGTTAATATAGTTACAAACCAGATAATAAGTCGTGAATGAGGAAAGGACCGGGAAGTGTTTACGACAAGTGGAACATATCTGTGGTCATTTGTGACATGGATATTCCATAGCGGTCAGCCAAGTCATGGTGGCGACCGTAACATTTTCGAAATGATGACTTCAAATTTACCAAAAGGAACCCTTGGTTCAGTAGCTTTCTTGTTAGCAGCAACCCTCTATCAAGGCAATCCTGATTGGATCCACAAGCTCTGGAATATCGTATCATCTGAGAGAGATATACTCCATATGCAGGTGCTGCTGGAATATTGTTACATATAAATGGAAAGTTCACAATGGGAAAATTGAAATAATCTCTTTTGTCGTCAAGTTTCGTTCTTAACCGCACCTCACTGTCGATTTCGAGGTGTAGGTCAAGGTATGAAGCAGATCTATCTGTGTCTGTGGTATCATTTTTTCAAGCTCAATGGGATAGATGCGATCAACAAAATCACCAAACCTAGAATTATTTAGTGAAAGGACATCATCTATATAGCGGAACGTGAAATTAAAGGATCGGGCTAGTAACTGTGACACTAGCTACTCAAGGGGTGGTATGCAGAATAAAGAACTGTTAACATTCAAACACTGGGTTTGTAACGTGAGTAACACGACGAGTGTCACTAGTGGAGCAGGAACTGCTTACCCTTCTGAGACATCTAAGATCACCCCGGTTTTTAGAGGAGTTCGTTTTCCTCGGTCATTAATTTTCTGTGTAGTGTTTTATAATAATAATAATAATAATATTTTATTTGGAAAGAGCACAATAGAGGCGTGATCCAATACAAAAACATGTTGAAATAAATAAAATGCATTCTTAATATAGAGTTTGTGATATAAAACAGGTTCATGGAACATTAAGAGCAGCCGGGTGGTCCCGCTCCTCAAAAGCTTCCTTTAGGAATAAACAAATTGTTTTTAAATTTCTTGATGATGATGGGTTGAGTAGATTTATTATGAAAGATAATGAATCCTCATTGTTTTCGTTATCGATTCCATATTTTTGTCTTAGTATATTGTATTTTGGACATTTTAATAAGAAGTGAGATTCGTCCTCAACTTGATCCTTACAAAATTTACAAAATCTTTCATTATGTGGAGTTTTTGGCTTAGAATATCTTCCCGTTTCAATTGCCAATGGATGAGCACTTATTCTCAGTTTTGTTAATTGTTTTCGGAGTTCTTTTTGAATATGAAATTCTAAATATTCTTGTTGTTCAAACTTTTTGTATATTTTACTATAGAAAAGAAGTTTCCCCGAGGATTCTTCTTTTATCTTAGAAAGTTCGAAATTAATTTTGGATTTATAAAACTCCCCTAGTTTTTGTTTATATAATTCCTTTGATATTTCAAGGGAAGAAATTTTCATGGCTTTAGAATATTGAATAACATTATTTGTCCAGGAGTTTTCTTTGACAGTTAATAGTTTGTCAACTTCATATGCAGCTTTAAGCAAGGATCGAGGACCACCCAACTTCTCATCAATCTGATTCAATCGTGAATAATACCCGTACATTAAACCGTAACATTTGATACTGAGTGGAACCATTCCAAGTTCACATTTGACGGCTGTGTTTGAAGACTTGCTGTGAACACCAAGTATATTTTTAAGAATCATATTCTGTGTTTTTTCAAATTGTGTTTTATCAAAGGCTTCAAAATTGGGTTTAAACTCAGTTATCCATACTTCTGACCCATAGGTTAGGATTGGAACAACCATGGAATTGTACAATTTCAACCATGATTTTGCCGATAAGTTATTGTTACAGGGTAATTTTGCTTTCAAGGCAAAAAAAGCTTTTCTAGCTTTGTCTGCTAGATTTGAAACTGAGGCTTTAAATTTTCCACTGAAGTGAAAAATAATCCCTAAATATTTATAAGAGTCTACTATTTCGAATGCATTTGGTTCATAGTAAAAGTAATGCGAGTATTTTTCAATTGCCTTTTTTGAGAAAATGATCACTTTAGTTTTAGTAAGGTTCCCAGTAAGTCGCCAATCACTGCAGTAATTTTGAAGCGAATGCAGACAACACTGGAGACCAGTTGGAGATTCAGATACTAACAATAAATCGTCAGCATAGAATAAATGGTTTATAGTTTTGTCTTGTAGGTGTATAGGGTCAGTTATATTGCTTTTAAAGTAATTTCGAATATCACCCATAAAATCTTAAACAGAGTAGGCTCAAACTGTCCCCTTGTTTGACTCCTTGATTAGCTAGGAATGGGTTGCTATGGTGTGTGGAATCTTTGCAAGCAAAAAGTGTGTTAGAGTATAAGTCATGAATTATGTTGTATAATTTTCCACGTATGCCAACTGGCTGTAATTTAATAAATAAAGTTGATCTCCAGACGCTGTCGAAAGCCTTCTTAAAAGGCATATACTTTCCTTTTCTCTTTATATATATATTTGTTAATTATTAAACAACATTATTAAGAAAAAACTGCTGGAACGGGCTAATCTGGGTCACGGGTCACTGTAATCGGGCGGCTGTATAGAGAAACAGATACGGTGTTGAAAAAACTGTTGATACTGATAAAATATTGATAAATGCAATAAACGTTTATGCTTGTCTTCAAGAAATATGATAGACAAAACCATGTGTGAAGTTTTATGACGAAATATCTCCGATTTCTATGTAAATTTACGAGTTGAAGTTGCGGCTGTATCGAGAAACGGATACGGTGTTGAAAAAACTGTTGATACTCATAAAATATTGTTAAATGCAATAAAATGTTATGTTTGTCTTCAAGAAATATGATAGACAAAACCATGTGTGAAGTTTTATGACGAAATATATCCGATTTCTATGTAAATTTACGAGTCGAAGTGGGGAAACACCCACAGGTAATTTTAACGATGTATTTTTTTTATCTTGGACAAGAATAATGAGCGTCCTGATTGAATGACCGATTTAAAACACTGACTCCGCATGGTGAAAAGATGCATGTAAAAGAAATCTATGTTATATTTATTCATTTGTTTGATTCTGGAATATTGTTGATCATTGATTTAAACAAGAAAAAAGGGAAAAAAGGGGGGGGGGTGAATTTTATTTGTGAATTTTACGGTTAAATAAATGTTTTGTTTCGACAGTTTAAAGAGAAAAATAAAAATTTGTTGCGACTAAAGCTTAAATCAGCGTTAAAAATATTTAATTGAACAAATATCAGTGGTTTTTGTAAATGAGATTTATTTTAAATAGAAAATCTGAATTTATTATTTATTAATTTATTATTAATGATACAATTTTATATCCCTTGGGAGAGGGAGGGGGGCTATGATGAAAATTTGAAATAAAAACACAGGACCGGACTTTAAGCAAAAATAATAATACAGGATTAGTTTTTTATTAAAAAAATTCAGGACCCCTGTGTTTTTTAAAGTTAATAATATGAAATATTGACATCCACATTTGCCTTTTGGACAGCACATTTCTGTGTCCACACTTGTTTTTTATTAAAAAAAAATCCAGGAACCCTGTGTCCATGAATTTTTTTTTTAAAGTTAATAATATGAAATATTGACATCCACACTTGCCTTTTGGACAGCACATTTCTGTGTCCACACTTGTTCATTAAACAAATATAATGTGGCTACCAAGAAAAGTGTGAAGATACAAAAAAGGTAATCAAAAGCTGTAAGTCAAAGGACAATACAATACAATGGCAAAAGCTGTAAGTCAAAGGACATTACAATACAATGGCAAAAGCTGTAAGTCAAAGGACAATACAATACAATGGCAAAAGCTGTAAGTCAAAGGACAATACAATACAATGGCAAAAGCTGTAAATCAAAGGACAATACAATACAATGGCAAAAGCTGTAAGTCAAAGGACAATACAATACAATGGCAAAAGCTGTAAGTCAAAGGACAATACAATACAATGGCAAAAGCTGTAAGTCAAAGGACAATACAATACAATGGCAAAAGCTGTAAGTCAAAGGACAATACAATACAATGGCAAAAGCTGTAAATCAAAGGACAATACAATACAATGGCAAAAGCTGTAAGTCAAAGGACAATACAATACAATGGCAAAAGCTGTAAGTCAAAGGACATTACAATACAATGGCAAAAGCTGTAAATCAAAGGACATTACAATACAATGGCAAAAGCTGTAAGTCAAAGGACAATACAATACAATGGCAAAAGCTGTAAGTCAAAGGACAATACAATACAATGGCAAAAGCTGTAAGTCAAAGGACAATACAATACAATGGCAAAAGCTGTAAATCAAAGGACAATACAATACAATGGCAAAAGCTGTAAGTCAAAGGACAATACAATACAATGGCAAAAGCTGTAAATCAAAGGACATTACAATACAATGGCAAAAGCTGTAAGTCAAAGGACAATACAATACAATGGCAAAAGCTGTAAGTCAAAGGACAATACAATACAATGGCAAAAGCTGTAAATGAAAGGACAATGCAATACAATGGCAAAAGCTGTAAATCAAGCGACAATACAATACAATGGAGCAAGCTGTAAATCAAAGGTCAATACAATACAATGGCAAAAGAAAATAAGGAAAAGACAAACAATGATGTACAAGACACAGGAAACTAATGATCGAACAATGCTTATCTCACTAAAAATGGAGGCGACTTCAGGTGTTCCAGAAAGAGTTTAATACACAAACAAGATACTCAACATTATATAAATATATGTTTTAATTCTTTTATTTTACTTTTATTTGTACATATAACCCGATTGCTTTATACACAAAAAGGTCTTCTAGTTGAGGGAAATAATTTATAAAATTTGTTCACGCCAAGATATGGCTGAAATACTGCTAAAGTAAGCGTTAAACACCAATCAGTCCGAAAATTAAACCAGACAGTGCTAGAATTAGATTTTTGAGCTGTCAATATTTTTTTCTTCCCTTGACGGGATTTGAAATCACACCATTGATACACTGCAGCACCAATCGCTTAGCCTTATGTCCAGCACCCTAGACCACTCGACCACATCCGCTATATATTACCATTAGAAGATTTATTAACTATGATTCTCTTACTGTTGTACCATTCCACATTCTCCTAAAGGTCTTTGGATTAATGTCAACAATATTTCAGCTATATTGTGCAGAAATCTAGAGTACACGAACCATAACAACGACCTGTCGAAATTAACAGACAAACTTTATCACATAAAGTTGTATCGAGTTATACTCGACCCTGACGGGAATCAAACTTATAAACTTTAGTGCATTATGCAAGTGGTTGCTATTTATCATTTTTTCAGCGATTAAAAATTTACATTTTGCTATTGAACTGTCTAAAGCGGGATAACTCATTTAGATATCTTCGTTGTAATACTATCACTGTGTCGATATCTCTGCTGGTGGAATATTAGTCCCCAAGGTTACTCAACGTTTCGGTACTGACATTGTCTATTGTGTATGCTTAGTATTAAAATTTACAGTTCCTAAATAATGTAATTATTAGTAAAATTAGTGTTTTCCTTGCTCCTTAACAGATTTAGAACCTCAGGTTTTATTGCTCACAAAGAATTTTTACAAATATTTGGCTTTCTAATCTTTTGACTTTGAGTTCCAGAAACGCGTCGTAAGCACTAAATTATGTATCTTATGTTTGTATTGTAGAAAGTGTACGTAATTTGTTTTCTTTTTCTATGGCAAAAATCTGTATTTAATATTAAATTCCTTTCAGAGTGTACAACCTATAACATTCAACACTATATAAATATATGTTTTGATTCTTTTATTTTTCTTTATTTGTGCATATAACCCGATACACAAAAAAGGGTCTTCTAGATTAGGGAAATAATTTATAAAGTTTGTTCACGCCACGATAGCTGAAAAACTGCTAAAGTAAGCGTTAAAACCAATAAATAAATAAATAAATCAATCAAAAGTATATATATATAAAACAAATGATAGCATTGTAAAATTCAACCATTTCACTTCTCTACCATCTACACAACTATTCCCCCACTCAAAATTAAGAGACAGATTAAAAGAACTAGTTGGCCAACTTTGCTTCATAAAAACGAATGGCCAACGTAGATACAAATATCTTTCAACATTCCAGCTTGTGATTTCTTGATGGTGAGTTGCTACTAACAAGGACGTTACTGCACCAAGGATACCTAATGGTTAAATTAAAGTCATTGTGATTTGGTTAGCGGTTACGGAATATCTGTGTCACAAATTAGCACAGATATGTTCCATATGTTCCCGTCCTTTCTTTATTCATGACTTATTACAGGGTTTGTAACAAGTATAACACAACTGGTGCCACTAGTGGAAAAGGAAATACTTACCCTTCCAGAGCACACGAGTTCATCCCCGTATTTGTGGGGTTCGTGTTTGTCAAACTTCATTTTTTGTGTAGTGTTTTACGGACCATTGTTTTTCTTCTCGTCTTGTTTTCGCATGACATTGTATCGTCTGTACATTTTCGATTGATGGCTTATGATTACCCATATGGTATCTTTCGACATTTCTTAAAACACTTATCAACAAATATGTACAAAAAACCAATATAGTCTGTTTGCTCTGTATAATTACAATAGGGATTGGATTCTGATGTAACCAGCAAAGTCGGGAAAGGAAAGAGTAAGTATCAAGTAAAGCCACTGTAATGCTTGTAGATAGCTTTAAAGCATAATTTTATTTATTTATTTGTTTTGCTTAACTGTGATGCTTTTGAAATCTGTGCTTTGTCTTTAATTATAGTTACTTTTTAGGCTGCTTATTTTAATTTATTTACTTAGTGCTTGAAATTTTAAATCAATTAGTTTAAATTATTTTTAATATAGATGTTTTAATCTTTGCTAGTATTTTTATGTACCTTGTATGTATGCATGTATGTTGTTTTTGTTATATGTATAGTCGATTTGAAAAGCTCTGTAGAGCTTGTGTTTTATGTATGTTGTGATATGTATCGACTTTAAATAAAACTTTATTTATTTATTTATTATCTATTTTTAGCAATTTACCATCACTGAAGCTGCATTGAAATTTAATAAAGATCAGTATCAGTTCCTTTTCAATTAATAAAGATATACAACAAGGATATATACGTACACAAATATTTTCATCAATTTAATAAATGATATACAAACAATTTTGATAGTGACAAATTATCACTCTTAAGAATTATGGAATCAAAGGTTGGTAGTCTATAATGTTGCTGTTGACGTAATGCTATAATGTCAGAAAGTAAAAAGAGACGTCAATAAAGCTTTAAATCATTAATCAATTCTTTTGTGAAAAGTGACAACTTATCTTAATACTTAAAATTGCAACACCATAGGTTTCCAACAAAATGCTTAAAGTCTGAAAGTAGTATATGGGCACAGCTCACGCCATATTTGTGGAGGTGCTACCGGAAGTCACGTGACCGGAAAAACCGGCAGTAAGTTCTGCGCATGCCCGGATTTTCCCGCGCTTTTTTTCTTACTATAGTAGTACAAAGTGTGACCGACAGGGCTACCAGAAGTGACGTTATGAAACGTCACCCGAAGGGATGGAAGGGGTGTGTGGATGCACAACCCGAAGTTGTGCAATATCCGCCCTAGTGGGACCAGAAGGAAAGTGATTTACCAGAAGAGAATATGAAACGCCATTTTGACAGCAGACATGAAAACATGAAATCTATCCCTCCTCCTCCGAAGGAAACAGGCTACGACTATACTCCTCCTCCTCCTCCGAAGGGAACTGGCTACGACTATTCTCCTCCTCCACCGCGTGGTCCAGAGTTGTCATCATTACAACACCAGACCGAAACAGAGGAATCGTACTTTATGCACTCGACGGGCGACCCATTCGCGTTTTAAATACCCAGCGAAAGACTTCCTGATTACTTCATGCCATGGGTCCATCCATTTACCAGTGTGATCTCTGGATCAACCGGAAGTGGACAATCGTCTTTGTCAGGAGATTTGTACACAATATCCGACATATGATGACCCCAATACCGGATCGCATCATGTTGTGTTATGGAGAATACCAGATGTTATACGAAACCGTAGATGGGGTGGACTTTCAACAAGGTTTACCGGATCTGGATAAATTAGATCCAAGAGAAAAACATTTAATCATCTTAGACGATTTAATAGACGAATCGGATCAAAGAGTAGCTTCTCTGTTTATGAAGAGTCACCATAGAAACATTAGCGTCATGTACATCGTTCAGAATCTGTTTCATCGAGGAAAACACCATAGAACCATAAGTCTCAATGCTCATTACATGGTCTTCTTCAAAAATCCGAGAGACGTATCGCAGATCATGGCCTTGGCGCATCAAATGTATCCACAAAGGACGAAATACTTTTTGGAAGCCTACACTGCAGCCACTGCTCAACCCAACGGCTATTTAGTCATCGACATGAAACAAGAGACACTGGACATATTGAGACTAGGAAGTCATATCTTTCCCGGGGAGAAAGAGATAGCGTACGCCGATATTTAGTTATATATCTCAGTCTATCCAAGATTAATTCAGTTTTACGAGAGATGTAGAAAGAGTAACATGGTTTCTCAGCGCTTAAAGAAACACGCCAACGAGTTAGTGTATTTACAAAAAGCAAGACCGTGTATTCGCAATCACCTCATAACCAAAGCCGATCGCAGTCTCGTCGACTGTCTGTGTGAGTGTGCCGATAATATTTTAAGAGTCAACATCCCGTTAACTAAACTCCAGAAGGAAAACCTCAAGAGAAATAAGGCCGGATTGAGAGCACTGACGAAAAAGTCGGTCTCTCTCAAAAAGAAGAAAGCGATCTTACAGAAAAGTGGGTTTTTTGGGTCCCTACTAGCACCGATTGTATCTGTAGTAGCACCGTTGCTCTCTACATTATTTCAATGAAGGAACTAACCTTAATAATTTGATACCACCAGACTCAAGAGCGACCAAAACCTCCAGTGGAACAACGCGTGAAAGTCATGGACACCTTGGATAAAAAGATGCAAACCATACTAGATAGAGAAGACCTGTCGGCAGACGAACGACTCAAGCTATACGAGCAATCGTTCAGACCCAGACCCGTGGCAGTCGCACCTGAACCCGTGAAACAGGACCTGATCGACGACGAACAAAAAAACAATGAGGGCCAAGGCACAACTCTTGTTGAAAAAAGTGAAGAGCAGTTCCGACATTAACTGGAACAAGAAAGGGGAACTGAAATACAAGGGAGAAACCGTTCAAGGAAGCAACATGGTGGATTTAGCCAACGACGTGCTGCGCAAAAGGAAATATTTCAACCCACAAGGATGGGAAACATTCGGAGAGGGCGTACGAGAAGCAAATGTTCCACAAGATTTGATTAGTCACGAGGACCGCTGGAGATACATCACTCAGACGAAAAGAACATCGAGATCTCGCAAACGACAACAGAGTCCCTCCCCTATTAGACCGTACTCCCCAAAAACACCAAGAAGCAGAAGGAAAGAAGTCCAGAACTGTGTTGACTTTTAAAATGGAGGTTGAGACCACGAAGGGTCAGTTGTAAACATGGAGTCGACCTATTACAATGTAGTTGCTCCCGCCAGTTATGGAGGATTGAGTAAATTTAAGCCGAAAGGGTACACAAAGAAAGAAGTCAGAGAATGGTTACAGTCTCAGGACACGTACACTTTGCATAAACCAACTAGACGAAGATTTCCCAGACGTCAAGTGGTCGTGTATGGAATAGATCATCAGTGGCAGGCCGATTTGGTGGACTTAGGCAAATTAGCATCTTATAACAAAGGATTCAAGTACTTGTTGACATGTATAGACGTGTTATCCCGATATGCATGGATCGTTCCATTGAAAAACAAGACGGGGAAGACTTTAAAAGAAGCCTTCCAGGTCATTTTCAAATCGGGTCGACAACCGATACGTTTACAGACAGACAAAGGAACCGAGTTTACCAACCGAGTATTTCAAAAGTTTCTCAAGGAAAACGATGTCCATTTCTTTACCACGTATAACGAGGAGACCAAAGCCAGTATCGTTGAACGCTTTAACAGAACTTTGAAAACCAAGATGTGGAAGTATTTCACACACAGAGAAACCATAATCTACATAGACGTTCTATCCGAGATGGTCGAATCGTACGGAGCACCGAAGTATAGACATACCACCTGCAGAAGTCACGTGGGCTAACCAAACAACGATGTCCAAGAAGCTATATGGAAGAAAGGGACCCAAAAAATCATGCAAATTTTCTCCTGGAGATAGAGTGCGACTCAGTAAGGCCAAGCGTATATTCAAGAAATGATACTTACCTAACTGGACCGAATAGTTGCTTACCATAGTTCGATGTATCGAAAAAAGACCCCCGGTATACTTAGTCAAAGACGATCACGGGGAGATTCTAGCAGGAACATTCTATGCCATGCCGAAGAATTACAGAAAGTCATTAAGACAGACGACGTGTACAAGATTGAAACCATTTTGAAAAAGAGAAAAAAGGGACGAAGAGTTCAGTATTTGGTCAAGTGGCTCGGATATCCAGAGTCCTTCAACAGCTGGATCTTTAAACAGGACCTACAAAAGCACACAACACCTACTTGAGGTGTCAGTCGTGCGAATGGCACCGAGTGACACGGACAGTGTATCGTCTTGGGTGACTTGTGGAAAGAAGACTCCACGTTCGGAGGTCGTATTTTTGTCTAAGGTAGTCAACCTGTACACGGTTATCATAGTCAGCATGTATAACTTGACGGTACAGTCGCAAAACAGTACCTTGTGGACGGCCTTGTCGAGCAGTTGTCTGGGATACCTGTTGCCTAGCCACACGATCAAGACGAAGCATGTTTTACCTGACTCTGCCTAGTAACAGTTCCATTAATTACTTTCCGAACAATACGCTGACTCATTACACGACGAAATGCCGAAAATAATGGATCTGGACGGAGCATGGGAAATCGGATTGGCAGAGATACAGTATCCTCACAGTTGGTATAACGTCAAGAATAAAGAAGCCTGGTTGAAGGTTCACTTTTACAAGGAGTCAGAACTACAAAAGCATTTGGTCTTGTTACCGGATGGGTACTATTCCTCGGCCAAAAGGATCATTAAAGCCATCGATGGGAAAAAGCACAGGACGGAACTCAAGAATAAATTCCACATGGTTTTCAACGAAATCAATCATAAAATCGATATGAAAGTGAAAATAAATTGTCAAGTCATCATCAGTCCTTTATTATAATCTATGTTAGGATTCAGACAAGCTATATTCCCGGCGGGGGAATATGTTTCAGATTGGGTAGCGGATGTCAAGAAAGGATTAAATTCTCTGTACGTGTATTGTCCCTTGGTGGAACCGAGAATGGTGAGAGATGCCCAAGTGCCGTTATTGAGAATCGTACCGGTGGAAGGAAGAGACGGAGAAATGATCACCCGAGTGTTTGATCCGATACAGTACTATCCCCTGCTACCACGACGATTTCAGACCGTGGAAATAGATATAAGGGACGACACGGGCTCTGTAGTGCGCTTCGAAAGAGGACGAGTGGTGGTGACACTTCACTGTAGAAAACGAAAAGAATTCTCTCTAAAATGAAACCAACTCATCATCACGATACGAAAACTTACCGCGATTATTACATACACCAAGACGGTAAAGGATATCCGGTATTTGCGGGAAGACGATATCAAAGAGGACATGGACTTGGCAGTATCTTTGGGGGACTCTTTAAAGCAGCCATGCCTTTGTTTGAAAAAGGGAGCAAAGACCCTAGGACGCGAGGCTTTAAAAACGGGGTTAAGTACTGCAGGAGATGTCGTACAAGGAAGAAATATCAAACAGGCAGCGAAATCACGATTGAAATCAACAGGACAAAACTTACTCCAGGAAGCTATGGACATGGTAGGATCCCCAGGACAACGAGCTATAAAAGAACTTGCCAAGCAAAAAAAGACCAGACGTCGGCAGACCAAGCAACGAAACACATCGAATGACATTTTCGGATAAGAATGGCACTTGTACACCTCAACTCATGCGAATGCACGAAATCAGAACTGGATTTATTTGAAGTTCCACCTACACACACCAGTGTGGTTTGTGGGTATTGGAAGCAGAAAGGATTGACATCGGCTCTGACGGATCAAGGACCTTACGAATTTGCCGTCAGTGGGGCGGGAGACGACTACCTCGACTTGGCTAATACTTACCTGTTTGTGGAAGCACAGATCGTAGATGACGACGATACTGCATTGGATGGCGGAGAGGACGTGGGACCTGTCAACTTATGAATGCATTCCCTCTTTAGTGATGTCAGTGTTAGCCTCAACGAAAAACTGGTTTCACCACCCACCAGCTTGTACCCTTACAGCGCATACATAGAAACATTACTCAGCTATGGCCCAGCTGCCAAATAATCTCAATTAACGGGAGTCATGTGGTACAAGGATACACCGAGACATCAAGATAAGACAACAGCCGCTAACAAAGGATTCACGTCCCGAAAAGCATTGACGGCCCAAAGCAAGTCTGTACAGATGATGGGAAAGCTACACTTGGATTTATTTTGTTAAGAGAATTATTTACTGAATCACGTCAATCTGAAAATCAAATTACGACGAAGTCGAGATGTGTTCGCCCTAATGGCCGATGCCGACAACTATAAGATCAAAATCAAGGATCTCGCTTTATTTGTGAGAAATGTACAGTTAAGTCCTGCCGTAAGAATGGGTCACGTCAAAGCTTTGGAAATGACCAGCTGTAAATACCCCATCCGACGCATAGAAGTCAAAATAGATACGGTTCCCCGTGGCAACGTGAATTACGTCCAGGACAACATGTTTTTGGGACAGTTGCCGAAAAGACTGGTGATTGGTTGCGTGGACAGTGATGCCTTAAATGGGACTATTACGAAAAACCCTTTCGATTTTAGACACTGCAAGATCAACTTTGTGGCACTGAACGTGGACGGACGACAGATTCCCGCCAAACCGTTACAAGCCGACTTTGAAAACGCAGGTTATATTCGCAGTTTTGTGGGATTCTATACCAGTACGGGAAAGATGAATCAAGACAAAGGAAATACCATCTCCAGAGAGGAATACCCTAAAGGAAACACCTTATTTGGATTCGATCTGACTCGGATATGTCGGAAGTGGGGGCGTTTCAACTGATAAAACAGGGTAATTTACGTGTGGAGATTCATTTCGACGAAGCTCTGACAGGGACCATCAACGTCGTCCTGTATGCAGAATTTGACAACGTGATCGAAATCGATAGAAACAGACAAGTCTTGTTTCACTACAGTGCATAATGAATATGCTAGAGATTGACACTCTATTGAAAAAACAGTCCAGTGTTTAAGGGGGTCTATGCCAGAAACAGATTACCCAGACTATTAAACGTACCTTCGGCCCTTGTGGGAAATACGGATCCAGACCATCGAATGGGACAACACTGGTTCGCTATATACATCGACGCTAACTCAAGAGGGGAATACTACGACCCTACTGGAACACCACCCTTTTTAAGGGCTTAATTGAACTTTATGAACAAACATTTTACGAGTTGGACTTACAATACCGTTCGAGTACAAGAGGAAGGATGATCTACCGTGTGCGGACATCATTGCATTTTTTACCTCATTCATCGATGTGCAGGACATAGCATGACAGACGTTACCAGGCTCTTAGAAAACCCCATGGAAGCGACGACCATTGTACAGAATTTTGTGTTGTTGCTTGTTGAAAATGTTGTATGAACAAAATATATCAGAAATAATAAGACTGATATAAAAAAAAAATAATAATAAATAAACAAATTTAAAAAAAAAGGTTAATGCAGCCTCTATATATAGAGCCAGTCACAAGCCTGTATATGTGCAGAGTGACCTTCTATTGGGTGATCAAATGTACCATTTGACTCTTAGGTTATTTAGTACCCCCACAGTTAGAACGTGATAGACTACTTGGAGTACATATCCAAAAACACTGTAGGTGAAAACCATTATTGAAATATTATATGAAAATAAAAGGGGCTGATAACCAGGGCTAGTTAGCCATGCTACTTATAGGACGCAGACGTCTTAGAGAACATCTCCCAACTTCCAGGGGAAGCCCTATGGGTGATGACCTCACTTCCGGTGAAAAGGCCCCACTAGGAGGATATTGTGCAACTTCCGGTTGCGCATGCGCACATCCCTTCCACCCCTTCGGTCACTACGTTTCATAACGTCACTTCCGGTAGCCCTGTCGGTCATGCGCAATGACACATTTTGTACTAATACTATAGTAAGACAAAAAGCGCGGGGAAAAGCCGGGCATGCGCAAAACATACTTCCGGTCACTTCCAGTCAGGGCTTCTTCCGGTCAAGTGACTTCCGGTCACGTGACTTACGGTAACACATCCACACAGCACCTCCACAAATATGGCTTGAGCTGTGCCCATATACTACCGCTGAAGCATCTTTCATTTCTTTCAACAACAACAAAAAGAGAAGAAATTGAACATGAAAATGAATATACTACATGTAGTAGATATTAATGAACCATGGTAGACTATAGTTACGAGCAATGGGAATTTTATTTCGGTGTAATGGACTTGGCCAAAAAGGTCAGTAAAGTGTCATTATTTTCCCTTCAGCCTTTTTTTTTTTTTTTTAAGATTATCTCCAAATTAGATATCTTGGAATCTATTTGACTCTCTCCTTGAAACAGTTCACAACGCTTTTATTGCTGTTCTACATTTCACATTCACAGTAGGGCTTCAACAATGAGAATAACTCATACCCTAAAATGTGAGTGAAACGACCCCGAGACTGCACGTGAGCGGAACTATTTACTTCCGTAGATAAACGCTAAATGAATCAGATATGGACAACAAATTATTAGAATACAAAACTATGAAAGGAATAAAATCCGCTAATTGATTGTATCATTTAAAGAAACAGAAAGTAAACATGTTATTCTGTTCGAGTGTGTCGTAATTTCTGTCAAACCGTGAATACACTAATACATCTGACATTCTGATAATATATATAATCTATTTTTGCACAAAAGTTAACATTATTGTTTATATAACATCTGCAAGGTTGTCAGTTTACGCACATGTGGAAAACACTTGCGTGACGTTATCACTTCAGTGGTGGAACAAACCGATCTACACAAACAACAACCTTTTTAGCAGCAACCTGATAGGAACTACAAGCTCTGGATTCAAATTAAACCCTTCAAAATTGTATGTATGTATGTATGACAAAACGTACAGTCCGTATTGACAAAACAACAATTCTGAAGTATAAAATAAAAAAGAAAGAAATTAAATAAAAAAAAATAAATAACAAAAATCGTATCGTACAACATAACAAGATGGAAGCGAGTCAGTGCCGGATTTAGGACATATGAGGTCCTGTGCTAGTTAAGTTATGAGGCCCCTGACTTGGGCCCTGCATGAGATTGACCCGGTAAGCCTACATAGCAGTCAGGCATACATGCCCCGGAAAATTAGGAATAGTTGAAATTTTACGTTATATTAGGTCAGACATGTACGCTGCGTCTTCAACAAACTAGAAGCTATTATATATTACCCAAAGCCCCAACCCGCCCAACACTGTCTTACACAGGTCACATAATGAAACAGTCAAACTTGATAAAAAGAGAACAGACAGGACAGTCAATACAATCAACATCATGTAATTAAATCTAAACATCATTTAGCGCAGTGGTTCTCAACCTTTTCCCCCCATGGACCTCTTTTACTCTTAATTTTTTTGGTGGACCGCCATAACCATTTGATGAAAAAGCTTATTATTTTTTTTACTAAATAAATAATTTTAGGAATTGTATTATAGAAATAGTAAATGTATATGCTTTATTTGGAGTAAAATTAATTTAATGAAAATAAACCTGTATTTAACAACTAAATTATATGGATCATTTAAGTACACTAGTAAAATAACTCATAATAAACCATTTTAGCATACAGTAAAAAAGAACATGAGTTTAAAAAAAATATTAACCATACTCCATATTGTTGGCAACATGACTAGTATTGAGACTGAAAATACATCAAACAAAATACCAAGACAGTATCTCTATCAGTAACCTTGCCTGTAACCTTGAGCACGAGTGTATGAAGACAGTGGCGTTTGCTGCTCGCAGGAGGAAGAGAGGCCCAATAGGCATTACTAACAATATGACAGTTTATTATGTCAGTGTCAATTAAATCTGAAAGTAGACTGTTGTTAACTTGTAGAACCCTTAATATCAGCAAGGACGAATAGCTTTAATATGGATAACAAAAACTTAAGATAACGCCACCATAAATAAACTGCTATTCAGAATAAAAGGTATATCGTGTGTATGTATGTATGTATATAATACCAGTGGTGGTGTTGCAAATATATTTTACCAAAGTTGCGCACAGATAGATGATAATCCCTCCCCCTCCCAAGGGATATAAAATTGTATCATTAATAATAAATTAATGAATAATAAATTCAGATTTTCTATTTAAAATAAATCTCATTTACAAAACCACTGATATTTGTTCAATTTTTAACGCTGATTTAAGCTTTAGTCGCAACAAATTTTTATTTTTCTCTTTAAACTGTCGAAACATAACATTTATTTAACTGTAAAATTCACAAATAAAATTCACCCCTACCCCTTTTTCCCTTTTTTCTTGTTTAAATCAATGATCAGCAATATTCCAGAATCAAACAAATGAATAAATATAACATAGATTTCTTTTTACCATGCGGAGTCAGTGGGTTTTAAATCGGTCATCCAATCAGGACGCTCATTATTCTTGTCCAAGATAAAAATACATCGCTAAAATTACCTGTGGGTGTTTCCCCACTTCAACTCGTAAATTTACATAGAAATCGGAGATATTTCGTCATAAAACTTCACACATGGTTTTGTCTATCATATTTCTTGAAGACAAACATAAAATTGTATTGCATTTATCAATATTTTATGAGTATCAACAGTTTTTTTCAACACCGTATCTGTTTCTCGATACAGCCGCAACTTCAACTCATAAATTTACATAGAAATCGGAGATATTTCGTCATAAAACTTCACACATGGTTCTGTCTATCATATTTCTTGAAGACAAACATAAAATTGTATTGCATTTATCAATATTTTATGAGTATCAACAGTTTTTTCAACACCGTATCTGTTTCTCGATACAGCCGCCCGATTACAGTGACCCGTGACCCACTTTAGCACGTTCCACCAGTTTTTTTCTTAATAATGTTGTTTAATCACCATTTTTACTTTTATACTTTCAAATGTTGCATACATCAGATAACGCCCAAATTACTTATTTAGGTTTCACATTTGTATTAAAAAAGGAATAACTACCACTTTACTTTTTTTTGGTTATTTTGTTTCAAGTTGGAAAAAAATCTTGATAATAAATTTCGGGATTTGCTGCAAAAGTAACGTCAGTTTTTCTTCTCGTTAGATTAAAGCTTTTCTACGTATGCAAGGACTTGAAGAATAAAGTTCTTAAAGGCATACAGTCGCTCAAATTGATGTTTTTATTTTTTTTATTAAAAGTTGCCAATATTCGATGTTTTATACTAATTGCAGTTGAAATTTTTTATTATATCATACGTAAATAGCCTAGAACGAATGAAATACGTCGCTTTTTGATTTTCTTGTATCCATTAAAGAATTCAATGTTGATCCGTAAAATATTCATATATTTCGTGACCTACAAAGTGAACCTATTCGGTAAAGAGTTTGGGCATATGCAAAATTGTTTGCGGAAGGAAAAGCACATGTATGGCAAAAACAAAAATATTGACGGATTCTACACGAAAACGACACAAATATGAGGATTTCGTGTACAAATTAAAAAAAAGTGTTATACCGACCATTTTTCAACACGTATACGGTAAGCATAATTTAGTATCTTTTTATGGCCGAATCGTATTTTGACATCGTCGTTTTTTATATTATTCTTTTTTTTTTCAGGAGAAAACGCAAGGTGATATCTCTTTTAAATTAGAGACTAAAATAATAAACTTCATGACTGGTTTTTTTTCGAAAAAAATATAATCAAGTCAACTCAAGTGTTGTCAATAATATGCAATACAATTTGTTTACAATTTTCCCATTATCAGGCCCCTTTGCCGAGTTTGGGTTTGTTTTTATTGATTTCTATGCCACTGAGCCACTGTCATGACTGACTGCCTGCTTTGTGGCACTCTCCAATAGGCTATCAACTCTATCATCATATCTGGAATCGCTCCGAAACAGAACGCCTTCAAATTTAAAATTGCACCACATACGCAAAAATCCATCGTAAAAAAATTGTTGGCAGGAAGATGACGCCATCCTGGCCAACGAGGCCCTGTGCTTAAGCACACCTAAGCACAATGGTAAATCCGGCACTGATGAATTTGCGAGTCACAGCCTTACAGCCGTAGAACTTATTCAGTACTCTTACTCATAAATCATCCAATAATAAAACTTAATATATTGGAAATATATTGTGTTTTCCGCTTTATGAGTACTCGAATGTTTTATGACCGTACCGCAAAGAATTTCGAAATTGTAAGATTCTCCTTTTCCTTGTACAGTACCCGTCGTGAAGTCCACATTGTCAAACTGGACGTATATTACAAATTGCATTAGAGGACACGCGACTCTAATAGTTACAACTGGAACATACCTTCAGGGAACGCAGAAACGGAAATTTAGTTGATGATGACGACTGTGCCTCACAGATGATTCAGAAGCTGTTCGCTGTGGTAATCTCGCCTCACAGATGATTCAGAAGCTGTTTGCTTTGTAGTAATCTCGCCTCACAGATGATTCAGAAGCTGTTTGCTCTGTAGTAATATCACCTCATAGATGATTCAGAAGCTGTTTGCTCGGTCGTAATCTCGCCTCACAGATGATTCAGAAGCTGTTTGTTCTGTCGTAATCTCGCCTCACAGATGATTCAGAAGCTGTTTGCTCTGTAGTAATATCGCCTCATAGATGATTCAGAAGCTGTTTGCTCGGTCGTAATCTCGCCTCACAGATGATTCAGAAGCTGTTTGATCTGTCGTAATCTCGCCTTACAGATACTCAGAAGCTGTTTGCTGTGGTAATCTCGCCTCACAGATGATTCAGAAGCTGATTACTGTAGTAATCTCGCCTTACAGATGATTCAGAAGCTGTTTGTTCTGTCGTAATCTCGCCTGATGATTCAGAAGCTGTTTACTGTGGTAATCTCGCCTCACAGATGATTCAGAAGCTGTTTGTTCTGTCGTAATCTCGCCTCACAGATGATTCAGAAGCTGTTTGTTCTGTCGTAATCTCGCCTCACAGATGATTCAGAAGCTGTTTGTTTTGTCGTAATCTCGCCTCACAGATGATTCAAAAACTGCTTGATCTGTCGTAATCTCGCCTCACAGATACTCAGAAGCTCTTTGCTGTGGTAATCTCGCCTCACAGATGATTCAGAAGCTGTTTACTGTGGTAATCTCGCCTTACAGATGATTGAGAAGCTGTTTGTTCTGTCGTAATCTCGCCTAACAGATGATTCAGAAACTGTTTGTTGTGGTAATCTCGCCTTACAGATGATTCAGAAGCTGTTTGCTCTGTAGTAATCTCGCCTCACAGATGATTCAGAAGTTGTTTGCTGTGGTAATCTCGCCTTACAGATGATTCAGAAGCTGTTTGTTCTGTCGTAATCTCGCCTCACAGATGATTCAGAAGCTGTTTGTTCTGTCGTAGTCTCGCCTCACAGATGATTCAGAAGCTGTTTGCTCTGTCGTAACCTCGCCTCACAAATTATTCAGAAGCTGTTTGCTGTGGTAATCTCGCCTCACAGATGATTCAGAGGCTGCTTGCTGTGGTTATCTCGCCTTACATATGATTCAGAAACTGTTTGCTGTGATAATCTCGCCTTACAGATGATTCAGAAGCTGTTTGCTAATCTTGCCTCACAGATGATTCAGATGCTGTTTGCTCTGTCGTAATCTCGCCTCCCAGATGATTCAGAAGCTGTTTGCTCTGTCGTAATCTCGCCTCACAGATGATTCAGAAGCTGTTTGCTGTGGTAATCTCGCCTCAGATTATTCAGAAGCTGTTTACTGTGGTAATCTCGCCTCACATATGATTCAGAAGCTGTTTGCTGTGGTAATCTCGCCTCACAGATGATTCAGAAGCTGTTTGCTTTGTCGTCATCTCGCCTTACAGATGATTCAGAAGCTGTTTGCTCTGTCGTAATCTCGCCTCCCAGATGATTCAAAAGCTGTTTGCTCTGTCGTGATCTCTTTCTGCTCCTTTTACCTCGCTTAGGACATTTTCTAGACTTTACATTACCCTAAGTAACACTACAGGTGCCAAATGTGAGGCAAAAAACTGTTTATCCTCTGGGTTCACGCCGAGATTTCGATGGGGTCTGTCACTGAACAGCTCTAGATGATATCTTGCTACCGAAAAGCCTGAGATGATGTCTTGTTACTGAACTGTCCTAAATGATATTTTGTATTGAGTGGCCCTAGATGATGTTTTGTTGTTTGATTGAATCTAAGGTAAAAATTAAAAAAAAAACGTGTGGTTGGATGGACTTGAGGATGGAAGAATCGGTGGTACTGGGATGGGCTTGTGGATAGATTATTTGATTGCCAGGTGTAAAAAACATCCATCCAAGCATAGAAATGTGAGGGTTGAAAATGTGACATAGGCAAGAAGTTCAGCAAGTGCAAAATCTTAATACAAATGTACAAGTTTTCAAGGTGGCTTTATAATGTCTCATAGACATCTTTTTAATATGTGTGGAAACATTCTGTAAAGTTGCAAAGATCTGCATTGAAAACTATGGAAGGAGTTGATTACACAAAACAGCTACTCTCTATCAAATAATGCCTTTGAAAATGGCTATTAAAACTTCAAATGGTCATAATTTCTGTAAACATTCGGTCATCATTATTAAAAACCATATGCATGTCTTTAATGTGTTCCTATCAACTGCATAAAAGTTTGATATAATTTGATTGTAAACTGTAAGAAGAGTTGATTGCACAAAGTACAATATAGCAATTAACTTTTTTCAGCACACCATTTTATCAATATACTACATGCAAACCGGCCACAAATATGACCTAGTTTCTTCGCTGAATGTTCTAGCCTGTTTCAGCTTGTAATGTGGGATGAATCAAATATACAATTCAACATTAGGAAAAATATTTAAATGGGTGCTTAGTGCATGGAGAATGCTATGTTTCTTGTATGCAAGACAACTTGCCGTAGCTCCTAATGAAAAATCTTTCTGAATCGGCAAGAGTGGAGTGACATTGCAACATGTGGACTGTTGTTTCAGTGAGTTATCACTTTCAATATCCAGCTCAATATAGATTTTGGTCTAGTATAAATCAGGCATCATCTCATCACTTGTAAATTTATAGGTAGATGATACAGGCATCATCTCATGAAAAAGTAACTTGTTCTCACCATGATGTAGCTGACATATTGCTCACTTGTTCTCACCATGATGTAGCTGACATATGGCTCCCTTGTTCTCACCATGATATAGCTGACATATTGCTCACTTGTTCTCACCATGATGTAGCTGACATATGGCTCCCTTGTTCTCACCATGATATAGCTGACATATTGCTCACTTGTTCTCACCATGATGTAGCTGACATATTGCTCACTTGTTCTCACCGTGATGTAGCTGACATATTGCTGACTTATTCTCACCGTGATGTAGCTGACATATTGCTGATTTGTTCTCACCATGATATAGCTGACATATTGCTGACTTGTTCTCACCATGATGTAGCTGACATATTGCTGACTTGTTCTCACCATGATGTAGCTAACATATGGCTTCCTTGTTCTCACCATGATGTAGCTGACATATGGCTCACTTGTTCTCACCATGATGTAGCTGAAATATGGCTCACTTGTTCTCACCATGATGTAGCTGACATATGGCTCACTTGTTCTCACCATGATGTAGCTGACATATGACTCCCTTGTTCTCACCATGATGTAGCTGACATATGGCTCACTTGTTCTCACCGTGATGTAGCTGAAATATGGCTCACTTGTTCTCCCCATGATGTAGCTGACATATGGCTCCCTTGTTCTCACCGTGATGTAGCTGACATATTGCTGACTTATTCTCACCGTGATGTAGCTGACATATTGCTCACTTGTTCTCACCGTGATGTAGCTGACATATTGCTGACTTATTCTCACCGTGATGTAGCTGACATATTGCTGATTTGTTCTCACCATGATGTAGCTGACATATTGCTCACTTGTTCTCACCGTGATGTAGCTGACATATTGTTGACTTATTCTCACCGTGATGTAGCTGACATATTGCTGATTTGTTCTCACCATGATATAGCTAACATATGGCTTCCTTGTTCTCACCATGATGTAGCTGACATATGGCTCACTTGTTCTCACCATGATGTAGCTGAAATATGGCTCACTTGTTCTCACCATGACGTAGCTGACATATGGCTCATTTGTTCTCACCATGATGTAGCTGACATATGGCTCCCTTGTTCTCACCATGATGTAGCTGACATATGGCTCACTTGTTCTCACCATGATGTAGCTGACATATGGCTCCCTTGTTCTCACCATGATGTAGCTGACATATGGCTCACTTGTTCTCACCGTGATGTAGCTGAAATATGGCTCACTTGTTCTCACCATGATGTAGCTGACATATGGCTCACTTGGTATTAAACAACAATCACTCATTTATTTGAACTAGCATTTTGAGTTTGAATCCCGCTCAGGCGAGGTGTACTCAATATAAATTATGTGATAAAGTTTTTCTGGTCAATGGTTTTCTCCCGGGACTCTGGTATCCTCCGCCAATAAAACTGACGGCCATGATATAACTGAAATATTGTTGAAATGGCAAACACCATAATCCTAACCACCCAATCATTTGTAAAAATATATGTAGATGATATTATAAATAATAACAAGGTGTTACTTCTTACTCCTTTTAAATAAATATACAGTATATCACAGTAATGGAATGTACAAGAAATGTTTACATATGTACAAAGATAAACAAACAGGAAGTAATGTCAATTTCTTGCATCCAAGATAAATACACAAATATGTCATTTTCTCAAATGTAAGAATTTTTTTTTATCATAATGAGGAACTCAATGGTATGAAATATGGATGATGAAAAGTGGTAAAAATACTAAAATATAATATATAATCTACTTTGTAGGACTATTTGTTTATTGAAAACTGTGATAAAAAAAATTCTAACCTCAAAATTTAAGAATTTTGATTTTATGATAGGGTAGTAAGGACTTTACCTGGAATGTATAAAACAGGGCTGTGAAAATATCTTTTGATGTTTGTCCCTGGCAAGTAAAACAGAAAATACGACCTGCCCAATGACAAGTTTTAAAGGTAAATATAGGAGAAGTTACTTGTCCAGGACAAGTTAGCATTAAAAATTTACTTGCTTAGAGGAATTTCTTACAAGTAGGACAAGTGGGCATAACATTTCTACAGTCCTGTATTAAACAAATCAATGCATGATTTAGTGTTCATTAGAGGCCCTTGTTGATAGCTATAGCAAAGTATTAATAGTTGTATCATAAAGGAAAGAAAAACATGAAAGTTTAACGTTGTTATATTCTGTACCATTCGTTATTGTTACATTCTGTAAATTTTTATCGTCACATACAATACAATTTGTATAATTCATTCTATAACTAGTTGATGTTATAATTTCTCCAAGTCAAATATAGATCTTTTATTTAATAATGATATACCTCGTCAAAGATATGTGTAGCTTTCACTCATTCTTAACCTGACATACATGTACAAACACATATATAAATATTTTCTCAGACAAGTCAGGTTTGACAGTCTGATATCACTGTGATATTCCATTTCACTTGGACACTTCTTCATAGTGGACAGTAATAAAACAAATTTTAACAAATGAGTTTAAAAAAAACAACAATAATATTGTTTGTCCAGATTATCGTGTGCTCGTATTGAACTGCATGAAATAAGAAGCATTTGGTGGGTTGGTGTAAACTTCTTTTTCCAAATACTGTTTGTGGGATTCCTGTTCTTGAGCGAGACGCCTATTTTCCTCTGCCATTTCTCTGTTGATATCATGATGTTTTCTATCCATCTCTCTCTCCAATAACATAGCAGCCCTAGCATTGGCATTTGCTTGTCTCTCCCATTCATTGTTTCTCAGCTTGTCTTCCTGGTCTTGACGCTGTAATAAGTAAAATTGATAAGATTAGTCACAATATAGAGAAATCAACTACATGTACAAATCTTTTAGGGAAATTCAGATATAACAAAACACTTTATGATAAATAATAGCCAGACAGTTTTGAACTTAATTAAAGATCATACCTGTCAAATGACATGATTATTGCAGTTCACATCCACACATTTATCACATGCAAAATTTTGCACATGATACATGTCATATCGATATAAAAACCAATAATAACCAAATAAATTAGCTTGAGTATTGAATTCATCTATAAGGCTTTCTAATAAACATATTTCTTATAAATGAGTTAAATACATGTGTAAGTTACATTTACAGTTGATTTCCTTTCAAACTTCATTGTAATCTTGTGATATCCTTTAAAGTCTCTCTAAATAGTAATATGATTACCGTCATTTGATTACCAGGTTTTAATGCCATCATACACTGCCAGATATGAAAAATAAACAAATCTACATTTAAGTTTCCTTTGTGAATTAATGACAAAATTATACATACTTCTTTCTCAAGCCTTTGCTTTTCTTGTTCCCTTCGTATATCCTCCAATTGCTGAGGACTCATTCCCTTCCATCTGTCTGGAATAACACGATGAGGACCAAAGGCACTCTGTGCAACAGCAGGATTTTCTGTTAAGGTATCACCAAATATATGGTTTGCAATTTCTGTCATGTTGTCATCATAGTCTTGCTGTTTCTTCAATCTTTCACGTTCATTTCTTTCTCTCATCTAAAATAAATATTAGCAATACTTTATTATAGTGACACAAAAATTAAATTGGACACATATAAATTATATAAATTAATAATTCAAATTTTTATTGAATATACAAAACAATTGTTTCTTGAATACATTTGGTTAAAACCTATGTTAAATATAAGTATTCTAAACTAATTTTCTTTGTGCAAACCTACTTTTTGCACATGGTTGAATTTCTAAACTTACTGCTATATGTATATTCAAAAATAAGCCTATGGTGTTAGGAATTTCCTGTTGAAATTGTATTCTTGGTGAGTGTGGAAATGACATAATTATTGCTATTAACCCAGATTAACATTATGTTTACCTCCAGATGTTACAGAAGAAACAAAATGCTGAAAATATTAAAAATACTTTTGAAATTTTTTTAAAAGAAAAGTCTACCAATTGTCTCCCTTTTTCAGAGAGGTTGATTTTATTTATTTTGTATTTTTGATGTTTTAATGCCACTTTCAGCAATATTTCAGCTATATCATGGCGACCAGTTTTAGTGGTAGAAGAAAGCGGAGTACCCGGAGAGAACCACCAACCATGGGCAAGCAATTGGTAAACTTTATCACTTGCGGCTGAGAGTCGAATGCACCCTTTTTTGTAATTTACAAAGCCGGGCACAAACCCACGCCATATTGGTGATAGGCTTGTATGAGTTGTTAGGTAATCCAACTACCTAACTCATTGAACCACCCGGGCCCTGCTTTTCAGAGAGGACCAAATCAAATGAATCAGATCTGAAACCATTAAAATTAACAACTATACATACCAATGCATTATTATAATCTGTGGTGGCCACATTGATTGCCCTTCTGCATTCTTCTTCAGCATTTTGTAGTTCCACGGCTCTCTGATCAAGTTCCTTCATTTTTAGATTATATAAACGATCAGCATAATCTTGATTTCTTTTGGCCTGTTCTTTTTCGTTAGCTTGTTGTGTGGACCATTCTCGTAGCTGTTCTTGTTGGAATTTTGTTCTAGCTTTGTTATTTAAATCTTCACCTATAAAAGCAATAACAAATATGAAAATAATGAATGATTGCAACAATATTAATAAAAATGCTTTTGATGTAACATTTACCTACTGATAATGTACTTTTTTGGCTTATATATTGTACTCAACAGTCCACATAATTTTTTAAACTGTCACTTTAAAAAGCATTTTCACTGTAATGATAATAAAACCATTTCAATGAGGAAAAAAAACATGTTTAGAAGAACTGTCAAACATATAATTCTCATTTCACACAATTTTGTGACATTGCTTACCACCTATATCATATGGTTCCTAGATTATGTTGTGATGTCAGCTCATAGATTACTAAGAATTTCATAATATGTAAATTTACATGACCTGAACTAAGGACCCCCATCTTCAATAAACTGCAGTTGTTTGCCTTGTCTTGTACATCACATTTAGGTGAAGAATTTTTTTTAAATTGCAGTTAAATGGATGTACCTTCAAATTTTTGAATACTTGATATGCCACATCGTGGATCATCATCACTGACTCTGGCTGGCTTGTCTTTCTTAAGGTAATCTGGATCATATAAATCAAATTCTCTACGTCCATCTGGCTGTTGGTGTAATGATCGAAAATCATTCATTGCCTGATTTAAAGATCTTATATCTTGTTGTTGTCTTCTCTCCAACATCTCCGAAATTTTATCATTTCGAACAGCATCAGCAGCTGAAAAACAAAATCAAAGCAATGAAGAAATTTAAGTCAGGAAACTTTGAGTCTTGATATTTCTGTTCAAATAAAATTATTTAGAACCATTAACTGGCTTAATCCTGCCACATTTTTGTGCATGTCCCATGCCAGGATTAGATTTCCAGCCTCATATGTTGCTGTCTTTTCAATGATTTGAGGGGAGAGGTGATTATTCGTTTTATTGATTTTGGTGGAATTGTTGACTATCACTGTTGAAACTTTCCTTTTATAATGTACTTTCTACCATTTTTGTGTACTTATCTCTCAGGTGGAAATTTAAATTTATGTGATGTAAAAACATGTAGCTGAAGTTGACTTTATCAAAATGTATTTACTGAACAACAAATTGACTATATGTTATCAACAAGAAAATCTTGGTATCAAAAGCAAGTTCTCCAGACAAATATTTGTTTTTAAATCTTTGGAAACAAAAAAAACCAAAGGACCTATATTATGGCTATATAGGATAGCCTGTGCATTTTATAGAAAACTTACCAAATGCTTCACTTCTTTTTCTTTCATATTCTTCCTGTTCTTTCTTGTCTCTTACTTGTTGTTCTACAGCTTGTAAGTCAACCTACAATCAAAGTTTGACTCAAATCATCACTAATGTGTCTATGTCGTGACTCGTGTACATGTAAGTATTAATACATACTGCTTTGTAAAACCTGGGTACATTTATGAGATTGAAGTGTTCAACTCTCTTTCATGAAAAAATGGAAGCATTTTTATTTGCTTAACTGAATGCTTACTTTAATCTATGCTACTGTGGACAATATTTTAGTTATATTGTGACAACCACATTTACCTGGAGGAATAAAGCAAGTGTGTCTGGAAAATAAATATACAATATTGGTGCATTGACGGTAAATATAGAATTGATGTGGCGAGGATTAGAAACGGGGGAAAGAAAAAGCTTTAGTGAGTCTTTCCACCCGTTTCGTGCCGAGCCACATAAATTCTATATTTACTGTCAATACACCAATAATATTGTATTTATCCTGCAACAAAATTTGTAAAAAAATGTTATTTAATTTAATAATAATAATAAAAAGATAACAGAAACCCCATGGATACCTCAATAGTAGTTCCGCTAAGAGGCATGGCTTAATATCTTTATTAGGCTAGTGTGAAGTGTTATTATGACAGAGGTGTGGCTTATTAGCTTTATTAGGCTAATGTGAAAAGTGTTATTATGACAGGGGTGTGGCTTAACAGCTTTATTAGGTTAATGTGAACAGTATCATAATAAAGCAACAGTTTATTTCAACCCATTTATTATGACAAAAAATAGCCCAATTGCAGGATAAAACACTGTACATTTAGATGATTTACCTGGAACACTTGAGTAACTTACATACAAGTTCTGTAATTTGAAATATGATAGACAATAGAAAGTTGATGCATGAAATGTTGAAGCAAAAAAATATGTCTGATACTCTTGTACTGTGTGAGTGGCCTCTTCAAAAATGGTCGTACTCAGTGTGAACTGTGCCTGTGGTGGTTCAGAAATTGAGAAAATGAGAAATCCCCCCCCCCCCCCTTTTCCCCTCATTTCATGAAGACACGAACATGGATATGCAAGTGTGTGTTGTGTTTGAAGAATACCATGATCATTGTATGTTAAAGACTCCTTCTTATTGTGAAAAAGAGTAGGTGCATTGTAGTTGCATTGTAGACCAGCAATCAATCATTTGACTTTCGAGGTTTGGAAAAATATTAAATTACTTACTCCAATTGTTCTAACTTTTGCATTAAATATTCTAGATTTTCTCTGTTCTTCCATCAATCTGCGACGCTCTATAGCAGCCGCCTCTTTGTAGTCTACGGGAAGATCGAGCTTATACATTTTGAAACAATGAAATATTTACTGTCCCTAAAAGTTTCACTGATTAT
Organism: Bathymodiolus brooksi; assembly: GCA_963680875.1. Classification (NCBI taxonomy): domain Eukaryota; kingdom Metazoa; phylum Mollusca; class Bivalvia; order Mytilida; family Modiolidae; genus Bathymodiolus; species Bathymodiolus brooksi. Next base: position 15,976,594 of record OY804575.1, on the reverse strand, counting down.
CTCGTTGCTAAGTTTACGCTGTTGTCATCCGGAAGTGGAGTGCGTGTCTGTAATAAAGTACAAATATGAAAGTATTTTTATAAATTTTATCAATAATTTTGTCACCAATTTAATTTGTTGATTACACACTTTTTACTGTCCAAAAGTTCTTAAATAATTTATCTAAATATTAAGGAATATATTCAACGAATGGACAATCACTATTTCTTTTGCTCATAAAATCTCGCCTAAATCGCGTTTATAACGTGAGCATCACAAAGCGACGTCTGTTGGCGCTAAAATTTTGCATCGATAATGTGAACCAAAATATTTTTTGCAACTGCTAATGCAAAATCAAACACCGCTTTGGAAATTTACAGTTCATTGTTGATACTAGACATCTCACCCTTTCAAAATGCCAGGTCACCTAAAATATATCGAAGTTGAAAACTTCAAATCATATCGTGGTAAACAAAAGATTGGTCCATACAACAAGTTTACAGCGATTATTGGTCCAAATGGTTCAGGTAATTTGAAATAGTATATGATTATTTTTTTGGAGTCTGTATGTCCCATCATTTCGTAATTTGCTTAGTTCGACGAAGCATTTGTAGATCCGGTGACATTTCATCTTGTAACAAGATCTTGTATTCGTACAATCGTGTTGTTTACGAATACATCACGAGACAAATGTTAATACATGACAACATGTACTGTCCTGGTTGCACACCCTATCTTGCCAACACTTGTCAGTCACATTATCAGACATGATTCTTACATTTTTTGATACACAAGAGGCAATGTAGTAACTATAGAAAGTGGGACATTTTCAACTGTTGGCCTTGTACAGCAAAAAGAATCCCTTACAAGTTGATGCGGCCTTATGACAGATTCGGCCTTAGTTTATGCTGCCTTACGCAAATCCGGCCTTATATCAAATGGATGTTCCGGCTGTGAGATATATTTAGTATACGCTATTATAAACAACTACGCTAATATATTTTGTGACTGATTTTAGGGAAAAGAATAATTAAAAAATAAAAGTTGTATTTAAATTTAAAATATTATTTAAATATTCATGGATATGATGAGTAAAATAACGTATTCAGATTATTAGCATAAATATTCATGACATATTGGAACTTGTAGTGTTTTCACAAGATTTACTCGTAACTGAATATGAAAAGCCATAATAAATCGTTATTATTTTAACAATTTTTTAATTAGTAATTTTGGGTAATAATGACGGAAATCATTTCCATTGAAGTTGATGATTAGAAAAACAATTCAGGTTGATATACCAAGCTGTCAACAAGCGAAATTCCTTAGATGTTCTCTTGCAATTAATTATCATTTGTTTGATAGTCGTATAATTGCACCTCATAACAGATAAATAAGTAAACAACGACTACCTGCCCTGGACAAAAAAAACATGCTATATGGCACCTGATAGACAAATTAATTAATTAATTATTTACTCAAATCATCACAATGTGTCGTTTTATCGTATGTATCGTATATACATGCCTCTACATTAACATATTTTTCAACTTGTCCCTTCGGACAACTAACTAAAAAAAGTACTTGTCCGACTCAATCTTTTAGTTAATTAATAAAAATTACAAAAACTAGAGAATAATTATCCAAGGCTCCCACTACTTTCAAATTAGAGGGAGAAGTGACTTCTCTTTCAGAGAGCTCACAGGGAGAAGTGGGGAGACTTCTGGGAGAAGTCAATTGCGATTAATCGAAACATTGTTTCGCGACCCCTGAGACTGACGTTACCCTGCCCAAATTTAGTAAATAGCTAAAGCTGCCTGAACTGATTTGTTCTGGGTTTTTTTTTATTCATAGCTACCTTAAGGACATATATTCAATGTCACATTTTTATTTCTGTCTACCTTGGTTGGAGTCTTTCATACCAGTGATTTTTATATGTCCTGAAAGCCTAAATCAAGTCCTCTATCGTATTTTGCACAAAAGACAAGATTAAATTTGGTGCCAAAAAATTGATATCCGATAATTTTTACGTGTCCGTTCCGGAGTGATTCTTGTTCTTATATTTCAAATATTGATATTTCCGTTCATTAAAGCGTTTCTGAGATTGCGACTTTAATTTTGTCAATGTCCTTGAACTTCATATGGAGGAACGATAAATGATACAATAAAAGAGTTTTGATCTGGCGTTTCACTTTAGTTTTAATCAAAATGAATTATGGACAAATTGGAGATCAAACAGGGCTCTTTTATATAGCAAACCCAGTATTTTATACCAGTGGAAATAGATGTGTCCGTTGTACCGGCACGTTTGGGAATCTCTGATTTTTTCACTTGTCCCATCGGACAACCGTAATACAAGATCTACTTATCCGACGTCAGTTTTCACTGGTATCGGACAAACGTTAATGTCGAGGCCTGATATATCCATAGATACACATCATTCTTAACTGAGGCCGCATTTACCAAGGCTGTATCAACTAAGGCCGGATTTTCGTAAGGCTGTATCATCTCGAAAGCAAAGAATTGACCACAAGTTGCAACACAAATTCATGGTGCATTTAACCCTTATGACAAGATGGGTTGTGGCCAGTATGAGATGCAGATATTGTAACAAAAATAAAGTGTTGATTTTTTTCACACCTGGCCATTTGTAATCCCTCAGTGTCTCGTGGTAATTTTTAGCATATTAATCTTCTGTCGGTAAAACTAATCAACCAAATTTAGCACAACTGATCCAAGAGAGATTCAGACTTGTTCAGATAAACATAATTTGCCAGGTGAGGCAATTAATGGGCTTGAAAGGAGGAAATAATAATAAATAAAACAAATAGGAAATCCTTTTTAATATATCACATCTTGTACATTATAATCTTCAATTTAGCATAACAGTAGTGCAGAAAATAATAATTCCTTAAAATATTTCTTATTTCAGTTTTTAATTTGAAGACTTCACATTTAATATTGCTTTTGTGTATTAATCCAACAAAACTAATTTCCATATCTATTACTTGAATCTGAAATGAGTCCAATAGGATGGATAATCTCTTGAAAGGATGATACCATATTTCAAGAGATTACTACAAATGTATATACATAATTATGAAAATTATTTTTCTATCCATTGTGTTTAGTATGGCAAAAAAAAAAAAAAAAAAAAAAATAGGACCGACCGACCCTAGCATTTTTTATGCCAAAAAAAAAGATATTGGCAAAATCCGGAAATTCATCTCCGTTTCCGTGTTTGTTTCCGAATTCAACAATAGACGCTTGACTGTTGCGATATTGACGGAATTTTCTTCATTTCCTTGTACATTTGATCGATGTTTGGAACCAAAAACATTGTACTGCATGTCAAATAATTAATAAGCTGTAGTAAGAAAGAAAGAAACAAGTTTGGGTGATATTAGAGGAAGGAGCATACATGTAGGTTTAAATAAAAAAAAAAAAAAAAAAAATTACCGACCTACCGACCCTAATTTTGAAGACCATGCAATCGGAAACACACATATTATTTTTTTTGGCCTATATAAAAAAAAGTATAAATTTTTGGAAAATATCCAGTATAGTAGAAAGCATCATCTCAATAAAAAGTAACTTGTTTTTGCTATGATGTACCTGAAATTATTGCTTACTTGGTGTTAAAACAGAAACTTATTGCTCACATATATGAGTGTGTGTAAAGTAAATTTTATTTAAAGTCGGCACATATATACATTTAACAAATAACATGAGCTAAATCAAATATACATATATATATAACATTTTTGACAATGTGTTTACCTACCTACATTTACAATGATCATCTATTTTACAAGGGATGCTAAGTCAACAATAACTTTTGAATTTATCTGATAGATCTAATGAAAGAGAAACGTCCTGTGTTTGTCAGAAGACTGAACTCTCATATATTTATATCTAAGCTGTCACATTCTTCATTGGTTGGTGACAACTGATCATGTAAAATTGTGCCATTAACACTAATTACCAGGAGAACTAATTAGTAATGTTAATTAATAAAATCTAAATACAATGTATTAGTAATAGACTGATGCTTAATTGACAGAGCATGGAAATTTAACAAAAAAAGAATGTCACAGTTTTCATAATTAAAAGGGGTAAAATAAGTGTGAATAATAATTAAAATTGAGATGTATTTTCATTTCATTTCAAATATTTTATTGATAAACTCAAATGGATTGAACAACAGACTAGGCCTATAGAAATCCTCTCCAATAACATGATGGAACAAAGACAAAACAGTTTTACATATTTACAAAAACATTAAACTGTCCATTATTAATAAAATTCTATTGTGAGTTTCATAGTCATAAATACACTGCAATATGGACACAATAAATACTGTATCAAATAAATATATTACAGAGAGTACCGATACATATACAGAGCTGTCGAACCTGTCGGACAAAAATTGATTAGGTCTGATTTAAACTTTTTTGCGTCAGACCTGATGTCCGGAGCAATTTTTCAGTAACTTGGGACCGACAAAATGCTTGAAGATGACCGGCATCATTACTTAATTTCGCTTCTCAAACTTCTCCGATTTTTGTCTATATAATCAAATTTTGACTTCACATTGAAGAGTTTGACTACTAAATGTGTAACCGATTCCGGACGGACGCGCATCGATTTTCCGGAAATTACAAAATTTTTTTTGGCAATAATTTTATTTGACTCTGCGGCTTTTTAAAGGGTCGGTTGGTGAAAGGGGAAACAAACTTAATTTTAATTTAGGCCTAGGTTGTCAGTCATCCAATTGATTCTATCCAGACCTAATGCTACTTACATTTGTATAAGAGGTAACACCTTGAAACATGTGCATAGCTAGCATTATGCAAACTTGGTATCTTTGTTTATTTCATACACAAGTCTATTGTATTGTACATGTATGTATATTTCCACATGTCACACAAAAATGTGTTGTACTAACTTTGAGTATTCCAAGGTATCACTTGAAGCTGTAAACAAACCATTTTATGGATTTAGCCAGTATATGTGTAATTCAGTTGAAGTTGTAAAAAATATGTAGGTCCGGCAAATGTTTGATAGGTCTGACGGGTCTAGGACAATAGCCCCCTGGACAATAGCCCCCTGGACAATAGCCCCCAGACAATTGCCCCCCATCCCCCAATTTTGTTATTTCATTTTTATTTATTTTTTAAATGAGAAATAAATATGCATAAACTCAGATTAAATTATTCAAATTACCTTTAAGTTGGATTTTCTTCTTTGTATATTAATCACAGGGGCTTGAATCGCTTTCATAGAGGTCACACGGCATATATACCATATATATATATATATACTAACGTTAGTATATATGGTATATAGGCAGTGTGACCTCTATGAAAGCGATTCAAGCCCCTATGATATTAATCATCAAAAGGATTATACAGCTTGGACAAGCTATGATAAAAATAACTTTCTCTTATTATTTATAGATATTTTATTTTTAGATAGAGTTTAATGATTTCCCAATTAAGTTTAATTACCTTACAAAATTGGTCTTCAAGGAAAAATTATAAAAAGGAATTTGATTAAACAATGATCAAAGCTAAGTACAAAGGTTAATAATTAAAAAGAATTTTGAGAAAAAATGATTGCAAGCTAAGTACAAGCTTAGAACTGGCTTAAATAGGAGTGTATTTTGAAGTGAAAGTATAGTAGTGCAATGGAGTTCATAGAGTCAGAAAGGGGTAATCGGAAACTAAATATAAAACTGCAAAAAAATTGTGGGAGGCAATTGTCCAGGGGGCTATTGTCCTGCTCCCAGGTCTGACACATTATCCACATCTGCCAGACCTATTGTCTGACAGACAGGAAAGAGATTTCGACAGCTCTGCATATATATAATTATTTGACAATATTTATTTGGTTCATCATATCAAGAAGGGATTTATTTGTAAGATATATTTTATATATAACAATCCTTGTACTTTTTATTTTTTTGTTTACAGGAAAATCCAATTTGATGGATGCCATAAGTTTTGTATTGGGTGAAAAGACATCAAATTTGCGTGTCAAAAGATTGAGTGTAAGTAACATGGTGATAACTAAAGTAAATCATTGTTGCTGTTTACAGACTCGCCATTTTGAGAATTAGCTAGAGTGGAAATTTTATTTTATTTTTTCATAATCCACTTGAAATGTATTTAGAATAAATGAAAAATGGTAGAAATAATACAAATATGTTTAAAAAAAAAATAATACAAATATTTTTATTTATTTAGACAGTAATCAAAATAATTTGTGTTTAGTAGATGCAGTTGTAGGTGGGTGGATTTGCAAACAGCAAACAGACAATATTTTATTTTAAACCCAAACAAGTATTGAATTATAACAAGGTGTTTCAGTTGAAAAACACCATAGTCTGTCATTTTCCTTTGCCAATTTACTGAATGTAATAAAAACAGAGATTGCTACAATGTTTTATCAGTATTAATTTCTTTTAGATATTAATTGTGTACAATATTTACATTATGCTCATGTGGTTCATGTATATTTTGTGACATTTTAAAATCAAGAACTTCGGTCCTGTTCTTGTGTATTTTTATCTGTTTGTCACAACTATTTATATATTCTTAACCCTGACGCAGATCAGATTATGTGATTTATGTAAATGATGTGATTTGATATATATATACTCCTTTGATGTGTAGTATTTTGCAGAATTCAAAATGACATTGAGGGCTCATACATGATGCAAAGTAAAAATGACAATTATTAAAGAGTTATAATGCAAGATTGCTGTTTTGATATGGTCATGAGCAACAATAACATATAATTGATCTGTTGTAGGATCTTATTCATGGGGCACCTATTGGTCAGCCTGCTTCCCACAAGGCCACTGTAACAGCTGTATATGTAAATGAAGAAACAGATGAAGAGACACATTTCACTAGAGTCATTCATGGTTCATCATCAGATCATAAAATCAATGGAAAGGTCTGTCTGAATTATTTTGTTTTCATTAGATTTGTGTATACATGTATATAGAGTAGATATCTTGGATATTACCTTTAATATTATCAGATATATTCATATTAACATTTTTTTGTATGAGTTATATGTATGGGAAGCTTGTAATGCATGATTATCACTTAATACAAAATTGTTTCCCTGATTTTTTTCTCCAGGAGTTTGGCCTATATTGACTTTGTATAACATTGAGTGACATTGTGACCATTTCTAAGTTTAGCCTATATTGACTTTGTATAACATTGAGTGACATTGTGACCATTTCTAAGTTTGGCCTATATTGACTTTGTATAACATTGAGTGACATTGTGACCATTTCTAAGTTTAGCACTTTTGACAGATTCATGAACAAAACTGATATTTAGTCATGTTTTGGTATACATGTACATTATAAAGTAAGGGCTAATCCAGAAAAAAAAATTTGTATGAGTGTGATTATAAATTGATATGTTGGTAATGGTATTTTATAACTTTTCATATGTACTTGTAACTGAAAATTGTATGGGTAGTTAGTAAACAGAAATAAGTGCCTTCCAACCTCCCATTCAACTCTTTTTCTGAAAAGCCTTAACAAATTTCTTAATTTTATTTTAATTTTATTATTACAGACAGTTACAGCCAACCAGTATAATGCAGAACTTGAGAAGATAGGTGTTATTGTCAAGTCTAAGAATTTCCTTGTTTTTCAAGGAACAGTTGAAAGTATTGCCATGAAGAATGCGAAAGAAAGAACTCTAATGTTTGAAGAAATAAGCAGGTGCAGTAAAAATTGAAATTCAGTAGAACCTGTCTAAACTGAACCCTAAATAAACTGAAATAAAGTATGAACCGAACTTTTAATAATGTTCGAATGTACAACATGTAGGAAATTTATGAAAGAAACAAACTAATAATCATAGATTCATCCTGATTAATAGTATTTGATTAGCTTAAAGTCCAGGAAGCTGATACAAGTATGAGAATACTATTATAAAGTAAAAAAGCAAATATGCAATAAAAATACAAATTCTTTGTGTCCAATCGGTTTGCAATTTTCCAGGACAGCCTAATGAATACTTTGTTTTATTTTGATGTCGAAATTCGAAAGTTTCGTCTGATGAAAGGATTTTATTTTACTCAAAGCATAATGTGAACTGATGTTTTTCCATTAGGTCTAATAGATTTTGAAGGGATTAATCAGTTTGGCTAACACCAGTTTTCCACTACTGCTAGCACAGACTGCCCCCCATCCCTCAATGAAAATAATCATCAAATTTGAGTAATTAGGGTATTTAAGTAGGTATGATTTTAAAGGCATACAGGCTGTCGAAATTGAATTTTTTGTTTATACTAAAAGTTGCCAATATTCGATGTTTTGTACTAATTGCATTTGAAATTTTTCATAATATCATACGTAAATAGCCCTAGAACGAAGGAAATACGTCGCTGATTGATTTTCTTCCATCCATTCATACGACCTGACAATGATCTCATCCAAAAGCATTTGCGCATGTGCGAAATTGTTTGTTGATGAAGAAAATGTCGGATGTGCACAAATCGAATTGTGGAAGAACAAAGACGGATTCTACATGAAAACGACACAAAAAGGATGATTCAGCAAGCTTTGTGTAAAAATTAAAAAAAGATGTTATAGCGACATACTCCATTTTACAACACGTAAGCATAATTTAGTATCTTTTTTCGGCCAAATCGTATTTCGACAGTAGAATTGCATCGTAGATTTTTATATTTTCTTTTTTCAGGAGAAAATGCTAGGTGATATCTCTTTTAAATTAAAGACTAAAATAATGAACTTCATGTCTGTTTTTTTCTAAAAAAAAATATAATCAAGTCAACTCAAGTGTTGTCTATAATATGCAATACAATTTGTTTACAATTTTCTCTTTATCGGGCCCCTTTGTACCGTTTGGGTTTGTTTTTATTGATTTCATCACATATTTCAGATTTTAAGTGTCATTCTTACTAAATACCATTATATAATATTAACTGATTACTCCGGGATCCAATATCATAGATATATTTCTTAAACTATATTAATTCTAGCGAATTTACATGCAACATGCTTCCTCCGTTATTTATAGCAGTTATCAGTGTTGGGCAAACTTCGGAACTGCAGCCAATTTATAATTAGGTCGTGTTAATGGCGATTCCACCAACATACATTCGAATTATTTTCACTAATTACGACATTATAACATATTTTTTAAACCTGGCTTTTTGTTCAGAACATTTTATTAGTATAAAACATCGAATATTGGCAATTTTTAATATAAACAAAAAAATTCAATTGTGACAGCCTGTATGCCTTTATCCATCAAACATTTGTATGCTCATGAACATTTTTAATATATGCATATTGATGTATAAAAACAAAAATTGAATTAAAATCTAAATATTTTACCTCCAAATGTCATCTATCTTGCATGATATTATTATATAATTAATTACAGATCTGGAGAATTAAAGGAAGAATATGATCATGCCAAAACAGAAATGCTGAAAGCTGAAGAAGACACACAGTTTACTTACCACAAAAAGAAAGGTATTGCTGCTGAAAGAAAAGAAGCAAAAATGGAAAAAGACGAAGCAGATCGATTTCAAAAGCTCCAAGAACAAATGGTGGGTTTTCTTGTTTTAGGGTTGTAATTTGTCTTAAATATATAAAGTGCATTGAAATAGAGCATCAGCAAATTTAATTTTATTAGAATATATTTTAATTTCAGACTTGGATAATATTTATCAAGAGCAGATTTGAAAACGTACAAGAGACAAAAGTTGTTATACATTCATTCATGTCAGCTTGATTTCTTTAAAACAATTAAAATTATTATTGTAATATCTGATTTATCATTTTTATTTCTTCTCAATATATGCATTATATCATATACACAACTCGCATTAAAAAAACCTGTTTTTTTTTTAGAGATGTCTGAGAGAGGTGGCACAGATAATATATAAAGTCCCAATTTATTTTGTGATGTATTCCTGGTGTCTTGCCAGGTCAGATATTTATATATCAAATGACAATTTCATAAGTCTTAATTTATTTAGAAAACATTTTGTATATTTAATGTTGTATGTCTAAATATATGTACAGTATATGTATGACTTGTTTTCTCTGTTTTTAGGATGAAAAACAATTGGAACTTCAATTATTCAAACTGTTTTATAATGAAAGAGACATTGATGAATTGGCTGATGAAGTAAATAGAAAGAACACATTATTGGAGAAAGAAACAAGGAGGAGAGATAAAATAGATGATGAAATCAAAGAAAAGAAGAAAGAACAAGGAAAAATGGCTAGAGATTTGACGAGAGTTGAACAGTCTATAAAGGAATCAGTTAGTAACTATTATAATCATAATAAAACTTGGCAGGATAGGTTTCATTTCAGTGACCTTCATATCAAATATTGTAATCTCTCTATCATCTTTATTCTTTAGACAGAATCTTAAGCTGATTTATACACAAGCTACATATATATATTAAGAATATCTCAGTTGAGTTTTAATTTTTCATCAACAATTTTACTAAAAAAGCAACTTGTGGATCTGCTTGTACATTTCATATAGATTAAGAACAGTCATTTCTATGCCAAAGTGTTAAGAGTTTTTTTTATTTGATATCCCAATGTATATTTATAAATAAAGTTATTACAGATTAAAATATTGTGATATTAAAATTTTATTAATGAAATGAGGAATTAAAAAAAATATTGGAATTGTCTATGTTTACAATGATGCAGTATAATATCAATTAATCTTTGATAGGATATTACATCAAGTGATTCCAAATCCTCATATCTTGTTAATTCTGGAATAGCCCTTATAACATTTCTGATATAAATGATGAATTTTATTACAGGAAGTGGAACTAAACAAGAAACGTCCCTTGTATATAAAAGCAAAAGAGAAAACTTCACATATGATTAAGAAAGTTGAAGCAGACAGGTAGACATTAGATTAAGATGTTTAAAATTTTAAGATTAAATATAAAAGTGCCTGATTCATTAAGGACCTAATTTGGCAAAAGTTTCTCTGAAAATACAAAATGTATGTTTCAGGAGAGTATTAAAATTTATTTATATATCTGAGAGGAAACTTTAATAAGAGTGTCATTAAGTTCAGAAATACACGTGACTTTTGTAGACTATTTGTAAGCTATAAATCATTATCATCTTTCAGCTTATTTGGCAGGATCTTTTTAATTGAAGTCAAGGGGCCACCGTGGTCATGATTGTATGGTAATTGGGTTTCTAACTACCTATGCAATCAGTGCCTATTACCACTAAATTGTGAGTTCGAATCCCACTCATGGCAGGGTGTACTTGATACAGTATTATGTTGTTTTTTTTGTCAGTGACTTGCAGCAGATTGGTGGTTTCCTCCACCAACAACACTCACCGCCACGATATGGCCGAAATATTGTTGAAAGTGGTGCTAAACACCTTAACCCTAACCCTTTTAATTAAAGTCACTAAATACCATGAAATAAATATTATCCAGACTTCAGGCCAAAAGTGATTGTGTCAGGTAAATTGTAGTATTTGTTATATTTGAATAAACGTTAGAGAATACCGAAGGGGCTATAAAAAATGGACAATCCAGAGAAACTGGCAACATAGCTTACACAAGACGAAGAAAAACAAAGCAAAAACACACCACTATGTTTCAACAAACACAACGTAAATAAAACATGAGCCCTCCTACAAACAACTGGAGGTGAAGACTAACCAAATATCATTTTTTTGCAGAAAATGTTCTTATTTTATAAATTATTTCATCGTACAATTCTATGAAGTATTTCATTTTAAATGCCCTTTCTAGGATTTTCATCTGTGCATACAATGAAAGCTACAGTCGTTTGCCATGAATGAGTTCGCAAAATGGCCGACGTCATTTCAACGTTTGTGTTCCAAGTAGAGAAAAATTATAGTTTTTCTTACTGAAATAAATAATAAAACTTACCTCAAACTGTTAGTATTTTGTGATATTGCCTCTAGCTCTTAAAACAACCCGTAAACGCCTTGGAAGGGAGTCATATAAACTTCTTTTATAATGTAGTTGAAGTGAGGTCAAAATTTCAGCAACAACAGTTTTTAGGTCCTCAGCATTTCGAATGTCATCTATTCGTCGTTGAACTTTTGTTTTTATAACTTTCCACACATTTTCTATTATATTTAAGTCTGGGCTTTGTGGGGGCCACTCTAAAGTTGGAATTTCATTTTCCGTTTTCCACTGATTTGTCCTCCGAGATTCATGGCATGGGGCATTGTCCTCCTGGAATATGTAGGGGCTTGTAGGAAAATGTTGGGCAATGACTGGCCATAAATTGTCATCTAAAATGTTTATATATTTTTCACTATTTAAATTGCCAACAACTGGAGTTAGTGTACCTACCCCATAATACGAAATGCAGCCCCAGAACATGACGGAGAATTTCGTTTTGTAATTTCGACCCTGGTACAACCCATTACATTCCGGTCTTAATCTTTCATCCACTTTACGCCAAACATAAACTTTCCTGTTATTTCCAATCTCAATCTTCATCTCGTCACTGAAAATAACTTTTTTCCAATGATTTCTCACCGTCCACATCAATTTTGATCGACAAAATCGTTTTCTTTTCTCTCGGTTGACAGGTGAAATCGTAGTTTTCTTACAAACTGGATTTTTTGTATCCTTCAAAGTTCAAACGCCTCTGAACTGTTCTAGAAGAAATTTTGGTCACAAACTGGCGGTTAAATTGGTCTGTTATTTCTCCTAAACTTTGTCTTCTGTCCGAACGAAGCATACAGTACATAATCCTGTCTCCCCGAACTCCCGTTTTTCTACCCCTTCCACTTCGCGGTAAGTTTTCTTCTGATCCTCACACCCGTCGCCTCTTGAGAAATTTACTGAATGTTCTCCTGTTTTTACCTGTCATTTCAGCAATTTTGTAGCTAGAATATCCTTGTTGTGACAAAGCTACAATGATTTGTTTCTCCTCTGGTGTCATTTGTTTACCATGCGGTGCCATTTTTTGACAGACGATATTTTGACCGAATTAAAAGGTATTTCCTTAAATGACGTCACTGGCCTAATTTTGGCATTGTGTAAAATGTGAACGTTACTAATCAAAGGTAAATAACACTGATTTAATAAGGTGTAAAAAATTGGAAACAAATTTTCGCAAATGACGTCGGCCATATTGCGAACTCATTCATGGCAAACAACTGTATGTTACTTGAAGAATGTAAATAGTTAGCATTTATTAAAGCAAATTTTCTTTTCTATTTACAGAAAGTCCCTTAAACAAGCCAAAAAGACGCATGATAATCATGAAATGGAGGCAAGTTAATAATTGTTTTAAAAAGTATATATTCAAAGGAACTTGCAAAAATAGGTTATATTATGGTGGGGGGGGGGGGGGGGGTGTGTGTTCAACACCATTATCATCAATATTTCAGTTTTATTGGTGGAGGAAACAGGAGTGCCCTGAGAAGACCATGGACCTGTCACAAGTCACTGGCTATATATTATGAAATATGATTTCAGTGAAAAAGTTGGAAACACATAATGCACACTATAATAGATATGTTTAGTGAGTAAATGCCAAAAAATGAAAACTGACATTAAACTGCATCTTAAAAATAAACATAAAAGCATTTTGATTTATTGTTCGTTACATCCATTTTGTCCAGTGAATATTGAAGTTCTTTAAATTGCAACTTGAAATTGTCTGGAAATTGTTTCTCAAATCATAAAAGCAATTTGTCCGTTTTTCTTAGTAGAAGGGGGACTACACAGCCTGATCTACTCTTGTTCCATTTCAAAACTCCTAGAGGGTGGCAAGCATGCTTAGTAAATACAGTCAAACTTGTCTTAGCAACACCCTCCGTATAGCGACTTCCTTTGTTAGCCAACCTTATTTATTCCTCCGCAGCGTTTTCCCGTGCATTCGACCTTTATATAACGACCCACTGTCTAACGCGATTAACGACCGTGTTCTTTGGGTAAGAATCCTTCATATAACGACTTAGAAGATTATTATCAAACCGGAAGTTAGATGATAAATAAAAAAACACAGTCCTGACTTTGGAACAATTTATATTTATATTAATAAAATAAATTACATTTTATTTCCGTTTTGCCCAGCTGATGCAGCGATTGTTGCCAATATCCCTCTAGCAGATATTTGCATGATCTACTGACAACATCTCACTCCCAAAAGTACATGGTTATAAAGTCCCTACCTGTTACTAGTTCATAATAATAAATTTTTCATATTAAATGAAGTCACGATTAGCGTTATTGTGTAAGACCGCCATTTATTTTACAGGTAAGTTGTTCACGTGATGATTTATTATTGTTGTTTTTGTTTTTTTTGGGTTTATTTCTTATTTATATAAAATATTTAAAATTGCTTACTATAGAAAATACCGTTTTAATCTTTCAGTTTTATAAATAAATAATCGTGATTTTGAAAATTATTGAATTATGAAGTACTGGTTCCCAGCATATATTTCTGTCAACATTCATTTAAAGTGCGGTAACAGATCAAGGTAAACACAGGCTGATTGTGCGATTAGGCTATTTATATCTATCGGTGAGTGATTGAAGTTGAAAATGTTTTGTCAGGAAATTCATTCTTCTGATCATAATGTTTAATTGTAATTACGATAACAATTAAGATAACAATAGCTGTTGAAAGAAAGTAAAAAAAGTCGATCATTTAATATAATTTTTTTTTAATTTTTTATTTCACCCACAAAGGACGGAAATATTTAACAATAATTGAACACATTTTTTATTTCATTATACCTTTTTCTTGCCAGAATTTAAGCTCTATTCATGCATTTGTCCTCCACACGAACGGGTTAAAAGTTGATGCGGATTATATACCCGAACTAGGTTTTTTCCTCGAGATTTTGGGAGCAAATATCATAAGCTCTATATAAAGACTCCCTGTCTTATGCGACCTTTTTCAGAATTCCCTTCAATGGTTGCTATAGACAGGTTTGACTATGTGTAATGTGAAGGTGCAAAAATGGGATAAAGCATAATAAATGTGCTGAAGATGAAGTCACAAAATATTGATACACCATAAAAAATGTGTATAGCGAGAAGGTGTTAAAAATGGGATACATCAAGAACTCTGTTGAACAGGAAGTTACAGATATAGGGTTAGGGTGGGATGTGTAGAATATCATTTTAAATGGCATTTTTTAAGTGAAATAATAAACTGATATTTTATGATTTAATTGTCAGATAAGAGAGTTAGAAAAAGAATTGGATGAAGTAGATAAAAAGAGACAAGAATTTGAAGAAAGAATTGAAGAAGAGTCACAATCTCAAGGAAGAGATTTAGATCTGGAAGAAAATCAGGTATATCAGGTTTAGATATAACAATTTTAACAAAGTTCAAGAATTTTCAACAACTAATTTATTTCATTTGAATGTATATTGCCAATATGAATAGCTACATGAACAGTAATTTATCGATGGTGTAATGGTTAGTGTGCTCGCCTCGAGTGTGGTAGATCGTGGGTCCGAGCCCTGATCGGGTCAAACCAAAGACTACAAAATTGATATTTGTTGCTTCTCCAATTGGCACACAGTATTAAGGAGAAAGAGCAAAGGCTAGTTGGCTCGAAAGCAGGATAATGTGTCCGAGTGGGGCGACATGACTCCACGAACTGTTTTTTTCAGTTAGCTAGCACTATAAAAATCCAACTAAGCATGTTGGTCTGATACAAATCATCATCATCTCATTGAAAATTAGCTTGTTTTTGCCATAATATAGCTGAAAAATTGTCGAGTTGGCGTTAAACAACAATCACTCACTTCATTGTATAAAGCTATTGAGCATTTAAAAGTTGCTTAATCTTTAATTGGTTGTTCATACCTAAGAAGACATGACTGAAAATAATTTGTATATGTCTGACTTAAGAGAGGATGTGTTATGGTATATCATTATCCATCAGTCCGTTCATCTGGCATAAACATGCCCTGGGCCTCTAATTTACCTTGACCAATTTTCTTCATTATACCATATTATAAAAAATGGTGGTCTGAGGGGGTATATACATTTCTACATATTTCACTTGTTTTTCGGGAGTAATTGGACTTTATACAGGTGTATCAGGCAAATATGGTGCAGCTGTTTATTTTTTAGAAAGAATGGAAGAAAAAAAAGATGGAAAGGGAAGATACCTCAAAAGAAAAAAAACAACAAAACATTTTAAAAGTTCTTGTGTTGTATAATTCTGTTTCATTGTTTACACTATGTTTTTCTATGATATGTTAATTATTTAATAGTATTTGCCTGATTTTTAGCCAAGTAATGCTTTAAATCTACATTATGTAATTTGCAATAGGTTCAAGAGTACCATCGATTGAAGGAGGAAGCAGGAAAGAGAGCTGCCCGTTACATGCAAGAGATGGATACAATCAGCCGAGAACAAAAATCAGACCAAGACAGACATGATAATGAAACTAGGAAGAAAAATGAAATGAACTCTAAAATTAAACAGAAAGAAAATGAAATGGAAGAAAATAGGAAGAGAGTGGAGAAGTTAAATGAATATATCAGGTATTAAATTAAGAGATGTTTCAGACAAGGATTGATGTGCTTGCGAAAAAGTCTGCATAATTTAATTTCACCAAAAAAATATCCAAAAGACAAAAATAAACAACAAACAAATATTTTCCATCAAGCAAAGCATTCAATAAAAATGAATATGACCTTGCACCTAATCCTTTGTTAATTCCCCATAAATAAAGAGACTTCTATACAATACAGGAAATTTAAATTTTATAGAAATAACAAATATATAAATGTATAATGATGTGAAGTCAATATAAGGTTTAGTCATTCATGATTGATTGATTGGTGTTTAATGCCAACTTTAGCAGTATTTCGGATATATATCGTAGCATTCACAAGCTGTATTAGATCAATAGGTTTAGCACAAGACTGAATAAGTTCCTATTTATAAGTGGAGAAACTATTCTATTTCAGAACCAGCAACCAGACAGTTGCTGAACAGAAGAAAATTGAAGAAGACTTGAGTGCACAAGTTGATCAGGCTAATCATCGAATCACTGAGATAAACAGTGAGTTGGAATCTGTAATGGACCAGCTAGGAGAAGCTAAAGTGGACAAACACGAGAGTGCTAGAGCAATGAAAAAGAAAGAATTGTTAGACAATCTTAAAGGCTTATTCAGTGGAGTTGTAAGTTTCCCATTATTTCAAATAATTGTATATTTATCAATAGATATATACAAAAAAAATATAGAGAAATGAAAACATGATGACAGAGAATTATTATCAGGTTTTATTGTATGTTTTGTGTCACCTTTACATGATGGATTTTAATCAACTTTACCACACCCTGCTCAACTGCTGATCTGTACTTCTTATTTTATTAGCCGAGTTGCGACGAAGTCGAACTCGGCTTATAATATGATGAATGTTGGCTGGGCGTCAACTTTTTCGATTCCGCACAATATCTTAAGAATGAAATGTCTGATCTAAATGAAACTTGGTACACACATGCCTGGTGGTGAGAGGAGGAAGCCTAGTTGATATTGAGGATCGTAGATCAAAGGTCAAGGTCACAACTTCTAAAAATAGAACAAAAATTTGATACTATAAGCGAGCTGGCAACAAAACTCAAGCACATACAAATAAAAGAAACAGACTTGCAAATAAAAAGCTCTAGAAAGCAAGCAAACCGATTCTAGCACTAAACAAAATAAATAAATATCACAGCAAAGACTAAGGTTCAGAATTATATAACTAGGCATTGTCCATCCATATGTTCGCAACTCGGCTTTCGCACCTTTGGTGCGTTACTGATTTTTTTTTCTTTGAAATTGTTTTTTTTTATATTTGCATGATAATCTCTTATTATTGAAAGTACGTAGTTGGTTTTACACGTCAGTAAGGGGTGGGTGACAGGTGACATACATTATATATCTTTCATGAAAGAGAATTTGGGACTTTTTATCAATTTATAGTCTGTTAACCCTTTGAATAACTATTTCTTCAAATCTTTAAATTGCTTTCAATTTCTCATATATACAACAAATTATAATTTTCTTCACCCTCAACTTACACGATGTTAGCTATTCTTTTTCTTCTTTTTAAGTTGTTTGATGCTGGAATAACCATATAACCTCTACAAATTTGTTGACATTTGAAATGATTTTATGAGCAGGCAAGATTTTCATATTCTACAACTCTTTTTTTTTTTTTATTTACAACAGCATGGTCGATTAATAGATTTGTGTGAACCAAGTCACAAGCGATACCAGATTGCAATCACAAAAGTTCTTGGAAAATACATGGATGCTATAGTTTGTGATACAGAGAAAACAGCTAAAGATTGTATCCAGTATATGAAAGAACAGAGAATTGATCCCGAGACATTCTTACCCTTAGATTATCTGGATGTGAGATCTGTTAATGAAAAACTCAGGTACATTAATAAAAAGAAAAAAGAAAAGAACTTGGTATTCTATGTTGTAATTATAACATGTTTAATGTGAATGAATTATACAACATAAGAATAGGCCCATCACCATAAGTTAGCTATACCAGGTCTAAATTAAAAAGCTGTGGTTTTGATGTTTACTATCTTGCAAATTTATTATGGTATAGGAAAAAAAAATTATATCAGAAAATTGGCAAATTGTCAATATCTTAAGATTATTGCGCTACTAGGTAAAAAATGTACTCATGCAGTAAGATTATAATCGCCTTCCCCAGGATTTAGGTTCTCTGTATGTACATTTTCATAGAAAGAATATTAAAGGAGGTTGATTCATGTTATGTAACTTTTGGTTCTTTGTCATCCTCAAATCAAACAATTATGCCTTCTAATCGGCTTCAGTCATCTTAAGTCGGAAATAATTTTGAGAAATTGTTATGATTACTAATCAAGAAGTATGTCATCACACATTGTATAATGAATGAATTTATCAACCATTTATTAATTTTTTTAGGGAAATTCGAGAACCTAAGAATGTAAAACTAGTTGTGGATGTGATCAGATATAATCCACCAACCATAAAGAAGGCACTACTATTTGCCTGTGGTAATGCATTGGTTTGTGAAACAGTGGAAGATGCCAGGAAAGTTGCTTTTGGTGGTCAAGAGAGACATAAAGTATGAATCATCTTTTTAGCAATCAGTAAAATGTGCAATGTCAATTTTATATCTTACAAGTTGCTTTATGGAGAAATATTAATAAGTTATTGCTCTGAAACCATTATAAACTTGGTTCTTTAAGTACCAAAGGAAGAATATTTTATATCTAACTTTTAACCTTTAAGATTATTTGTCATCTCTCATATCTATATTAATGAAGGGAGATAGTTTACTATTTTTTATCATTCAGATTCAGTCACAATATGAAATGATGCAGTTAGTTGTCTTCTACGTATATATAATTTGTTTCCATGGTTTTTTAATGGAGATTCTGGTCCATATTTGGGTACAACGACATAAAAGTACAATTTTATTTAATCCATTTGTTTTGTTTTATTTTTTGTAGTCGGTTGCTTTAGATGGTACACTATTCCAGAAATCTGGTGTTATTTCAGGAGGTGCAAGGTATGTACATAACATTGAAAACAAAATCTTCAGTTTGTGCTGACAACATTTTCTTTGTTGACTTTGTTCTCTCAAATGATCAAAAGGACAAATATCTCCAGGAGAAAAAGACACTTGTTCACTTTAAATCATAAGATTCTCAGCAAGTCTTTCAATATTTGGTGCGATGATCAACCACGTTTACTGCTATAAGTAGGACATATTTTAAGACCTAACATCTACATCTTTTATCGTAAATGACATTTCAAATTTAGACAGTAGTTACGTAATAAGTTGATTGATATCTGGTATTTGAGATGTTTAACTTGTTTTGCAGTTTGAAACGGGTTTTACTAGCGGATAACAGAATTAATTTATAACTTTGATGCATGTTTCCCAATCTTATGGAAGAAAGATATTATAGCTTATGAAGCCTTTGCTAAACAGGTAATTTTATGATTATTTTCAAATTTACAGATTTTTCATTATGAATATTTCATTTCTATAGTGATTTGAAAGCAAAAGCAAGAAGATGGGATGAAAAACAACTTGGGCAGTTGAAAATAAGGAAGGAAAAATTGACAGAAGAGTTAAAGGAGCATCTGAAAATGAAGAGAAAAGAATCTGAGCTAAGCACATACAGATCTCAAATCAAAGGATTGGAAACTCGCTTAAAATACTCAATTACTGATCGAGATAATACAGTATGTATTATTGCTGGTATTGTATTATCATGATCTTAAAAATACACAGTTTGATAACCATACCAGACTAGGCCAGGAACAACAATACAAAATCTACATGTTATTTTTAGTGCTTACACTGAAGTTTATATTGCCATTTTTTGACAAGCACTGTTTAAGTCAGATCCTTGTCCAGATAACCTTGGTAAGCATTTTTGAAAGGATACAATGTTTTGCCTACCTATTACTCTCTCTTCCCCCCCCCCCCCCCCAATGTGAGAGGAAAAAGAGATTTTTTTGGCCCTATTAGCATTAAATATTAAAATTATATTCATATTTATATAGAAATGATGTACATTAAAGGTTGAAATATATCTTGAGTTGTACACAATATACCATAGAACTCTGATAAAGTTATTTAAATTTGCTTTGTTGTATATAAACATCTTTTCTATTATGTTTCTTGAAAAATGAAAAGCAATCATTTGAGTCCATATCTTATTATAGAATTCAATGGATGTATTTCAGACTGGACTTAATTATTTTATTTTTATATTTTAGATGAACAAGAATGTGTCTGCCATTGAGAGGGATTCTAACCAGTACAATGAAATGCTGAAACAATTTGCAGTAAGTGCATTAATCTTATGCACAAGTCAACAATTATTTTGCCTGTTTCTATTAGATTTTAGAAGTGCTCAAACACTGTGGCATTATTTTTTTTCATTTTATTGCTTAATACCAATTTTTCAACTTTATCATGGGGAAAACAATTGAATTTTTGATAGTATTGATGATTTTTGCTTCATGCTAGACCAACATGCTGAGCTGGATTTTTAATAGTGCTAACTCAATAAAATAACAGTTTGAAGTTACACATGTCTCTCCACTTGTACATGTTAGCCATTCAATCTTTGCTGTTGTTCCTTGATGGTGCATTCTGAGCAGAGAAGTAACAAATATCAATTTTATAGTCCTTGCAAGTGCATTTTTCTCAGAGTCAACCTGTCATTAATATTGCTGCTATATGCTGCATGCTTAGTGGAGAAGCATCAAGCACAATTTTATTTTCATTGATTTGACCTGACCAGGAAATTACAGTTTCTACAAACTATTTTAGTTTAGAACAGCATGCAGACATTTCAGTAATATGAACTGATTCAGTAATAACTTGTAAGTAGATTGTTCTCTCTGACTGTTTTTATCATTTAAGATTATTTATATGATATTTGTCTATATTTTAGCCTAGAATGGCAGAATTGGAGAGGCGTATACAAGAACGTGGAGAAGCAATGAAGTTAGTGAAGGATAAAATGAACAGAGTAGAGGATGAAGTGTTCTCAGAGTTTTGTGTTCAGATTGGAGTCAGTAATATTAGGTGAGTTGATTCTTTTAGCTGGTCAATGTGTCTGTTCAGCTAAAACTTGGTTTTCACACTTTCATCATGTTATAATTCATCAAACTTTCTCCAGTGGGAATGTCTGCAGTTTTGTTAACATTCCTGATAAAATATGAAGTAGAAAAATATTCGTTTGTGCTTGATATTTAAGGACACTAGTAGCCTAGACTCTTATCTGATTCAACAGTGTTTTTTTATTATTTGAGAAGCTTTGGCGAAGGATATGAAAGATTATCCTATGATTTAATTACCCTGCCCATTGACAAAGGGAAACATTATTTACATCAAATGCTTCCACTTATAAAACTTATCTAAGTAAAGCTTTTATATCATACGACCCATTCTCAGTACTGTTATATAGATAAATAAATGGTAACTGTCTGTGATCTTGACCTTTTTAGGGTAGAATTTTATACATGTGTTCAATACTTCTAAACAGAAGTCGAATTTTATTTTATTATTAGTTTTGTTCTTCCTTCTTTATACTTTGTTGCTAAATACATTGATATGACAGAGTGATAGATATAAAAATGACCCTGTAACCTTGACTTTTACATCAAGGTCAAATAAAAGTTTTATATGTAATAATAGAAAAAATATGGATATGCTGATGAACCAGAACAAGCAAAAGTGTTATACACAGAAAATAAGCAATGGTGTTGCATTAATATGAAAGTTCAATTGGAATATGATCTTTAGAATAGTTTGTTTCATGTTTCAAATTTACCAAAATTTAAAATAAAACAGTTTAAGGTCAGATTGGTTAATTTGTTTGTATTTTAACATCAGTGTTAATATATTTTGTAAATATGTGTTGTTGAAAAGACAAGGACCATTTTTTTCAAATACTCGCCAAAATGGCAAGTGGACTGAAACCAAAACTCCCCAAAATAAAATAGAGCTCGCCATGTTTGGCGAGTGACATTTTTTTTAAACTCGCCAACAAATACCAAATAAACAATACAGTAATGTTCAACAATTTATTTTGCAGATTTTGACAAGTCATTAACTTGGTCAAGAAGGATCAACACTCTCTTAAGAGCTGCGTTGATTTCTTCTCCCTCAATTTCGTTGTCTTCGTCTTCATCAACTGAAGTACGGAAGTAAAGACTTTTTAAGTTTTAATGCACGGTATAAAACATGTATGTCAAACCCGGTTCCGACACATATTTCACTTTATGTTTTCGCGTAGGTTTTCACTACGAATTCGTTTGAAATATTACAAAACCAAATTATTTTATTTGCATTAATTTTAAAAGTCATCACATCTATTTGTAATGAAGCAATATTTCATTTAATCGTGAAACCCGACCTTGGCAAAATTATGCGGGGTCGGGATTGTATACTTACTTTTTCTGTTGACAGAAATAAAGAAATGAAGTGTCATAGCGGAATGTTTTCTTATCGAGTACAATGATTAATAAAATGTTGGATAAATGACACAGTTAACAGAAAATTTAACTGTTTGGGAGCTATGATATTTTAAAGCTGTAAACCAGTTATCGTGGCGAGCTTTTTGAAGTTCCTACTTGCCTTACAACTGTTACTCGCCAGACCGGCGAGTATAAAGTGGATCTTACTCGCCAGCCGAAATTTTCACTCGCGAGTTGGCGAGCGGTCGTTTCCCACACTGGATTAACTAGTTTTATGTTTTCCAAAATCATTCTGACATGTTGTGGTAACTGGACTTAGACCACTGAAATATACTTACATTCATTTATTTTTTATTATTATTTTTAGACAATATGAGGAACGAGAACTGCAAATACAACAAGAAAGGGCCAAGAAAAGATTAGAATTTGAAAACCAGAAATTTAGACTTCAGAATCAAATAGAATTTGAAAGATCAAGAGATACTATAGGTATACTTACCAATCATTAATATAAGGCTTGAGTTTATGTATATTATTATATGTTTAAAAATTTCTGTTGCATTTAACTTTCGTAACTAGGGAAAAGTTTATTTCTTTGATTGGATTTTGGTGTTCAACACCACTTTCAACTTTTCAGTATTATTGGTGCAAGACTTTCTGTAAATCACTTAAAATTAAAATCATATGGTGTTGTATTAAGTATACTTCTCCTTTGACAAGAGTCAAACACACAAACCTTAAAGGAGGTGAAATTTTGAATATAAAGTTGAATGAGTCAATATAACATTTCATTTCAGATGACCAAGAAAATTGAGCTACTATTAAAAAAATATTTTTTTATTTAATTTTATTTAAATTTTTAAAATATTATACCCATTACATATTTCAGTTAATGTGAAGAAATGGGAAAAATCTGTTTCAAATGATGAAAAAGAACTGGAAAAAGTCAAAAATGATGAATCTCGACACGTGAAGGTTTGAACTATTATTTTTATAGTTATTTTGTTAGTGTAAGTAGGAAATGGAAACTTATTGTAAGTTTTTTTTATGATATTTAGTATATTTATGATCTTAACAGACATCAATGCCTAATATTTATGTTATTTGGTCATTTAAAAAAAGAAGACACATCCATGTCTGTAAGAAAATTGAGAATTTACTGGACTTTAAAAGAAGAAAAATAATTGGAAAATGCTCTGGGTAATTGTAATGTTGAGTCTGGTCTTTGCTGTTGGTGAATATTTCACTGAAGTTTTTCAATAGAATGTTGATTGAAATAAGTTACAATAGTCACTCTTATCATAAGGCTAATTTTTGGGGGAAGAAGTATTTTGATGAGAGGATTTTTTTAGATAATAGATGAGGAAATGCAGAACCAGGAAAGATTCAAAACACAGCGGCTTACACTTAAATCACAAGTGGATGACTATGAGACAGAGATCAATGAAGTCAAGAAACGTCTGGTAGCTCAACAGAAAGAAGTATCGGCAGCACAGAAACAAATCTCTTCTGTTGAAACAAAACTAGAACAGAAGAGAGCTGAAAGGCATAGTCTACTTAAAGCATGCAAGGTAATTTTATGTTTTCTTGACTTTAAGTCTGTGTACTAGAGATCTAATTTTCTTTTCACCAGTTTCTTATATATACACTCCGACAAAAGTTAAGCACCACCCTATATTTTTATCGATATATTTTTTTACATCAATACTGTTAAAACAATAAAATAGATATCATCCTTTTTCTTACACTTCTTAAAAGACTACACCAAGGGCTCTAAAATTACCAATCTACGAAGTATTTATTATCCTGAAAGACGTGACTATGACGTGGCAAAAATGGTGTTCAAAACATGCGCTGGGAAAACGTAAAACCAGTTTGTCTTTGATGGAAGTTTTTAGCATTGCATTAAAATGCAGTCTTCAGATTTTAAGAACTTTTAAATGCATCTATTGTGCGTATGTGTAAGGCATAAAAATCAATAACGAGTATATCCACCGCGTTTATTGTGAAGTTCTGTAAACACGCCTCATCATGATTCGCACAAGACGCCTAAGCTGTAAGATAGCAGTTCTTAATTCGTCAATATTTTGACATTTTGGATTGCATTGGTTAATTTTTCGGCCAATAAAGTCCCATACATGCTCTATAGGGTTCATGTCTGGCGACATCGCAGGTCATGGAATTGTCTGAACAGCCTCTTGCTGTAAAAAATGTTGTACAATTCGGGCTCTATGTGGCCTAGCGTTGTCGTCCATGAACATTGGCCTGTCAGCTAACGCATGATTGTCGAAATGGGGGACTACGCGTGGAGCGAGCACATTGTCACGGTATTTTTGGCCTGTCAGATTACCATCATGAATGTACAAGTCCAACTTACAGTCAAAGGAAATACAACCCCGGACAGTTACACCCCCATCCCCAAAAGCAGTTGTGCCCAAAATGTGGTTGTCCTGAAATGAAGTGTTTCGTTGGCGCCACGACCGTTGGTAGGGCGTAACAAAAAACGACTTTCATCAGACCAGTGGACCCGTCTCCATGTGCGAATAGTCCACTCCAAATGATCATGTGACCAGTCAAATCGAGCATGACGATGACGTAATGTCAACTGTGGACGTTTTATGGGTCGTCGCGCTCACATTCCCTGATGGTGGAGGCGTCTGATTACAGTGTGTGTGCTAATGTGGCCTCCAAACGCTAAATTACCACGAAGTGCACCAGCTGTACTGAACGGCTGTTGCCGCGCCCGTCTGGATATGAGCCGGTCCTCTCTGCGTTGTTTTGCGAGGTCTACCTGCACATGGACGGTCAGTAACATTCCCCGTTTGACGAAAACGCTGCATCAGTCGTACAATGATGGAATGGTTAACCCTGAAGTGGTCTGCCACCCTTCTATGGATAAAACCACTGTTATGCATGCCAACAGCTTGCCACCTTTCTGGTATGGTTAATTTTCGCCACACCATACCAAACCAATAGAAAATGAAACTTAAAACTCTACACAAAAAAAATCAGCTTTCGTTCGCAAACACAAATGTTGAAAAGTACACATGGCACTTTACACACCCTGTCGTATACACATAAATAAAAATTGATCAATAACCTGTTTCACAGGTAAGTAAGTATGTGTGTACAGGTAACGAAAACAGCAAACCGATTTGAAATAAGTTCATTATTAGAAAAGATACTATTGAAACAAGTCAGGTGGTGCTTAACTTTTGTTGGACTGTATAGTATAAAGCAAGTTTTCATGTTATCTTAAAAATGCAGTAATTACATGTAGGACTATAGAATTGAGAAAAAAATAATCTCTTTTGTGAGCGTGTTGAATATGGTAGAATGGGTGTGGGGGAGGGGGGAGAATAATCACTTTTGTGAGCGGATAAGATTTTGAAGTGAAGTAAACCTATTTATATGTTACATTCTGTCAATTTGATATTGATGACTGTATAGATTAATTATTTAAAAGGAAAAATTATCTTTTATCATATTAGCTAGCAGGGGTAGAAATAAGAAAAAGTCAGTAAGTAGCCAGCAGGGCCCCTAAGTTTCTTAACCTAGTAGCCCTTCACAACATGAAGTGGCCCTTCAACCCGCAAAGCGGGTTGACCAATTGCGCAGTTGCAGAACCCGCAAAGCGGGTTGACCAACTGCGCAGTTGCTGTACGGCCAGGGGTCTAGGGGCCGCCAGAAGCTCTGGGGTAGATGGTGCAAAATCCATTCTGGCACTCTCCTGAACTCTAATTTGACATCTTGAAAACACTAGTTTATTAAAGGTACATTTTCAAAATTTTATAAAAATAAAAAAAAAACAATCTTGACATTATCATGCAGACCTGTGTTGTTCGATCAAGACAATCAATTGCCTTAAAACCGCTAATTGTGATACTTGTCATTACCTTAAACTGTCACAGTTGGATTACTGGTTTGTATATTTTGTTTAATCTTAAACATGGTGTTGTCTGGTTAACAAAATGTGTCAATTCAGCTCTTAAATTTTCATCAGATTTTTGTATTTTTTTAGGTTCTAATTTATGTAATTTTTCTGTTCTATTGTTATAATATACACTACAATGTGTTCATGTTTACTGCAAATAGCACAAACCATCCCCTTCTCCGTGTTTTTTAACCAAGTAAATTCCTTTTCCCACCCAGGCAGGAATGTGCGCTTTCTGTTTTTCTTCTCATATTTGCAGTCCCTCAAGCTTTTCCTCGCTTATTTTTGTTTTTTTAGCAGGTGGTTCCAGACAATTTAATAGAAATTTGTACATTCTGTTGACATTATTTTACCAGAAATTAATACAAAATATACAAAGGATAAATCGGCCCTTATTACATCCGATGACTTCTTCGCCCTGTTAAAGAACTATTTAACAGCAAAGTTTGGGTTTCAACAATAAGTAATACTATACTGTAGTATAATAAGATATGAATAGTAAATATGAAAGACATTTGTTGTGAATTTACAGCAAAAAAATCGCGAAACTATGCCGTTTTACGTTTGAAATGTGCCGACATGGGGCGAAAGGTTCAAAAGACGAACGCATACGATGAGGCTGAAAACTAAAATGCAAAACGGAAACGGATTGGTACAAAACTTGAAACCAATCAGATTGCTTCATGCAAATAAAGGTTAGGCAGCAAACAAATCGTCAACAAATTTCGGCAATAAAATGTTTCCTCTAGTCAATGGTTTGCATAGATACTAAAAAATAAGGAGCCCGGCGAGATATCTACATTTGATCCCAAGGAGTCCTTCTGAAAATTTAGGAGCCTCGGGCCACCGGGCCACTGCTTATTTCGACCTCTGGCTAGTGTTGGTGATTTTTTATATTACTTTTATTTATAGTTCCTCATGCTGTCTTGCTGAGAAACTGGTATTGGTACAATCTCTAGAAGATTGCAAATAAAATGTTAAAAGGTAGCGATGGACAATATAACTGACCACAATAACATGAAACCTTAAACTCGTGAATAATTATGGAAAATATTTTTCTTTATTACTGAGAATGCAGTCTACATGTTTTCATTAAATAAATATCCACATTGTGTTTAGTGCATGTTGTTATGATTTGTGTATTTTTTCCAGATTGATGATATAAGGTTACCTTTTAAAAAAGGTACAATGGATGATATTAGTAGAGAAGATGAGCCTTCTAGTGCTATGGATGTGACTCCCTCAGAAAGTACCCCTGCAGACAGTATGAGTAGTCAGGGGGCTAAAAATATATATGCTAAAGAGGCAGAGCTTACTATTAAATATAATTCCTTAGATGAAGACCTGAAAGATGTAAGTTACTTTCATTTTGAAACATTTTTTCTTCTTAAGTTCAGTTAAAAGATTTTGATTTTTTTTGTGGAAATCCTGTTTTTAGTTTCATTTTGGAAAATGTATCATAAATTGATGTTTTAGAAAATTGAAAAACAGGAACAACATGATTTGAAATCCTGTGTTGTGTAATGATTTTTAATTATTAAAATGATAATTTGACAATAATATTTATTGTTTGCAGCTGGACAGTGCAGACGAAGTGAAGAAAACTACAACACAACTGACAAAAGCTGTAGCAGACATGTCATCTACATTGCAGAGAATTAATGCCCCTAATATGAAGGCCATGGAAAAGTAAGATTTAGACATATACAGGCTATTCTAGAAAGAAAGCTTGTGAAAAGGGAGGAAGGTAGAGACACAATTTTTCAGCACCAATCATGGACATTTCAATGGAAATTTTCTTTACATTCCTGTATGAAATTTGTTACCAACCCCTACAAGTTAATAGAAGGTGCCTTCCAACCTCACCCCATACAACTTTTTTATACCCCCCCACAACGAAGTTGTAGGGGGGTATACTGGTTTCACCATGTCCGTCCGTCCGTCTGTAGACAAATCCTATGTCGTACGGTAATTTGAGTTGTGTTTCTTAGAATCTTTTAAAATTTTATCAGCTGTTTACTGGTGAAGAGAGGAGGATCCCTTTCTTTTTTGACGATTTTCACTTTTGCCGTTCCAGAGTTATTGGACTTGATATGACGGAAAATAAGATTTTTACCCTATGTCGTATGATAACTTGAGTAGTGTTTCTCAGAATGTTTTGAAATTTTATTAGCAGCTTACCGGTGAAGAGAGGAGGATCCCTTTCATTTTTGACGATTTTCACTTTTGCCGTTCCAGAGTTATTGGACTTGATATGCCGGAAAATAAGATTTTTACCCTATGTCATATGATAACTTGAGTAGTGTTTCTCAAAATGTTTTGAAATTTTATCAGCAGCTTAGCGGTGAAGAGAGGAGGGTCCCTTTTATTTTTGGTCGGTACAATCAGTAATGTTTTGGTTATGGAAATATGTTGGACAGATGTGGGGAGCGGGGGGTATATCTTAGTGAGCTGTGCTCACAGTAATACTAGTTTTTAGATAGAATATCAATTGTTAAATTATGTATTTGCAAAAGTTTTTTTGGTTTCTTGACAATAAAAACGTAATATGGAGGTTATCATTGCTTACCTTATATTTATACCCCCGCTTTTCGTCGCATTTTTCTCAGTAGCTGTTGATGGCAGAAATCTGATATTTGGTCACAAGCATCATATAGGTATACCATATTGTGGGTAGTGTTTTTGGACCCGTCAGATTCCTACTTCCTGTTTGCCGACTTAGTTGGTCTTTATACACATTGAACATATATGCACATTTTTCGTCACATTTTTCTCAGCAACTATTGATGACAGAGATCTGATATTTGGTCACAAGCGTCATATAGGTACCCCATATCGTGGGAAGCGTTTTTGGACCCATCAGATTCCTACTTCCTGTTTGCCGACATAGTTGGTTTTTATACACATTGAACATATATGCACATTTTTCGTCACATTTTTCTCAGCAACTATTGATGGCAGAAATCTGATATTTGGACACAAGCTTCATATAGGTACCCCATATCGTGGGAAGCGTTTTTTGACCCGTCAGATTCCTACTTCCTGTTTGCCAAAGAGCGGGGGTATCATAGGTGAGCATTAGCTCACAGTTCATCTTGTTACCGTTAAAATGATGTTAGTTAGTATAATACTCATATCAGCCACTCTGAAGTAAGAGTTGTTACTTTATAGAGTAGTTCATTAGTTTACCTTGATTATGAATATTGCTTTCTTGAATCATTTACAGATTAGATGGTGTTCGAGAAAGATTCCAGGAAACATCGGATGAATTTGAAAATGCTAGAAAAAGAGCTAAAAAAGCTAAACAAGCCTTCGAAAAAGTACGGAAAGAAAGATATGATAGATTTATGACATGTTTTGAACATGTTGCCACTAGAATAGATGAAATATACAAGGTGAGATATTTTAGTATTGACAAAATTTATTGTTTACTCATTGTAATACAATTAAGCATTGTGTATAACTGAATGACAAATTAATTCCATTTCAGAAATAATATTGTCTTATTCTGCCTTGGAGATAAGGAAGGCAGAGGTTTTTGAAATAGTCAATATGTTTAAGGACAAATACATAGATGATTTCAAGTGTCATCTATGAGTATATACATGTATAAAGGAAAATCCGTTTTATGGTGAATTCAAATTTTGCATTATAAATGACATTGATTTTCAATCTGTATATTAAAAAAAAAACAGTTCATGTTTATCTTGTATATATGCAGGCCTTATCAAGAAATCAAGGAGCTCAGGCTTTCCTTGGACCAGAGAATCCTGAGGAACCCTATTTAGATGGTGTGAACTATAATTGTGTTGCCCCAGGAAAACGATTCAGACCTATGGATAACTTGTCAGGTGGAGAGAAGACTGTAGCAGCTTTAGCCTTACTATTCTCAATCCATAGGTAATTTGTTTCTTTTTGAACTTTTAATTATTTTTAAGTTACTACATGGTTCTTTTAATTTTGGAAGACAAGCATGGGGGTAGGCTATTAAATTCAGTATGATATTAAGAAAAGTGTGAAGATACCACATAGGGGTTATCAGAAATCAAAGGATAGACAATACAATGACTAAAAGGAAAACAATGCTGGACAAAACACTACACAGGAAACTAAAAATTGAACATTATAAACTACATATAAAACTTGGGGTGAACTCGGATGCTCTGATGGTGTCATCTCACTTACACAACATTTTGTATTTTCATAGGTACAGGTAAGATATCTTGTGTTGTGCAAGTGATATTCATTTTCTGGTAATGAGTATTGAGATATATACAAATTTGACACAAATGAATGAGTGGGGGTATTCTTAGCACGATGTAGCATGCAACATCTTGTTTGTTTTTGATTTGTTTATTTTTCTTTTTTGTAATTCTTGTATTTTGCAAATTGTTTCTCTTGTAATTCTTTGGGTTTTATATTGATCATTTTGGAAATTGTTTTTATTTGACTTAAACAAACCAATTAATTAAGATTCTGAATGTATATTTTTTATTTTTTAATAAGTAGCTATCAACATAGTGAAATGAAAACAAATGTAATCAGAATAAAAAAAATCACAATTTCACTCAAGATGTAAAGATAACCAATATCAGCATATTGTGCAACATTTAAATCAAAATAGCACTAAAGTCACAAATTTCACTGTAAACAGAATAGCACTAAAGTCATTTCCAGTAGCGCCGGTTGTTACGACTGGTTCTTACTGAAAACTTAAAACCAGCATGAATTAAATAGTGTCCTCCTCTGCAATTCTCTAAAAAAAAAATCTACATTTAATTGTGCGTTAACCATCGTGATAATGGTCAGCATTACTTGGTTCTCCTTATATAGCTTATATATAGCATTCCAAGCCTTAATAATTACTAATTAACAAAGTAAGAATAAAACCTTGTATAATCATGCAAGAGATAATAATGTGTTGTTATTTTTTAAATCAATTTCATGATTGAAATAAGCATTGCTTTGATTTCCTTGTTTTGCTTAGCCTTAGCATCCCAAAGCCTTAATAATTACTAATGAACAAAGTCAGAATAAAACCTTGTATAATCATGCAAGAGATAATAATGTGTTGTTATTTTTTTAATCAATTTCATTGAAGTGAGCATTGCTTTGTTTTCCTTGTTTTGATAGCCTTAGCATCCAAGCCTAAACCAAGTGAAAACAAAACCCTGTATTAATTATTCAAAAAATAGTTATGCTTTCAAAGAACACTTTATTTTTTATGTGGTTAAGTTTCTGATTAAAGCAGAAAACAGCTCACACTAAATTCCCTGAATTTAAACTGATAAAAAAAATAGGATCTTTAATATAGCATTTTGTTCATTAATTCAAAAGAACAGCATTGCTTTCTTTCTTTTAAATATTAAAATGAAGAAAAAATCATAAAACACCTTTTTTTTTTCAATTTGAAATCTTCATTACATGGTTTATTTTCTTTAATTCAAAATATTGAAATAAATCATTTTTAACATAAAACAAACACTATTTATGAAACACACTATAAGAAAAATAAATCCATACAGGTAAGAAATATGTTGTACAGGTGACAAATTATTATTTTAAAATGTGTAATTGAGACTGATAATTTAGAATGTTGTGTAAATGAGAATAAACCATAAAACAGTTATTATTTTTGCAGTTTTTATAGAATTTTTCAGTTGTTTTCTCAGTCAAATAGTTTCACCCATCAATAAAATTAGTGAAGTATATGACTGAAAATCTTGATTGCAACACTAAAAACCTATAATTTAAATCCTAATTATTAGTTCACCTGGACCAAAGGTCCATGTGAACTATTGCCATCACTTGGCGTCCGTCGTCTGTCGTCTGTCGTCTGTAAACTTTTCACATTTCAAGCTTCTTCTCCGAAACCACTTGGCCGATTGGAACCGAACTTAGCAGGAATGTTCCTTGGATGGTCCTCTACAAAGTTACTGTTTTTCGTTCCAGTCGGATATTCAATATGGCTGCCAGGGCCAATAATATGCTCTGATTGGCTGAAATTTCAAAGATCTTCTTCTCCGAAACTAATGAACTGACTGAACCCAAACTGTAAAGGAATGATCATTGGAATGTCCTTTACCAAGTTACTGTTTTTTATGCCGATCGGAAATCCAAGATGGCCGCCATCGCAGGACATAGATTAACATTGGACCCTATGGGAAAATGTTCAAATGCCTTCTTCTGAGAAACTACAAATATGATTAAAGCCAAACTGTACATGAATGTTCATTGGATGGTCCTCTACAATCTTAAGGTTTTTTGTTCCGATATGAAATTCAAAATGGCGGCTAAGGCAGGACTTAGTTTAACATTGGACCCTATGGGAAAAATGTTTCAAAATGTTTCTTCTCTGAAACCACTTGGACAGTTGAAACCAAACTGCCCAGGAATGATCATTGGAAGGTCCTCTACAAATTTTATGTTTTTTATGCCGGTCGGAAATCCAAGATGGCCGCCACCGCAGGACATAGATTAACATTGGACCCTATGGGAAAATGTTCAAATGCCTTCTTCTCAGAAACTACAAATATTATTAAAGCCAAACTGTACATGAATGTTCATTGGATGGTCCTCTACAATCTTAAGGTTTTTTGTTCCGATATGAAATTCAAAATGGCGGCTACGGCAGGACTTAGTTTAACATTGGACCCTATGGGAAAAATGTTTCAAAATGCTTCTTCTCTGAAACCACTTGGACAGTTGAAACCAAACTGCCCAGGAATGATCATTGGAAGGTCCTCTACAAATTTTTTGTTTTTTATGCCGGTCGGAAATCCAAGATGGCCGCCACCGCAGGACATAGATTAACATTGGACCCTATGGGAAAATATTCAAATGCCTTCTACTCAGAAACTACAAATATGATTAAAGCCAAACTGTACATGAATGTTCATTAGATGGTCCTCTACAAACTGTACGTTTTTTGTTCTGATATGAAATTCAAAATGGCGGCTACGGCAGGACTTAGTTTAACATTGAACCCTATGGGAAAAATGTTTCAAAACGCTTCTTCTCTGAAACCACTTGGATAATTGAAACCAAACTGCCTAGGAATGATCATTGGAAGGTCCTCTAGAAATTTAATTTTTTTTATGCCGATCGGAAATCCAAGATGGCCGCCACCGCAATACATAGATTAACATTGGACCCTATGGGAAAATGTTCAAATGCCTTCTTCTCAGAAACTACAAATATGATTAAAGCCAAACTGTACATGAATGTTCATTGGATGGTCCTCTACAATCTTAAGGTTTTTTGTTCCGATATGAAATTCAAAATGGCGGCTACGGCAGAACTTAGTTTAACATTGGACCCTATGGGGAAAATGTTTCAAAATGCTTATTCTCTGAAACCACTTGGACAGTTGAAACCAAACTGCCCAGGAATGATCATTGGAAGGTCCTCTACAAATTTTCCGTTTTTTATGCCGGTCAGAAATCCAAGATGGCCGCCACCGCAGGACATAGAT
Organism: Bathymodiolus brooksi; assembly: GCA_963680875.1. Lineage (NCBI taxonomy): Eukaryota > Metazoa > Mollusca > Bivalvia > Mytilida > Modiolidae > Bathymodiolus > Bathymodiolus brooksi. The sequence goes on along the minus strand of OY804575.1, from coordinate 15,942,176 downwards.
TAACATTGGACCCTATGGGAAAATATTCAAATGCCTTCTACTCAGAAACTACAAATATGATTAAAGCCAAACTGTACATGAATGTTCATTAGATGGTCCTCTACAAACTTTACGTTTTTTGTTCTGGTATGAAATTCAAAATGGCGGCTACGGCAGGACTTAGTTTAACATTGGACCCTATGGGAAAAATGTTTCAAAATGCTTCTTCTCTGAAACCACTTGGACAGTTGAAACCAAACTGCCCATGAATGATCATTGGAAGGTCCTCTACAAATTTAAGTTTTTTATGCCGGTCGGAAATCCAAGATGGCCGCCACCGCAGGACATAGATTAACATTGGACCCTATGGGAAAATATTCAAATGCCTTCTACTCAGAAACTACAAATATGATTAAAGCCAAACTGTACATGAATGTTCATTAGATGGTCCTCTACAACCTTTAACTTTTTTGTTCTGGTATGAAATTCAAAATGGCGGCTACGGCAGGACTTAGTTTAACATTGGACCCTATGGGAAAAATGTTTCAAAACGCTTCTTCTCTGAAACCACTTGGATAATTGAAACCAAACTGCCTAGGAATGATCATTGGAAGGTCCTCTACAAATTTTATGTTTTTTATGCCAATCGGAAATCCAAGATGGCCACTACCGCAATACATAGATTAACATTGGACCCTATGGGAAAATGTTCAAATGCCTTCTTCTCAGAAACTACAAATATGATTAAAGCCAAACTGTACATGAATGTTCATTGGATGGTCCTCTACAATCTTAAGGTTTTTTGTTCTGATATGAAATTCAAAATGGCGGCTACGGCAGGACTTAGTTTAACATTGGACCCTATGGGAAAAATGTTTCAAAATGCTTCTTCTCTGAAACCACTTGGACAGTTGAAACCAAACTGCCCAGGAATGATCATTGGAAGGTCCTCTACAAATTTTCTGTTTTTTATGCCGGTCGGAAATCCAAGATGGCTGCCACCGCAGGACAGATTAACATTGGACCCTATGGGAAAATATTCAAATGCCTTCTACTCAGAAACTACAAATATGATTAAAGCCAAACTGTACATGAATGTTCATTAGATGGTCCTCTACAAACTGTACGTTTTTTGTTCTGGTATGAAATTCAAAGTGGCGGCTACGGCAGGACTTAGTTTAACATTGGACCCTATGGGAAAAATGTTTCAAAACGCTTCTTCTCTGAAACCACTTGGATAATTGAAACCAAACTGCCCAGGAATGATCATTGGAAGGTCCTCTACAAAGTTTCTGTTTTTTTATGCCGATCGGAAATTCAAGATGGCCGCCACCGCAGGACATAGATTAACATTGGACCCTATGGGAAAATGTTCAAATGCCTTCTTCTCAGAAACTACAAATATGATTAAAGCCAAACTGTACATGAATGTTCATTGGATGATTCTCTACAAACAATACGTTTTTTGTTCCGATATGAAATTCAAAATGGCGGCTACGGCAGGACTTAGTTTAACATTGGACCCTATGGGAAAAATGTTTCAAAATGCTTCTTCTCTGAAACCACATGGACAGTTGAAACCAAACTGCCCAGGAATGATCATTGGAAGGTCCTCTACAAATTTTATGTTTTTTATGCCGGTCGGAAATCCAAGATGGCCACCACCGCAGGACATAGATTAACATTGGACCCTATGGGAAAATGTTCAAATGCCTTCTTCTCAGAAACTACAAATATGATTAAAGCCAAACTGTACATGAATGTTCATTGGATGGTCCTCTACAAACTTTGCGTTTTTTGTTCCGATATAAAATTCAAAATGGCAGCTACGGCAGGACTTAGTTTAACATTGGACCCTATGGGAAAAATGTTTCAAAACGCTTCTTCTCTGAAACCACTTGGATAATTGAAACCAAACTGCCCAGGAATGATCATTGGAAGGTCCTCTACAAGGTGTGTGTTTTTTATGCCGATCGGAAATCCAAGATGGCCACCACCGCAGGACATAGATTAACATTGGACCCTATGGGAAAATGTTCAAATGCCTTCTTCTCAGAAACTACAAATATGATTAAAGCCAAACTGTACATGAATGTTCATTAGATGGTCCTCTACAAACTTTACGTTTTTTGTTCCGATATGAAATTCAAAATGGCGGCTACGGCAGGACTTAGTTTAACATTGGACCCTATGGGAAAAATGTTTCAAAACGCTTCTTCTCTGAAACCACTTGGATAATTGAAACCAAACTGCCCAGGAATGATCATTGGAAGGTCCTCTACAAGGTGTGTGTTTTTTATGCCGATCGGAAATCCAAGATGGCCACCACCGCAGGACATAGATTAACATTGGACCCTATGGGAAAATGTTCAAATGCCTTCTTCTCAGAAACTACAAATATGATTAAAGCCAAACTGTACATGAATGTTCATTGAATGGTCCTCTACAAAATATACGTTTTTTATTCTGATATGAAATTCAAAATGGCGGCTACGGCAGGACTTAGTTTAACATTGGACCCTACGGGAAAAATGTTTCAAAATGCTTCTTCTCTGAAACCACTTGGACAGTTGAAACCAAACTGCCCAGGAATGATCATTGGAAGGTCCTGTTTTTTATGCCGATCAGAAATCCAAGATGGCTGCCACCACAGGTCATAGTATTAACACAGAACCATATGGGGAAAATACAGAAATATATTCTTCTCTGAAGCTATTGCACTGATTGAACCTAAACTGTGCATCAATCATTGGAAGGTCCTTTACAAACTTTGTGTTTTTTATGTTGATCGTAATTCCAAGATTACGCAGGACATAGTTTTTACATAGGACCAATTGGTTTTTTTTATTACCAGGTGAACGATACAGGCTCTTGAGAGCCTCTGGTTTAAGGTAAAAATGTACAGTTTCAAATATGCTATTTGGATATGCTGTTTACCCAGGATAAGTTTGAAAAATAATTGGGATCTATTAGTTTTTATATAAAAAAAAATCAGTTTTAGAGATATCTTCTAGATCAAATTAACAGTCTCTTATATATAGCCATATTCAATTCCACTTGAATAGACCTATGAAGTTTCTCTTGTAAAAATTGATTGCTTGATTATTCCTTAATGTCAAGCAAAACATATTTCAGCTATATACAAGACAAGTTTCCTGTAAAAAAGAGTCTATTAGTTATCCTTTGATGTTAAACTGTATATCATATTTGTTTACATTGTAGTTTTCAACCTGCACCGTTCTTTGTGTTGGATGAAATAGATGCAGCTTTAGATAATACAAACATAGGAAAAGTAAGTGAATAAAACATTCAAACACTACATGTACATATGTAAAAAAACATACTGATAACATGCTATATAGCACGATGTTAACAAAAATAGTTTGTAGTTGACCATAACTTGACAGGTCATCGTGAAATGTGTTTCTACGAATGCAGAATTGATATCTTAATGTCTTTTTCTAGTACTTGTCTGATGCTCAATGGTTTTCTCTTGGTAACCTAGCTGCCTTCACCACTACCCTTTATCTCCTAGATTTAGCTGAAAAATTGATCAAAAGTTGATTAAAGCAATCATTCAGTCATTCTGATCAATCACTTTACACCACTTTTTGCAATATATTTATTGTTTATTTTTGTGACTCAATAAATTATGTTCACTTGTGGAGAGAAATAAGTTCAATATTTAACTGGTAAACTTTCATGAACTGGTATAAGCAAAAGTTCCTCAGTAATGATGGCAGATGGTTGTATGGTCAATATGGTAGAATCCTCAGAATCCTGTAGTCACTGTGTTGTCTGCTACTGATGCCATGGATACAGTAAAGCTTGCTTGTAACATAATACTGTGATTATGTGATGAGATACAATTTCTGCCATAACGTTTGTTCTGACTAGAATAAATATTGCATTATATCTATTCCAACGAAAAAAATAGTACAATATTTATTCCTAGCAGAATAAACAAAATAGAATTTTGTTCCTCAAAGAAGACATATTATGGAGTTTATAATAACAAAGTATCCAAAGGAATAAATGTAAGTTCACAATAATGCAATAAAAAAAAGTGTACAATTATTTTCATTTTATAATTTTTCCCAGGTTGCAGCATACATCACAGAACAATCCAAAACATCATTTCAGTGCATAGTTATCTCCCTTAAAGAGGAATTCTTCAACAGAGCTGATTCATTAATTGGAATTTATCCTGAGGTAAAGTATAAAATAATGATTACAGAATTATATTATATCATTCAAATATTACTCTGAAGGACTCTATCTGAAAAGTTCATTACACTTCTATTGTCTAACATATTAAGTATCAAATGTTTATTCTGTAAATACAATAAATCCTTTGAAGTATGCAATCTGTTAACAACGTCTCAAGTAGTGAAACCACTAACTTTGCATTACTACAATTATTTTATACTATATCTACCTAGCTGAATAACCAAAGCTGTCAAGACTAATTATGTTTACTCAAGATAAAATTAATTGTTGAATCTTGGAACATAAAGAAATATGTCAGGGGTTAAAAAATCTGCTGGTCCGAGGTCCGGGACTGGTGATTTGTGAGTTCGGACCTAACATTTTCTAATCCTTTAAAGACCGACTGACCAGTTGAAACTGCAATTACGGACTTGAATTAAATAGGGGGTTAAAAGTCCGAGTGACAGATGTTACTGCATAATTTTAATCTAACATTCACTGCCTCTTTTAATATTGTTAACATTGGATTACGTAATCTGAAATAATTCAAGATCATTTTAGCGCTTTACCAAGTGTATTTTGTTCTGAGTACACACACCCAGGATGGTTGTAACAGAATAGCTTCCTTATCAGTTTTGTGCTTGATGGAAACAGCAATTCTTTCAATAATACTTAAACGTATTAGTGAAGAAGTTCAAACATAAAAATGGCCTGAAAGTCATTGGACAGTTTTTTTTTAGGTTAACGGAGCAGCTCGTGATACTGACAACAATAAATTACATAATGAAAAACACCACACCTAACAAAAGATCAAAGATACGATAGGCTTAAACGGAAGAGAACATTTCAAACATCGTGGAAGGAAAAAAATTCCTTGGGTTGAGGCAAGTGGTAAGCTGATAACCCTGCTGATCTAATCTCGTTGAAATTAAACTTACGAAGACGTTTTCTGCTCTGTATCTCCAGAGATTAGACTTCCGAAGACATTTTCTGTTCTGTATCTGTGGAAGTCTAATCTCAACGAGATTACTGGCGATCATGTTAATGAGAATTACAAAAATGTATGAAGTAAATATGTGGGGTAAATACTATAGAATATAATCCAGAATTTGCAACAACAAAAAAACAACAATGCTTTATTAAAGGTACAACCAATATATGACAAAATGAAAAGCAGGTTTTATAAGATTAAGTGTACAGCAGCATCTGATCTGGTATAAAATTGCCAACCTAAGATAGTCATTTTAAATAATATATGTCACTCAGTTACTAGTAAGTTAATTTTGTGTTCAACAAATTTTATTTCCTTCGTTCTGATATTCAGGACAAGTAGATTCCTGATGCTCACTGGTCCTGGACCAGTGAACTTTTGAAAAAAAAATTAACCTCTGTATGTAATCAATGTTAATTTTTTTTTCAGCCTGGAGATTGTATCATCAGTAATGTATTGACGTTAGACTTGACGTCTTATCCAGAAAGACAAGAACATGATACAGACAGCCCTAATAAACCACAGCGGTGAAATTGACATTGTCTCAGATATAAGAAAAAAACACCTAATAGTTCTTAATTAAAGAATATTAAAGCATATAAATGATGTTAAGTATGATGTGTTCAAAGAATGGATCTGACTGAAAATGAGACATCAAGTGCATATTAATATAACAAATATGATTGTGATACACTGTTTTCTGAGCTTTAAACTTCAATGTTTTATGGTATAGCTTATCAATGTTTTATCCACGTTTTGTGTTTCCTTAATTTTATTTTATTTTTTTTTAGTTGTAATTTATGTACATATATATTTAAATATTATGTTCTTTATAAATGATAATAATAATGTATAAATTAAAGAGTACCTCGGATACTACTCTTTAATTCAAAATGAGTCGTACATATATATTATCGTTGATTTTTTTTTTATGACAATGGATTTCTCAGAACAATATACATTAAAGGTGAAGCCTGAGGTATGCTATGTAATTAGAAGTCCCTTTCAAGCAAAACGTATCAACGAGGAATTGTCGCTGCTGTTATAACGTCAGATTGTTATAAAAATCAACAATAATATGTTTGTATCACTCTTGTTGCTAAGTATATTATCATGTATAAAGATCAAAGGGGAAATTAAAAAATTATTGATAAATGTTTGACGTTTTGATACAATTTTCAAGAAACATGAAACTTAGGAAACTGCTATATAACTACTGCAATATTGTAAATACCAGTTCTAACATTATATATCATGACATGTGGTCACCAACTGTACTGTATATGTGTAATTAGTGTTCAGTAGATATGTAAATTTAGTACCATTACATTCATCAATAAGTGTATATAATTACTTTAACATGTAAAAAAAAATCAGTTTATGTCATTAGTTAAAATCAGTTATATGTCATTAGTTATAATTGTTACATTTTCGTCCATTAAAAAACAACAGTATAACTCTGATTGGTATTTGTGTGTGCTGTAATTCTGACTGACCTTTGCTATTTTTTGGGGGGTGGGGGATTGAAGAGTTGACACAATGGATGTTATACTATTTAACAGTGAACCATATTGATGGCGTAATAGTTTTTTGAGTGTTGTAGATCGTGGGGTTTAGCCCATATCTGGTCAAATCAAACACTTTAAATTGGTATTTGTTGCTTCTCTGCTAAGCATGCAGCAGTTAGGTGCAAGAGCAAAGACTGGTTCGTTCAAAAGAGTAATGTGTAAGAGTGGAGCAACATGTCTATCCATGAACTGTGGTTTCAGTGAGCTAGTACTAAATGTCTATAAATCCAATATTAATTTTACTTTCAAACACTAATGGAGCAGAATCAAAGAAATTTAACAAGGAAACTCAAAATTTTGCAGTAATATTATGTAACCCTCATCAGTGATGTAATAGTAGCCATGCTCGCCTAGAGTGCTGTAAATTGTGGGTTAAAGCCCAGGAACCCTCATCAGTGGTGTAATAGTAGACATGCTCACCTAGAGTGCTGTAAATCGTGGGTTAAAGCCCAGATCGTGTCAAACCAAAGACTATAAAAAAAAGTTTTTTGCACATAGCATTAAGGAGAAAGAGCAGACTGGTTGGCTCGGAATCAGGATAATGTGTCCGAGTGGGGTGTCGTGTCTATCCACGGACTGTTTTTTCAGTGAGCTAGCACTATAAAAATTCAACTAAGCGTGTTGGTATAAGCACAAAGCGGACAGACTTCATCATAGTTCTCGCCATGATATTGTTGAGTTGGTGTTAAACAACAATCACTGACTCTTTTAGGGTAGATTTTATTTATAAATATATGTGTAGTTGTTATCAAGTTGGAAACATGAAGCTATATTGAGAAGTTTGTGACAACCATGTATAGTGGTAGAGGAAGCCAGGGTTTCTTAAAAAAACAACTCAGTTGGTTAGATCTGGTATACTTTCTGATTTAAATGTACCTCATGGTAAGGTGGTCACAAACCTAAACACCATTGGTTATAGGGTAGGGTAGTGGCATAGAGTATAAATGACATTTGACCACTCCCACTGGAACATTGCAATCTCTGTTTTCCTTTTATATAGATTTTTTTTCTCTCCACTATCAAGAAGACGAAGGAATTTACAATGAGTAACACAGCAGATGTCTTAATAGAATCAGGAACTGTTTACCCTTTGTAAGTACCTGAATTCACCCCCGTTTTTTGGTTGGGTCCGTGTTGGACATCTACATAGTTTTCTGTGTTGTGCTTTTTCTTTTATTGGTTTTTGTTCTGTGTTTTATGACCGATGTTGCCTGTATCTCTGGATTTGTTTAGGATTTTATTTATGGCCCTTTCGGTTTTATCCACCATTTATTTCAAGTCATTTTATTAAATAAAATCATATGAGTAGTAATAATCACAGATGCTGATGAAGATGCAACAACACAGAATATGGAAATATGTATGAAATATGTATGTTGACAAGAGTATGAAAATACTCACAGAAAAATCAGAGAATTTGAGGTAAAGATTTAAAGACAGAAATGCATTATATCTTCTATTTATTCCATATAATTTATTTAGCATATAATTATAATTAATATAACTAATTATTTTTATATCACAGTCATATTTTCCCCCAATCTATCCTCTTAAATCTTCCCACCCAGATCTGGATAAAAAACATTCATTACCCTCCAAAGACATTTTTAAAAATCATGTACTTTAAAAAGTATATTGTGTAAAATAGTTCAATACAAACAGAATTTTTTTCCTCAACAAAACCAATATATGTTAACATCATGTAGACCCTCATGATAGCAAGTCTAAACATTTCAATTTAAAAAATAAAATGGTATTTTGTAAAATGAATAAAAATTTCTCTTTGTTCTTGAGCTTTCAGTAACAATATCTATCATAGTTTGTAGCACAGATTAATTAGAGCAATCATGTCTGCAGTAAATGCCTTCAAATACAAATTTGATCAAAATCAGATATTTAACACAACCAATTTGATTAATCGTCCTCAAGCCCTCTGTTGTACAGGAGCAGGTTGGCCTGCCACAGATGGCCCAGACACCATTGATTTTTCATTTGCCTTTTCTTTGACATGTTCAGCCATGCCAGGTAATCTTGAGAAATAGTTCCTTGCCAGTGTGTGCTTTTGCTTCACTTTCTGCATAAACACTTGACCATAGCCCTGAAAAAATAGAAGGTAATTTATTTAATAAGAAAAAAATCATTAAAAATGTGTCAAAAACATTTTGAACTTATTAAGGTCTAATGCAACTTATTTTTCAATCAGAAAAATGTTTCAAACATGGGATTTTTTCGAAATACAGTAGAACTTCGCAGCCTCAAACTCGAAGGGACTGTCAAAATGTGTTCGAGCCACAGAGGTTCCGTAATTTCAGAGAGAGAATAATATCTGGTTCTGACCCGGGACAGTTTCATTACGCTATGATAACAGATGTACAGTTTCATGGATCTTTGTCGTAAAAAATATTTAATCCTTTAGAAAGTTCTCAAAGACTACGGCTTCTGAATACCTCTTTGGTATCTTCAAACGTTTCATAGAAACGTTTGTTCACTTTTTTCGCGGTCTATTTTCTATACAGGAAATACGAGGTCGGGTATTAACAGTTGAATCGATATCGGTATATAATGTTTTGATAATTCGGATATATATTTTTTATGTCCAATTTTCAAGTTTTAGCCAATGATCATTTTCTTCTTTTTTTAAATTTGAATTTGAAGCAATTATATTTCTTTCTTTTAGTATTATATAGACATAAAATCTCAGGTTAATCGGAATTTCACTACTAGTACATTTCTATTTTTTGGTATTTAGATGAACCTTGAGATCATGCAGTTTGATATTATTTGATTCCAACAACTATAAAAATAAAAAAATTAGATAAAAAAACTCAATATAATACTAATTCATGTAATAACAATTTTAAATATTGTTTTAATAAACATTATTACGATTGTAAACATTTGATTGTTTTAAATATTGTCGAGTGTAGGCACGGCTTGGTACAATCTGCGACATGTGTCTTGGGTTCAATAATCGTTCTTTATTAATCGTAATTAAAACGGTTAATAATCAAGCCACAGCTGAATTTAATGGCTAATTAACACAAATTATGACAAGTTTATCCCTCTACATGTAATCGTTAAGCATACAATTATCTGTCGGTAACCTGACATTTATCACACCTTGCTGGAAACACATTCAACCGTAACATACACCTGTCAATTAAATTGGGATGTTCGAGTTTGGCATGGTAAAACTTGTGATTTTATTATTGAGTTCGAGTGTAGAGGTATCAGTGTTTTGAGTGAAAGGAGTTGTTTTACTTAGAAATATAAGGAAAATTGACGGGACTTTCAAATCAGTTCGAGCCATCCATAGTATTCGACCGATCCAAGTGAAGATTGACTACTATTGTTTGGTGAATTGGAGTTTGTTTTAAAACATTTATTTCCAAGGTCGAATAAGTTATGACACTTAAAAGTAGTAAACATTCTAAAAACGGAATTTTCAATGTAAAACCAAAAAATTGCAATAAAAGACGACTGATGTTTGTTTTCAAAATAATGCTAGCAGATTTTTCAATATAAAACAAAAAATTGCACCAAAGTTTATTTTCACAATAATAATAACAAGTATGTATCAAGCTTACTTCATCAAGGTCAACAAGTCTAACATGAGATGCAGCTTCATCCTTTGTAAGTAAAATACAGTTCCATGGCGACCATTCCTGGTGCTTATCCCATCTTACAAATGTCAAATCATACAGATCTTCCCAGGCACTCAGTACACTCTGACCACTCCAAATCTTCTCTACCAAGTAACGTAAATCTTGCTCCTAAAATATTAAGAAAATATGTATAACAGGTCCATGTAACCAAGGTTCACTGTTGGGTTATTATAATTTATCAAGGGGAGATAATCTAATATTGCTTGTTTATAGAGGGGAGATAACCTAAAATGCCTGTCAGTCAGAAAACTTGTTTTATACATTGCTGATTTTGGAGGTTTTTTCTTAGAAAGGTTAGGAAATAAAAGTTTTAGTTGAAGAACTGACTAATATGTTCATTTGGCTTTCCAACTATTTGATATTGGCTATATTAAAACATGAATCGTCTGTTTTTCTCAGTGAAGCTGAAAAAACAGACGATTCAAGTTTGTAAAGTTTCTTTTCATACAGAAACAGTCAATAAAGTTATGTATACTTTTTCATAATGAAAAAAAAAACTTAAAAATATATCAGAATCGAACCCAATCTTAATGAGAATGTCTACTTAATGAGATATCCACAATCTGTATTCTAGAATATTAAATAGATTACCTGTAACAAGAAAGCAATCCTAGAACCATCCTGGAAAGCCTCTTCAGATTTTCGTAGAGATTTGAGCATATGTTGAAATGTACTAAAATCTTGTCTAGTTCTAGCATCGTTATCCATCTTTGTACATCTTCTACATTTACCAACATTACGAGAATTAGACGATAAGGCAAAATCTGTTGAAGGCAGGTACTGGTTACAACTGGGACAGAAGTAAATGTTCTTACGTAGCACAGACGGATCCTGTGGCACCTGATAAAAGAAATATAATAGTTTGTTATACATTGATAATTAATATTGTCTTCAATTTTAAACATGTCATTGAATTTAATTTTAATCAGTTTTGTAGGCTTTTAACTGGCTAACCTGGAGGAGTGTTGTACAAAGAAGTCAGAAATCTTATTACTTTTATTACAAGTCAAAAGATACCTCAGTTACAGTCATTACTTAACTTTCATGAGGTGATCAATGATCAAACACATTTTTTAAAATTTTCAATTAACAATAAATCTTTATCAAATATATTATTTTACATCAGAACTGATATTAAACTTTTTATGGAACAGACAATGTCAAAGATGTGAACACATTCCCACCTTTTAGTGATTTTAATTTCTTCAATTTTTTTTAATTAGCAAAATTGGTATTGAATAAAAAAAATGTTTGCTTATTACAAACAAGAAAGTGGTTATATCTTACTTTAAGAAGTTTGGCAGCCTCTGGGTTAAAGGTTGGTGTCTTTATATACTGTAAGAACAGGGTAGAAATCCTTTTTCTGAGTCCATCTAAGTTGTTTTCTCTTACCCCTCTCATGAGTAAATCTGCTTCCCTGTCTATAAGTTCTATTATTTCCTGAGTTAACTTACAGTCATGTTCCTGTTAAAAAAACGTTGAATTTAACAAGTTGGTTTATCCTTCAAAAACAAATAATTTGCACCAAACATTCTTTATTTTAACAACTCATTTCTTCAGCTACATATTTGCTTGTATGCAAAACTGAGATGTTACTTGTGATGTTTTTATCATTAGGGGAAAGAAGAGGACATGCATTTGGCAAAATAAGTCAATTATTCAGGATTTGTTTTCAAAATATCCATGAGCTTCAAATAAAAAATTATAATATGCAACTATGAGCTTCAAATAAAAAATTATAATATGCAACTATCATGTTGAAATGCAGACTGTGGAAGAGATTTGCAATCTAATTTCCCTTTAAATAAAAAGGTTTTTTTTCCTGGCAGCCACCTTATCTTCCCAGTTCTGACCCATGTTGCCAAGTTGTCATTTTTCTGAACTCTCATTTCCTCGTATTTCAGGCTCCCAAAATACCTTTTCTACCACTCTATCATTGCAAATCACTCATTTCTTATCCAATAATACATAAATGTCTTCAATATTTAAATACACACAAAATCTAAAGGCAAGAAAAGTACAAATATAACTTTGTGTTGACATAAAGTTTTAACATAGACTTGCCTTTACAGTATGTTTGAGTGTTAACAACACATCCAATCTTTCATCTTGTGTCAGGTACTTCATATTTATACTATTATAGATGTCTTGTAATTCCTTAGCTCGTATCGTGTAAGGTGTGTCCATTTCTGTAGTCTTGCCATCAAATCCCTTCCATTTCTTTGGTGCTGCTGCCTAAATATGATCAAATAAAAAATTAATATCTAGTGCAATGCAACTTGTTCCCCCAATGCTCAACAGGTAACATGTGACAGGGGTACCAGAAAAGCTATATTTTGGTCAGTGACAGTATACTAGTATAACAAAAATTATCCAGTCAATGTGGCTGCTCAAATAGAACAGGTGCAGGATAAATATTATTATCAACATCTCATATAAAGGTCATCAATAAAAAAAAAAAAAAAAAATAAAAAAAAACAGAACAAACTTTGAGAACTTCATCATTTTCAAGTCAAAACAGGCTTATCTATTCTGTTTTAAGCAGGATTTACAATAAATTTAAATCATTACTCTTTATACACTGCCATATGTACATGCTGATTACAGAAACATTTTTTTCAAACTCATGTGCATGAAAATTCATTATATATATATGAACTGTACTGTAAAAGTGTTATACCAATTACAGAATTTCATAAGACATACCTTGCTAAGGAATGATTGTATTCTTTTATCTTTGTCTTCCCCATAATAAGACATACCTTGCTAAGGAATGATTGTATTCTTTTATCTTTGTTTTCCCCGTAATAAGACATACCTTGCTAAGGAATGATTGTATTCTTTTAACTTTATTTTCCCCGTAATAAGACATACCTTGCTAAGAAATGATTGTATTCTTTTATCTTTGTTTTCCCCGTAATAAGACATACCTTGCTAAGGAATGATTGTATTCTTTTATCTTTGTTTTCCCCGTAATAAGACATACCTTGCTAAGGAATGATTGTATTCTTTTATCTTTGTTTTCCCCATAATAAGACATACCTTGCTAAGGAATGATTGTATTCTTTTATCTTTATTTTCCCCGTAATAAGACATACCTTGCTAAGAAATGATTGTATTCTTTTATCTTTGTTTTCCCCGTAATAAGACATACCTTGCTAAGAAATGATTGTATTCTTTTGTCTTTGTTTTCCCCGTCGGCTTCTATTTTATGTCGACCAATGGCTGATATTAATTGTGTCTCTTGGTCTAGTAACATACACAATGCTGCTTTACGTTCTGCACCATCTGAAGTTTGGTTAATTCTTTCCATTTCTTCTAATCTCCATTCTGTAAAAGTTACGAAGTTTAAGTTGGGTCATGAAAATATAAATATTTAAATTCCAGTGTTGTTGCAATACAGTTTTTATTGGCCAAGACTTAGGAGCATTTCTAGAATCACCTAAAAATTACTGGTAGAAGCATTACCTTAAGTATCACATGAGTAGTTGTTATATGTATTGTAACAAAAAGGTGACATGTACCAATTTTACAGTCTGGTATTACAAGGGTTTAAATCCAAATCTTGTTTAAATAATTTACAAATCTTTTCTTTCATGTTTTTTTTTAAGAAAGTATCATTTCATTTAAGACAAAGTTAAATGGTGGAAACCAAATCAGCTGACAGTACTTTGACAGTCGTGTTTTAATTGGTTTATCTAAACAGTACTTTGACAGTCGTGTTTTAATTGGTTTATCTAAACAGTACTTTGACAGTCGTGTTTTAATTGGTTTATCTAAACAGTACTTTGACAGTCGTGTTTTAATTGGTTTATCTAATGGATCACCTGAAAATAAGATTAAATCGTGTTGTGCCAGATGTTAGTGGAGCACATAGAATTTAAACAGATTGTCTGCCTTTAAACTTACTCTCCAATGCATGATACAATAAATCAAAATCTTCTTTAGTTTTAGGGTTCATTCTTCTTGCAAATTCTTTTCTTATTCTTTCTTCCTTTTCTTTTTTCTTTCTAATTTCTTCCAATTTTTCAAATTCCTCTCTTTTTCTTTTGTCGTCTTTTAACTTGAGTACATATCTTTTTGATAACCATCGTCTATAGTATTTTTGTATAATAATGATCTGAAAAAAAAATCAAATTCATATTGTTCATGTGAATATTTGAGTACATATGCAAATTACTTTTTATGTCATTTCATTCATGTTATAGTTTGGTGGTATTGAAATTTTTGCACCTGGACAAGAAAATGAAAATAATCTACTTGTTCAGAGGAATTTTATATAAGCTACTAGTACTCATTTATCAGATTTCCACATTCCTGTCAGATTTTCATTCCTACATAAAAAGCAACATTATTAAAAAAAAACTTACTGTATATAAATGTTTTAAAAAATGTATCTGTAGTTCAAATAATTCTTTAAAGACATTTAAGGATTGATCGCAATTTTTGTTCGGTTCATGAAGAAATAACCTCAATCAGGTTGTACACACCGTGTAATCTGCATAGCGGGTTACGCAAGGGGGTGTACAACCTGATTGAGGTTATTTCGAATGAACCGAACAAATAATTTCGATCAATCCTTATAAATTAATTCAAACTTTTTTTGTTAAGATATTGAAAAATATATTATTTTTTCAAAATAAGGCAAATAATCGGAAATAAATGAAAATAACCCCAAAAGTGCCTCATTTAAAGAAAATCGCCTGATGACAACGGCACGCGATGCCTTGGGAACGACGTCTATTTTCAGATTCAGTACATACCTCAACTTATTAAACCAATCAAAACACGTATTTAATGACATGTGACTCTAAAATTAATTTATATATAGTTAAGCAAAAATGTTCTCACCAATATCTGAATCGGAGAAAAACTGAAAGACAAAATGAATACAAGTTCGTAAGTTCGTAACATGCCAATATTTGAAAATTGTCTCAATTCGGTCTAGAACATGAAATCAGCATGATTTTGGAAATGACAAAAAAAAATTATTCATGAAACAGGAATTTTGTATTTTACAAATATTACAATGCAAGCCTAAATAAAGGACATGATTGCATGAAAGTAGACACCCCCTACCCCCAAATCAGACTCTCCCTGGACACTTAACATAAGATTTATATTTCTATCACAGACAGAGAAACAAAGATTCATAATAAAATTATACTGCACATTGATATTTAATTGTAATAGTACCTTCTGTAATATCATATTAAGGTGGTCGTCTGCTGTCGTGTATTTCCCAGGCGTCATCATTTTATCTGGAACATTTGACACAAACACACCAATCTTTGACATTTGTGTTGACATGTCATTTGTAGTTTGTTGTACTCTATGTTTTTGTTCACAGGTCTGTGTATCACGACAGAATTTTGGAATTGTAGATGGAGCAGGCTGTTTTTTCAATGTCTGTGCCGAGGCATGATGGAATTCTATACCAGACATTTTATGTCTGTATCCACCAATAAAAGGCTTTTTACGCGTAGCTCGCTCTATTTCTACAACAACATCTCTAGCTGCCTCACCATCTGTGGTAAGAAAATCTTTATAGTTAGTTGATAAATTGGTATACAATTTCAATTCTGATAGTATTTTTACCACATCATGACATGTGTAATTAGATGGGATGTCTTAATATTGAAAAGTTGTTTTTGTTATGCTTTCTAATATTATTAGTTACACATTGTAATTGTCCTAAGACGGAAAAATATCGGGTCAATAAAATTCATATCGGGCAAGGCGAAGCCGAGCCCGATATGAATTTTATTGACCCGATATTTTCTGTATTAGGACAATTGTACACTGTGTAACGAATTTATCCTGATTTTGCAACCAAACCTCATATCTAATGTTTTCCATATTAGGACAATGAATTTATCATGATTTTGAATCCATACAACCATGTATCTCATCTTTCAGTTTTCCATGGGATATGGAATTTGTCATGGTTTTGTCTCCATATTTCACCTCTGACTCCATTTTTTTTCATATTATGGCAATAAATTGATCTTGCTTTCGTATCCATATCATCAAATTTAATATTAAGTCAACGGTGTAAGGGAGATAATTCGAATTGACTTAATAAAATCAATATTAAGTCAATGGTGTAAGGGAGATAATTCGAATTGACTTAATAAAATATTGCACTGAAAATTATTAGGACAATATCAACCAATCATACTGCGAGATTTAACCTAAAATCAGGATAATAATCATTATCAGTAATTTACCGGTATTCATTTCTTATTTGATCTCATTCATGTATATTGTCATTATCAACGGGCATACTCCGACACATGTGAAGTCAAATACATAACTTAATCATATTGTGACTTGATACAATACAACATCAAGTATTTAATCATCAGTAAATTTGTATGAATAATGAAGCAGTGCACATCAGAATAAATATCAGAATCATTTGCAAAATTTGATTAGAAACAATACATAATGAATAAAAACATAAAAGTGTTGGCGAAACACATGAGCTTAATTAAATACTTTAATTCAACCCCATTCATAACAAAAAAATATAAAACCTGCTGGCTCACCTCACAATCAACACATTGTATTAAGTACTAGTAGCTAAACAAATATTTACACATGTTGTAAAAAGTACATTCATCACCTTGCATTAATTCTAAATTTGAAGTCAACAATTTGAAAATCTTGGTACAGATATTCTTTTAAAAATCAAGATACTTTTCATCAGATTTACCTTCACTTCCTTGAATTCTGACAGTTATAACATCAGGCATATGATATTCCTGTTTAGGACGATATGTTTTAATTGGTGTGTTGACAGGGTCAGTCGATTGTAGCTCTAGTTGTACAGTTCCATTTGGTCCAACTCCCAAATCTGCTAGCGTCAAATTGTCATTTGCTTGTTTTCCTGTAATCAGATGAATATTTAACTCCATATATATTTTAGTTAAAATTTAAATATGAATTTTATTCAAAGTGAGAAAGCTGCATCACATATTAATATAAAAATATGAAACAAATTAACACCAAAAAAAAATGGAAAACAAGTTCTGTTCGGAAATCAAAATTACACAAAATATAAAATAATTCTTTCTACGAACAAATTTATAGCAGACAAGATAACTTCTTTAAAAAGGAATAAATATCAATATTTTACCCTCTCCATAGGATGCCTCCTCAAATTTTAGTTGGATCTGTCATGTACAATCAAATTCTCTCATTATCTATCCAGTGTATGTAACAAATTGTAACAGTAGTTTTAAATATCATCCAGCACCGTATTTTCAAGACTAGTGCTAAATCAATGGTCAATGTTTTATCTTGTCAACAAAATGAAAAACCAAAAATAACACACTAGCTGTCCGAACAGTTCCAAAAATACCACACTAGCTGTCCGAACAGTTCCAAAAATACCACACTAGCTGTCCGAACAGTTCCAAAAATACCACACTAGCTGTCTGAACAGTTCCAAAAATACCACACTACCTGTCCGAACAGTTCCAAAAATAACACACTAGCTGTCCGAACAGTTCCAAAAATACCACACTAGCTGTCAGAATAGTTCCAAAAATACCACACTAGCTGTCCGAACAGTTCCAAAATCTAATTGGAAAATTGTAGATATGGAGAAAAAATTGATACTACTAAAATGTATACAATACTATATCATAGTGGATATCTATAATACCTACCGTCAAACATCAAATAAATCATATTAAACTGCATCTTTAGTTCAGAGGCAAAATGGTCCTTCAATTCCCGCAGAGATTGTCCTAAAGTACATGCCAATGTCACTACCTGTCCACTTGGCATCAGAACAATTTTTACTGAAAACACAAAAATATACTAATATAAGTCAACATTTATTTACAACAAAAAAAGAAAAAGAAAAAAAAAGACATTTTAAATATCATCAAAATGACACAAATTTGTTAGTATATAAAATATTGCTATTTCCCCCTTTCATTTTATTACATAATAATCAATTTTAAAATGAGAGAGCAAAGTCTTATTGCTATGTTTATCATGTTCTATTCCTACTTTATGTGAACAGATAAAATCTTGTCTACACTCTGTTATTTAGCTGTAAAATAGTAATTTGTATTTAATACTGTGAAACCTGCCTTAAAAAGCACATCATTGGGACCAACTTTTTTTTCCGGAATAGACAGGTGTTTGTATTACAGAGGTTAAATATTGCGAAAAAGTTGGACATTTGATTTAGACAGGGTTCTGTTTTTATTCAGGAGTCAATATTTACAGGTTTCTCTGTAATATATTCCATTCAGAATGGGGAGACCTTGGTGGTCTAGTGTTAAGGTCGCTGAACTCTTGACCACAAAGTATAACACCATTGATACAGGTTTGATACCAGATCCCTAACTCAAGTCAGTGTTAAGTTTTTCAGGACACACCAAAGTCAAAGGATTTCAATGAGGTCAGTTGGTGATAACCACCCAGACGTTTAATTCCTGATAAGTCGGATAGTCTCATTTAGAGCTGAAACAATTGCTAAAAGTGCTGGTAAATATCAATATCATATACCCCATAATGCATTTTGAAAGAATAACTAAATGTTTATAAATCTAGAAAGACTGAAAGACTCAAATATCTTAATTTAACAAACTTGTCTAGAATTCAAAGCATTATTAAAATGACATGTTAATTATGAGTTAATCACTATATTAATTTATCAGACATAGATGCTAAGCAGACACAAGACCAGAAAAATTATTATAAAAGTAAGGTTTATCTCCCTTATAGACCTAGCTAGGCTTGGCTGGTTTCAACATTTTGATTTTTTTCTGCTCTTCAAGGTTTGTCAATTTTAAATTTGGTTTTAAATTGTTTATATTAAGCACCACTAAAGAAATTAAACACAGAAAATGATCATCTGTTATACTAATATTATTATCTTTAATGTTAATTAAGCTATTAATGTAAATATTTTTACCAGTAGCTGTTGCATCTAAATTAGCACGTGGAGATGTTGCATGCGGATCAGTTTCATGGATCTCCTTTGTAGGTTCAGTTGCTGTCCCCATACTTTGTTGTGTAGGTTGTGGAGTCCCAGGTGGGGCTGGTAAGTCTGTAAGTTTTTTTTGTTTATCTTCTTTAGATTCATCTGCCTTTACTTCTGTCTTTTCCCCCATTTTTGCTTCTTTTTGTTCTTCTACCTGACCTTCAACTGGTTTCTTCTTTTCTTCTGCCTGATCTTCAACTGGTTTCTCCTTTTCTTCTACTTGACCTTCAACTGGTTTCTCCTTTTCATCAACCTGTCCTTCAACAGTTTCTTCTTTTTTCTCCTCTACCTTTTCTTCTGCAGTTTCATCCTTCTTTTCCTCTGTCTGTTCTGTGGAAGCTTCAGTTTTCTCTTCAACTTTTTCTTCTGCTTGTCCCTCTACAGTTTCATCCTTCTTGTCCTCAGCTTTTTCATCTGTTTTTTCTTCAGCAGTTTCATCTTTTTTCTCCTCAACTTTCTGTTCTTCTGTCTGTACTTGTGGCTGTTCTTCCTTATTTTCTTCCACTGAAAATTCAATCATTCACTATTTACTCAAAGCCAAATATATTTTTTTTATAATTAATTTATAAGTTTCAAAATAATTTAGCAAATTGCTTCAATTATATTAATGTTATTTTTCTCTCAGTTTGGTCTTTCCCTAAGATATTAACATTTTTAAAAAATACTAAAAATTCCCCTTTCAGACAAAAACAACAAACAAAAATTATTTTGAGTCTGACCCATAATTTTGATGTTCTCTGTAACAACAGATTTCATTAAAGTTTCCTCATAGTGCATAATTTGCTTTGATCATTTCCAAGTTATAAAAAACTGATATAACTATTTTAAAACTGCCTATTTTATAACAAGTATCAAGAATTCTCACCTTCTTGCTTTGCTTCAGGGGCAGTTTGTGTTACAGGGTCAGTTTTCTCGGCTATTGGTTCTTCTGTCTTCCCAGCATCCTCTGTTGGTACTTCCTGTACTTGCTCAGTTACAGGTTCTTGAGTCTTTTCTTCCTGAACCTGCTCAGTTGGAGCACTGCCCTCTTGATCTGCCATTATCTACTGATGAAAGAAAGATTATTACTTAGGCGAGCCCAGATAGTTACATGTACTTAATGATTGAAATAAATACATTTGAAATAATGAATTTAACCAGAAATGATTTGGATGTAACTAATATTAACTGATATAAATCTCTCAATGTCAAAATGGCATAATATTGCTTAACTAATATTAAATGAAGTGTTCATTTTAGAAAAACCTATATATAGCATATTATTACATCTATAGAGGATGGAAATCCTCATTACCATATAAGGAACATAAAAACACAAAACAATACTAGTATTACTACAGATCAATTAATATTTAATGTAAATTGTAAGTGATTTATATTGGCATACATATCGTTGATTCAAGTGTGGTATGGAATGTATGCTGCCATACATGCGATACCATTCTGGCCCATTTCTGGGAGATTGTGTTTGAATTTTATGGAGTGAGTGATTGTTGTTTAACACAATGGTATCACGTCTATGGCGATATACATTCCATTAGACCAAATAAAAAAATATGTGTGGTTCCGGTTACGCCCCGAAAAAAAATAGGGTAGGTAGGTAGGGATTATTTTTTTTTTTATAAATTTCAGATGGAAACAAATGATTTTCTTTTACTACCTTTCACTTCTTTGCATGATGCATTTATATAAGGTGTGATATTATTTACTAATCAAGATTGATAGGGATCACCCTAGTTTTGACTAATATATATGTATAATCTTATTTTTATTAATGAATGTGTTCTTTTTTTTTTAATTAAAGAAATTAATTAATGATTAATTTATGATCTAATTAAGTGATTACTAATTTACATAAAACGTGATTGGCGACAATTATTTAAAAAAACAACTTTATATTGATTAGGCACATTCTATAAACACACCGGGTATTCGGGCACACGAAACCATAGCTGGCACTAAGAATGCGGCGCTGATAAAAAAAATCAAAAACAGTAAATCGGCAACACGATTGTTTTATCGACCTTTCTCAATTGGCCCTTTCTCTTCCCAAATTCTTCCTACAACTTGTATTTAAAATTCACTTTAAAACATTCACGAAAATTCCTCATAGCCAATGGATTATAGACATTTTGCATTCGTCAATTTGCCCACTAAGAACCGCGGATCAACTTGAAAGAATGGCACTCGGAATGCGGGCTTTGGCCACTAGGAACAAACAGAGTATCATTTTTCAATACGATATAATATGTCAAACCAAAGACTTTGTGAAAGACCTTATTATGACATCTGTATGTGTAGTTTTATAATTGGTTTTTGTTGTTTAGTTATATGGCAGTTCCTCATAGCTGCCAGATTGTGACTAATTTCACCGATTATATTACGATTTGAATGTTGTTGACTATATATGAGTGGTAGATATCGCTCAGTCTTCCTGAGCATATGAATACACTAGCTGCGGAACCGTAGCCCTTATAGGTCCGCAAATATCAGAAAACTGGCCAAGGACCATAAGGGCTACGGTTCCGCAACTAATGAATACACCAGACGTTCTTGTGTTTCGTCTTCACGCTTAAAAATAAGTTAGATTTTCACGCATTCACGTACAGAATAATGATTTTTCAAGGGTCACGTTGAACTAGAGAAAAAAGGCCATTCACGTATCACGCTTAGACCCCTTTCAGACCCACTTATGAAAGAGTGATTGATAATCAATATCAGATATATATATAACATATACGATTTGACCTGTTACCGATTTTATCAGGTGTCTGGCTCAGGTGAAACAACCCACTGAAAACAGGTAACACTAACAGTCGAGGGATTTTTTGTTAATTAAGGGCACTTGTATAAATGTAGCACTGTAATTATTTATACGAATTGTATTCGTGTGTATCCAGAAGTGTAATAATAACCAACGTATTGATGGTGGCCACATAATAGTAGTAGTATCTGACTTTTTTTTACAGGAATAGTCAGGTCATGATGAGATGTTGCATTCGTGAAAACGTGTATAAAAAGGCCCCCACTCCATTAGTTTGTAATTATATTTTTAGAAATAATGAAAACACATATATTCTAAACCTCAGTATTTATGTTTTGTACCAAGCAATAGTTAATAATTCATCACATGTGAAATTTACCTTAACTGTCTATGTAGATAATGCCGCCATTAAAGGTTGTTTTCATGACCGTCAAGGTAACCAAAGTAACACCGAACGTTCTTCATAAAACGGCAGGTGCTTGGTCAAAATTAAAATATTGTCCAATCGCTATCGTCCTTTCAAAAGTCTTCAGGTAGCCTTGCGCCATAACAACACTAAAGCAGTGAAAATTTGAGATATCTTTGAACATTTTATAGGATATTTAAAGATAAAATGAATTAATGAAAATGCAAATGGAATAACAATATAATTATATAAGTATTCAAGTTACGGAAAGATCGTTTATGGTAAGTTTAGCTGTTCGAACTAACTAAAAGTTTCCAATACAATGTTGTGCTGGTAGATATATTTTTTATTATCGGCAATGGCATGTAATATTATGTGGCATTGTGCCATTAGTTAGGAAGCATATTCAGTTCAGACATTAAATTGAAAATTCAAATAAATAAAAAGACATTCAGTGGCTTTATTTGTGTTGGCACCGTTGCTTTTATTTGTGTTAAACTTGCAAGCACACCTGCCATTCACAGATTCAGGCTTACGAAGTTACTCCTGAGTCAATAACAATCGAAGCCAGAATGGCAAGCCCATTTATTTAACATTATTTCCATTGAAATGATAGAATTATTGGACAAACATACCAATGAAAACTAAAGTAGTCAAATGGACGTTTTTTTAATTGTGCTACCATTTAGAATGGAAAAGGAGATAACTCTATCATTAGGAATCACATAAATCTTAATTTGGAAATAAAACTAAGCATAAGATGTATGTTTATTTTAGACAATAATTGTAGCAAGATAGTTAAGGGATTTCGATCTTTTTAAATAATCAATAGTATAGTCTCACAGACGGTTGAAAAATCTTTATCTTTATGGGTGCCACCATTTTGTGGAACTCTTTCTTTGGTATTGAACAGTGCAAAATGAAGATTTCAAGGAAGAATTTGGATGAAATATTTTGTAGACATCATATATATATATATATATTATCATGAAAGAAATTGCTTTGATTGCATTTTCGTCATGCAATCTGACCATATATATACTTGTTTCTAACCATGGGAAGATTCTCAACAAATTAAAGTATCAATGTTTATATCTTTGACAACTTGTAATATTTCTTATTTTAAAATTTTTAGAATTCATTCTGTATTTGATAATGTAGTTGTACATTTCAGTTTTGATACATGTGTATTCATTCTTAATTTATTTTAGATAAATTTTGATATGTTGGGTCTTAATTATTGATTACAAAATTGTATATTTACATGTATTTGTATGTCATGTATGTTAAATCCAATCAATCTAATCATACCAATTAATGTAAATATTGTGATTTTCATGTAATTATACTGCCTGTCATGGGCATCTTTAATTGACAAATAAACATATTCTATTCTATTCTATCTTGAAATTACAGAATGCCTGAAAATACTTCAATCTCCTTCTGTTAAAAAAAAAGTTGTCAGTAAATCAGTTTTGCAAAGGGTTTCATATTTGTTTCTCAATCTCCATTCTCAGCTCGTACTGTAATAAATGTGTATTTAATTTAAAGTTGTGCATTGTAATGGTTATTTTGCACTTATATATGATCAATGATAAATCAATATTTTTGCTAATCTCTTAAATACAGTTTAAATTCATTATGAAATACTCACATTCATTATTTAGACAACCAAAATAGGAAAGAAAAGCAGTTTATTAACTTGAGAGGTAAATTATAAATACATTTTCATGAAATAAATAAGGTTTTTTTATTACATGTATTATACCATGACCCTAAAATATAAATAAAGACAAAGAAATGAATCATGTTTATTGATGGCTAGACTGAAGTCTTATTTAATACTGTCTGCATGTACCTGAGGACCTTGAAAATTACATGTACATGTAGTTGAAAAGAGATTTTTTTTTTTTTTTTTTTTTCTTTCATGAGCATGTGAAGGTATACTTTTAGTTCACTTTATCCAACCATTGGCATTGTTGTTTGCATCGTCATTAGTTTTTTGTGACTTTTGTCTGCTCTAAACTCACTGAGCATTTTCGACAAACTTGACAGGAATATGCATTGGATGATCATGTACGCTTCCTTGTATTAAAAGGAAATCAAAAACTTCTGCCACATGTGCTCAAAATTCTTATCAGAAGTTACAAAACAGGTGGAGCCCAAACTTTATATGTAGTGATCTTTGAATTGACCCATACTTAACAAGTTTGTATTTTATGTAATATTGAAAAATCTAAGATGCCTTTGGTGGAAATCAGTACTGAACTGTCGAAACATAGTTTAGCATAGGACCATTCTTGTCTGAACCTATGGAAAATCTTTTTAAAAATCTCTGAAATTACAGTATAGTATTACTGTTACAGGTTTCTATTAAATAATTGAATGAACAATGAAAAACAACAACTTTAAGTTTTATCATTCCTTGAATTGCTATAATAATGATAAAGGTATTCAAAGTAACACATAGCTAGAATAAAAAAAAATGAGATGAAATGAATACCTTTAAATTTGGATGAAAAGAAAGTTTAAACAGTGAGGATCATCAATTCTACCAATATCAGCAAAATGAATGATCTTTTCTCATCCTAACTGAACTCATTGAACACAATAAAGACCATGGCATATGACAAATTGACATTAGAAATCCAAGTTGATATAAGAGTTATTAGATGTATATGCAGTACATTTGTTTATTATTTTTGTTTTGTAGATGGCAGACGTAAATGGAGTTGAGAATGGTGTAAATGGCATACCTAATGGAACATCTGGTGGTCCTACGGTCCAAAGGACTAAACTTGGCAGCATTGGACCAAATGGATATCCTAGACTTCCCCCCATAAACAGACCACAGAGAAAGATGGAAGACCCATATGCCAACAGTAAACTTATGACCTATAGATTAGCTAATCACAAACAAACTATGCTGATGCAAATTTTGTAAGTTTTAGTTTAGATTTGAATGTTTGACCAAATGTGCATGTTTTGAAAAATAAAATACCTTTTCTTTCTTTTTTTCCCCATTTTTATTATTTTAATAAAAGATGAGAATAAGAATGAATTTTACAGAGATCTGAAATGTTTTCTTTTGAAACATCAATATTTGAAAGGAAAAATAAATAAAATGTATTGAAACTGACAGATATGTATAGGTTTTATGGGAGATAAAGACATTTTAATGAAGAAATCTCACCAAGAAATTTGATTTTATGTTTTTATGTTTCACTATTACAATATTTTTTACTTTTGTAGAACTGAAAAGTCTATGCAAGACTATGAAGAAACACAAGAATTAAATACTATTGCACCAGAGAAAACACCAAGTCCTGACTATCCCCCAGAGGTAAGCATTGAAATGTCTATTTTTGCATGGAGAATGATGTCTACAATTTTGTTGGTTTATTTTCAATATGTACATCAACATTTCAATTTGTTTGAGAATGTTCACATATTGTTTGCATGGGATGTGTAGTCCTGTGTTGGATTGTGCAGCTGTTTTAAATCTTTATCAATGGTATAAATCATAACATCTCACCCTAGAGAGATGAATTTGTACCTATTTCCTTATCAGATTCTTCTTAAATAAAAATACTGTATTGCCAATTCTTATACATTGTACCAACACCCATTATAACATATTGTTCTTTCAAAGATGATCAATTCAATGGTTTCTATCGATGAAAATAGATTCAACCTAAACATGTTTTAAATCAATTAACATAAAAATGTGGTTGATCACAAGAAGATTGTGTTTTCTTATCTAAAAAAAATAATGTTTTACTCTTATAATCCAGTAAGAATTACAGAAATTACAGTCCTCGTGAACATGATATGACATTAACTTTCAGAACAAGGTTATTAAGGTCAGACAATTTTTTAAAAAGTATATATACTTTAGAAAAATAATAATTTATTACTGTAAAAGTTATTGCTGAAGATAAAACATTCTCTGGGCTTAAATATGTTGTCAATCATAGAGACATGCTGGAATCTACATATGTGGGATATTGTTTCAAAGCACAGCAAATGAAATGAACCTGACAAATCACAGAAAGAAGCACAAGTCTCAAGTTACGAGATTGTTCATGTATTGTGTTTAAGCCGAAGCACACATAATTTTATTTTGATGTTGTAATAATGCATGCTATGTTGTTACCAGATGATGAGTGAAAATCGTAAAATAAGGGTACGTATCCGTAGATAGTATGACCGATAGTATATGAATCTATTGCACATCGTAGTATATATCTTGCACATTATGAAAGTCTATATTTATGGTACAGGTACTGGTAGTCTACTAATCATATGCACCTTGTAGATATCGTAGATTTTATTTTTATAATGCACTCTATTTATTAGATGATGGGAAAGGATCGTAGAGTTCGGGTATGTATATCTAAAAGTGGTTGTACCTTGCTAACAAACAATACTGAAGTGAAACTTCTTTAAGTCAACCAGCTTTTCAAGTAATTGTTTTTTTTCCCTATTAGTAAATAAAAAAAATATGTAGTACATGTACTATGCTTTAATGTAAAGTGTGGTACTTGAATACATTATTGATTAATTTAAATTTATTAACAATTGTTTTTTGTGCTAAGATTACTTTTATATTTTTTTTTTTATGGATATTAATCCTCATGAGAAAAGAAAACTTTCAATAATAAATTTAGAGATAGCACCACAGAAGTATGAGTTGCCATGTATTCTTATTATTGAGACATTATGGTGACTCAGTGTGAGAGGAAGAACAGCAGATTTATTTTATAGTGATTTGATCTCGTATTCACTTACTTCCAAAATCCTTTTTTATTAAGTACATATAAAAGCTGATTTAGAGAAGGCTCACTGTACTATAGATTTTTAAGGCATATTTCAAGAGGTCAACAGTTTTGATAGACAAAAAAAAATAGTCTGTATTGATTTTTTTATTTGAAATAGTGGAATATTATAAGATATAAGTTTTCAAAGTTTAAAATGTAGAATTCTTTTTATATTAAGTTAACAGCACTGGAATATCAATTTTATTTTTTATAATTATACTAGCAAAAACGTATTAAATTTCATTGAATGGAGTTCAATATTATATAGATATATTAAAATGGGGGTCACTGTTGCCACAATTGTATGGTATATGGATAACATCCACCAAGAATCAGAGTGTGATAAACCCTACCCCCAACTTCCTCTTAGCGCAATGAGCAGAGTGAAGTTTAGTAAGGTAGAGTTATAGTGGGTTACTCAGTATCAGATTGACATCATCAGTACCAATCACCACTATAGTTTGATTCCTGTTAGTGTACTCAATGCAACATTACATGGTAAAGTTTGTCATTTACTTGTCAGTGGTCTTTTCCAGTATTATTGTTTCCTACACCAATGAAAGGTGCATTAGAACACTGTGCATCCTATTACAAAGTACTAAATACACTTTATGATGAATGAAATATGCCTTAATTAAGCTACAAATACTAATCTAGTCCTCATTGTTTTTCCTATTTGTTAAATCCTAAGTAACAAATAATTTATATCTAGTTTCATGTTGTGAGGAATCTAGAAATTAATTTATTCTAATCATTTTCATTTACCAGTTTTTGTAATAGATTTGTTTGTTATGTTACAGTTTTTTTTATTTTGATTTCAGAACTGGACGAGCTATCAAAATTATATATAAAAAAGCATGGCTTTTCTGACTACCTGTATAAAATAAATTATGTTTCAGTTCATGTTGATATATATATTATCTTATCAAAATATGTTGTTGAATTTTTTTAAACTTGATTCTTTTCCAAATATACTATTGTTTTCTCAATGTATGACAAAAATCAGCTGTTTTAGGTGAGAACTTTGAACAGAATTAATCTCTTGTTTTTATATAATTTTTAAATATTTTTAAAGAGACTGACACACATTGATTTTATTGATTAATAAGGAGGGCATTTAAAGGAACACTAAATCCACCTAGATTTGGTAGTGGTCCAATTAATGACGTTTTTTTGGCTTGTAATATTGATCGTAATTATAAGTTGATTATTGATGTTTTAAACAGATTTAGAACTCTTTATATTCTTGCCAATGACTGACCTCCAAAAAGTACCTAAATGTTTTACTGCATTTTCATATTATAAATCCATATCATCCATATTTTATTATGATTAGTTTAAGTATAATTTATTCAGAAATTTGGACTCCTTCCAAGATTAGATAAAATGGTCTAAGCATTGAGAAATATTGTGTTTCTTTGAAGATTCTAAATTCCAAAACATAATCTCAAAAATATGATAAATGAAGTTGTTCACCAAATACTAGTAGATGATTTGAGTATATTTTTGTAACATGTGTAATAACATTTTTGGGATTCAATATTGGGTTTGGATGGGGGAAGGGGGATTCTGGAAAAAAACCACATATATTTGCATAGATATATCCCTAGTGTGACCTTCTTATGACCTTATTTTACATTATGTTCCTAACATCGTGTTCATTTCTTAATCATTTCTTGTTAATCTCCTTGATGTTATGTTACATTTAAAACTTGTTTGGATTCAGAGAAAAGAACATCCAGGTCATTAATTGACCATTTTGAAAACAAAGTTTAAACAATGAATGTCAACAATTCAACCAATATCAACAAAATAACCTCTCACCTCAAATCATTACAAATACAATTACAAATACAAAATACAAGTATTTTATTGGCACAAACAGAATTACAATAATTGGCAAAGGCCCAAAGTGAAATTACAGTTCATGTTTATGAATAGAAAACACAATGATATGACACTATTATGAATACTGAATAATCTCATTTCTAAGAGATAGACAATTATTAATGTAAGAGCAAGTTACTCTTAATACTTTTAATGAATTATTATTCATACAAAATTTGAGCATTTGATTCTCAGATAAATGATTTTTTTATAGTATACTCAAAATATTACATTGAAAACTTCTCCTGTAATTGGAATATTTTTCTCATTTAAGCAAGAAATTAAACACAAAAAAAGCCACAGCATATGCAGATAAATATCGTGCTCCTTCCTTGGGACATACAGTGTACACATTAATGTGTCCTTCCTTGGGACATAGAGTGTACACATTAATGTGTCCTTCCTTGGGACATACAGTGTACACATTAATGTGTCCTTCCTTGGGACATACAGTGTACACATTAATGTGTCCTTCCTTGGGACATACAGTGTACACATTAATGTGTCCTTCCTTGGGACATACAGTGTACACATTAATGTGTCCTTCCTTGGGACATACAGTGTACACATTAATGTGAAATAAATATCGTGCTCCTTCCTTGGGACATACAGTGTACACATTAATGTGTCCTTCCTTGGGACATACAGTGTACACATTAATGTGTCCTTCCTTGGGACATACAGTGTACACATTAATGTGAAATAAATATCGTGCTCCTTCCTTGGGACATACAGTGTACACATTAATGTGTCCTTCCTTGGGACATACAGTGTACACATTAATGTGAAATAAATATCGTGCTCCTTCCTTGGGACATACAGTGTACACATTAATGTGTCCTTCCTTGGGACATACAGTGTACACATTAATGTGTCCTTCCTTGGGACATACAGTGTACACATTAATGTGAAATAAATATCGTGCTCCTTCCTTGGGACATACAGTGTACACATTAATGTGTCCTTCCTTGGGACATACAGTGTACACATTAATGTGTCCTTCCTTGGGACATACAGTGTACACATTAATGTGAAATAAATATCGTGCTCCTTCCTTGGGACATACAGTGTACACATTAATGTGTCCTTCCTTGGGACATACAGTGTACACATTAATGTGAAATAAATATCGTGCTCCTTCCTTGGGACATACAGTGTACACATTAATGTGTCCTTCCTTGGGACATACAGTGTACACATTAATGTGAAATAAATATCGTGCTCCTTCCTTGGGACATACAGTGTACACATTAATGTGTCCTTCCTTGGGACATACAGTGTACACATTAATGTGAAATAAATATCGTGCTCCTTCCTTGGGACATACAGTGTACACATTAATGTGTCCTTCCTTGGGACATACAGTGTACACATTAATGTGAAATAAATATCGTGCTCCTTCCTTGGGACATACAGTGTACACATTAATGTGTCCTTCCTTGGGACATACAGTGTACACATTAATGTGAAATAAATATCCTGCTCCTTCCTTGGGACATACAGTGTTCCCATTAATGTGAAAAGCTCCTGAGAGCTTGTGTTTATTGTTATACAAAAACCGAATTAAAATAAAGTTTTCTTATCTTAAATGTTAATTTTTGTGATAACCACTGTCTGTGCTAATACATGTATATGTGTGTTATACAAATCTTTAATGAAATGTAGATTTAATATATAATGTGATACATATGTTATATATATTCGGACATTTATATTTTATTATGTAAAACTTCTTTAATTACTTACATTTATTAAAAAAACAATCTAATTTGAGGAAAATTGAAATACCGGTAAGTTGTAGAGAAATATTGGACAATGAATCTGGCAATGTTGATTTCTAAAAAGATAAAAGATAATTATTTAATGTCAGCATCTACAACTTGTTACTATGGTAACTGCCATTACCCTTCCCTTTTCCTTCCAACAGTTGAATTACCAATACCTTAAGAAATGTGTAGAGAGTGGACCAATTACACCCATGCAGAAGGAATGGGCAGAACACATTCTAACAATGATCCCAGAGAAATTACAACAGTCACCACCACTGAAGGAAGTTATAAATGAACTTTTCTGTGAAATCAGAGATGATTATACTGGCAGCATGAAAAAATCTATGGGTAAGTCAATTTGTGTCTATACTGGTCAGCAGCTAAATCTCACTAAGTACAAAAATTTTGCTAACACGTATAAATCATCCCATCACAAATAAATTTTAGACAACCTACTTTTAATTTTTGGTGATGAAACTAGTTAATATGTCATCTCACTTTCTATAGCATTAGCATTTGCACACTGAGGTATAGATTGTTGGGAGTGGTAAATGAAGACACATTAAATGGAAAATGTCCACCCCTTTCAATTGTACCCCTTTATTTGTGGCACTTAAAACATCAGCCTATAGGACCATCCCAACACAATGATTTTTCTGTAAGCTAATTTTTTTAACATGTTTTTGACATGAATATAGCTGAAATACTGTTCATTAAATGGCAACTGGTCAGTCTATATTTTATTTTACATTTTTACTTGTAATTCATGAAATTGAAATAAGAAAAAAATTAATTTGCACAGTAGATGATTAATTTATGTCAATTCTTATTTTAGTACAACATGTATTGGTTAAACCAGACGTTAAAGGAATAGAAAATGATGTTGCTGGACCACCTCCTTCAGAACCTGTGTAAGTACAAGGTCAAAGGTCAATATAGAGAAGTAGATGCAAGATCAAAGGTCAAGCATACCAGTTAACATGTAACATGTGCATCAATATAGATAGTAGGTCTATAAATCTTTAGTTCTGGCTGAGATCCCTACAATAAAGGCGAAATCGATCAACTCGAAGTGGTCCAACACATGGCTGCAATGTTCATAACCAACAGACAGCGAAATACATCTAGTGTTGGTGACATGTTACAACTCTTGAACTGGCGCAGTCTTGAAGACAGGCGTAAAGATGCTTGACTTGTCATGATATTTAAAATAGCTCACAAAAATGTAGTTATTACTAATAAAGACAGACTGAAGCCACCCTTTTAGACAGAACATATACTCCTCACCTTTCATTTTCCCTCCTTGTAAGACTCAACATAGACAAGAATCTTTTTTCCCTCTTACAATATCTGACTGGAATTGACTGCCACAGCCCATAGTAATGAGTCGCTCGGTCAAAACATTCAACTTATTTTTTCATTCATTGAAAACTTTTTATAATGTCTTAGTGTATATTGTTTGATTTCAAGAAATTCAGCTAAAAATGTAAGTTTTATGCATTCTTTCTTACTTATTTTTTTTCTTCAAAATTGTATTTTCAGCTTTATGTAAGTACTTGCTGTATGTACTCCACCCCATTCTATGTTGTCTGTTGTAAATTGATATCAAGAAAATGTGCCATTTTATTTTTTCTGAGATGTTTTAATATGTATTGAAATTTTTCATTCTCCTGCTTTGCTTTATAATCGTTTTTTTTTTTTGGCATTTCATTTACAGACTCTTTTTTTTCAATAGTTAACATGTTGAAATTAAACGTAATAAGGGGAGATAAATCAATCATTTTTTATGGTCTCGTACATGTATACATGTATTACTTGCTAGTACTGTATATTCCTAGCTGTTTAATATCACATTTCTCTCACTTGGTCACCTTTACTGATATGACACTGTGGGAGATCCGAAGAAACCTCATTACGGGTCATATGCAAGTGGCCCTCTATCATGTCTTTTACCGTCCAATGAAAATTCCACTTAGGCAACTATGAAAGTACTATGATTTAAAATTAAACAGCTTATTTTGCAACAAACAATTCGATTGGTCGAAAAAGGTCACATCCCATATTTATAATGTCATTAAATATTCATGAAATAGGGTCACTTGCATGTGACTCGTAATGTGATTTCTTCAGATCTCAAATGATGTGACACCAGTAAAAGGAAACGGGTGAGAGATGTGATTTTAATACAATTGTGAATATTCAAAAATCATTTTTGCATCCTATATGTATAATTTTTTGTTTTAATTGTTTTTGAACCACAGCGCTTTGCAGAACTGAAGTGACTGAACCTACAAATTTCATATTGTGTTTTAAGTGTGAGAGATTTGACAATATATAGCACCAAATAGACATACTTTGTTTAGCTATATTTTATTACCTCTATTTCTGTTTTTAATTTTAAAGCAAAACTTGCATTTGTTAATGAGTCTGATAAAAAGACATCAAAGAAGTGATAAGATTGGGTCAATAACTATGGCATAACAATTATAATTGACGTGATTTTGCTTTTTGTTAATAGCTGATGAATTTGACGTATTCACAGTGAAGAGTTTTTTTCAACAGGTTCTATTTTAGTATTTATTTATTTTACAGGGGTCTTGACTACTCTAGACCATGGCATGATGACTTTGTTGATTCTAAAGAAGGTATTCGTGAAAATCTACACATACTGCATCCAGCCATGATGAAAGTTCTAAATATGTGTCAGACAACACTTGGAAATATGATTTTAGTTGACTGTTCACCTTTTAGGTAAGATTTTAGAAGTCAAATGGGACCAACAATTTTTCTTCCTCCAATACTTGTGATTTTCAGAGTATATCTTCTTCAAAGAATTTCTGTTACTTAATTTTGGTACAGAATGCTGAATCCTGTGTTCTGATTGGATAATTTTGGAATACAAATACAAATGTATTATGGCAACAAGACCTGATTCACAGATAAATATATACCCATTATTGCATCAGAGAACTAACTGTGAATATTCATTTTGAATTTTATTACTATAAACATACTTAGCGGTATATTGTCTGATGACAAATTTCATGGACAATTTGATCTCTACCTTTTTTCTGCTATTTTTTGGGTTTGTTATTTTGAAGTTGTTTTATATGTACTACATGTACCAGTAATATTTTATAATATAGAAATCAATTATTAATTGAGGTATTTTTTTTTAAGGAATATTGATTTCAGTGGATATAGCAATTATTTATTAAACTTCAGATTTGTTTAAACAATTGTTGGCCTCTAATTATTAGTTATATTTTGTTTGAAACATTTTAGAGCACAAGGACCAATAGAATTTGAATCATTTAGAAATAATGTCTCATTGGAGATTGAGAAAACAGAAGAAAAACTGATGAACAGGTATGTTTCTTGAACAGCAAAGATTGAGTTTATTATTATCCTTTTATGAACCTACACCTTGACCTTAATATTTTACTATAGAAACTTGGTTAATATTTAGCACAATCTAGGACTTATTATAGACGTTTTTGTCTAAAATGTTCAGGGAAGAATTTTGAGTCTGGGGATAAGTTTGTATTCATAGTTAATTTAATGTTATTGTTTATGAATCACTGTAATGACTTTGCCCCTTGTGGGCATTCTATTGGACAATAAATTTCTTATTCTTATAGATAATGAATAGACAGTATTTATTGTTTGAAATTCCTTGTATATCTAATTAATTATACCCCCACTCTATTAGAGTGGGGGCTATATTGCAATCACCTTGTCCATCCGTCCGTTCACACTTTCGTAACAGATATCTCAGCTTCTACAGGAAGAAATGATTTTATATTTGATATATGGCTTTGGCATGGTGACTTGTACCGTGTCTCCCCTTTCCAGGTTTATCGCACATCTACTTCCTGTTTACAGTGCGACTTAGAATTTTTCATGTTTGCCGTAATGAAAACTTTCGTAACAGTTATCTCAGCTTCTACTGGAAGAAATGATTTTATATTTGATATATGGCTTTGGCATGGTGACTTGTACCATGTCTCCCCTTTCCAGGTTTACCGTACATCTACTTCCTGTTTACAGTGCAACTTAGAATTTTTCATGTTTGCTGTAATGAAAACTTTCGTAACAGTTATCTCAGCTTCTACTGGAAGAAATGATTTTAGATTTGATATATGACTTTGGCATGGTGACTTGTACCGTGTCTCCCCTTTCCAGGTTTACCGCACATCTACTTCCTGTTTACCGTTCGACTTACAAATGAACGAGTGGGGGTATTCTTAGCACGACGTAGCGTGCAACATCTTGTTTTGATTTAAGTGCATGAAGACTAAAGAATGGTCCTGAAGCACAAGCAGGAAAATGTCATAAATTTTTGAACACATTTGTATTCAGGATGAAATTTAACTCAAGACCAATAAATGCTTCAGATAAACTTGATGGTCAAAGAAATAATAACTCCTATTTCCATGTTATTTTATTTCTTAAAATCATAGCAAAATCAGTCAAAGATAAGATGTAGTTAGAGCAATTGATCATTATTATATTTCAGTTTTTTTATGTTACATTGTAATTGTTTTTTACAAGTTTTCATTAAAATCCTTTCATTTTAGTTGGTGGCAAGATATTATCCAGGTGTTTACAGACAAGTCCTGTCTTACTGGAGTAAAACCAGATAAAATAGACTCCTTCTACAACAGTGTGACCACGCTGATAACAAATCAGGTATAGATATAGTATATTAAGTACACGATTATTTTTTAATTTTACAACTAAAAAATCATTTCTTCCATAATGTTTTATGGCACATAGAAACTGGAAGATTACAGAATTCATTAAGAATTGCATGCTCCATGCAATGTGATTGGAAATTTACAAACAAAATGTTTATAAAACTTTATTATTAGGTGTTCATTATATATGTATGGAAAAGCTCCACTTGTGGAGGAAATATATATCTAGTACACCTTGCATGGGACTGGAGTCAAACATACAAACTTCAATGGTGATAAACAGATGGTATATATAGAGATGCAAATCCTACAGAATTAAAATAATATTGTCATGTTCTATAATTATTATTTATGTTTATCATTGCAGTTAAAAGACTTGTTAGTCAGAACTATTGATGCATTCGTTGATCTGTTTGACGAGACTGACAAAAGTTATCTTCCCATTCTGAAAATGGAACTGACATTCGATGATGAGAAAATGCAATTTTACCCACTGAAAGAGGATTTAGAGGAGACCGTTCTTTACGTGGTACAACATATTTGTAAGGCCATGCAACAGTTACCTAACATTCAACAGTGGCTATCTGGAGCCAGTGCTATTAACATGATGGAAATTACGGTCGCAGACCACATTCTTAAGAAAAGTGTTGATAAACTTAAAGAAGCTGTAAAGAGATACTTTAAAGCTCCTGAGGACCATCTTGATTCTTTTGGTAAATGTCTACATCAATTAGTCTAGTGATCACTTTACAGATTTTTTTTCGAATGATAATCTATAATGAAAATGATAAATGTTTCATTTGAACATCTTTATTTGATCAAAATCTGTGTCATAGAGATGCATAGATAGTAAGATACTTGCATTATAATCTCTGGTCACAATTTAGTGTCAAAAGCAACCGATATTTCTGTTTGCATTAATGATAGGTCATAAAAAAGTGTAAAATT
Organism: Bathymodiolus brooksi; assembly: GCA_963680875.1. Classification (NCBI taxonomy): domain Eukaryota; kingdom Metazoa; phylum Mollusca; class Bivalvia; order Mytilida; family Modiolidae; genus Bathymodiolus; species Bathymodiolus brooksi. The sequence continues at coordinate 15,905,463 of OY804575.1, read as the reverse complement.
ACTCAAACCATTTGGAAGCTGTTAAAAAAACAGATTTTTGTGTCTATTTCTTATATATAAAATTTATATTTTTTCAGTAAAAAGATATGACTACATTGTTAATGGAGAAGCTTTGGCAGAAATTAAGGAGTATGTTAAAGAAGAACATACATTTGCAGAATACCAAGAGGTAAATTACCATATTATGTCATATATAGTGTACACATTTGTGAAATTTTAAAAATAAATACAGATCACTTTGGATATTCAATGAAGGTTAACAGTTCTACTAATCACATCATCTCCAGTGGAACATGAGGCCCCCAAAGTAAGCCCAAGACAAACAGCTAGTCAAAATCTAGGACCTGGCTTAGGACATACACAAGAAATGGGATAGGTTTAAATTTTCTGTATTGATAACTTATTTATTTTGAAAATAATTACATTTTATGTTGTCAGTAATGACTACGTGAATATAAAAGCAAAATGTTCATCTTTATGGGTTATTGATGGACCAAGCAAAATATTGCTATTTTATTTTAAACAGGGCCAAAATTTCACATATTTAGAAGGCATATTTAACACTTGAAAAAGTGAATCAAGACAAATTTCCAAAATACAATGGGTCCAGCATAGTACTGTCTCTAACACATTTTTTGAGTCTATAAATGTACTGTGTCAAGCAAAATACAGTGTCCACACTTGCTTTTAATATGCACATGTTCAGCTTTCCCTTGTTGACATGCTATGGTTGTATCGTGCTTCACTCTGCGTAAGGGATCGTCACAAAATGTGACAGTTTTTTTCAAATGAAGTTAGTTTCATTTGGCTCAGACCACCCACCCACCCCTTCCAAATGAAAGTGTGAAAAACAGAATTACGATGTATTATAAACCAAACTCCACCTAACAATATAGGGTTTAGAACCATGTATTCTCCATATGCATGTCATGATAAAGGGTCTATCTATGAATCTTTATCCTTTCAAAATCACAGACACTTGATTTCATCTAAGTGTACATATAATTCAACAAACATACTGTACCAATAAAATGATATTTATAGATTAATATGGACATCTCTGTAATGTGCATTCTTATAATAAGTGCAAAGATCTGGAACACTTATTTATTATTTGTGGAGCAGTGCATGCATCTTGTATATCAAGAAATCCATTTAAAGCCCTTTCTATACAAGTGAACCATAAAACGTTCCAAGAATCGAAAACATTATTTTTTTTTAATTTGCAAAAGAAGACCGTTGCTTTTCGTTGCGCATGATATTTAGTTGTACCGCAAACAGGATACATATACACCCATTACTTATTCAGTATCCCGGGGTTCTATGGTACCACAGTAGTTAATGTTTTACCAGAAATAAATAAAAACGGTTATATACCCGAGTGAAAATATTATTTTTATTACTTCAGCAGATCCCTTCCTTCATATCCAATGCATTATTTTTAACCAAAGTATGTTTACGAGTCTATAATCGGCAATGCACACAACAGCATCCATTTTATAGGTCAAGAAAAGGAGATTCCTATGGTACCGAGGTAGTTCCGAAAATCAGTCTATGGAGTGCTGTATTATAAGATTTTGACAGATGATCGTAAACCATTCTCTATCCAGAGTTGTTGTTCCCGCTATGCTCCACTCAGCTCTGTCAACCCTCATTTGAAAAGATATTTGTAAAATTTAAAAACAGTAAAAAAAAATGTACTTAAAATTGTTTTAATTATTGTAAATATCAATAAAGATGAAAATAAATCACTCATTTCAAATAAATTCTCTTAAGCTTAAAAATGATTTCCCCCCCCCCCCCCCCAACCACACACAAACTTCTTGGAGAACTATGTTGCGGAGGTAAAAATTAAAAACGATCACAAATCATTTTTCATCTTTATTGATATTTACAATAAATAAAACAATTTTAAGTACATTTTTTTTACTGTTTCTAAATTTTACAAAAATCTTGTAAAATGAGCGTTGACAGAGATAAAGTGGAGCGTAGCGGGAACGACAACTCTGGATAGAGAAGATAGAGAATGGATCGTAAGCGTGTAGGTTGGGACTCCACTATACCAAAATAGATCTGCTACTAGGTGGCGCTGCAATTGCGCAATCGTGTGAAACGTAAATACCGTGGTATCATAGAACCCTCGGTACCATAGGAAGGGAGTATACTAAAGAAACAGTACAATATACAGACTCGAAAGAAATTAAAACGATGTTCCATTCAATGTTATGCCGTTTTTTAAGTGCATTTTTAAAGATTTATTGACAAATCTCAATGTGCGATTTTGGTTTTTTTCCAAACGAGAGAGCTCAAAACCACCCACCTACCAAACGAAACTAACTTCGTTTGAAAAAAACTGTGACAATGTGCGACGATCCCTAACCCTTTATCTTAATATTTTGTTTAATCATAGTATTCATACAAATACATTGTATATTCTTAACAGTAAACGTATAAGTTTGTTGTCTTTTCATATCCAACCAACATTAGATTTAGATTTTTTTATATATACAATATGTAAAATTATTTGTAATCATATGTATTTATAACTATTTTAACAGCAAATTGACAAGTACAGAAATTTGGCCTCTGAAATCATGGGATTACCAAGTATTGAACACTTTGACATGATTCGTCTGGACTGTGAAGATCTGAAGAGAGGATTGGCTGAAGCTTCTAGAGAACTAGCCAATGAGCTTCTGAGAAAGGTGTCAAATGACCACAGAACAGAAAACAAAATGTAAATTTCAAATGAATTCTTTAGTTTGATCTTCTTATGTTTTCTCTTATATATTTTGACAATTGTTAGATGTCTACATTGTTAATTGGTTTATGTGACATAATTGAATATTCTTTAAGTTTGTATACAATTATCAAAAATTAGTTAAAAAATTCAAGAGCAATTGCATATAGTAAATTAAGGTCTATTTCAATTAATCCTACTTCCCACAATATGGAATTCACATTAAGGCAGATCTATCGATGGGTCCTTCAAAAATTGATATGAGCAAGATTTTCAAACAAATGTCCAATTCACCTTTGGGGGTGTTTCACTTAAATATCACCCCCTTGCAGGGATGGGTGGTATGTTTAAATGGATTGGCCCTATCTATCTGAAACATTAAATAATAATTAAGATAAAAGATGTTTTGTATAAAAGATAAAAAAGTCAAAATAATAGGAAGACATTTTAAATCGTTATTGTATTTATGATCTTTAACCTAGCTAATCAAGATATCGTTGGAACTAAGGAAGGGTTTTAAATACTATTGCTTGATATAGGGATTTCTTTGATTCCTGAATAAAAAATATTACCAAAAATATAAATCATACTTTTGTGTTGCAGGATTTGCCAAGAGTTTAGTGTTATTCGTGACAGAGCTCTGAAAACTCCAGAGACAAGTGAAGATCTGATGGACATGATGACATTTATAACTAATGCCAGAAACATGGGAATGGTGAAACTGAATGATAGAATTTCTGAATCTAAAAATAGATTGACATATTTGATTGATGTGTTTATGTTTCCTCCAGAGGATATTGACTTGAACTGTGAGACCCTGACGTGGCCACAGAGAATTAATCCTGTATTTGATGCCAATGATGATGTAAGTCTTCTATATTGGAATATTCAGAACTAATTTCTGTAAATTCTCAAATTTTAATGGAATCTTCTTGTTATTGTAACAGAACTTAAGATTACGTTACTTAAATTTGACATGTTCAAATGTTTCACCTAGTTTTTGTTCATTTTGTTTTTTTGCAACGACGATAATGGCATTAATTTAACATCACATTTTGACCATGGTGGCTTTGGATTCAAAGTAAGAAATACATTCAGAGATTTGTGAATTTATAGTAGATTTGATTAAGTTTATATTTTGTGGTGCTAATTAAAGTGTGAAAGTCAATTTCTCTCATATTGATTGTTGCATGGACTATGTAGTAATATGTTTATTCTGCAGCTTCTGACCTCTATTATTTTTCTTAAGAATGAACTACAACCTCTCTAAAAAGTAATCTATTTGTGTGACTTCTAGATTCGGATTTGCAACATGAACATCAAATGGGTACCTTTCTGTATCCAAATATAGCAAGAGTTAACACTCACATATGATCAATATGTGCTAAATTGTAACCTCTATTGCAAAAGTATTCAGGTTACTTGAGAAAGTATTCAGGTCACTTGAGAAAGTATTCAGGTCACTTGAGAAAGTATTCAGGTCACTTTCACAATGTCAGTACAAGTCCTCTTAGGCTACGTTTGACATAGAACACATCATGTAAATATGCATTATTATTAATCATCATTGGCCTAAAAAGTCAGAACATGCATTTTTAAAGAACATGCAGGTACTAATTTCACCATTTAAAACACATCTTCATAGCTGTAATACTGATGATTTTTAACCTAGAAGTAGGAGGGTCAGACTTTTTTTGAAAATGTGTTAAAATATCTTAAAGTACACACCACTGATTGGATCTCCTGAAGATATTTATAGTGGTGTTTAGTTTTTTAAAATCTGTTAAGCGGTTCAAAAGTTATGACAATTCGAAGTTCGGAAAACGACCACTTATATTTTATAATGGTGGCCATTTTGAATTTTATCTGTCTTTACCAAGAAATAGAATATCAGAAATTATTTGAAAACAATAATGAAATCTAATGAAACTGTACTTGATAAATGTAGTTTAGACATTTTTCTAAAAGAATTTGCATAGTTGTAGTCTTTGTTTCATCAGCAACATGTGTTTCCAAACACATTTTTAAAATTGTTTTTTACCATGCATTTCAATGGGGAAATTGAAAATGGCTCCAAAATTGGATAAATTTTACCCATAAAATTGAACGTATAAATAAAAATTTTGAATTTTCTCATCAAACTGTATGAGATTATTAAAACCTAGCATACTATCCACTACAGAAGAGTTTTACTTTCAGTCTAACTGGTCAGCAACATGTGTTTCAGGGAATAAATAGTTTCAAAATAGCGGTGCCATTTCCAAAGTTTCCATTAAATTTTGGTCGCTTCTGTCCAGTTTAAATATAAAAAAATTGTGACATATGAAGAATTTTCTCCAAACATGTGCATTATTTATTTATTTCAACATGTCACCTTTTAAATAATTCACTTTAAATAATAGTGTTCTAGTGCATTGTCACTGCAGCTGTCTTCAAATGTAAGACAGAATTACAGAATTTGCCATTGTGTAAATAAAATTGAAAAATGTCTGACCTCCCTACTAGAAGCAGCATGTTTATCTTAATAAAGGATTAGTTTAATGTAATAAACTGTAATTCTATTCTGTTTTGTGTAATAGCTGATTGAGAAGTCTAAACAGGGAGGTGAGAAACAATTGCTTGAGAAGAGAGAAAAGGTCATGTTAGAACTTGAGAAACTACGATCAAGAGTGGATGAATTTAACGACTACGGTGAAATGGACATGATGCCACAGTATGTCAATGATGTCCGTGTTGTACAGAAAAGATTACAAGAAGTCCAGGAACAAATCACATGGATCAATAAGGTAGGATGTAATTCTTTTTCAGATCTGATTCGAAACCGATGCAATAATTATTTAAAGTAGAATAAAACTTTTCACAAAATCTCCAAAAAAAAGGCCTCATAGGAAGATATTTGTTGAAATTTCTATCAGTTACATTTAAAATGGATTTGTAAAATAAGAATTCATTTAAATTTTGATTCAAGAACCATTTTTTTAGTGGTTAAATTTTTTTGCTTTTATCACCACAGAAAACCAAGAATAAAGTCAAGGATATGATGCATTTACACAGTGAAATGGCATTAGTTGTTTTTTGTACAAACAAAAAGAATCATTTCACTGAGGAAAAGGTATTTTTTGTGTATTTTTTTCTAATCTTACCTTATCAAATAATTATTATGTTTCCACAAAGCAAAACATTTATATTTCAAAACAAATTCACTAAATAGAATTACATGTATTGTGACATTGATAATTTTCTACAAACAGGAAGAAGCACTGTACAAATATCCCATCACCACTTATCCAGATGTTGACGAGATTACTCATGCCGTTGATCCATTCCAGAGACTCTTCAATGTTGTTCTTAGATGGCAGAAAGCTGAGAAAAAGTAAGATTAAGCTGAAGATTTGATAATTACATGCTTTTAACATGCTTATATTTTTTTGGTTTGTCATTGAAAATAAGCTAATTTTCTAATTTCTGTGAAATATCAACATAGTTACAATATTTTGTTTTTTATTATTAATTTGTGATCTTGAATCGTTTATGATACTTGAACAAATATAGCATAAGTTTATGTTGAATAAGGATAGCTTGATGTTTTGTGAACCTTTCAAATGCCATGTCATAATAAGTTGTTTATGATGTTCACCTTTTTACACAGAAAATGATATAAAAGTAACTAGTGATGTATATTGAAATCAATTACGGTATTAAATTAGAAATATTATTTTTTCTGGTACTCGGATAGATTGTAAATATGTTTTTGAATGTGAATATATTTTAGGAATATTTGCCTTTGATCAATATTTTCTACATGTCAGGATTTCTGTTTGATTTTAGTTTAGTCTTTTGTATTGTATATACAAGTACTAGTTTTTTATATTTTCCATATTCCACCTATTCCTACTAATTTTAGATGGATGGACGGAGCCTTCTTGGACCTGGATGCTGAACAAGTTGATGGAGAGGTTGATGAATTCTCTCGTGAAATTTACAAAATCCAGAAAGTATTTAATACAAAACTAAAGAAAATGCAAATGGAAGTGGATGAAATAAATAGAGAGAAGAAGAAAAAGAGAAGAATGACTGAAGACGATGATGGAGAGGTTAATCCAGAGGACCAAGATGTTAAACTTCAAGTGCCTCAAGGCTTTAATATCTGTAACACTGTCATGGACAATACTAAAGATTTCAAGGTGTGTGAAAGTGAATACACAGGCTCGGCATGATTAATGAGTTCTATAAACAATTTTGTACATGGAAATTTTTTTTGTTATTTCTCATTAAGGAGAATTTTTATGATAATTTCGGATATTAAAAATGATACTTTTAGCAATATATACAGTGAATGATATTAGGATTGTAATCGTAATCACCTAAGCAAAATATTATACCTTGAATTTCTAAAAATAATCATGATGATGCATTTTGTGATTATTTCTTTAAAATACTTTTATTTTTGTTCATCTGGTCAAAGACAATGTAACTGTTGCCATAACTTGGTGTTTGTTATCATTTTAATTTTTCTTTGAAGAAACCAGATTAAATTTGAGTAAAAACTCAGACTTTATCCCTGATTTGAAATCAAATTTGTTTTGAGAAAAGCAGAGTGATTTCAGGGTCCCTGGAAGCCCCTAGTTAAGCTGTTTTAAATTACAATCAATGATGAAATATTTTTAAGACATTTTGAAAAAAGAAAAAGGCTATGAAACTTGTAAATGTATAAGCTGATTTCAGGTAGAAAGAAATATACCAATTAATTTTATACCAAAGCTAACCTTATTCATTTTTGTTGCACAGAATTTTTTTTCAGTTACATTTGAATTTCAGTATAGTGTCTACAGAAGAAGTGTATGTTTGGTTCTTAATCAGTATCATTATTTTACAGGACAATGTCCCAGTCATTGCTGTAATGTGTAATAAAGGTATGAGACCTCGTCATTGGAAGACGATGTCTGATATTGCTGGATTTGACATGACCCCTGACTCAGGTTCTACATTGCGTAAAGTTCTGAAGTTAGAGCTTGGTGGAAATATGGAAATGTATGAAGGCATTAGTGCTGGTGCTAGCAAGGTAATCTCCCTTGTCAAATCTTATTGGCTATTTATACTGTTATTTTTAGAAATTTCTTAATTCTTTAGTTTATTGACGTTAGTTCTTTCATAAATAAGGGAGATCTTGTGTTGTGCAGTTCTGTATTATATAAGGGACCCCTTGTGGGGTGCTGTTCTTTATAATATTTAGAACACTACGATAGAGCTGAAATACTGCTAAAGTTGGTGTTAAACAGCAACCATTCAATCAAGATAATATCTAGCATGTTTATATCATCCTTTGGAACAGTCTTTCTTTGATATTTCAAATTTCTTTCTTTATTTACAGGAATTCTCATTGGAGAAGGCTATGGTCAAGATGAAGGAAGATTGGGAAGGTATCAGTTTCAATTTGTCAGCATACCGTGACACAGGCGTCAGTATCCTGTCTGCTGTTGATGATATTCAGACAACACTGGATGATCAGATCGTCAAAACACAGACCATGAGAGGATCCCCTTTCATCAAACCATTTGACAAAGAAATCAAGGTTTGTTCGTTTTTTTTTATCTCAAATTATAATTTATTATAATTGAGTTAAAATTTCTTTTTTTTGTGTTGAAAAAATGTTTGCTTAATAGGATAAAGAGCTCAAGCAAAATGTTTATAGCACAGCAAAATGACAATTTAAGCCAACCAACAATAAAATAATTCATATGGTATATAATAAATTTGACCATCTTAAAGGTGAAGTGAGTAAAGGGAATGTTATGGTCTTGTGGTTAATATTATCTATAATCTATTAATATCTCTCTCCAGTGAGTCAGAAACTGGTTGCACAATAGGTGCTCAACTGGTACCTTAATTGTGAGAATTTGCTAGATATTCACTTATGTTCTTTGTCTTTCTCCTGACAAGTCTCTTTGGCTTCCTGATTCCATTGAATCTGTTCACTGACAATTGATGAAGGTGTCATAATGATATCATTTAATCAATCAAAATTATTTTTCATGAAAAATTAACTAATTAGAAATTTGGTGGTTTTCAACAAAATATCTCTCATAATTAAATTGTTTTATTAATAATTTGGAGATTTAAAATCATTGTTTAATTTCAGGAATGGGAAGAGCGTCTGATTAGAATCCAGGATACCATTGATGAATGGTTGAAAGTACAAGCTCAATGGTTATATCTAGAACCAATCTTCTCCTCAGAAGATATTATGCAGCAGATGCCAGAAGAAGGACGATTGTTCTTGGTCGTTGATAGGAACTGGAAAGATGTGATGAAAAATACTGTTAAGGATCCAAAGGTATCGTCAATTGATAGGTTTTTATTTAAGATACAATTTTATCTATATACTTAATTAGCAAGCATTTAACAATACATTGTGTACTATGTATTGTTGAGGTCAAATTGTACAGTAAGCACAAATTACAGAGCATTATTTATAGAGTAACCTATACATTCAATAGAATTATTGGTGCTACTTTAGCCGTTACTGGTCACATTAGATACACCACCTTTGTGGCCATATACAGTGAAACTGGTATAAACTGAACCCCAAATAAACCAGAATATCCTGAATAAACCATGCTGAAAATAAAGTACTAATATAGAAAATCTTTGTTAATTTAACATGTATAAACCAAACACCTGTCTATTTCGAACACAAAAGTTGGTCCAAGGAGATTTGTTTTAGACAGGTTCCCTCAGTATGAGAATGTGTTAATATGTAAGGGTGTGGATGTAAGTGAAAATAACTGAAAATTAAACCTTAACTCACGTAAGAATCAGAAGGGAATTTTTTATATTTAAAATTATTATTTTGGATTTTGAAAAGAAAAAATGTATGGTATTTGAAATTAATAATAGTCAGTTTTCAGATTTTTTTTTCAAATCTTTGATATGAGGTAAAATTCCAGACCAAAATTAAATATTGGTAATCAGAATAGATGTTCTACTGTACAGAAAAAGAAATTATATTATTGTTTTTAATTCTAGGTTTTAGCAGCAACAAGCTTGCAAGGACTCTTGGAAAAATTACAGGATAGCAATGGACTTTTAGATAAAATCATGAAAGGTTTGAATGCCTACTTAGAGAAGAAACGTCTGTTCTTCCCAAGGTTCTTCTTCCTGTCCAATGACGAAATGCTGGAAATATTGTCAGAGACAAAAGACCCAATGAGAGTACAGCCACATTTGAAAAAGTGCTTTGAAGGGATTGCAAAATTGGAATTTGATTCTAAATTGGATATTTTATCCATGTTCTCAAGTGAAGGAGAGAAAATCACATTTACTGATAATATTTCAACTTCAGAAGCTAGAGGAGCAGTAGAGAAATGGTTATTACAAGTACAAGATGTCATGTTGAAATCCATTAGAGAAGTTTGTGCTAAAGCTATGGAGGTATCAAGATTTTTAAATTTTGTCAAATGTAATGTTACTCACAAAAATGGGAAATGTGAAAGTTAAAAGCACAATTTTGAAAGACATATATGTATATAGATTTTCAATGAAAAACATTAAACACTTTCTAAAGAAACAAAACTACAGATAACAGAAAAATAGTTCTACTGATACAATTTTCTAAGTATAAACTATTGATTTCTTTATAGGATTCTTCAATTGACTCATTTTCTCTCAAAAATTTAAGAAGAAGAAAATATCTTAATTTGCTATCAGGACCACCCACCTTGTGTGTCCTAAATACTGTTATAAGACAGTTTTTTGTTACATTTTTCAAAACTCAACTGCTTAAATTTTGTCCGTTTGAATATCATCCATTCATCCTAATATTTTCCACTTCTGTTTATAACAGCTGGTTAAGTTATAATCGGAGATGTAGTACAATTCATTATAGTTGATTTAAAAGGATTTAGTAGGAGCAATACAGTTTTCTAGTGTTTGACTGGCCTTTTTGGAAAATTAAAAAACTTGAGAACTAAACATTCATTTTGTTTGGTCTTAAAGGAGATATTTAGATATCAGGATTTACATTTCAACATAAGATACTAAATTTTTATTTGAATTGAAATAACAGGAATTTTAAGATAAGTGAGACTCCCTTTTTTCAATATGTTTATTTCCTCTCTTAAAAAAGCAAGGAAAGAAGGACAAAGCAGCAGTAAGTATATAGCAAACACACAAACTAAAATTATTTGATACCAAGGATAAAACAATTTTTTATCCGAGCAATTCAAACGCTTTTCGTCATTCTCCTACATACATGAATAAATTGCACGCATTATATGAACTTAGAGTAAATGAAAACATCGATTTGTTTGTTTATTATCAGTAAACATTTCCTCCCAATCAGCAATTTCCTTTATGATTTTAACATTTGGTGTCACCAAAAGCAGTTTTTATGTTGCTTTTGAGCATACCATATATTTTTATTTCAGAAAGCAGATAAAAAAAAAAATTCTTCCAAAGTTCACAATGTAACAGCTGAGAACAATATTGTATACCTCTGTTCAGTATTTTAAACCAACCTAAAGCTTTCCTTCTCTTCCTCTGTTATCAATTCTTAACTGAAAAGATCGACTATTATAAGTAAAAGAACAAAAAAACTATGCTTATCATGTTTAATGACTTTATATTAATTTATATTAAACAGTCATCTTTAGATGTAAATATTGTTTATTTTAAACTGACAAGGGAAAAATTCACCTTTAGTAAACAAAGCTGTAAATATTTACAAATACCAGTGACTTACAGGATCATGTTCTATTGTTGATATGTTTTTTATTGTTAAACTGATGATTGTAGAAGTAGAACAACCTTCCTCTCTTACTTACCTTGGTGGATTAACTGTGCATATTACGCACAGATCCTTACGTTAATATGAGAAATTTATATAGTAATACATTTTAATTTTAGGCTTACATCATTGATCCACGTATTGACTGGGTAAGAGAATGGCCTGGCCAAGTTGTGCTTTGTGTATCTCAGGCTTATTGGACCAGAGAAGTCCATGAGGCTATCCGAGGTGGACCACAAGGACTTAAAGATTACTGGGACAGACTTAATCAACAGTTGACAGATATTGTCATTCTGGTCCGAGGAAAACTATCCAAACAAATCAGAACCACTCTAGGAGCTTTAGTCGTACTTGATGTACATTCTCGTGATTGTGTCCTAGAAATGGCAGAGAAAGGTACAAATTAGGTCACTGTGACCAGTACAAGTCTTAAGTATTTCCTACTAATATTTAGAAATAAATCGGCTTTGAAACTTTATTTCTAATACATATTGTATTTATCATTATTTACAAGAAATTGGTAAATAAGTATACAATAGGTTTTATAAAAAAAATATTTTTAATATATATATTTTAATAGGTTAATTTGTATGAAAATTATTATTTTGATTAAATTATAGCAGTAAGATTATTTAGAATAGAACATAGATAATTTCCTTTCTTCACACATGCAATTGAAGGAAGCAGTGAGTATAAAGACATGCAAAATAAAATGAATACTAAGATTATTAGACATCTTAGTAGCTTGTCTCCCTAGCGATAAATGCTTCTCCATTTCCTATCCTCAGAAAAGTTTAATTTCCGTCTCCTCCAAAAGACTTTTCTCACTACCAGGAAGGTCATGCCTGTGAATATTCCGAGCTACAAACACAGTCATGCTTTTGACCATCCTCCACTGTAAGGAAGATTAGCCTTAAGCCTTCCACATAATTTGAACGGCTGTGCTTTGAATTTTCTGTATTGCAAGAACATTCATGCCTTGAAATTCTGTATTGGTAAATTTTCCTTTTTTAATATACAATATCTCTTCACTGAAAAATATCTTCAGAAAGATACTATAAATATGGATGAATAAAGCAGTCATGCTTTTTAAAATGTTCTTGTTATTTTGAAAATGTTGCCCTGAAGAACAGCCAGGCTATGTACATTCTGTTCAACAAGTACAATCATGCATTAACATTCCACACTACAAGAACAGTCATGCTTTAACATTTCACACTACAAGAACAGTCATGCTTTAACATTCCACACTACAAGAACAGCCATGCTTTAACATTTCACACTACAAGAACAGCCATGCTTTAACATTTCACACTACAAGAACAGTCATGCTTTAACATTCCACACTACAAGAACAGTCATGCTTTAACATTTCACTATACAAGAACAGCCATGTGTTAACATTTCACTATACAAGAACAGCCATGTGTTAACATTTCACTATACAAGAACAGCCATGCTTTAACATTTCACACTACAAGAACAGCTATGTGTTAACATTTCACTATACAAGAACAGCCATGTGTTAACATTTCACTATACAAGAACAGCCATGCTTTAACATTTCACACTACAAGAACAGCCATGTGTTAACATTTCACACTACAAGAACAGCCATGCTTTAACATTTCACACTACAAGAACAGCCATGTGTTAACATTTCACTATACAAGAACAGCCATGTGTTAACATTTCACTATACAAGAACAGCCATGCTTTAACATTCCACACTACAAGAACAGCCATGCTTTAACATTTCACTATACAAGAACAGCCATGTGTTAACATTTCACTATACAAGAACAGCCATGTGTTAACATTTCACTATACAAGAACAGCCATGCTTTAACATTTCACACTACAAGAACAGTCATGCTTTAACATTCCACACTACAAGAACAGCTATGCTTTAACATTCCACTATACAAGAACATCTATGCTTTAACATTTCACTATACAAGAACAGCTATGCTTTAACATTCCACAATACAAGAACAGTCATGCTTTAACATTCCACACTACAAGAACAGCCATGCTTTAACATTCCACACTACAAGAACAGTCATGCTTTAACATTTCACTATACAAGAACAGCCATGTGTTAACATTTTACTATACAAGAACAGCCATGCTTTAACATTTCACTATACAAGAACAGCTATGCTTTAACATTCCACACTACAAGAACAGCTATGCTTTAACATTCCACTATACAAGAACAGTCATGCTTTAACATTCCACACTACAAGAACAGCTATGCTTCAACATTCCACACTACAAGAACAGTCATGCTTTAACATTTCACACTACAAGAACAGTCATGCTTTAATTATATAATAGTTACTTATGTATAGGGCATTATCGTGATATATAGACTGCCCAAGGGACAGTAGTATTGACTGAAGCATTGATAATGCCTGAGCCGCAGGCGAGGGAATTATTAGTGTTGAAGTCAATACTACTGTCCTACAGGCAGTCTATCACGATAATGCCCTATACATAAGTAACTATTATTTTTATTTCATTGAAGGAAATAAGACTCAAAATAATTTTGCTCATTTCAGTACGTAATGTTAGTTTACATTGACCTCTATTGCTTTTTAAAAAGGAACGCAACTGTAAAACCTCGAGCGGTCATTAACATGATAATGACCGCGGGCATTATCATGTTAATGACTGGTGGATTTCTTTAACACAGATTAATGCATGACACATGACCATGTTTACACCAATGAAAAAGTTGAATTTAGAACTGATTTGAAATAACATTCCATACTACAATAACAGTCATGCTTTAGCATTCCACACTACAAGAACAGTCATGCTTTAACATTCCACACTACAAGAACAGTCATGCTTTAACATTCCACTCTACAAGAACAGCCATACTTTAACATTCCACACTACAAGAACAGCCATACTTTAACATTCCACACTACAAGAACAGCCATGCTTTAACATTCCACACTTCAAGAACAGCCATGCTTTAACATTCCACACTACAAGAACAGCCATGCTTTAACATTCCACACTACAAGAACAGCCATGCTTTATCATTCCACACTACAAGAACAGCCATGCTTTAACATTCCACACTACAAGAACAGCCATGCTTTAACATTCCACACTACAAGAACAGTCATGCTTTAACATTCCACCTTTCTTTTGTTTTCATTTTTCCACCAATTTTTCAAGGTATTATATTGTATTATATTTTTTCTTTCTCCAACAAGTTCTCTTGAGTGTACTAAATGAACTTTTGTATTCCTTCAGTGGGAACAAGTTTCAATCATTGTTTTTAATATTATTTACCTTCCCTACATAACAACTACCTGTTTTTCATATTAGATATTTTTTATGCAATAAAAGGCAAGCTTTGTGGTAAAATGTTTGAAAAAAAAACTGTTAAATTGTATATATTTATTGCAATGAACTTGAAAGAAAATACATTTGAAACCTGGTTTACAGAACAGTGCATTTATTGCTTTGACCTATTGCAGCCAGCATTTGTTTTTAATTCTGAAACATCTATTTTAAGGTGTGGCATCTGAAAATGATTTCAATTGGCTAGCACAGCTGAGATATTATTGGGAAGATGAAGACATGAAAGTTAAAATGACAAACGCTACGGTGAAGTACGCTTATGAATACCTGGGTAATACAGGTAGGTTGGTCATCACGCCACTCACAGACAGATGTTACCGTACTTTAGTAGGAGCTTTCCATTTGAACCTGAATGGAGCTCCAGAGGGACCTGCTGGAACTGGAAAAACAGAGACTGTAAAAGATTTGGCCAAAGCTCTGGCAGTACAGTGTGTTGTATTCAACTGCTCTGATGGTCTGGATTATTTGGCCATGGGAAAAGTGAGTAGTTATTGATATATTCTCATTCAGTTTTATATATAGTATTAAAAATTCTCCTTTTATTTCAATTGGAATACAATGTTTCTCTACTAAAGGGATTCAGTTTCATAATTTAGTCTAGATTTGACAAGAACTTGAAAATCATGAATGGAGGAATATCACAATCCACAGGACGTATAAGGAGAATTTGTTGCTTCTGTTATAAATCACATAAATAGATAATTTTGCAGTAGGGTTTTAGGGGCTGTCGTGGTCGTGATCTTATGGTAGTTGGACTTATAACTACCTATGCAATCAGTGCCTATCACCACTAACATTGTAAGTTTGAATCCTGCTCAAGTGAGGTGTACTTGATACAATATTATGTGAGTAAGTTTGTCAGTGACTTGCAGCAGGTCGGTGGTTTTCTCCCGGTACTCCGGTTTCCTCCACCAATAAAACTGACCGCCATGATATAACTGAAATATTGTTGAAAGTGGCATTAAACACCATAACCCTAATCCTGCAATAGGGTTTAATCTATGTATATTGTATTTGTGTTCCTTTTAATGTAATGTTATTAATCATGGTAGTCTCTATCTCAGAAATCTGTACTGGTTGACTTTAGTATATATAAAATGTATAATTTTATTTGATAATTTCTGTATTTCATACATGAGGTTAGACACAAATAAAATATTGAATTGAATGGAATTGTGCATGATTACTGTAGAAACAAACTAAACATGAGCTGGACTCCCGACATATATCTGAATATCGTTCAGAAAGAAGTGTCCCTTATATGTAGTATTTATTATGAAATATCACTATTCTGCTTGAATGACTGTCTAATTTTAATTTAGTATATACATGTATATATTTTAATTTGTTGTATATTTATTTTTTAGTTCTTCAAAGGATTAGCATCTGCTGGAGCTTGGGCTTGTTTTGATGAGTTTAATAGAATTGATTTAGAAGTCTTGTCTGTCATTGCTCAACAGGTTAGTCAGTTGTTTTGTCTTGATTATTAAATAAAAATTACACAAATGTTATACAAAATAGTTATTTAAGAGGTTTCTTTCTTTTAAAATAAATTATCAGGACAGGAAATGAAAATAAATTTTCAAGATACATTTACAGAAATTTTCAGTATTTATATTTATTCATGAAATACTACAATTTTTAATCAGTTACAGTTGGTTATTCAACAGTTCTTTCTTATTTTGCTTATATTTTAAAACCATATTGATTCAATGATAAACATAATATACAAATGAATTTACATAGATATTCTGTCCCTACTTTCTTTGGCTGGGAGTGAGGGCTATCTGTGTTCTATAGACACATTCTTCCATTATTATCCCCTCGCCAACGAAGTTGCGAAGGGATATAGTAACGCTACCGTCCGTCCTTCCGTAATATCCTTGTGAACACTCTAGAATCAACATCCTTCAATGGATTGTGACCAAACTTGGTACATACTTAGTCCTTAAGAGAATCTGGAACCCTATTGATTTTCAAGGTCAAAGGTCAAGGTCACCGGGTCAAATTTTTACTGAGTAACATCCTTGTGAACACTCTAGAAACAACATCCCTCAATGGATTTTGACCAAACTTGGTACATACTTAGTCCTTATGAGAGTCTGGAACCCTATTGATTTTCAAGGTCATAGGTCAAAGGTCGAGGTCACAGGGTCTAATTTTTACCCTGTAATATCCTTGTGAGCACTCTAGAATCAACATCTTTCAATGGATTTTGACCAAGCTTGGTACATACTTAGTCCTTGAGAAAATCTGAAACCCTATTGATTTTCAAGGTCAAAGCTCAAGGTCACCAGGTCAAATTTTTACTGCATAACATCCTTGTGAACACTCTAGAATCAACATCCTTCAATGGATTTTGACCAAACTTGGTACATACTTAGTCCTTAGAAGAGTCTGGAACCCTATTGATTTT
The DNA here is from genome assembly GCA_963680875.1 of Bathymodiolus brooksi. Lineage (NCBI taxonomy): Eukaryota > Metazoa > Mollusca > Bivalvia > Mytilida > Modiolidae > Bathymodiolus > Bathymodiolus brooksi. The sequence goes on along the minus strand of OY804575.1, from coordinate 15,888,138 downwards.
CAAGGCCAAAGCTCAAGGTCACCAGGTCAAATTTTTACCGCATAACATCCTTGTGAACACTCTAGAATCAACATCTTTCAATAGATTTTGACCAAACTTGGTACATACTTAGTCCTTAAGAAAATCTGGAACCCTATCGATTTTCAAGGTCAAAGGTCAAGGTCACAGGGTCAAATTTTTACTCCATAACATCCTTGTGAATACTCTAGAATCAACATCCTTCAATGGATTTTGACCAAGCTTTATACATAGTTATCCCCTCGCCAACAAAGTTGTGAAGGGGATATAGTAACGCTACTGTCTGTCCTTCCGTAACATTTCTTGTGAACACTCTAGAGTCAACATGGTTCAATGGATTTCAACCAAACTTGATACTCAAGTAATACTAACTAAGATCTGGCACCCTATTGATTTTCAAGGTCATATGTCAAAGGTCAAGGTCACAGTTGAACTTTGAATTTTGTAGGGGTTTAACGGCGAGGGGATACGCCACGCTTTGCATTGCCCTTGTTTTAGTTAATTTTCTGTTGTGAAATTGAAGATAGTCAATATATATATTTGTTGAATAGAATTTTGTATTGTTAGATGATCTCTTAGATTTGAATTTTCTGCATTGTAGATTTTATGCATTATAAGAGCAGTGCAAGGACATGACGAGACATTCATGTTTGAAGGAACAGAGCTTAACCTGAATCCCAATTGTTATGTGTGTATCACAATGAACCCAGGTTATGCTGGTCGATCAGAACTACCAGACAATCTTAAAGTATTGTTTCGTACAGTTGCTATGATGGTACCGGATTACGCTATGATTGCTGAAATTTCCCTATACTCATTTGGTTTCCAAAACGCCAGGAATTTGTCTGTTAAAATTGTAACTGTATACAGACTATGTTCTGAACAGTTGTCGTCACAGTTTCACTACGATTATGGAATGAGAGCTGTCAAGGCTGTGTTGTCTGCTGCTGGTAATCTAAAACTGAAATTCCCTGATGAAGATGAAGACATTCTGGTAATTCTTTTTCTGTCATGTTAAACACATTTCCACCATTCACCATTTTATATTAAAAAAGAATGAATTCTGGGACATCATAATAATGTCATTGATCAAATATGATACACAAGATTTGTGTGATATCAAAGACTTAAGACTACAACTAGCATAGCAACAATTTATGTAATCTATAACCAAATTATACTTTTAGCACCATTCATTTTAGAACATTATTAGTACTGGTATGTGTATGTTTAAAAATTATTAATAATTCAATTGACTGTACCTGCCACACTGGTTTAAAAATTATTAATAATTCAATTGACTGTACCTGCCACACTGGTTTAAAAATTATTAATAATTCAATTGACTGTACCCGCCACACTGGTTTAAAAATTATTAATAATTCAATTGACTGTACTGGCCACACTGGTTTAAAAATTATTAATAATTCAATTGACTGTACCCGCCACACTGGTTTAAAAATTATTAATAATTCAATTGACTACCCGCCACACTGGTTTAAAAATTATTAATAATTCAATTGACTGTACTGGCCACACTGGTTTAAAAATTATTAATAATTCAATTGACTGTACTGGCCACACTGGTTTAAGAATTATTAATAATTCAATTGACTACTGGCCACACTGGTTTAAAAATTATTAATAATTCAATTGACTACTGGCCACACTGGTTTAAAAATTATTAATAATTCAATTGACTGTACCTGCCACACTGGTTTAAAAATTATTAATAATTCAATTGACTGTACTGGCCACACTGGTTTAAAAATTATAAATAATTCAATTGACTACCCGCCACACTGGTTTAAAAATTATTAATAATTCAATTGACTGTACTGGCCACACTGGTTTAAAAATTATTAATAATTCAATTGACTACTGGCCACACTGGTTTAAAAATTATTAATAATTCAATTGACTGTACTGGCCACACTGGTTTAAAAATTATTAATAATTCAATTGACTGTACCCGCCACACTGGTTTAAAAATTATTAATAATTCAATTGACTACTGGCCACACTGGTTTAAAAATTATTAATAATTCAATTGACTGTACCCATCACACTGGTTTAAAAATTATTAATAATTCAATTGACTGTACTGGCCACACTGGTTTAAAAATTATTAATAATTCAATTGACTGTACCCGTCACACTGGTTTAAAAATTATTAATAATTCAATTGACTGGACTGACCACACTGGTTTAAAAATTATTAATAATTCAATTGACTGTACCCGTCACACTGGTTTAAAAATTATTAATAATTCAATTGACTGTACTGGCCACACTGGTTTAAAAATTATTAATAATTCAATTGACTGTACTGGCCACACTGGTTTAAAAATTATTAATAATTCAATTGACTACTGGCCACACTGGTTTAAAAATTATTAATAATTCAATTGACTGTACTGGCCACACTGGTTTAAAAATTATTAATAATTCAATTGACTGTACCTGCCACACTGGTTTAAAAATTATTAATAATTCAATTGACTACTGGCCACACTGGTTTAAAAATTATTAATAATTCAATTGACTGTACCCGTCACACTGGTTTAACAATTATTAATAATTCAATTGACTGTACTGGCCACACTGGTTTAAAAATTATTAATAATTCAATTGACTGTACTGGCCACACTGGTTTAAAAATTATTAATAATTCAATTGACTACTGGCCACACTGGTTTAAAAATTATTAATAATTCAATTGACTGTACTGGCCACACTGGTTTAAAAATTATTAATAATTCAATTGACTCTACTGGCCACACTGGTTTAAAAATTATTAATAATTCAATTGACTGTACCCGCCACACTGGTTGTTATTCCTTTGTAATGTCATTTAAAATTTTGATACTCAGATATCGTAGTTCCTATGATATAGAAACAATGGAGATACTGGGGAAATCAAACAGGCAGTACTTTTTCTTGTGTAAAGTCTTATTCAAATTAAATCCGTCTAATGGAATAAAACAGGATTTTGTATAAACTTAATTATAAATAAAGTTCCAATGTAAGAAATCTTTGAGAATTAAACCTGTATAAACTGAACACCTGTCCATTCCGAACACAAAAGTTGGTCCCAAGGAGGTTCGTTTTAGACAGATTTCACTTTAATAAACTGAAACTTTTTGAGGAGTGTGGAAAAGAAAAAAATACAATAAAACCCGAATAAACGGAAAACACCCTTTGAACCAATGTTTTTGTTCAGAATAGACAGATAAGAAATATCAAATTTAAAACATTTCAGATATTTTGACTAAAATTGACAGGGTTTACACAGGATCTAGTTTTAAAAAGAGTTTGTTAAGATATGTTACACTGTACATTTAACATACTATTTCTATTTTCTAGCTGTTGAGGTCTATTATTGACGTCAATCTACCAAAGTTTTTGTCCCACGACATTCCACTGTTTAATGGTATTACTTCTGATTTGTTCCCTGGAGTTACGTTGCCTGAAGCAGATTACAAACTCTTCCTTGAAGCCATGGAAACAATCTGTGCGAAAAAGAATATACAGTTTGTCGAATTCTTTAAAGAGAAGATTATTCAAACTTATGAAATGATGATTGTCAGACATGGGTATGTTTTCTATTAATCTACTTCACAAAGTATTTTGTCATTGGTCAGTTATCAGTCACATGATTTAATACTATCGATCTACTTCACAAAGTGATTTGTCATTGGTCAGTTATCAGTCACATGATTTAATACTATTGATCTACTTCACAAAGTGTTTTTGTCATTGGTCAGTTATCAGTCACATGATTTAATACTGGTGGCATTGATCTTGTTGAATGGCATCTTGCTTTTTTTTTCAATGACAGAATACTACCTTAGATTTCAGAATGTTTTATAGAGCAATTCAAAATTATATTTTTTAAGTTTGCTTTTGTTGAACCCCATATAATTTGCCTTTGTAAAACTAATTGCTTAATGTATGGAAACTCACAAAATATGATCTGAATGATGAAAATTATAAATTGTTTTCCTTGTGCAGCACAATTAACATTGCAATGGGAGACAATTGACAGAAAGTACCTAGCTAACCTTTACTATCATTTTCAGTTTTATGGTTGTTGGAGAACCTTTTGGTGGCAAGACTATGGTATTAGAGACTTTGTGTGAAGGAATGACCTTGCTAAATGAACAAGGTCAAGATGAGGATTTTGAAAAGGTCATGTACAGAATAATTAATCCTAAATCAATCACTATGGGACAACTTTTCGGAATGTTTGACCCAGTTTCCCATGAATGGACAGATGGAGTTGTTGCGAACACATTTAGAGAGTTTGCATCTAATGATACTCCGGATCGTAAATGGGTCATATTTGATGGACCAATCGATGCATTGTGGATTGAGAACATGAACACCGTATTGGATGATAACAAGAAGTTGTGTTTGATGAGTGGAGAAATCATCCAGTTGTCAAATCCAATGAGTTTGATATTTGAAACTATGGATCTGTCACAGGCATCGGTAAGGACAAATAAAATATTCCAAGAAATTACAATTATAACTCGAGCTGTAACTGTTATATAACGTATTTGAGATAATACAATGGTCGGTTTAAGGTGCAGAGAAATTGAAATTTTTTGGGGCAAAAATTAAAGAAAATTTACAAACGCTATCATCTGCCAAACCTTTCTTGACGTTCATGTGTTAGTAATTTATTTTTTTATCATTTTTCTATTTTGTAGCCTGCTACTGTTAGTAGATGTGGAATGATCTACTTGGAGCCTTCTTCCCTTGGATGGAGACCTTTCTTTAAATCTTGGCTGAATGTTTTCCCTGAAATCTTGGCTAAGGAAGCATTAGATGTAGTGGAAGCCATGTTTGAATGGCTAGTAGATCCATGCTTAGAGTTTGTCAGGAAAAATACAAAGGTTAGTGTATAAGTAGCCAGCTTTCTAAATGTACAGTTATAATGGGAAGACACTTTTGAGATGATGTACAAAATACAGAAATCAATAAAAAAAAAAAAAATTAAACTCAATATAGAGGTAAGTGTATAAGAAGATAGCTTTCTTAATGTACAGTTATGATACGGTTGTTTCGAATCATGTCAATTCCGACCACGTTCCGTCTTTTTCTTGTCTTGACGTCTGAACAAATCGGCAGGCGACTTCCGGTGTTTACGCTATTACTGTGACAACGTCAGCTTATCATAGTCGTAGATGCGGTAGATTATAAGTAATTGTAATATGGAGACGCCAAGGAAACCGCTGAATAAATACTAGTGTTCGGTACCCCACTATCTGTCTGATATCAGAAATATATACAAAAAGGCAGATCGTTTTCCTTTGATGATGCTGACAGCCGCAAATATAGAAAGAAAACAAATTTTATTTTAAAGAAGTATTTGTCTCTGCATTGAAGTCTTTGATACAAATAAAATAATTTTAATTGATATCTGTCCTTTACAGAAAATGTTAAGATTTTTTGGAGTTTAGGATCGAATGTTAAAACGGCACATATCGATTGGAGTTTTTGTTGTGTACATTGACACCGGAAGTTCAATGCCGATTAGTCCATCGAAATCACGTGATCTGGCAAACGAAAATAACAAAATTTTGACGGAATGGAAATGATTCGAAACAACCGTATTGGAAGACAGTTTGGAAATGATGTACAAAATACAGAAATCTAATAAAATCACTCAAACAATTGTTGTATTTTAAAGATGAAGACGTAAGTGATGGAATTTGGAAGGACAAGCAAATAAGTTAAACTTTTTTTTATCAAGGACAATATTATTTGCTTGTGCCACAAATGTAGGTGAAAAGTTTCTTACTTGGCATTACACACTAATGACACACTACATATAAAACTATGTGTGATTCATTGCTGATTGTGATTCCTCTGTGACATATTACCTTTTATTTTGGCTTTCCAATCTTTTGATTTTGAGCGTACCAGTACATGATGAAGATTATTCCAGGTGTCATGCTCACTAAATTTGATATCTATGTCATCATTTTACAAGAGAACAGTAATTCATATCAACATTGTACGATATCAACTTTATTTTTGTCTTTTTCTTGTTTTTGGTGTCTCCACAGTAGAGCCTACATTTAGTTTGTCATTGTCCTTTGTTTCATCATCATCATATTATTTATTATTAATCTACAGATCTCTATACTAGACAGAATTTAAACAAGCCACTACATTCCTCCTCATACTTTTCTCAAGTACACTTTCTGATTTATATATATTTAAGGTTCAACATCCCTATTTGGATTCTAATGTTGTGAGTTTGAATCCCACTCATGGTGAGGTGTACTCGATATAACATTATGTGATAAAAGTTTGTCAGTGACTTGGGACAGGTCGGTTGTTTTCTCTGGGTACTCCGGTTTCCTCCACCAATAAAACTGACTGCCACGATATAACTGAAATATTATTGAAAGTGGTGTTAAACACCATAACCCTCCATCCTCCTATTTTAATTAAACTCCTTTTTCAACATTGTCGTTTTACACATCAGTTTGGTGGAGATAAAGGAGGGTGATGGGCAGCACATGTCAGTTACAAAAGACCTATAATTGAAAATGTAATTTTAATGTTTTGCCTTGTGTTTTTTTAGGAATATGTGGCAGGGAGATATGCTAATCAAGTTAGATCATTGATGTACCTGTTTGATATGTTGATGCATGACCATGTTAAGGCTGAAGATGCTCATGAGAACAGAAACCTCAAAGTTTATGCTGTGGTAAGATCATATTTTTGAGAGAGAGAGAGAACTAAAAAAGAATGGAAAAATTTTGATAGCAACGATTGTACTAGTAAGAATGGATATGAATGTAAAGGAACATAAGAGACTATCCAACATTACACTTAGACACAAATTGAAGTAAAGGAACAGCTCTTTTATTGCTGTTCTACATTTCAGTCACAGTAAGGTCTTCAGTATCAAGCATACCTCAGTCACAGTAAGGTCTTCAGTATCAAGCATACCTCAGTCACAGTAAGGTCTTCAGTATCAAGCATACCTTAAAAATGAGTGTGGAATATGTATTCTCACTATGTAGGACTGTTTCATTACAAGCATGTACACTTTCTTTCATGTATTATAGCAATCGATGGCAGGTATAACCTTTCTATGACTGGCAAGGTTTATATACAAAATTGTTTCAATCAAAAGACCTATGCTTACTTTAATGTAACACATCATTGGTTATAAACTCATGCCAACATTTTATATCAAACCAAAGACTAAAACAAAAGTCAGACATTTCCTAGATTTACCAAAATGGTACCACTTCCTGCAATTCAAATTTCAGGTGTTAGAATGATTGGCTCAAAATTCAAAAATGTGTGAATGGGGAACATGTTTATCTGGAGGTATATTATGTACACGTAAACTGGTGTACAAACTGGATTGAATTAAGCACATGCCCATTGAGTAATCAGCTGAAATACTAATAACAGTGACAATCAATCTATTAATATTTTTATAATGCTTTAATTAAGGGATCATTTATTTTCATTACATGAATGAATATTTCAGTCAGCCATATTGTTTTCTATCCCATGGAGTATTGCTGCATGTGTTGACAACGATGGCAGAACCAAGTTTGATACCTTTTATAAGGAGTTAATCTCTGGAAAGATGGAGGAATTCCCTGTACCCAAGGCAGTAGGCAAATTTGATGTACCTATGCCAGAGAACCAGAATGTTTATGAAGTATTTTATGAAGTAAGTATATGAAACTATAGTTGGTTATTGTATTCTTGTGATATAGGAAATATGACATATTGGGACTATCATACCTAGAATAACACTATTGGTCTAATTTGTTATAAACAATTGTACAATGTAACAAAACTATAAAAGATTTTGGTGCATTACAGTATCAAATTACTCATGGTTCCTTAAATTTTTGAAGGGACTGAGTTTGATTCCCGCACATGGTAGATTATGGTAATCAAATATCAAATTGTGTTGTACTTTCTAACATACCCCTAGGGGATGAATTGAGTAGACTGAAGACAAGGGGAAGAGGGGTGACAGTAAAATTCGAGGATGAAATAACAAAAATGGTGATTATTCAGCAGGAAGACTGGAAACAGGGAGAATACTTTGCAAAAACCATGTGACCCATTCTCCCTTTCATCCCTTTTGTTAATATATATATGCATATCAAGTGATGATAATATGGTTCATATTTAAACTAGAGATCCTAATCTTTTTTTTTTATTATTTATAATATTTTTATTGAAATATGTACATTTGGTAGTTAAAAAACTATCAAATATTGGTACCTTATATCTAATTTTTTAGTAAAAAAAAATGTAATATACAGCTATTAGTATTTGTTAGTAAGTATATATAAGTTAGTACATTTCTATTTAAAAGCTATATAAGTTATATTAATTATCTGTAAAAACTTATTGTTTATTATTGTAGCAAAAGAATCGTGGAGCTTGGAAACATTGGAATGAGTTGATCAAAGGTCAAGAAATCAAGGCAAAGAAAATCAGAGAAATGTTGGTCCCAACCATGGACACCGCTAGATATACCTTCTTAATGGACCTCTGTATTGAACATGCAAGACCTATTCTATTTGTTGGACCAACTGGAACGGGAAAATCTGTCTATGTACAGGACAAACTTATGAATGGTCTTTCAAAAGACAAATATCTACCAAACTTTGTTAACTTTTCTGCTCAGACAAGTGCTAATCAAACACAGGTATGATTGATAGTTTGAAATGAAATGTTAGATGTTTTTAATACTCTCATATTTTCTACACGTAATGCATTCAAAATTGAATAGGCTAAGATTGGTTATAATTTTTCTACCAAGTTTAGTTGATCTTTGTCTCTTAATTTGATAGATAGAAGTGTTATTGCACACAGACTTTACACTAAATTTTGGGGGCCATCATTTCTGCAATTTTATGGTAGTTGGATTTAAATCTATTGATGCAATCGGTGCCTATCACACCTCAAGTACTGAGTCTGGTTCACATCTGTGGAAAGGTGTACTTGACTGAACAACATTTTGTGATGAAGTTTGTCAGTGACTTGATGTAGGTCGATGGTTTTTTTCCAGTTTCCTCCACCAATAAGACTGAAATGTTGTTGAAAGTGGTGTTAAACATTTATCATACACATGCTAAGCTTGAAAATATGTAGAAATATTATTCAACATTATGTGATTTTCTAAATTTCTGTACACTTTCTTCACATATTGTTTACAATTTCTTCCCCACATGAATAACACGACCAGTTGAGATTAACAGGGAGCTTGTACCTTAAATAACAAAGTAATTTCCTACCATTTCAGAACATAATAATGTCCAGATTAGACAAGCGTAGGAAGGGTGTGTTTGGGCCACAGATGGGTAAAAAATGTGTTATATTTGTGGACGATTTGAACATGCCAGCTAAAGAGGTGTATGGTGCACAGCCTCCCATTGAATTACTGAGACAGTACCAGGATCATGGACACTGGTGAGTATAGACAGTATTTATTGTGGGAAGGAAAGACATACACTTTCTAAAAGTTTAAATTGATAGAGACAAAACACAGTATAAAAGGAAAACAAGGGACATAACTTCTCACACATTATCTATGATATTTAAATTTTGAGTTGTAGCCATAGTAACAAGTCAATTTGAGGAGAAAGAAAGAATTATAGAATGTTGATAATAATGTTTATGAAATGTTTATGAATTTATAGGTCATTTTGCATTTACTATTCCTTGCATTAAAAAATAAAATGTCCAGTCATCATTTGTTCTATATATTTTAGCCAGTACACTTCTTTTGTCAAAATTGTGTCAGTCCTAGTTCATTTAAAAAAAATGCATTCTGGGATTGATTGCCTTCATTTAAATTGAAATTAAATGCTTCAGTTAAATATAATTTTTTTTAATTTGTTTTTAATTTTGAATGTCATTTTCAATATGACAGTTGATTTATTGATACATTCTGACGATGTGGTATTTTTTGTTTTTCATTTTCAATATGACAGTTGATTTATTGATACATTCTGACGATGTGGTATTTTTTTGTTTTTCAATTGATCATATATTACATTTTCCTTTTTAAAAGGTATGATTTGAAAGAGACATCAAAGCTCACTCTGCAAGATGTCCAGTTGATTTGTGCTATGGGACCACCAGGTGGCGGTAGAAATGATGTTACTCTCAGATTTATGAGACATTTTAACATCATTGGAATGAACTCCTTCAGTGAAGAAACTATGATTAAGATATTTTCCATTTTAATATCAACATATCTAAGGGTAAGCAGAGAGTGTTTTTTTCATTTTTGTTATCAGTTTTATTATTTGATAAGTACAGATTTTTTTTAGCGAAAATCTACTAGTCATACAGATATCTATGAACCATAAGCTGTGAGACGTCCCCATGATATTCCTGCTGACTTCAGTTATCTGCATAGGCTTATGAAATTTGACAAAACAGTGTTTTGAATTAAACAAAAATCATCAAACTTTGGTATGAATCATGAACCATAATACAGACATTTTTTTACTAAAATTTATGTTATTCTAATCTTATTTAAATTTAGTCTAAGCATATTTTATTTGCATAAAAAAGTAGCAAGTGAAGTCCTTTCCTTTTTCCAGTGACCTTACTAAGATCAATGGTCAATGTTTGTAATTTGAAAAAAAAAATTAGTTGGTGATTTAGTGTTTTATGTATTATAATGCATCTATGAACATATTCCTATTCATTGTTACACTATATCTAATATTTCAGGGTGCTGAGTTTTCAGGAGACTTCTTGGCCTTAGGAAATATGATCGTTAATGCTACAAATGACATGTATAAGCAAGCTATTGCTAACTTGCTACCAACGCCAGCTAAATCTCATTACGTTTTCAACTTGAGAGATTTTTCTAGAGTTATCCTTGGTGTTTGTCTTATCAGAAAGAACGAAGTGGAAAACAAACGTGTTATGATGAGGTAAATCTATTTTTAGCTACATATGTATAATGTCTACCATTTTGATTTTGATTAGATGCCATCTACTATGTTAAAAAATGTTAAGAAAACTGATTTAAAAGTTTGTTTCATATGAGAACTTACTCTTGTAGTTGTATATATGAATACAGAGAAAATTCTGTTTCCACAAAAATAAATCTATGTGCAATCTAATTCTAATTGTTCATTTTTTAATGATCAGCTGAAATATTGTGTATTGATGTATATCTTGCCCAAGTAATGTTCCAACCACCACAGGGCTTTCAATATTTTTCAAGCATACCAGTACTTTATATTAAAATTTGAACAATTGTCATGAATATCTATACAACACTCTTTAAAATTAGGAAGTACCAAAGACCATTTTAGGCAGGTAGAAGTACCTGGTACCACCCCTTATTGAAAGGCCTGCACCATCATAATTAGATGTGTATAATACACATTTTTTCTTGCTCAGTAAATGATTTGACCAACCTGGGTTAATTTTACAAACAAAAATGATTAAAAACTTAAGTTTATTGAAAGGACCATGGAAGAGATGCATATTACATGAGCTATTATTTTATATGTAGATTATGGGTACATGAAGTAATGAGAGTATTTTACGATCGTCTCATAGATGATGCTGATAGATCCTGGCTTTTCAAGTAAGTACAGTTTCTTATAAAGAACAAAATTCTATTAAAAGACCAATCATGAACCGTAGAAAATACTCATCTGACATGTCTTTTTTTTCAAAACGTATTGTGTTGCGAATGTTAATTGTCACTTTCATCCAATTTGAGCTACATCCTGACTTCCAGAATAATTGGCACAGGAAAACATGGGTTAGATATAACAAATTGACCAGTAAAAACCCCTGCCCTTCCGTAAGTAAGCAAATGTCAATTAGCAAAGAATCTGTCTAAAGAGTATAAAAATTCCTGTTTTTGGACTTATTCTGATGACACTGAGAATAAAACAAACATGACGTTATAACTGATATAAATTTAGCAGAAAATTTGCTATAGGTAGCAACTGGTAGCAGACGTTAGCTAATCATACTCCTGTTAAGAAGAAATATTTAAAATTTTGATGAAAATTACTTTCAAAATGAAATATTATTGGAAGATGAAGTAAGCTAAAAATGTTTATTCTAATTATAGAAGATAGAACAGCTGAGTTAATAATTTATATTTAAACTTGGACAATTTAAATGTTACAGGACAACACAGAATGCAGTAAAAGATTACTTCAAAGACAGTTTTGACAGTCTGTTTGAACATTTAGCAGGAGGTGGTACAGGAGAAGGAAAGGTAAAGAATTTATCTATTTTTAATTTGGTTTTTAGTAATAGTATCAAAGTAACAAATTAGAAAATAAAAAAAACTATCAGATTTTTGTTTTCATTACAAGTACTAGATTTTGAGAGATGAAAATTTGCCAGATTTATATAAAAGACTTTTTTTTAGTCCTTGTCAGTTGATGGTCTAACAACTCCCATGATGTATATATAATATTAATTTTTGTTGGATTGTCTTAACAACTCCCATGATGTATATATATAATATTATTTATTGTTGGATTGTCTTAACAACTGTCATGATGTATATATATATTATTAATTAATTTGTATCTACACTTACTAATTTAAAATATATTGGTTTATGCTTATTGAATATCATTGAAAATTAGCTAGAATGTCACATAAGTATGTATGACTATCACTTGGAGAAATACTGTATAAATAAACCCTTATGATGACTGTTAAATAATAGAAGCATTTTAACTTTTACACTAATTGTGGCATCACAAGATGTTTTTGATTAAGTTTATTACTCATTCTGTCAGAGTCAACCATATTCTTCAGTGATAACCTGTCATATCACAATCACCTTATTGCCATGGTTTATTAATAGGTAGTAAGTAAAACAAAAATGAGTAAGAAAAATTGAATAAAGCAGTTTGATGATTCCTACTTTGATCATTGTTTAACAAGTAAAAAACATAACATACAGAAATTAATAATTGATGCTATTTTATTGAACTGTAACAGGGACCCCCTCGGAAGGTATAATTATAGTGTGAAGTATAGATGTCTCTCTTCTACTGCTAGAACTATGACCATTCATGTAGAGTGTGTATCTTGTTCTGTTATTCCTTCATTGATGTGAGAAATGTTTATCTTGATGACATTACAACATTTAATGAAACTGTACAATAAAATCGCTGTTCCTTTACTTTAATTTGTGTCTAGGTGTAATGTTGGATAGTCTCTCATGTTCATTTACATCCATATCCCCTCTTACAATTATATGTTAAGACAGTTTTAATGTCAAAACTTTCAAACACTTTTTAATAGAAACATTTTGTAAAAACAGTTTACCATTGAGGTTTTCTATTGCAACAATATGTTTTTAAGTAAATTCTGATTTATATGGAATTTCTCTTTTTTAATTGATTTCTCCCAAATAGTTCTTTTACAGTTATTATAAAATTTCTTACGTCATAAAACACGCTGAAAACATTTACAATAAAAATGTAGATATCTAATTTAGTGTACAAAACAAAAATAAACATACAATGACATTCTTTGTATAGGAATTTTACTGTGTTTTTTCTTTTGTCAAATCATTTTGTCAATGTTCTGTGTGTCTTCTTGTGACTATATTTGACAGTGTACTGTATTCTAACTCTGATTTACCAGTTCATGAAATTAGTGGGTCCTGGGACTGCTATTCGTCACAATTATGTTTAGATATAAATGTCATAAACAATGACTTTTTATAAACTTTAGATATGATGTACAGGAATGGTAGATTTCCTTTAAAATGCTGAATAAATTAAAAAAGAGCTGGAGAATAAACCATGCTATGATTAATTCAAAGCTAGGTGAAAGAAAATAGAAAATGAATACTCAGTAAGATTGAAAAAGGATTGTCATTTTCATTCTTATTAGGGTTTTTTTTGTATATTTCGGCGACAGTCAATAAGTTGAGTGATTAGTTGTTTGAATACAATACCTGTAATTTGTGAGCTAGATTATTGGTTAGGCTTGTGTAATAATTAGGATGTATTTTATACAGAATACGGAGGTGAGATATTACCACAACTTTTATGATTTATTTGTTTATCTTAAAATGAGCATCACAAAGATCAGTTTTCTTATTTTATTTTTTATTTTTTATTATTATTTACAGTCTTTGTCTTAATTTTTTTCACCTACTTGCCCGAAAGCCAAAATATTTTCTATTTATTCAAACAAATTCTTTCATAATTTTCACTTGTTCGAATCCAGTTTTACTTGTCCCGGGCTTTGGGCAAGTGGGTTAGCGCAAAGACTGTATTTATATCACAAGGTTTAAGGAATTAAGCAGTATGCTTATTTCACAAACCATTCACAAATTTGTTTTTTGTTCAAATGCTGCAAATTTTTGCATTGCAATTTGTTTTTTGTTCAAATGCAGTAAATCTTTGCATTGCAATTTGTTTTGTTTTTTTGGTTCAAATGCTCCAAATCTTTGCATTGAAATTTGTTTTTTGTTCAAGTGATTGAGTTACTTTTGACACAAACAGGGGTGTAATTTTATACATTTATAGAACCACTAAAATTATTGTCATTTTCTTTTAATTAAGACTGTGCTTACATCCAGTGGTTATTACAATTGATTCACTTTGTACTATATACTGAAGAAACTTTGGTCAATTTTGATCAGTACAGAGAATTATTTTTTGAAATGCCAGCGTCGACTGCAACACGATAAACAAAATATCGGAAGACAAAAGAAACATATTTATTTTAATTAAATAATTTCCAAGTATATTAGTTTTTTTTTTTGGGGGGGGGGGGGGGTATTTAATTTGCAATTTGTATGTTTTTTGAATTAATCAAGTGATATGTACATATTGTTCAAATGTAAAAATATTATCTTATATAAAGTGGTCTAGAAAATCAACATTAACCTTATTGGAATATAATTAATATTAACATAGTTATGTCAGTTTTCAAATTTTGTCTGCATATATACATTTCAAGGAGACATTTTTTTTTACTGATATATTAATATCTTGAACAGGTGAAAGAAGATGATTTAAGAAGTTTAATGTTTGGAGATTACATGAACCCTGATGCTGAACCAGAAGACAGAGTCTATGATGAAATAAAGGCTGTAGACCAGATGTATACCATTGTAGAACAGTGTTTAGAGGAATATAATAATACACATAAAACTAGGATGAATCTAGTTATCTTTAGGTATAAATATTAGGAGCACTCTGTAGTCCTCACATTTCTACTTGTTTCTAAGTCATGTATAAAATAGAGGGGCCGTCTTGGTCTTGATCGTATGGAAGTTGGATTTACACACCATAACTCCTAACTATGTATAAAATAGAACTGATCTCTTGAGACAACATATTAATATTCTATATTTCTATTTAGCTATCACTTATCAAACAATTGAAAGAAAACATAATATATGTATTTCTATTAGGAAATTAAAAAAAAAAAAAATTGCTTTCAGACAGGGTATGTGACATGCCTTGCTTAGGAGCCAATAGTCAAAGATGTATAATTTTCCTCCCATTACTTGGTGGTTTTTTTTATAAGAAACATGTTGATAAACAACGACAGGGGAAGCAGATTTGTGACAGCCAGAAATGGGCATTATTTGAGCCATTCAATAGTTTATCAATTTGTGGATCTGAATTGTATTTTATGCTTTTACTTATTTTATGACTAAATAAGATGACATTTTACGTTTTCATTTGCATGAAGCTTAGTTAGATCGGCCATATTTGTTTTGTTTTTAACAGGGCACCAAATGGGGATTAAAGTGTCTGATATTTTCCAATGGATGTTGCTGTGAATATAAGCTACCTGGTAGCATTCTGGCATACTTGTCCAATCAAAAGGCAGGCTTATATTTATGATCCGTAATATATGTATATATATAATTCTAACTACAACAAATATCGTTTATTTCAGATATGTCTTGGAACATTTATCACGTATCTGTCGTGTATTGAGAATCCCAGGAGGTAATGCATTGTTGGTTGGTGTTGGAGGCAGTGGTCGTCAATCACTTACTAGACTGGCAACAGCTATGGCTGGATATGAAATCTTCCAACCAGAAATTTCCAAGAATTATGGCAAAGTAGAATGGAGAGAAGACATCAAGGTATTATGATATTGATACAGTAATATTTTTGGTGTACCCCAATTTTTTTGCGACTATAAGGAATATTGCAGTTGTAAAAAAAATGTGATTTTCACATTAGTTATAGTCCATATGTTTCCTGTTTCCTTAGTCAATTTTATCAATTTTTTGTTATAAATAACTGCTTGTGTCTTATGAATTACTCTATAGTAATTAATCTATAGTATTTTCAAAGAGTGATTTTTATAAACCAAGTCTTAACTGGCCTCACTTTTTACAGATTAAGCTATCACCAATCTAAGATGGCCATCACCAGAAAACAGAGGCCCCTTGGGAAAATGATTTTAAAGTCTATTTCTCTGAAACAACTGAATCGTTAAGAAAGACATTTGGCTGATATTTTTCTTGAAATGAACATCTTAAAATCTAAGATGGTCTTAAACTAATTTTATTGATTTTTTTTTGTTTATCAGAAATTAAGAATAGTCACCACTGCAGGAAAATGCTTAGATAAAAACATAGATATGAAATTTAGTGTGCAGGACACGTTTCTGGAATAATCTTCATCAAGTACTCAAAAAGTCAAAAGTTTGGAAAGGAGCTAATAGAGATGATTTAAACCACCATAGACATAAATTATCATTGAATAATGAATTGAATGAGAGATACAGGCTCGGGTTAGCATCTAGTTAAATGTTCATAGTATAATTACTTTAATTCTTTATTCATTTAACAAGGGTTGTAGACATCCAATGGTTACAAACAGTTTTCCTTATATTTTTAATAATATTTAGCATATTTACTAATATGTCAATAATAATGTATTTTACAGTCTGTTCTGAAAGGCTGTGGGGCACTAGGGAAGACAACTGTATTCCTGGTTACAGACACACAGATCAAAGAGGAATCCTTCCTTGAAGATATTGATAACTTACTGAACACAGGGGAGGTTCCTAACTTATTCCCTGCTGATGAGAAAGCAGAAATAATGGAGGTATGTTAATGTAGAAATTATTAGGGGAGATAACTAGAAATTTCCCAGACTGCTTCCCTGGTAATGAAATGGCTGATATATAAGGTATCTAACAGGAGAGACTCTTATCTGGTTCCCTATTGATGAAATAAGCTGTAGAAAATAGAAAATTGATATTAATAAAAAAAAAAAAAAATGTAAATAAGGAGACATAACTTGATTGACTATAAAATGTGTAAAAGTAAACATTAAAGATGAAAAGATGTAAGGAAAACAGAAAAATTTGTTCTTATTAAGAGTCTTAATTTTTCTTCTCTTTTTGGAAAAGAATTAAATAATTGATACTACTCTTGAAAAGTTACATTTCCTTCAATTTTGTATTTTTTTTATTTAAAAACACATGATTTATGGATCTAGCCAACTAACAAATGTTTACATTTGTTTTTTCTTTTTACAGCAAGTTCGACCTATAGCTCAGGCAGGAGACAAGATGGCTGACTTCAGTCCTCTAGCTTTGTTTGCCTTCTTTGTAAACCGTGTCAGAGAAAACTTACATATAATAATAGCCTTCAGCCCTATTGGAGATGCTTTCCGTAACAGACTGAGACAGTATCCATCTCTCATCAACTGCTGTACCATTGATTGGTTCCAGGTAAGGATCTAAATTTTGTTTTTAACTGTGGAAAAAATAGTATACCCTTACTCCATTAATTTCAGGGTACATCATGAACTTTCAAAAACAAAATTACTCACCATTTTCACAAGAAAGAAACTTATATATCAAAGAAATAAAAAAGAATCTTGCAATTTGTTATATTTGAAATGGCTTAATTATTGTAAAAAAAAGACAATCACAAATTGTATTTGAAAAGCATTTCTAGATGTAAAAACAGTATCAATCTAATGTGAAAAACTCGTGAATGAGCATCAAATCAACTGATTCATGAAATACACATGAACAAAGGATGTGAACAAATTAAGTGGGATGTATGACTATGTTATTGATAAATATGTAATGATAATGTCATTTTGTGTGGATGAATATGTTTAATTTACCAATGAAAATTTTAATTGACTTTGAAAGTATTTTATGGCCATTTGTATAAATAAATTTGTTGATATTATTTATCTTTTGAATCAAATTTCTGATTATTTTTCTTGTAGACATGGCCAGATGATGCATTAGAAAGGGTAGCCAACAAATTTTTAGAGAACACTGAACTTTCCGACAACGATAGAAAAGAATCTGTTATGATTGTCAAATACTTCCATCAGAGCACGATGCGTCTGTCGACCAAATTCCTCAATGAATTAGGCAGACATAACTATGTCACACCCACATCATACCTTGAGTTGATTAATTCTTTTAAGAACTTACTTCAGAATAAGCAGGATGAAATTTCTAAAGCCAAGCGTAGATATGTTGTGGGTCTAGAGAAACTAGCTTTTGCAGCCTCACAGGTAAGAACTGACGAATAAGAAAACACAAAAAAATTATTGGTTAACTTAATTAACCTTATTTCAAAAACAAGAAGTTTAATTTGACATAAATATAATTTTTTGTGTGTAGTTTCCAGTTAAAAAAAAATTGATTGATTGGATGGTTGGTGTGAGTTTAATGCCAACTTTGACAATGTTTCAGCCATACTGTGGCAAGAGTTAATCTGCCCATCAACTTTGCTTCTGTAAGATGATCTTTTCCTTATTACCACAGGTCTTCTGTTACTTGTTACAAATAGGTAGATCATGATACCATTATTTTATTGCTATTTTCATCTTATATTCATAATTTACAAGAGTAATGCAAACAACATTTTGTGATGTTTTTCAAATTTAAAAAATAATTACAAAAATAATTTATATTCAAATAGGTAGCAGACATGCAGAAAGAATTGGAGGAACTTCAGCCACAGCTGGTGATATCTGCAGAAGAGAATTCCAAGATGTTAGTGATTATTGAGAAAGAGTCTGGTGAAGTAGAAGCTACCAGTAAGATTGTCAAGGCTGATGAAGCTGTAGCTAATGAGCAGGCAGCTCAGTCTCAAGCTCTGAAAGACGAGTGTGAAGCAGATTTAGCAGAAGCCATCCCTGCTCTGGAAGCTGCACTAGCTGCATTAGATACTTTAAAAGTGAGTTTTAGATTGTTATCGTATTGAAAACATGTCATGGATTGTCTCCCTTTACCAAGTTATGCTTGATAAAGGGAGATAACTGACTGCTAAGGGAAGTAATTAACAAATTTTTGTAAAAAAAAAAATTCAAAATGAGAACTAAATGAACTTCATTTAAATGAATGTTCACAATCCAGATATAATGAAATCGGGAAAAAAAGTATATTCATGGTTTTCTATATCTTTGCCTTTTTTTAAGCCAGAAAAATGATTTTGAAGAACTAAATAACTTTAATTTATTTTTATACCTGTCTTCTGCTATATTTATTTTTTTTATTATTATTATTTCAGCCTGCTGATATTTTCACCTGTCGTCTGCTATTTTTATTATTTTTATTATTATTATTTCAGCCTGCTGATATTTTCAACTGTCGTCTGCTATTTTTATTTTTTTTATTATTATTATTTCAGCCTTCTGATATTGTCATTGTTAAGTCTATGAAGAATCCTCCAGGTGGAGTTAAACTTGTCATGGCTGCCGTGTGTGTCATGAAAGATATCAAACCAGACAGAATAAATGATCCAGATAAACCAGGACAGAAGATCCTTGATTACTGGGGACCGTCTAAGAAAGTATTAGGAGATATGAGCTTCTTAGCAAACTTAAAAACTTATGACAGAGATAACATTCCGGTGAGTAAAATGCCGACTCTGCTGTTTTGATTGGTCTATTTTGAAGTAGAAATATGAATCTTCAGCAAAGTTAGTTTTAAAAATTAATGTTCCTCTTGTTAATTTTCAACAAGGCTGCAGGTTATATGTGAAAAAAAAGTTCTATTGTTATGGGAAGCACCTTTCAAAGCCCCCAGGTCACAAATTGGAAAATACCATTCTTGAGCCTGAAGTATGAAAGTTTGGATTTTGTTATTAAGTTTAAATTCAACATTCCAAAAATCTTTGTGTCCTGCCTCAAAAATGGTTTTCAAAGTTCAAATTAACTGGACCTGAACATTATATCTCTGATAAAAAAAAAACTCAGAGACTTTCACATGAGCCTTAATTGAGGCAAAGTAGGTTTAATCCACTTAAACATATCATTACAACCATTTACAAATTCTTGTTGTTCTAATAATTATTATTAATATTTTCATATTTCAGAAATATTCCATTATAAATATTTATATACATGTATGTATATTTCACTAATTTGTATATTTTTTATATGCAGGTTCATGTCATGCAAAAGATTCGTAAAGAATATATCACAAACCCAGATTTTGACCCTGCAAAGGTAGCAAATGCTTCATCTGCTGCTGAAGGCTTGACCAAGTGGATTTTGGCTATGGAAATATACGACAGAGTAGCAAAAGTTGTGGCACCAAAGAAGGAAAAACTTAAAGAAGCAGAAGATGAACTGAGTACAACAATGTCTTTACTTAACACCAAGCGTGCTGAATTGGCTGCTGTTGAAAAACGATTGGCAGATTTACGTTCCACTTTCCAGGAAATGACAGATAAGAAAGAAAATCTTGAATTCCAAGTTGATCTTTGCGGGAAAAAATTAAAAAGAGCCGAAAAACTGATTGGTGGATTGGGAGGAGAGAAAGAAAGATGGACAATTGCTGCAACAAATTTACAGACAATTTATGATAATTTGGTTGGTGATGTGTTGATCTCCGCTGGAGTGATTGCCTATCTTGGTCCATTCACCATGGCCTTCAGAGATCAATGCACTAAGGATTGGGTCAAAGTTTGTACGGTGAGTTGTTTTATGGTCTTTGACCTGTGTCACATTTAATAGCTACTGAAGTAAACTTGGTTGTAATCTGTTTAAGCATTTGTAATAATGAACTACATATTGTGTATTTGGTATAATTACTGACCTTGGTTATTGATTTAGTGTTACAAATATAATTTTATGAGTGGAATCGATAAACCAGATATTTGTGACAGTAAATGTGTAGATTGACGTAGGCAGAGATTTAATTTCCCAAAATCTTGTCTGCAGCTACATCAGATTTTTTAACAAGTAAATAATATAGACAAGACATATATTAATTGTTGCAGTAAAATTATTTTTGTTTTTTTTTGTTGAATTACTGACCAAGATTTTATAATAGATATAAATTAATCCATAATACATATATTGAAAATTCAATATCAACAAAAGTCTTCTTTGCAAGGTTTTTGCCTAAAAAAAATAGGTACTACAGTGTAACCTGTCTAAACCGAACCCTGAATACTCTAGAATCCTGTATAAACTGAACCCTGAATACTCTAGAATCCTGTATAAACTGAACCCTGAATGCTCTAGAATCCTGTATAAACCGAACCCTGAATACTCTAGAATCCTGTATAAACCGAACCCTGAATACTCTAGAATCCTGTATAAACCGAACCCTGAATACTCTAGAATCCTGTATAAACCGAACCCTGAATACTCTAGAATCCTGTATAAACCGAACCCTGAATACTCTAGAATCCTGTATAAAGCGAACCCTGAATACTCTAGAATTCGGTCTAAACTAAAAAGAATAAACTGAACACCTGTCTATTTTAAACACAAAAGTTGGTTGTAAGGAGGTTCTGTTTAGACAGGCTTCACTGTATCATGTATGTTGTTTTTGTTCTTTCAAAGTTAATGATATTGTGTATTGTCTCTTGATAACATAGGAAAGGGTATGTATATGTTAATTGTTTTGTTTTGTTTTTGCCATATTTAGAGTACACATAAAAGCATCTCAATGCAAATAAGACCATTATTTTTAAACAACCACAAATATTTTGGTATGGATATGTTTTTGTTATTATTTTCAGAGACTATTTCTTACATATTTTTTACTTTATTTTGGCACAGAATTTGACCCCTCACTAAAAACATTTTTTTATTATAATATATATATATATATATATAGTAAGGTTGACTTTTAAGATATTTGTAGATATTTTATGCCTTTAGATTAATCATAGTTCCTATAGATATGATTTCAGAAAGTTACGTCTGTGTTAGTACAACTGTTTGTATCATGTCGAATCAGTTGTGTAAACAGTATCACTATATGACACATAACATCGAGTAGTGATGCAGTGTATACAGCTGACAAGACTTTATACAAACAATTGTAACCAACACATTTATGGATATAATACATTTATCTAACATATCTAAGACCACGTTTATCTAAGACAATAGACAGTAGGTCTCATTAAAATTAATTTTTTTTAAAACAAAATCAAAATAGTTATCTACGTCACATCACAACAATCATTCAAATGTTTCATTCATCAATTGTTGTCACTGTTTGAATACACAATTGTTCTGTTATTTTTGTTACAATTTTTTTTTATCTGAAGTGTAATCGTTCATGGTATATTTCACTGCATTATGAAACGAACATATTCAACATTGCTAATAAGTGTTCCCAAATGTATGCAGACGTAATAAGGGTTTTCCCACTTTCCAAGCTGATGACGTTATGAAAGTAGAACCCCCTAGAGTACATCTTGTATCACATGAATATATCGTACAAGGGGTTGTATCAAATGGTTAAAATGCTGTATTCTATTTGATTACATACTTAATGTGAGATAATAGATAGTTATTTCCTATATGTGTGATTACAGTATTAGGTGCGATTTCACATAATTAGATAGTTATCTCCTGTCTGTGTGATTTAAGAACCTTACTTTCAGATTACCGTTAATTAGTTTAATAGCTGTGATTTCATGATTTCATAAATATACATTTAGATAGTTATTTTCTGTGTGATTTAAGAATTTATATTTTCATTTTAAAAATTACAGTTATATCTGTATATGGGATTCCAGCTTTTAGATTTATGTTTAATAAGAGGTGGAAGGAACTATGTACACAACTGGTTATGTATATGTTGACAAGAATGATCATTTTAATCTAAATTTTCTGAGTTTTTGATCAATTTGTTAAATTAAGCTTATTTCTTAGGGAGTGGGTTCACTTTAATTTATCAAGAAAACAACTTTACATATCAAGTCTGCATTGGTTATGACTTATAAAACTTATATTTTACTTTTTGTAGGAGAAAAAGATCCCATGTTCACAAGAGTTTTCATTGAGTAAAACTTTAGGAGAACCCATTAAGATCCAGGCATGGAACATATTTGGATTACCAAGAGACAGCTTTTCTATTGACAATGGTGTCATTGTAGCCAACGCTAGACGATGGTAAGATACTATTTATCATTGGTTTGGTTTGGGTTGATGGTGCTTAATGCCACTTTCAACAATATTTCAGTTATATCATGGAGGTCAGTTTTATTGGTGGAGGAAACCGGAGGACCCGGAGAAAACCACCGACCTGTCGCAGGTCACTGACAAGCTTTATCACATAATATTGTACTCCTCGCCTGAGCGGGAGTCGAACCCACAACATCAGTAGTGATAGGCACAGATTGCATTGGTAGTTGTAAATCCATTGGCAATGTGTGTATAGCATATTAAATATTACTATGGTGATAAAATATATTAATGTTGCTTTTAGCAATTTTATTAGTAAGAAAGGATATGGATGTAAACTAACATGAGAGGCTATCCACTTTTACACTTAGACACAAATTAAAGTAAAGGAACAACTTGTAGTAAGAAAGGATATAGATGTAAATGAACATGAGAGGCTATCCACTTTTACACTTAGACACAAATTAAAGTAAAGGAACAGCTTGTAGTAAGAAAGGATATAGATGTAAACTAACATGAGAGGCTATCCACTTTTACACTTAGACACAAATTAAAGTAAAGGAACAGCTTGTAGTAAGAAAGGATATAGATGTAGACTAACATGAGAGGCTATCCACTTTTACACTTAGACACAAATTAAAGTAAAGGAACAGCTTGTAGTAAGAAAGGATATAGATGTAGACTAACATGAGAGGCTATCCACTTTTACACTTAGACACAAATTAAAGTAAAGGAACAGCTTGTAGTAAGAAAGGATATGGATGTAAACTAACATGAGAGGCTATCCACTTTTACACTTAGACACAAATTAGAGTAAAGGAACAGCTTGTAGTAAGAAAGGATATAGATGTAGACTAACATGAGAGGCTATCCACTTTTACACTTAGACACAAATTAGAGTAAAGGAACAGCTTGTAGTAAGAAAGGATATAAATGTAGACTAACATGAGAGGCTATCTACTTTTACACTTAGACACAAATTAAAGTAAAGGAACAGCTTGTAGTAAGAAAGGATATAGATGTAAATGAACATGAGAGGCTATCCACTTTTACACTTAGACACAAATTAAAGTAAAGGAACAGCTTGTAGTAAGAAAGGATATAGATGTAAATGAACATGAGAGGCTATCCACTTTTACACTTAGACACAAATTAAAGTAAAGGAACAGCTTGTAGTAAGAAAGGATATAGATGTAAATGAACATGAGAGGCTATCCACTTTTACACTTAGACACAAATTAAAGTAAAGGAACAGCTTGTAGTAAGAAAGGATATAGATGTAAACTAACATGAGAGACTATCCACTTTTACACTTAGACACAAATTAAAGTAAGGGAATAAAGGTCTTGTAGCTGTTCTACATTTCACAGTCACAGTATGGATGTATGTTATCTTGTAGATGTTTTCATATTATTCTTATATATTGTATGTTACTTTTTATGAGCAGTTAAATTATATGCTTTCCTTTAAAAAATGAACTCTAGTTAACCATTTTCTTCCCTGAAATTATTTAGATGGTCTTGACATTTTTGTTCTTATTTCTTTTTAAAAAGTTTTGTTTAATATAGATGACTTTAATTAAAGAGGCTGCAGAGGTTGACATTTCAAGACAGATTTATATACATGAATCTCAATTGTCACAATATAATGTATACTTTCTATTTCTTGTCTTTTAGGCCTCTTATGATTGATCCTCAAGGCCAAGCCAATAAATGGGTCAAAAATATGGAAAAGGAATTTAAACTATCAGTAATAAAACTGACTGATGCAGATTATATGAGAACGTTGGAGAATTGTATCACTTTTGGTAATCCTTGTCTGCTAGAGAATGTACAAGAAGAATTAGACCCTTCTCTAGAACCTCTCTTGCTGAAACAGACATATAAACAAGGTAAGTTTGGACTATATACCTATTTTTTCACAATTTATTTATTACTAAATTTTATGACCATAATTCTTTAAAAAGACAAGAACCTAAGTTTTATGAATATGTTTTTTTCTTATTTTAAGCTTTAAATCTTTAAAAGTGTACAATATAATATCCATATCAATAGAACAAACATTTTCTTACGTCAATAAATGAACAGCCACCTGCCTTATTGATGTAATAGTGTTATCTCCTTGAGTGTGTAAGGTCCCTGTTTGAGTGAAGCCAAAGATTATAAACTTAGTACTGGCTGTTTCTCCATAACACAGTATTAAGGAATAAGAATTAAAACTATGATGTCAGGATATCCATGTAGAATGACATGTCTACCTGTAGGCTGTTGTTTCAGTGAGCATCTGACTCGATGTGTTGGTCTAGTACAAAGCAGACATCATCATCATCTCATCAAAAAACCAGTAACCTATTCTTGCCATGATAATTGATCTTGTTGTATATTATTTTTACTTGGCATTCAATAAAAATAACTTGTAATAATTTAACATGTTTTTATGGACATTATTGAGTTAATATCACAAGGGGTTAATCATTTATTATTTCTTAATACTCATTTTGTGCTTACTTAATATTCAGGAAAAGGAGGTATTTTTTTATAGTGCATGACAAATATAATTTTACAACTTTTTTTATTCAAATATATGAGAAATGATCACATATTCATTCAAATTTTCACAAATCACTATGCATGAATTAATTAATTATAGTAACAGATATAGCCACTTAGTCAGGGTCTGTTGGAGGCATGACAGCAGTCTAAATTATGACTCGAAAATTAATATATGAAGGCCAGCAGTTACTGTGTATTAGTCTTGATAATTACACACATGGTTTTTTTTTCACATATAAATGATACTTTTATTTATTTATCCCAAATATAATATTTAAACTCACATGACCAGTAGTTTTATTGAATTTATTGAATTATCCTGATGACAATTATGTTTTTTTATGTCAAAATTTTCATTATGCAATCTTTTCAAGCACAATGCTTATTTGTAATTTTTCTTCTTGTTGTGTAAAGGTGCATTTATACGGTCAACATTTTCTTCAAATTCACTTCAAAATTCAGCATTGCATCTATCTAAACACATTTCAAACTGCATTCCAATATACACTGATCAAATGTCTTTGACAACACATTAAGACAGTCATATTTGAGTTGGAAACAGGTGCAGAGGAAATGTTTGAAGTGAATTTAAAGGACAATTTGACTATTCAAACACACCTTAATATTTAAGGCATGATTTGATACTATAGTATTGCCACTGATACATATAGATATCTTATATTGCATCTCATTATGCCTGTAACAGCGAGCTATCAACCTTATGCCTTTAACAGCAAGCTATCGTCCTTATACTTATCTTCATATATCGGCCTAGGGCTGATATTTAATGATATTTCATTTGTAGAAAGTCTAATATGTCTTCTTGATACATAATACATCTGAAACAAAAACTGTAATCATTATAATTTATTTATTTATTTACTTGTACATGTAATACATATTGTAGTGTATAGTTTAGTGTAAGTATAATCAATTATAAAGATGGATAAGTGAATATAACAATGCTAATTTGATCATAAATTGTTATTGAATATTAAAGTGAAACCTGTCTAAACCGAACCTCCTTGGACCAACATTTTGTGTTCGTAATAGATAGGTTTTCGTTTTATGCATGTTTAATTAACAAAGATTTCCTACTTTGAGACTTTTTTTATAGTTTGCTTTATACAGGATTATGATTATTCAGGGTACGGTTTAGACAAGTTTTACTATATAATAGAGAATTAGTGACAAAACAATACTACAGACTGATAGATCTTTCTCAATCTAAATGAGCTCTTCAATGTAGAGACAACTGCATCGGTAGTGTAATGGTTAAGGAGCATGCTATCCTCAAATGTGGTAGATCGTGTACCCTAATTCTGGTCAGGTCAAACCAAAGACAATAAAATTGGTATTTGCTGTTTCTCTGCTAAGCGCACAGCATTAAGGAGTAAGAGCAAAGACTCATTGGTTCGGAATCAGGATAATATGTCTGAGTGGAGCAACATGTGTACCTGTGTACTGTTTTTTCAGTGAACTAGCACTGTAAAAATCCAACTAAGTGTGTTGGTTTAGTACAAAAGGAACACCGTCATTGTCTCATCAAAATGTTCTTGCCATGATATGGCTGAAAAATAGCTCACTTGGCATTAACAACCACTAAATATAGAGACAAAAAAGATTTATGGAACAGTTACTTTATTTGTTTTATGTAATATATAATTTCATTTGTCTGTAGCAATATCCACCAATGTTCAATGGTCATTTTTTATCCTTGATTAACAGAATTCAGGGGACAGAACTTGTCACAAATTCACTGAATTCAGGGGACATAATTTGTCACAGATTCACAGAATTCAGGGGACAGAACTAGTCACTTTGTGACAAAACATGATGTGACAATTAAATCATTTTATGAAATCAGCAAAACTATTGACCAATAGTATGAAAGTTTAAGCAGTGATTGTCAACAATTCCACCAATCTCAACAAAACAAACAATCGTGAAGAGAAATCGTTAGATATTAGTTATTTTTGTAAATGCAATTTGAAAAAATCCACATCAATACCCATTTTTATAGACCATATAGCATTAAACAAAACATCAAGAAAAAACCCATTGTTTTTAGTCCTGTCATGTACTGGTACACACATTATAAATTTTTTTCTATTTCAGCTGGCGTTGACATGATCAAGCTTGGTGAGAATGTGATAGAATACAGTAAAGATTTCCGTTTTTATATTACATCAAAACTAAGAAATCCTCACTATCTGCCAGAGGTAGCTGTCAAAGTATCCCTTCTTAACTTCATGATCACACCTGAGGGTCTAGAGGATCAGCTGTTAGGAATTGTTGTCGCTAAAGAAAGGTAAAGAAAAATAATAATAATATAAAACATACGGTACCAAATTACTACAACAATTTTAGACATAAATTGTAAGACATTTGAAAAAAAACAAAGGCAACCAAACAAAAAACATTGCTGGTCATTTACTGAACATGGTTGTGGCATGTTGGGTTTATTTTTTAAATTAAATGGCATGTTGAATCAAGTTTAAATAAGAATAATATTAATTTAATTTTTGTATATCATTACATAATAAAGATCTCATTTTATCATGATTCAGTATTAGTAAATATTCAAATAATTATTTTGTTCTGAAAAATGTGAATTTGAGAGTAAAAAAAACCACTACGATACTTTTAAAAGATATGCTTGAAGAAAACGACGTCTGTGTTTTTTTTATATCAATGCATCTTTTCTAAACTAAACTATTTGTTTTTAATGACAACAACTAATTTTCAGGCCTGAATTAGAAGAAGAAAGACAGGCTTTAATTGTACAGAGTGCTGCTAACAAGAAACAACTGAAGGAGATTGAGGACAAGATCTTACATACATTGTCAGCCTCTGAGGGAAATATCCTGGAAGATGAGACAGCTATTCAGATTCTAGATTCCTCAAAAATATTGTCTGATGAAATTTCTAAGAAACAAAAGGTAGGCAAAATTAATTTATTAGTTAATTCTGTCAATTCTCTATTTTTTATGCCTTCTTATTACAATGTATATAACCAGTGACGTTTTTTTTTATATACAGAAATCCCAGAATGCATTATTTTCTGATATGGTAAAGTTAAAGGAAGTCAGTCATATATTTTTGCATGTAGTAAAACAGTTATTAGGACATAGCTTGCCATACTTTCATGAGATTATTACTTAGTTTAAGCACAAACTTAAACAAATAAGTTTGAACTACTTGGCTTGTTTTTAAATATTGGAAGATTAATGTTCTTAATGATCAAGTCTTGAACTGGCGGGGGAGGGTACTTTCTTAAAAACTATATGAGAATTAATTTTCACTCATACCCATGCCAAATATGTTTACTATTTTGAAATGGATCAATTATTAAAATAAACTGTTTACTATTTTGAATCTTCAATTTATAATTGGCTTTGGTTTGATGTCTAAATTAAATCTTTTATCAGATTGCTGAAGAAACAGAACAGAAGATTGATGCCTCTAGAATGGGATATCGTCCAATTGCCAAACATTCATCTATCCTGTTTTTCTCAATAGCTGATCTTCCTAACATCGACCCTATGTACCAGTATTCTCTGACCTGGTTTGTCAACCTTTATGTTATGTCTATACATGACAGGTAAGAAAAAATTAGTAAAATACATTTAATTTTAAGGCTATACTAAATAAAAGTTGGTTTCTCAATCCACTTTGATTGTTGTTTAAGAAATATACAATATACATACATTGTCGGAAAATAAAAAAATTATTTATACGAACTTTAGAAACAGGTAGAAAAACGAGCCTTTGGTGAGCTTTCCTGACCTGTTTCGCAGCGAGTGCAAATTAATTTTATATTTAGCAAAAATGTACGTATAATGTGTTTATCCTGCAATATCAAAAATCCAAAGCAACCTCCAAATTGTCTGAAAATAACTGAAGCAAGCGTCATTCTAATCGTTTTCAATGGTGTTTGTGACGTCAGCGATTATACTGTTAACATTTCTTTCTGTCGCTCTACATGAATCAGATACCAGAAATACATTATTAGATCCATGACCTATTTACACTGAAGTTTATTTGACCCCCTTTATTAGTATTAAAAATCACAAAATTGCAGGATAAAATAAAGTACCTGGTACCCCATGCATAACTAATTATTACAAGTGACACTTGACTCACATGTTTATTACTTTCTATCAGTTACAATTGTCTTCATGATTTTGTCAGTGAATCGTCATCATGAATGCAAAGCAATATCCTGTTTATGGAATTTAACGGCAGAAACAGATATATGTATTTTTCCCATGAATATTCGGGATTGAAAATATATATTTAATTTGCTTTGCATTATGATAATTTGAATTTATTTAGTATTTGTTTTATGAAAAAAATATTATATGTTTTAACTAATATTTAAAATAACTATGAATATAAAGAGAAATGCTACCATATAATTTCTTCAACATGTATTGTAGTACAAAATGTATATTGAAGAAATGCTACCCTATAATTTCTTCAACATGTATTGTAGTACAAAATGTATATTGAAGAAATGCTACCCTATAATTTCTTCAACATGTATTGTAGTACAAAATGTATATTGAAGAAATGCTACCATATAATTTCTTCAACATGTATTGTAGTACAAAATGTATATTGAAGAAATGCTACCATATAATTTCTTCAACATGTATTGTAGTACAAAATGTATATTGAAGAAATGCTACCATATAATTTCTTCAACATGTATTGTAGTACAAAATGTATATTGAAGAAATGCTACCATATAATTTCTTCAACATGTATTGTAGTACAAAATGTATATTGAAGAAATGCTACCCTATAATTTCTTCAACATGTATTGTAGTACAAAATGTATATTGAAGAAATGCTACCATATAATTTCTTCAACATGTATTGTAGTACAAAATGTATATTGAAGAAATGCTACCATATAATTTCTTCAACATGTATTGTAGTACAAAATGTATATTGAAGAAATGCTACCATATAATTTCTTCAACATGTATTGTAGTACAAAATGTATATTGAAGAAATGCTACCATATAATTTCTTCAACATGTATTGTAGTACAAAATGTATATTGAAGAAATGCTACCATATAATTTCTTCAACATGTATTGTAGTACAAAATGTATATTGAAGAAATGCTACCATATAATTTCTTCAACATGTATTGTAGTACAAAATGTATATTGAAGAATTACCACAAAATCATTTAAATTTGAATGGTTTTTAGTATTTGTCTTTTAGTAAGATGAAGAATTCAATGAAAAATTTTATTTAGATATAATTGTATATTATAATGTCAAGGATGATTGAAAGGTTCAAAAGTTCAAATTTTATATGTAAGAAAAAAAGTGATTTGTTGAAATATTAATAAAGTCAGATTATTATTTTTTATACCCCCCGCAACGAAGTTTTAGGGGGGTATACTGGTTTCACCATGTCCGTCCGTCTGTCCGTCCATCCGTCTGTAGACAAATCCTATGTCGTACGATAACTTGAATTGTGTTTCTTAGAATCTTTTAAAATTTTATCAGCTGTTTACTGGTGAAGAGAGGACGATCCCTTTCATTTTTGACGATTTTCACTTTTGCCGTTCCAGAGTTATTGGACTTGATATGACGGAATATAGGATTTTTACCCTATGTCGTATGATAACTTGAGTAGTGTTTCTCAGAATGTTTTGAAATTTTATCAGCAGCTTACCGGTGAAGAGAGGAGGGTTCCTTTCATTTTTGGTCGGAACAATCCGTAATGTTTTGGTTATGGAAATAGGTTTGACATATCTTAGTGAGCAGTGCTCACAGTAATACTAGTTTTTAATTCTGAAAGAAAAGTGAAATATCAATTTTTTTAAAGAAATTTTGAAAGACTTAATACTAATTACTTCATCAAGCTAACTGTATATTATTGAAATGAATTAATATAACCATAATTTTTTTTATTTCAAATTAAATATATAAAAATATGAATATCATATAAGATGCAGAAATTACCTTCAACTAAATTGAAGTTTGTCAAACCAAAAATATAACACATGTCATACACTTACACATTATATGTAGCATCCCACGCCACGATATAGCTGAAATATTGTTGAAAGTTAAACACGGTAAACCTACCAATGTAACACCCCAATATTTAAACATATGCATGTTTGTATGTACATTTGTATATATGATTTTTTTTGTTTTATGTTATAATTTTATTTGAAAATGGAAAAAACAACAAGTTTGTTTTTTATAATTAATATTTAAGATACAATATTGTTTGTATACTTTAATCTCCATAAATAATATGATTAAGTAATTCAGCAATACACATCCTTTGTTTACAGCAATAAATCCAAGATTCTGGAGCGACGCTTAAGATATCTGAATGACTACTTCCAGTTTCAATTATATGATAATGTTACTCGCTCATTATTTGCGCAACATAAACTGGTATTTTCATTCCTGCTATGTGCTAATCTTTTGTTGTGAGTATAACAAAGCAGTTGGATCTTTATTTACTCAGAGCAACTTGGTAGCTTGTATATATGTATTATAGGAATCTTGTACACAGAGATAGTCATTATGGTTTACCGTTTGGAAGATATTTGGCTGAAAGAAAATTTTATGAAAAAATTTACCAGAATTGCAAATGTTCAATTTTATAGTAATTTGTTTGATAAATTGTTCAAAAAAAGTTAGATACTAAGGGAGATAATGTTTTAAATATTTTATAATCTAATGTTTTAACTAAGCTAAAGACTTCCATTAGGTAAATCATTATATATAGCTCTGCAATTTTAGATATAGTCAGAAATTTGTACATAGCAACACTTTAAAGAAGCTAGTTACAATTGCTAATCTGACCAGAAAACAATGACATCTATTTAGATTTTTCTTTCCACAAACTTTTAATTTAATTTAAGTTTTTCACATAAAAACATTTTAATATTTTAAATATGGACAGATTTGTCAGTTGTGACTTGCTTCTTGTCTTACAGAAACTAGTGACAGTCTATTTGTAGCACTTAGTTGTTGCATGAAAATGTTGTAATGGGAAGACATCACTGGTGTAGAAAAAAAATTCTTGTTAGCATGCTCTTTCAGAAAATTTCACAATGTTGTGGTTTCTTCGATTTCAGCAACAAATCCAAGATCCTGGACCGAAGATTACGATACCTATCTGACCACTTTACTTACAGTTTATACTGTAATGTCTGTCGATCACTCTTTGAGAAAGACAAACTTCTCTTTTCTTTCGTTCTCAATTGTAATATAATGTCGTAAGTATGGCTGGTCCATCTAGACCATAATATGCTGTGTGATCCTATTAATTTAATTTTTGTTTGTTGGTGTGTGTTTTTATGACAATTATTTGGTTTATTAAATTGCTTGATATGATTTTACCCTCACATTTCATAATTTTTTTAACATATTGAAAAAAATTAATGCTTTTTTTTTGCATGAGTTTTATAAATACAAGGTTTGCATGTTATTCTTTGCTCTTAAAAATTGACATATTTATGTGAAATAGGCTTTTAGCTGTAATATTATTTCATTCATTTAAGTTTAGTCATACCTATATGATTGGAGTTGGGTCTTCTTACAAAAATAAATAACCAATGATTGATTTTACCTATTTAGAAAAAGGATATTGTTATGTGTGTGAATTAAAAACCTTGTTTAGATTTTATTCTTCCTTTGTCAGTTTCTGGTGATTTGATTCTGGAAAAATATTAATCCATTTTTCTTCTTCAAATATTAAAAAAAATCTTCTTTTTATTAATATTATTATTATTCTGAATACAGTGAAACCTGTCTATAAGAGACTAAACCTTTTACCAACACAACATAGTCTTATAAGACAGGTGGTCTCTGAAAAGAGGGAAGTAAAATATAAATAATAATGAATTTAACATTTTATAATATTCCTACCTTAGAGGTAAATCTCTTAAGACCAGTTTCACTGTAAATAGAAATGTTGTTTTTATCTTCTAATTGTATTGTTCATTTCTTTAAAGACAACTACAGAAACAATAGGTTATAGGAGTGGTCATTGATGACCCATTTCAAGGCAATGTTTTCTGGTTCTATCCATGATCTCCCCTTTACCTTTTGGCAATCAAAACATCTGTCCATACACTCGTTACAATGCCACCTTATACCTTATTGATTTATTGTTTGTAAATTTGTTCTCATTATTGTAGCTGAAATACTGCTCACTTGATATTAAACAATCAATCAATTAATTCTTGCACCTTTTGCATGCCATACATTTCCATCATTTACAATATGTTCATTGATTGATGTATTTTTTCAGTGTTTCATGTTATCCAGAACAATATTATAAATATTTATTATATAATAAGTTTTTCATTAACTTTTTAGCAGTTGTATTTATTTTTAATTTTCTTAATTTAATTGTCAAATAAAATAATTTTCATTATGATATATAAGAGACATAAAATTTATTAATATAATATTAAATAATATGGAAAGATTATTTTAAAAATATAAAAAAATATCAAATAAGGATTGATTTTTTTTTACTTCGTAATTATGCACAATGTGAAGTAGATTTTAATATACCAGTAATATACCAGTACCTAAAGTTTTTTTCTTCAAATTTTGTATACAACTGTTCTGG
This sequence comes from Bathymodiolus brooksi, assembly GCA_963680875.1. NCBI lineage: Eukaryota > Metazoa > Mollusca > Bivalvia > Mytilida > Modiolidae > Bathymodiolus > Bathymodiolus brooksi. The sequence goes on along the minus strand of OY804575.1, from coordinate 15,853,526 downwards.
TCAACACTAAAAACAAATAGTTGATGTAATTTTTGTTTGTTTTTTGTTTTGTTTAGATCAAAGAATGAATTGAACCATGATGAGTACATGTTCTTCTTGACTGGAGGTGTTGGTTTGGAAAATAAGTTGGCAAATCCTGCTCCAACTTGGCTAACAGACAAGAGCTGGGATGAATTGTGTCGTCTGGCAGACCTAAAAGCTTATAAGAAATTAAGGTAAGAATTTACGATTTTCTGTTTGCATTGTTACATTATGATTGCAATACTAGACAATAGGTTAATGTTATTAATAAACAACATTAACTCCTATATTAGGGTTGATGTTTCATCTATAGCTCCCAAATTGTAAAAACTTTTACCAGTAGTGTATTGGTTCAGTCTATTTTTAATATACAGTAACAACTGTATCATGTGACCTTCCAAGTGAACATTAAAAAGGGTTACATAAGACATGTGGGCGTTAAATACAGGTGTAATTATCCCCTCGCCAACGAAGTTGCGAAGGGATATACGGTAGTAATGCTACCGTCCGTCCTTCCGTAACATCCTTGTGAACACTCTAGAATCAACATCCTTCAATGGATTTTGACCAAACTTGGTATATACTTAGTCCTTAAGAGAATCTGGAACCCTATTGATTTTCAAGGTCAAAGGTCAAGGTCACCAGGTCAAATTTTACCGTGTGACATCCTTGTGAACACTCTAGAATCAACATCCTTAAATGGATTTTGACCAAACTTGGTACATACTTAGTACTTAAGACAATCTGGAACCCTATTGATTTTCAAGGTCAAAGGTCAAGGTCAGCGAGTCAAATTTTTACTGTGTGACATCCTTGTGAACACTCTAGAATCAACATCATTCAATGGATTTTCACCAAACTTGGTACATACTTAGTCCTTAGGAGAGTCTGGAACCCTATTGATTTCCAAGGTCAAAGGTCAAGGGGTCAAATTTTTACCGCACAACATCCTTGTGAACACTCTAGAATCAACATCCTTCAATGGATTTTGACCAAACTTGGTACATACTTAGTCCTTAGGAGAGTCTGGAACCATATTGATTTTCAAGGTCAAAGGTCAAGGTCACCGGGTAAAATTTTTACCGCGTAACATCCTTGTGAACACTCTAGAATCAACATCCTTCAATGGATTTTGACCAAACTTGGTACATACTTAGTCCTTAGGAGAGTGTGGAACCCTATTGATTTTCAAGGTCATAGGTCAAAAGTCAATGTCACCGGGTCAAATTTTTACCGCATAACATCCTTGTGAACACTCTAGAATCAACATCCTTCAATGGATTTTGACCAAACTGGGTACATACATAGTTCTTAGGAGAGTGTGGAACCCTATTGATTTTCAAGGTCATAGGTCAAAAGTCAATGTCACCGGGTCAAATTTTTACCGCATAACATCCTTGTGAACACTCTAAAATCAACATCCTTCAATGGATTTTGACCAAACTGGGTACATACATAGTTCTTAGGAGAGTGTGGAACCCTATTGATTTTCAAGGTCAAAGGTCAGGGGGTCACATTTTTACCGTGTAGCATCCTTGTGAACACTCTAGAATCAACATCCTTCAATGGATTTTGACAAAACTTGGTACATAATTAGTCCTTAAGAGAATCTGTAACCCTGTTGATTTTCAAGGTCAAGGTCACAGGGTCAAATTTTTAGGTGAGGGGATATGCCACGCTTTGCGTTGCCCTTGTTAATATTAAATGTACTGTGCAGGAAGATTAAAATAAAGGTCACATAATACAAGTTACTGCTTAATAAAGGTGGTCACTACAGCAAGTTTGAGTACCAGTATTTATGTCAGTCAATTTAAAAAAAAAAGTACCAAAATTCCAAAGCAAAAAATAATTCTTAAGATCACCTAAAAATTAGATACTGCTATTCAGACCTGTATACATGGATACTTTTGTTTACAATATAATTATAAATTTTCTTCTCTTATTTGTAGTAATGGGTATGTATATGTTTATTTGTAGTAAAGGGTATGTAAATGTTTATTCAAATGTTCCAGTTTTTATTTCAATTTTTTTTTATCAAAATTTTGTTATTTTTATGTCCCTGTCAAAAGGTGACAGGACAGTAAGTGTTTCCCATGTTTATTTAAAGTTTTCAGTTGTATAATGATACTGGTCAAGAACCAATTATCGTCAAATTGCATGCCACGTGCAAACGCCTGAGAAATTTTTGACCAATTGTTGAAAGACATTTGTGACAAGTTGAGAGCTGGACAACAAAATTATATGTTTGTATCTTTGCATATTCCAAAGAAATCAAATAAAACCTGATCAGAACCCATAAATATATATATAAAGAACACGCGGGATCACATGGACGGAAAATCTAAAAAATAAAAATGGACATCTTGAAAATGAAACCTTAACTCAACACCCAAGGAACATTCCAAAATCATCTTTTCCAAATATTATCAGTAAATTAACACATGTATCCTGAATACACACAAGTCCTTATGTTTGATTCATGGTTTCTATATCTAATTAATTATCGTTTTTGTGGTAATGGGCATCTCTGCATTTTTGGCTACTTTGAAAGGAAAAAATAGCAAATGGATCTACTAAAGTTCGCTGAACACTGATAACACCTTAGTTTTTTATTTTAAGACCTTTTCCTTTACCTGCGCTGCTAATTTTAATTTCATTTTCTACATCTAATAAGATGGCGATAATTGGTACTGTCCCCTTCCGGCTAACTGACAAAAATCAACAACTTTACAAAAGGTCCCTTATATGCGCGTGCACAGGAAAATTAAAAATATTTCCATCGAAGGTTAGTCTTAGGGTAACATTTAAAATAACTGGGTATTTAAAAGGATGTACTAAATGATCTGACAAAAACAAGCAAAAGATGGCGATAATTGGTCCTCGACCAGTATGGATTTGTCAGAAAATGTACATAAATTAGTTCTTATTCTCCTACCCCACATTTAGTGTCCACCATTTTATTTTTACTTATACCTTCAAAGATTATTACTTATATCAATGTTGTGATATGAATATTTGTTTCTCACTTTTGAGACAGACCAGTTCCTATTTTTAGCGATGTGAGATTTTCTTATCTTGCACTAGTGCAAGACAAAAAAATCACGTGCGTTTTACCGGCAAATGCATGCTGTACAGTTTATGTCTACTGCCCCCCAATTTTCCATGCTTTTCCTTTTTAAAATAAACAATTAACCACGATTCTACTACATAAGTATTTTTAAAATCATTTATGTATTATATTCTGCTAGCTAAAGTGCACCTTACACAGTGTTTGATTCTTTTTCCAGGCTCTCTTCCAGTCAATGTTTGTTTACTTTGAGTAAATAATAGAGTGCTCTCCCTTGTTAGTAACTAACGTAAAGAAAGAAATGACCTCCCTGTTGTAGTAACATTTTATATATATTTATTAAATACATTGTACTTTATGATGAAATACATTTGAAATACTGCCGAGATACGGTTGCATATGGATAAATCAAATATTTACTTCAGCAATGGAAAAATAAATTGCGGGAAAACGCTCGATGGAATGTAAACAAAAACAATTAGGTGTTTAGTGGGAAATAAAATCAAACATCGGAAAAAGTACAAGATAGGGAAATCTCCAACACCCTTGGGTGTCGGAGATTTCCCTATCTTGTACTCTCCCCGGTGTTAGATTCTATATATCCCTATAAATTATAAAGGGTGAAATTTATTTGATGAAATATAGAAATAAAAGACAAAGATAAAACATTCTAATGCAATTATAATGTAACGCATATTTTCATTGGCTATTGAGAGCTGTCAAATCTGCAGTTGACATGTCTGAAGGAATGCTATATTCCTACGCCGAATGCACTTGTTTGTAAACAATATGGCTGACCCAGATATTTCCGACTATGAATTTGACGCTGACGACCTATTTAGGAGTTAACTGTATTGTATTTGAAAATTTCACGGCATCAATTGGAGATTTGGTGGTCGCAAATCGAGTTTACTGTCCTTTCTAATGCAATACTGAACATAAAAATGTATTCTTGCATATCCCTGGGTCTAAAAATCACAAAAATTTAAATTCCGGGAAATATTGTTGAACGACTTTGGCACATAAACAATGTGACGTCATATGAAGACTTCCAGTTTAAAATGTAAAGATCAGACGTTATTTGGCTTCGTGTACACTTCAATTTAGATAGAATTTAACTAAAATAAGTTTTCAAGGTAGTCATTTTAATTATTTTTGTGTATTGTTGTACATATGACATGTAGGATTTCACGTTTTCAAGATGGCAGATCCTTAAACAACTAGGCCTACATTACTATTTTTTTAGTGGAAGAAATTTGAAAAGTGCATATATTTCATCATTTATTTGTATGTTTTCAAACTAGTGTGTACACGTTGGGAGAATTTCATAAGAATAGGAATAAAAGTATTGTATTTGAAGAGTTGTCAGAGTCAATTGTGGATTTGACGGTCACAAATATCCGTTTTACTGGCTCAGCTCCGCGTCGCCAGTAAAACTGCATTTGCGACCATCAAATCCACAATTGACACCTCCAACTCTTCAAATAACAGTACTGTTATTCCTTAATTCAAAAGACTTCCTTTCATAGACTTAAATACATTTTTACTTACTCTGGAAATGTAGCATAACATTTAGTCAAAGATTATTATTTCTCCTGTTGTATTTTGAAAAATGGAACCTGGTATTTCACAATGTGTATTAATTTACCAATTATACATATTTAGCTCTTAATTCACCAAAGTTAACATTTTTTTTGACCATTCAAATAAACAAATTCAATGTGTTAAAAGATTTTTTTTGAGGGGTTTTTAATATTACCATTTTAAGAATGTAATCTATCTTTCAGATGGTTTTATTAAACCTTCAGCATAAAGAATAAAGTTGTTTTTTACAATATTTGTATGTCAGAAAATTTGTGTTTTAGCAGGGAATAAAGTGAACACATTTCAATCAGTCCAGGCCATGCTGTTATAAAACCTTTTGAGTGCAAGTTTTTACTTGTACTCTAAATAAAAACAGTCAATCAGTACACTGTATACAATAAATGCTGTGTTCTGATTGGACAGTTTTGGAAAATGAGTATGGAAACCTTTCTTAAAACAAAAACAATACCTGTACACATATCTATAAGTCATAGAAACTTCTTTATTTTGAATGTTTATTAGAAAAAAATATATATAATGGACTTACTTTTTTTACAGAGACCATTTTTCGAAGAATTTGGAGTCTTGGAATAAGTACTATAACTATAGAGAGCCACACAATGAAGAATTACCTGCACCATTCCAAACAGAATTAAATGATTTCCAGAGAATGTTGGTACTACGCTGCATAAGACCAGACAAAGTAGGTGTTTCTGCCAAACTATATCTTAGTTTCTAATCACCTTACTCTAGGGTTTACTCTAATTTATTTTGTCATTTTCAAAGTAAAAATATGGAATTACCTACCTATCCTTATATTCATAGAAACTAATTTACATGAAAACTCATATATTATTGCAAGAATTATTTTTTATACCCCCACTCATAGAGTGGGGGCTATATTGCAATCACCTTGTCCGTCCGTCCGTTCACACTTTCGTAACAGTTATCTCAGCTTCTACTGGAAGAAATGATTTTATATTTGATATATGGCTTTGGCATGGTGACTTGTACCGTGTCTCCCCTTTCCAGGTTTACCGCACATCTACTTCCTGTTTACAGTGCGACTTAAAATTTTTCATGTTTGCTGTAATGAAAACTTTCATAACAGTTATTTCAGCTTCTACTGGAAGAAATGATTTTATATTTGATATATGGCTTTGGCATGGTGACTTGTACCGTGTCTCCCCTTTCCAGGTTTACTGCACATCTACTTCCTGTTTACTGTGCAACTTACAAATGAATGAGTGGGGGTATTCTTAGCACGATGTAGCGTGCAACATCTTGTTTTAATCTAAACCTAAGAACCCTAGTTAAGTGTAAGGCTGTTATAACACACCAATCTTTTTTTTATTGTCCTGATATTTCACAATTTCAGTATCTATAAAAGCTCTAATGTACCAGAATGTGAATTTATATCATGCTATATTAAATTTGATCCTTTGTCACTTAAAAATTAGTATTTGTTGCTTCTCTGCTAAGCACGTTTCAATAAGGAGTAAGAATAAAGACCGGTTGGTACAACGTGAGGATAAGGTGTCAGAGTGGAGAGACATGTTTTTCTGTGGACTGTTGTTTCAGTGAGCTTAGCACTATTAAATTTCAACTCAGCATGCTGATCTAGTACAAAACAGATATTGTGATAATCTCATCATAAAGTAACCTTTTCACATCTTGATATAGCAGGAAAAAAACCAGTGTTTAGTTCCAGTAGCAAAATAACGTTTTATTGTCTTTTTGGCATTCAAGATTAATTCCTGCTATCAGTTACAGAATTTGTGAAAGTCAAACATATTAATATGCCACATTCAATAATAATGTTATAATAAATTAATTTTGAGGGGTAAATTAGCCTTGAATTCTATCTAATGTTGTTTTGTTTTATTTTCTATAGATTATTCCAGCTATCAACAACTTTGTCATGGAGAAGCTTGGTAAGAAGTTTGTAGAGCCTCCACCGTTTGATTTAGCCAAGAGTTATGCTGACTCTAATTGTTGTGCTCCACTGATCTTTGTCTTGTCTCCTGGAGCTGATCCCACCATGGCATTACTCAAGTTTGCAGAAGACAAAGGATTTGGCGGGAATAAGTTTAATTCTATTTCACTTGGTCAAGGACAGGGCCCTATAGCCACTAAGATGATACAACAGGCCCGACAGGACGGTGCCTGGGTTATGTTACAGAACTGTCACTTGGCTGTGTCTTGGATGACACCTTTAGAAAAGACATGTGAAGATTTTACACCAGAAAACACAAATCCTGAATTCAGACTTTGGTTGACTAGCTATCCATCTGATAAGGTATGGGCTATTTATCTCATTGACATCCTCAAAATTAAAAAAAATTGTAAACCATACATTAGTTACTAATCAATGCTTCAGACTTCAGTTGAATACCTGCAGTTTAAATTATCATTATCATAATTATTAGTGCTGTATGTAGACAAATAAATTAATTTGATGTGTTTAAGAGATTTTGATTGGATAAAAAATTTATGTTATTTTCCATAGACAAAATTTTTAACCAGAAGTCACATGTTGGGGTCTCAATTGGGAATTTTTTTAATTTTAATTCTTTTTAAGCAATTATTATCCGACAAAATATTTTTAGGACAAGAAAAAAATTAATTAGGAATTAATTTATAAGGATTGATTAGAATATACTTAATGTATTGTAACAGTCCTCGAAATGAAAATTTGAATTTACTTTATATATAACAAAATAAAATATGAAACATTTACTGGTCCGTACAAAGTTTTACTGTTCTTGGGCCGGAGGACCGGTGCTCATCAAGAGGACTGCATTTAGACAATTGAAACATATCCAAGGTTATACTTTGGTGATTGAAATGTGCTCAATGTTATATTTTGATGATCAAAAAGTTGCATCATTGTCAGCTTGTTATCTAAATAATACATAAAATTGATACCTTATGTATAAAAATGAATTCACAAAATGGTGTAAATTGTTTATGGTTCCCTGTTTATGGCAAGTCTTGGAATCAAAATTACCAGATCCAGGTCCAATTGGTTTGAACTACATAACAGAAAAGACACCATATTACAATATATAATCTGTTATATTTTATTTTTAGTTCCCTGTTACAGTCCTACAGAATGGAGTAAAGATGACAAATGAGCCCCCCACTGGACTGAGACAGAATTTACTCCAGTCATATCTGAATGATCCCATTAGTGATGCTGAATTCTTTGCTGGTTGTCCTGGAAAAGACCAGGTACATATGTAATAATATCATTTGCAAAAGAGCTTTTGTTTGGTTATTGGGTTGAAGAAATCCATTATTAGTATGGAACACATAGTTTGTGAATCTATCTGTACAGAAATGAAACAATTTGACCTGTGATAATATTTCTGAAGTATTACATGGTTCAACAGTTAAAACTCCACAGTTGTACATTAACATCAATATCATTTTGTTCATACACAACAGGAGCAAAAACCAAACACACTTGAAAATATACTCAGACGAGGTGTACTTGATACAACATTATGTGATAAAGTTTGTTGGTGACTTGCGGCAGATCAGTGGTTTTCTCTGGGTGCTCCGGTTTCCTCCACCAATAAAACTGACCGCTACTATATAACTGAAATATTGTTGAAAGTGGCGTTAAACACCATAAACCCTAACCAATGAAGAAGAAAAATTACACATCTGTTATATTCATAATACACTGACAAAAGTAACTTGGAATGAGATTTTCATTGTATTTTTATTGTATTTCATTTACATGTATTTACAGAACTTTGAGAAGCTGCTGTATGGTTTATGTTTCTTTCACGCCTTGGTACAAGAAAGACGTAAATTTGGTCCGTTGGGCTGGAATATTGCATATGGCTTTAATGAATCTGATCTTAGAATCTCCATCAGACAGTTACAGGTTAGTATAGGTATTATATATCTATCAGACAGTTACAGGTTAGTATAGGTATTATATATCTATCAGACAGTTACAGGTTAGTATAGGTATTATATATCTATCAGACAGTTACAGGTTAGTATAGGTATTATATATCTATCAGACAGTTACAGGTTAGTATAGGTATTATATATCTATCAGACAGTTACAGGTTAGTATAGGTATTATATATCTATCAGACAGTTACAGGTTAGTATAGGTATTATATATCTATCAGACAGTTACAGGTTAGTATAGGTATTATATATCTATCAGACAGTTACAGGTTAGTATAGGTATTATATATCTATCAGACAGTTACAGGTTAGTATAGGTATTATATATCTATCAGACAGTTACAGGTTAGTATAGGTATTATATAACTTATACAGTTAAACATAGATATTATATTTGCTGTGCAGTTAGGAGCAATAACTATTTGAGGCAGTTAAATATTGTTAACAAAGGAAGCTATTTTACAGATCTCATTGTAAAAAGAAACCTTTATTATGTAAAAATAAGATTAAATGAATTACATAATATAAATTATTTTAATTGAAATTCTCAAAATTCGTTTTGAATGGCACAACATGGTTCCAATAATTTAAAAAGAAAACTCTCTAAAAAACTCAAAATATTTAAGAAATTTATTCCAATGTTATTTTTTTTAACATTTCAGATGTTTATTAATGAATATGATGAAGTGCCATTTGATGCCATCACCTACATGACTGGAGAGTGTAACTATGGAGGTCGTGTGACAGATGACTGGGACAGACGATGCCTCAGAGCTATTTTGATAGATTTCTACACTCCGACTATAATAAATGAGGCCAGATATAAATTCTCTCCCAGCGGTAATTACTATTCACCACCAAAGATGTCATATGATGATTATATAGAATTTATAAAGGTAACTTCTGGAATATTATCTATTTGAACTTTCATTTTAAAGATCAGGGCTGTCATGGTCGTGGTCGTATGGTAGTTGGATTTACAACTACCTGTGCAATCAGTGCTTATCACCACTAAAGTTGTGATTTCGAACCGCGTTCATGGTGAGGTGTACTTGATACAACATTATGTGATAAAGTTTGTCAGTGACTTGCGACAGGTCGGTGGTTTTCTCTATACAACATTATGTGATAAAGTTTGTCAGTGTGTGACAGGTCGATGGTTTTCTCTATACAACATTATGTGATAAAGTTTGTCAGTGTGTGGCAGGTCGGTGGTTTTCTCTATACAACATTATGTGATAAAGTTTGTCAGTGTGTGGCAGGTCGGTGGTTTTCTCTATACAACATTATGTGATAAAGTTTGTCAGTGACTTGCGAGAGGTCGGTGGTTTTCTCCAGTTACTCTGGTTTCCTCCACCAATAAAACTGACCGCCAGGATATAACTGAAATATTGTTGAAAGTGGCATTAAACACCATAAACCAACCAAACCAACTATATAAAAGATCCTGATTGAGACGGTTACCTTTTTTTTAACGATGTGCTTGGTTTTTATTATTTTTCAGAAAAACGTGAAAACGAATTACAACCTTTTTTTTTTTTTTCAAGTTAGATTTCTATTCATCCTTTTTTTCCAATATTTAAAATTTAGATCTGGATTGTTTTGAAGAACTTTCACCCTATTTTGAACTAAGCATAAGTTATTTTTGCACAATAATATTACAAATAGTATGACTTTTGAATTTTACAGTAATAATAATTTATATATATTTCATTTAAGAATTTACCAGCGGTTCAACATCCAGAAATTTTTGGTATGCATGAGAATGTTGACATTTCCAAAGACATGCAGGATACCAAACTTTTATTTACATCTGTGTTACTGACAGAGGGCAGGGGATCTGGTCATGGTGGAGGGCAGGCCGATGACGGACTCTATACCATTGCTGGTGATATCTTGGCTAAGGTTTGTCATACATAATGTATTACTTATCTTGGTGTTTTATAGTGAGTGGTGAGTGATTGTTGTTTTACCCCAAGTGAACAATTGTTCAGATATATCATGGAAAAAACAAGTTACATTTCGATGAGTTGATAATGATGTCCACTTTGTACTAGACCAATATGCTTAGTTAGATTTTTATAGTGCTAGCTCACTGAAACAGCAGTCCATGGGTAGTCATGTCGTCACACTCGGACATATTATCCCGATTCCAAGTCAAGTAGTCTTTGGTCTTACTCCTCAATGCTGCATGCTTAGTTGAGAAACACAAATACCAACCCAAGATCTACCAGCCTCGAGGTGAGCAAGATAACCATTACACCACCAATCCGTTTTTAAGTTTTATATAAAGTGGGCGATTTGATTATTGAGAACTGACAGACTTCAGTGGTGAAAATATGGCTAGTTCGTTTTTGTTATTAATTAAAAGATTATTATTATTAAACAAAAATTTCGGCTAACATTGAAGGATATAATATTAAATTGTTTAACCTTATTTATGGCGATATATATTTATTTTAGCTACCTAAGAATTATGATATAGAAACAGCTACAAAGAAATATCCTGTCATCTATAATGAGAGTATGAATACTGTACTTGTACAAGAAATGGAAAGATTTAATAAGTAAGTCGCTTTTATTTAAATCCATTTATATTTTATCTTTTGAAATTAAAAAAAAAGTTCAACTTTACTTGATATGAATCCGCTACAGTAAGAACACAAATTTTTCTTAGTTAGGAATTATTGTTATTGTATGTTAAGTACAATGGTAAAACACAAAATGTCAAGTTTAAATTGAAATACAGCACAACTTTTATTATACCCCCACTCATAGAGAGGGGGCTATATTGCAATCACCTTGTCTGTCCGTCCGTCCATCCGTTTGTCCGTCCGTTCACACTTTCGTAACAGATATCTCAGCTTCTACTGGAAGAAATGATTTTATATTTGATGTATGGCTTTGGCATGGTGACTTGTACAGTGTCTCCCCTTTCCAGGTTTACTGCACATCTACTTCCTGTTTACCGCGTGAATCCATCCGTCCGTTCACACTTTCGTAACAGATATCTCAGCTTCTACTGGAAGAAATGATTTTATATTTGATTGATGGCTTTGGCATGGTGACTTGTACCGTGTCTCCCCTTTCCAGGTTTACTGCACATCTACTTCCTGTTTACCGTGCGACTTAGAATTTTTCATGTTTGCAGTAATGAAAACTTTCGTAACAGATATCTCAGCTTCTACTGGAAGAAATGATTTTATATTTGATATGTGGTTTTGGCATGGTGACTTGTACCGTGTCTCCCCTTTCCAGGTTTACTGCACATCTACTTCCTGTTTACCGTGTGACTTAGAATTTTTCATGTTTGCCATAATGAAAATTTTCGTAACAGATATCTCAGCTTCTACTGGAAGAAATGATTTGATATTTGATATGTGGCTTTGGCATGGTGACTTGTACCGTGTCCCCCCTTTCCAGGTTTACTGCACATCTACTTCCTGTTTACCGTGTGACTTAGAATTTTTCATGTTTGCCATAATGAAAATTTTCGTAACAGATATCTCAGCTTCTACTGGAAGAAATGATTTGATATTTGATATGTGGCTTTGGCATGGTGACTTGTACCGTGTCTCCCCTTTCCAGGTTTATAATTTTTCATGTTTTTACAGCATTTTCTGGTAATGAGTGTTGAGATATATACAAATTTGACACAAATGAACGAGTGGGGGTATTCTTAGCATGACATAGCATGCAACATCTTGTTATCTTTAACCTGTGAACCATTATCAGAGGTTAAATTCAGAAATATCATTCATCAAGACAGTATATAAAGTTTGCATTGAAATACATCACAATTTTTATGACCTATGTATGACCTCTGAACCCTATCAGAGGTTAAATTCAAGAAATATCAATCATGGAAACAGTATATAAAGTTTTTCTTCTCCTTTCAGTTTATTGTCAATCGTTAGAAGCAGTCTGGTTAACATACAGAAAGCCATCAAAGGTCTTGTTGTCATGTCAGCAGACTTAGAACAATTGGCAGGAAGTTTGCTCATTGGTCAGCTACCAGCCATGTGGGCTAAGAGGTCATATCCATCCCTCAAACCATTGGGCAGTTACATTAATGATTTCTTGGAAAGATTGAAGTTTTTACAGGTAAAGAGTTTATTCTTTGTGGGGAGAGACCATACAAATTATTAATGATATCACTATGTATATTTCTATCCTGGTTTTTTTTAGACATGGAAGACATTTTGTTGAAGTGAAAATTTCATTATTGTAAGATTTTATGGTAACATGATACCAAAAGAATTTCTCACATAAGTTTAGACATGTTTAAATTTTCAAAATAGTAAGATTTGTATTTAATTCTGTTTTTGCTTATTTTATTTCTTTTCAACAGAAATGGTATGATGAAGGTAAACCAACCTCATTCTGGGTGTCTGGATTCTTCTTCACACAAGCTTTCTTGACGGGCGTGATGCAGAATTTTGCCAGAAAATACACAATACCTATTGATACATTAGGATTTGATTTTGAGGTAAAGATGTGTGAAAATTCATCCGAAAATCACTAAATTTATAACAAAAATAATAATAATAAAAGAGAAATGGAATGTAAGACTGATATGATAAACATTAGAGAATACTGAAGGGGCAATCAAAAATGGACAATCCAGAGAAACTGGGGTCATAGGGTACACAAGACGAAGAAAAACAAATCAAGACAAAAACACAACATGATATGTGTTGGACACCACTATATGTTAACAAACACTAATAACGTAAATAAAACAAGTGGAGATAAAGACGAACCGAACATTGTTTTTATGCAGAAATTGTAACAAACATCACAACACAAAACTCAGAACATAAAGACACACATCTTGTGAAGTCCAAATGACAACTTTGTAAATTTTGATTACTATGTAGTGAAAGTTGTCAAAGTGAAACACTACTGGGGCCATATCCATCATCTAGATTTGATGCATTAAATTACTAGGAATGGTACAGGTCTATCAGGGGTTAAAAAATCTGCTGGTCCGAGGTTCGGGACATTTTCTAATCCTGTAAAGACCGGCGGACCAGTTGAAACTGTCCAATTATGGACTTTAATTAAATAGGTTAAAAGTCTGAGTGACAGATGTACTGCATAATGTTAATCCAACTTTGATTGCCTCTTTTAATATTGTTAACATTGGATTACGTAATATGAAATAATTGAAGATCGTTTTATTGTTTTACCAAGTGTGTTTTGTTCCGTATGAACCTCCGGTAATTAACGGAGCACACACACCCGGGATGGTTATAACAGAATAACTCAAGATCAGTTTTGTGCTTTACGAAAACGGTAATTCTTTCGATAATACTTGAGCGTATTAGTGAAGCAGCTCAAACATAAAGATGGCCCGAGTCATTGACCAGGTTTTTTTTCGGCTTGTGATACTGACAACAATAAATTACATAATGAAAAAACACCACAACTAACAAAAGGTCAAAGATATGATTGGCTTAAACGGAAGAGTACATTTCAAATATCGTGGAAGGAAAAAATTCCTTGGGTTGAGGCAAGTGGTAGGCTGATAACCATGGCGATCTAATTTCGTTGAAATTAAACTTCCGAAGAAATTTTCTGCTCTGTGTCTTTGGAAGTCTAATCTCAACGAGATTACCTGCGATCATGCTAATGAGAATTATGAAGTAAATATGTGGGGATAAATACTGTAGAATATATCCAGAATTTGCACCCAAAAAAAACAACAGCAAAAAATCTGTGCTTTATTTAAAGTACCGTACAACCAATATACGAACATTGACTGTTTGATAGCCCAGACAAAATGAAAAGCAGGTTTACAGCAGCATCTGATCAGCTATTAATTTTCCAACCTAAAATAGTCATTTTAAATAATATATGTCACTCAGTTACTACTACAGGGGCAAGTTAATTTTGTGTTCAACAAATTTTATTTCCTCCATTCCGATATTCAGGACCAGTAGATTCCTGGTGCTCACTGGTCCTGGACCAGTGAACTTTTGGGAAATTTTGTAACCCCTGCCTATATTAACCCAAAATGGAAAGCACATATTTATTGGGACTGTTTTCAATTTAACTCTTATGAGTAATACAACGAAACATTAACTAAACCAACCATTAATCAGATTGTATTTTGTGGTAGATAAAAAAGTTATCTAATGTTTGTTACATTATATGTGATAAGTTACTATGTAGGGTGGCTCATTGAGTTAGATTACCTAGCAACTCATACAAGCCTATAACCAATACGGTGTGGGTTCGCACCAGGCTTTGTACTCGACATGCAGCCACAAGTGATAAAGTTTACCAGTTGTTTGCCCATGGTTAGTGGTTCTCTCTGGGTACTCCGGCTTCCTCCACCACTAAAAACTGGTCGCCATGATATAGCTGAAATATTGCTGAAAGTGACATTAAACACCACAAATCAATCAAAATCAACTATGTAAGGAACGTGAAAGATACCAATATTTATTTAGTATTTATTTAATGCAGTTTTGTCATTACATTCTACAGTAATTTTGTAAAAATAATAACCTTATTTTTTGTTCATTATAGATATTGAAGGTTGATATGATGGACGTACACCCTGATGACGGTACTTACTTGTATGGTCTATTTTTAGATGGTGGTCGCTGGGACAGGCAAAGGTAAGTAAATGACTGGTAAACCTCAGCATTTTAAATGAAAATATCCTAAGAAGTTACAATTTGACTTCCTCATAATCAACTACTTTATGTGATAAAATTTGTCTGTGACTTGTGGCAGGTCAATGGTTTTCTCCGGGTACTCCGGTTTCCTCCACCAATAAAACTGACTGCCGTTTTATGACTGAAATATTGTTGAAAGTAGCCTTAAACACCAGAACTCTAACCTGCTACACTAGGTTTGATCAATTATTGAAAGAATTGTGAAAATACTCTATATATAACATCAATGGACACTATGTACAACCAACTACAAGGTAAGCAAATCAATGATACTTACTGTTTTATACTTTCAGGGGTGTTGTATGTGAACAGCTACCAAAGATTTTGTTTGATCCTATTCCAATTATTTGGGCTAGACCGGCCAAGAAGCTTGATATCGATAGATCTGATAAAAGATACGAAATTCCTGTTTACAAAACAAGCGAAAGAAAGGGTGTCTTGTCAACAACTGGTCACTCCACAAACTTTGTATTAGCTATGTTGATTGCTACAGATAAGCCTGTGGAACATTGGATTAAGCGTGGATTGGCACTCCTATGCCAGCTGGACGATTAAACTCAGATCCTAGTGCTGTTAATGTTGTGTTTATTTTCTATGTTCATTATTTGCGACACCTTTTCATCAACTATGCATTTTGAGTGAAGATATTATTTCTGACATAAACGTGGAAGTATTATTTATTTTAAAATTATTTTTTCTTTCTTTTTGTTAATTTTTATATTATTTATAAATATGTGTATTAATATTATACAAAAATTATATGTATTGTGCTGTGATATGGACAAATCAAACATTACTTTGTTTATGAGAGTGGTCTTCTCTTACTGTAATTGAATAAGGAGTAGGGACAGCATATCAGTTGAACTACCCATGTAGCAATGAAGAGCAGGATATTTTTAGAAGTCTGAAGTATGTTGATATTGAAAAAAAACATTATTAAAACGAATATGAAATAGTTTAATTTTTGTCAAATATTTCAATATTTGTCTTTTATTGTAATAACCCAATTTGAATGATCCGTCCAGATAATCAGTTTCTTTTGAAGTTGATTTAATTTTTTACGTCTGTTACATTTTAATCACAATATTTTACATGTATATATCATCCACTTTACAAAAGAAAATTCCATCCAAAGTTGTAACTAAATATATACATTTGTTATTTTTTGAATATATGTTATTTTATTAATATTTTTTTTTGGCATTCCATGTGTTTTGATTGACTTGAAAGCTGTTACTTACAATCACAGCTTCTTATTGTGTCTTTAAATCATAAAAATGTAGTTCTTGTTTATATATCACTCATAACTGGAAAGAATGTGATATTAGCCTGCTTTTAGAATAAGTATAAATTACAATGAAATTTATTCACTTATAATTACGAGGCATAGGAATTATAACAATAACATATAGGTCATGAAACACATTTTTTCCCAGGTTAATATTTAGTGATGGTTTAAATGTGTTTATTATTTTGTTAACTTTGAATGTGATATTTATTCTGTTCAATCTGTGATATTTGAAAATAACATCCAAGTTTTCCAATAAATTGAGTTTCACAAAATGGAATTTGTTTTATTTACCTTTATGTTATGAATTTCATACTACATTGGTGGTATGATGGTTAGCGTGCTCACTTTGAGTACGGTACACTGTGGTGGTATGCTGGTTAGCGTGCTCCCCTCGAGTACGGTACACTGTGGTGGTATGATGGTTAGCGTGCTCACCTCGAGTACGGTACACTGTGGTGGTATGATGGTTAGTGTGCTCACCTTGAGTACGGTACACTGTGGTGGTATGATGGTTAGCGTGCTCCCCTCGAGTACGGTACACTGTGGTGGTATGATGGTTAGCGTGTTCACCTCGAGTACGGTACACTGTGGTGGTATGATGGTTAGCGTGCTCACCTCGAGTACGGTACACTGTCGTGGTATGATGGTTAGCGTGCTCCCCTCGAGTACGGTACACTGTGGTGGTATGATGGTTAGCGTGCTCACCTGGAGTACGGTACACTGTGGTGGTATGATGGTTAGCGTGCTCACCTCGAGTACGGTACACTGTGGTGGTATGATGGTTAGCGTGCTCACCTCGAGTACGGTACACTGTGGTGGTATGATGGTTAGCGTGCTCACCTCGAGTACGGTACACTGTGGTGGTATGATGGTTAGCGTGCTCACCTCGAGTACGGTACACTGTGGTGGTATGATGGTTAGCGTGCTCACCTCGAGTACGGTACACTGTGGTGGTATGATGGTTAGCGTGCTCCCCTCGAGTACGGTACACTGTGGTGGTATGATGGTTAGCGTGCTCCCCTCGAGTACGGTACACTGTGGTGGTATGATGGTTAGCGTGCTCCCCTCGAGTACGGTACACTGTGGTGGTATGATGGTTAGCGTGCTCACCTCGAGTACGGTACACTGTGGTGGTATGATGGTTAGCGTGCTCCCCTCGAGTACGGTACACTGTGGTGGTATGATGGTTAGCGTGCTCACCTCGAGTACGGTACACTGTGGTGGTATGATGGTTAGCGTGCTCCCCTCGAGTACGGTACACTGTGGTGGTATGATGGTTAGCATGCTCACCTCGAGTACGGTACACTGTGGTGGTATGATGGTTAGCGTGCTCCCCTCGAGTACGGTACACTGTGGTGGTATGATGGTTAGCGTGCTCCCCTCGAGTACGGTACACTGGTGGTATGATGGTTAGTGTGCACCCCTCGAGTACGGTACACTGTGGTGGTATGATGGTTAGCGTGCTCACCTCGAGTACGGTACACTGTGGTGGTATGATGGTTAGCGTGCTCCCCTTGAGTATGGTACACTGTGGTGGTATGATGGTTAGCGTGCTCACCTCGAGTATGGTACACTGTGGTGGTATAATGGTTAGCGTGCTCACCTCGAGTACGGTACACTGTGGTGGTATGATGGTTAGCGTGCTCACCTCGAGTACGGTACACTGTGGTGGTATGATGGTTAGCGTGCTCACCTCGAGTACGGTACACTGTGGTGGTATGATGGTTAGCGTGCTCCCCTCGAGTACGGTACACTGTGGTGGTATGATGGTTAGCGTGCTCACCTTGAGTACGGTACACTGTGGTGGTATGATGGTTAGCGTGCTTACCTTGAGTACGGTACACTGTGGTGGTATGATGGTTAGCGTGCTCACCTCGAGTACGGTACACTGGTGGTATGATGGTTAGCGTGCTCACCTTGAGTACGGTACACTGTGGTGGTATGCTGGTTAGCGTGCTCACCTCGAGTACGGTACACTGTGGTGATATGATGGTTAGTGTGCTCACCTCGAGTACGGTACACTGTGGTGGTATGATGGTTAGCGTGTTCACCTCGAGTACGGTACACTGTGGGTTCCGGCCCCAGTTGGTATAAAATTGGTATGTGTTTCTTCTCCGCAAACATGCTAATCAGATAATGTCTCAGAGTGGGGCGACATGTCTATCCGCGGACTTTTGTTTCAGTGAGCTAGCACTATAAAAATCCAACTTAGCGTGTTGGTCTAGTACAAAGCGGAACTCGTCATCATCTTATTGAAAATTAACTTGTTTTCGCCATGATGTAGCTGAAAAATTGCTGCGTTGGTGTTAAATAACAAGCACTCACTCATTACCATAATTTATTATGAGAAGTTCACCTGCATATAAATATTTACTGTTGTTGATTTGTTTAGCAAGAATGGATTACATAGCATAATTAAATTGACAGGTTATGTCAAACAAGCATTTGCCAGCTGCACAATTTTACATCAAACTGAAATACCATTCAACATATTTGATTTGTAATATGTTGTAATTTATCATATCACTGATCATATATATTTTTAAAAAAAGGTCGGGAAATGGATCCTTTTTAGTTCGACTGGCATCCATCGTTCATTCACTTTTCACCATTTAATCTTCTGCAAAACTGCTCTATCACATTAATACCAAATTTGGCAGGGACGTTCCTTTGGAAGAAGAGATTCAAATCTGTACAAATGAAGTTGAAGAATAATTATAGCTGTTACATGGTACAACATAAACCTTTTTACGAGGTGAACATTCAGGCTCATGTGAGCCTCTTGTTATTATCACTGTTTATTTTCATAGTCAAATACCAGGAGTCCTACATATATATTTGGGCATCACCATTTATTTTTACAGTCAATTACATGTCATGATTTATAACCATCCATTTTTTAAACAATTTGAAAAGACTGCTCCTTTTTCTATTCTTTCTCGACCAGTACACGACATAAATTGACAATTCAATTTTATTGACTAATTGTTGATTAATGTCAAGTAATTAACCTGTATTTCAAGTATATTGGTAAGAGAACAAATTTACAAACACATCAGCATACAGGTGAAAATACTTCTCTGTGGTGGATTTATGGATTCATTTATTGCCAAATGTAAGAGGATATAATGCCTGGTTAGATTGGAAGGTTATCCTGTTGCTCATAATCTCGTAACCTTTTAGCAAGTTTTGAGAGAATATTTGGGGAAGTTGATTAATACAAACCAGGGACTCAACGAATCCTGTAACCACTCACCTGCAAACAATTCCATTTTTATTTCAAAGAAAGAATGAACCACCTAAAACTCCACACATTTTATATCTGCTCACCTGCCCTCTGAGAGTAATAGGTTATATTACTCCCAGCCTAGTGTTGAACAAACAAACAAAAACACAAAATTTCAACAACCAGTGATCAATCATGTGTTGTATGTTAATGGGTGTTGTAGTTTCTTAGAAGACTGTCTTGCATGGTCCAATGTTAAAACTTATGTTTTATGGTGGCCTCTACCTTTCATTTTCTCACATGGTCCAATGTTAAAACTTATGTTTTATGGTGGCCTCTACCTTTCATTGTCTCACATGGGCCAATGTTAAAACTTATGTTTTATGGTGGCCTCTACCTTTCATTTTCTCACATGGTCCAATGTTAAAACTTATGTTTTATGGTGGCCTCTACCTTTCATTTTCTCACATGGTCCAATGTTAAAACTTATGATTTATGGTGGCCTCTACCTTTCATTGTCTCACATGGTCCAATGTTAAAACTTATGTTTTATGGTGGCCTCTACCTTTCATTGTCTCACATGGTCCAATGTTAAAACTTATGTTTTATGGTGGCCTCTACCTTTCATTTTCTCACATGGTCCAATGTTAAAACCTATGTTTTATGGTGGCCTCTACCTTTCATTGTCTCACATGGTCCAATGTTAAAACTTATGTTTTATGGTGGCCTCTACCTTTCATTTTCTCACATGGTCCAATGTTAAAACTTATGTTTTATGGTGGCCTCTACCTTTCATTTTCTCACATGGTCCAATGTTAAAACTTATGTTTTATGGTGGCCTCTACCTTTCATTTTCTCACATGGTCCAATGTTAAAACCTATGTTTTATGGTGGCCTCTACCTTTCATTTTCTCACATGGTCCAATGTTAAAACCTATGTTTTATGGTGGCCTCTACCTTTCATTGTCTCACATGGTCCAATGTTAAAACCTATGTTTTATGGTGGCCTCTACCTTTCATTTTCTCACATGGTCCAATGTTAAAACTTATGTTTTATGGTGGCCTCTACCTTTCATTTTCTCACATGGTCCAATGTTAAAACTTATGATTTATGGTGGCCTCTACCTTTCATTGTCTCACATGGTCCAATGTTAAAACTTATGTTTTATGGTGGCCTCTACCTTTCATTTTCTCACATGGTCCAATGTTAAAACTTATGTTTTATGGTGGCCTCTACCTTTCATTGTCTCACATGGGCCAATGTTAAAACTTATGTTTTATGGTGGCCTCTACCTTTCATTTTCTCACATGGTCCAATGTTAAAACCTATGTTTTATGGTGGCCTCTACCTTTCATTGTCTCACATGGTCCAATGTTAAAACTTATGTTTTATGGTGGCCTCTACCTTTCATTTTCTCACATGGTCCAATGTTAAAACTTATGTTTTATGGTGGCCTCTACCTTTCATTGTCTCACATGGGCCAATGTTAAAACTTATGATTTATGGTGGCCTCTACCTTTCATTGTCTCACATGGTCCAATGTTAAAACTTATGTTTTATGGTGGCCTCTACCTTTCATTTTCTCACATGGTCCAATGTTAAAACTTATGTTTTATGGTGGCCTCTACCTTTCATTGTCTCACATGGTCCAATGTTAAAACTTATGTTTTATGGTGGCCTCTACCTTTCATTGTCTCACATGGTCCAATGTTAAAACTTATGTTTTATGGTGGCCTCTACCTTTCATTTTCTCACATGGTCCAATGTTAAAACCTATGTTTTATGGTGGCCTCTACCTTTCATTTTCTCACATGGTCCAATGTTAAAACATATGTTTTATGGTGGCCTCTACCTTTCATTGTCTCACATGGTCCAATGTTAAAACTTATGTTTTATGGTGGCCTCTACCTTTCATTTTCTCACATGGTCCAATGTTAAAACTTATGTTTTATGGTGGCCTCTACCTTTCATTTTCTCACATGGTCCAATGTTAAAACTTATGTTTTATGGTGGCCTCTACCTTTCATTGTCTCACATGGTCCAATGTTAAAACTTATGTTTTATGGTGGCCTCTACCTTTCATTTTCTCACATGGTCCAATGTTAAAACTTATGTTTTATGGTGGCCTCTACCTTTCATTTTCTCACATGGTCCAATGTTAAAACCTATGTTTTATGGTGGCCTCTACCTTTCATTGTCTCACATGGTCCAATGTTAAAACTTATGTTTTATGGTGGCCTCTACCTTTCATTTTCTCACATGGTCCAATGTTAAAACCTATGTTTTATGGTGGCCTCTACCTTTCATTTTCTCACATGGTCCAATGTTAAAACCTATGTTTTATGGTGGCCTCTACCTTTCATTTTCTCACATGGTCCAATGTTAAAACTTATGTTTTATGGTGGCCTCTACCTTTCATTTTCTCACATGGTCCAATGTTAAAACTTATGTTTTATGGTGGCCTCTACCTTTCATTTTCTCACATGGTCCAATGTTAAAACTTATGTTTTATGGTGGCCTCTACCTTTCATTTTCTCACATGGTCCAATGTTAAAACCTATGTTTTATGGTGGCCTCTACCTTTCATTGTCTCACATGGTCCAATGTTAAAACGTATGTTTTATGGTGGCCTCTACCTTTCATTTTCTCACATGGTCCAATGTTAAAACTAATGTTTTATGGTGGCCTCTACCTTTCATTTTCTCACATGGTCCAATGTTAAAACTTATGTTTTATGGTGGCCTCTACCTTTCATTGTCTCACATGGTCCAATGTTAAAACTTATGTTTTATGGTGGCCTCTACCTTTCATTTTCTCACATGGTCCAATGTTAAAACTTATGATTTATGGTGGCCTCTACCTTTCATTTTCTCACATGGTCCAATGTTAAAACTTATGTTTTATGGTGGCCTCTACCTTTCATTTTCTCACATGGTCCAATGTTAAAACATATGTTTTATGGTGGCCTCTACCTTTCATTTTCTCACATGGTCCAATGTTAAAACTTATGTTTTATGGTGGCCTCTACCTTTCATTTTCTCACATGGTCCAATGTTAAAACTTATGTTTTATGGTGGCCTCTACCTTTCATTGTCTCACATGGTCCAATGTTAAAACTTATGTTTTATGGTGGCCTCTACCTTTCATTGTCTCACATGGTGCAATGTTAAAACCTATGTTTTATGGTGGCCTCTACCTTTCATTTTCTCACATGGTCCAATGTTAAAACCTATGTTTTATGGTGGCCTCTACCTTTCATTGTCTCACATGGTCCAATGTTAAAACTTATGTTTTATGGTGGCCTCTACCTTTCATTTTCTCACATGGTCCAATGTTAAAACATATGTTTTATGGTGGCCTCTACCTTTCATTTTCTCACATGGTCCAATGTTAAAACTTATGTTTTATGGTGGCCTCTACCTTTCATTGTCTCACATGGTCCAATGTTAAAACTTATGTTTTATGGTGGCCTCTACCTTTCATTTTCTCACATGGTCCAATGTTAAAACCTATGTTTTATGGTGGCCTCTACCTTTCATTGTCTTACATGGTCCAATGTTAAAACTTATGTTTTATGGTGGCCTCTACCTTTCATTTTCTCACATGGTCCAATGTTAAAACTTATGTGACTACCTTAGATTTCCAATCAGCACTAAAACATATTGCTTAATGGAGCACAATTCAAGAATAATTAATTTCGTATTTTGGCTTTAATTGTTTCAGTAATTTTAAATATTGAATATTTTTAATATGTCTCCTTTGTTTAACTGTGTCATGTGGTGGTAGCAGGTTTTTTTTATTTCTAATGTACATTGTATGTAAACAAAAAATCTGTAACTGTAACTATGTCTGGTGATCATGGCACCTAAGAGGAAGTTGCTTTTGTTTATTTCAAATGTGTTTTCTTTCTTTGGTGATTAATTTACAAATGGCAGGTGATTGACATCATACAGAACATACCACCATTATCGGTTACTATGGGAACAGATACACAACAAACCTTTGAGGGCATTGCACTATCACATAATGTCAGCGGTAAACAAAATGAAAGCCACAGGAGCCCCCCATCTCAACACCCCAATACGCCATTCTTCCATTCCGACACCCCACTTCCACTGGCGTCAATGTGATGTCCGTAATTGCCACATCCCAACATGGAGGGTGCTGATTCAGGTAAGAATTAATATTATCGTTTTTGTGAAAATAATGGATTATTCATCGGTATTTCATGTTTTAATTGACGTGTCATAAAATATGAAACTAAAATACAATGAAGCTCTTTCGTAGTTTAATCGCTAGATGAAGAAATCAGCCGTTAAAAAATCCGGGGTGATGTGGGTAACTGAAGAAGATAATTTATCGCTGATGTCCGTAACTTGAAACATTGATGTCCGTAATTGGTATTATTCCTAAACGAGACAATAGTTCAGCAGGCTTTGAAATTCACTTTTTAATGAAATAACAGTCTATTTATCGTGATACTTGTAAATCGGAAGCTAGAATATTCTTGAAAGTCTTTATAAATAGTCGAGACTAGTCAATACCAACATGCACTCGACCACTGGACCCTCGGTTAATTGTCGAGTTCATCAGGTTACCAATTCTTTTTTCTATATAGCCAGAAGCATGTCTAGTGGACAAATAGACGAAACCTTGGTTGTGGTAAGTACCAAAAGTATTTGAAATTGACTCCCATTGCTGAAGACCGGATTTGACTCCAGCGAATTTGTCCTTGTGATAATGAAATATGTTTGATATTAAATTTATCTTTTGGTAGATCTACAGCCAGATTAAATATTTCTAAATAGATTTTGAGACGATCAAAGATTCATTTAGCTCTGAATTTAATGCTACCGCATACTGAAGGGACAGTAATAAATCAGTCATTGAAAATTGAAATTGTTGAAGTCAAAAACAGTTCTCAGCAAAATGGGAGATATATGTTGCCATTCTTTTCTAAGGAAAGTCTTCATGCACATACAACTATAAAAGGTTCACTACCATATAATGAATAAGAATATTTTTGTTTAAATTCAAATTTTATTTTCAATTTTGTTTCAACGTATTTTAACCATGTTAACTATGTTTGAATACCTTTGAAATATTATAATAAATAGTAATAATTTTATCATATATAAAACTATTTGAAGGATGTGTCACTAACCTCTGTTCACGGTAACTATGTCTATATCGAAGCCATGATGAAAACTTATAAGAAAAAAGATGTTCCATGAAGTTCACTTCAAATAACATATTCGAAAACTGTTCATGTCATCGTTGTTTAAAATAAGAACGAAACATAAAAGATCATGGCTTTCGATAACAAAGCAGTTATAAAGACACATTTTTAAATGTTGGGGAACGATCATTTAATTTGAAAGAAGTTTATAGTTTCTTTCCAAAACATTTTTTGAGTTAAATTCAAGTTAAATTATCGGTCTCTTGGAATTTTGTTTTAACATTGCATGTTGTTGATTTTATGTTATTTTGTTGCGTTACATTCAAGAAACAGTTCTTTCTAGCAACTCATACTTTATATACAATTAAAATGGATTATTAGTTTGATTCTTGAATATTTTTCCTTTTTGTTTTCTGATGCTAAGATTCGAATTGTAAGATGTACTATCCAGAATTTGTCCTCTTGTTCGGTTGTCAAATTTCAGGCTGTTGGTTTTGTTAACACTGTTAAATTTAAACCATTTCTTAGAAATGTTAATAGGAAAATATCTAATAATGCTATCCCATGATTATCTTTATATCCCTCTGGTTTCCATTTTAACCACGTCACCTTATATTTCTCAGCGTGTTCACTTCCCAGTACTTAATTTTGTAACATATAATTTTATGTATGTATTCTGTCTACAATTATTCCCAGTGTTTTGTCGGATACATGTATATAACAGCTTAATAATAAGACGCAGAAAAGGCATAATTCAACAGTTACGGACATCATTATTTAGACTTTCAGACCAGTTACGGACATCCTTTTTTACAGTTACCCACATCACTCCGTTTTTTTAATGGCTGATTTGTTCATTTAGAGATTATACTATGAAAGACCTTCTTTGTATTTTAGTTTCATATTTTATGATACGTCCAGGGGCCGCGGATCCAGAGACTCCGTTGACGGGGGGGCTCAGTTATGGAGCAATATTTTCAATAATTGATGGAACCAACTGTAGTCCCAAAGCGTACAGTAGAGAAAAGGTACAGTTATTGACTTCCTAAAGTAGTCTTCCGGACTCTCTGCTTTAACATTATGATCTCTCATTATTTGTCTCCCGCATATTCTAGGTTTTTTAGCCTCTATGTCTAGCGGTTCACATATTTTAGCACTTCTCTCAAAACACTGGTGGTTGAATTGTTCAACATTTGCTCTGCAGTCTAGTGAGCTCTGAATTAAATTTACGCTTTTTAAGGCGTTGCCTATGTCAAGTGATCTCTCTTGTAGTGATCTTATAGAGGACCTTTGTAAGTTGGAATAACTTGTGCCCGATCCAAATGTTATATAGTTAACAATAAAATAAGTTTAATCTAAATCTAGTGATCTGCTGAGCCCTTTCTTAAAAGCCAGGCACATTTGAACAATAACAATGGTTACGACAAAATCAAAGTTGCAAATGGAATTCAACAAAGAAGTTACATCAGCTTCTTCTGGTCTTTTGTATGTGTGTTTTGGCAGTTTTGTAAAGTGCTCAAGGGTTTGAGCAATAGCAGGAAAAAATCTAATCTAAATCTATTTTATTTCTAATTAAATTTAATTATTTTATATGTATTTATATTTTCATTTAGAGTTTAAAATATGCTGTATTCATATATTTTCAAAACGGAAACTCGTGTATTTTTCTTTTTTCTTTTTTTTCTCAATTTACAGGTGTTTGGTGATTATACCGATATGTAATTGTGGGGAGGGGGGTAATACGGTATTTGATATGCGGCTGTAATACGGTATTTGATATACGGCTGTAATACGGTATTTGATATGCGTCTACGCGTCACATTTCTTTGCCGGAAGACTGTATCACTTCAATCAAACATTGCGCACCGCGAATAAGTTCTAAAATGGCGACAATAGTTGAGTTTGCTTTGAAAAATATTGGTCTTTGATGAAGGTACGTAATCAGCCGACATTGCGACGAATACAAATATATTATTATTGGAAGAATATTCGAAAGTGAAATTATTTTAATACCTCCTTAATTGAAGATTTCCGAAAGTAGTTCCAATGGGAGGTATCGTAATACGGACGAGGTATGATGAAGGTACGGAATCAGCCGAAGTTGCGACGAGTGAATATTTCACCTCTGACTCCATTTTTTTCCATATTAAGTCAACGGTGTAAGGGAGATAATTCGAATTGACTTAATAAAATCAATATTAAGTCAACGGTGTAAGGGAGATAATTGGAATTGACTTAATAAAATATTGCACTGAAATTTATTAGGACAATATCAATATTGCGAGATTTAGCCTAAAATCAGGATAAACGATATTCCAGTCGACTTTAGCTCCACCATACGACTATTTGCAGACGACACCATTGCATACATGACTATAAAATCCAATGTCGATGCACAACAGTTGCAGCAAGATCTCGACAATATGGGAAGGAAAATGGAAAATGGTTTTCCACCAAACAAATGCAACGTTCTGTCTGTCACTCGAAATAAAAATCCGATCAATTTTAATAGCAGATTCCTCTGCCGTCCGACGGCTTTTTGTTCGACTTGCTGGAGCCGTGGGACGTCAGAGCGCTCTCCATAAGGAAAACAGCGGATTTGCCGGTGCAACTATGCGTCGGCACATTTCCACGTTTCGTGGCTATCGGATTTTATTTTCTATCCGAAACTCTTATATAAATCGCCTCCACCAATCATTTTTCTATTCATTCATAACCATCTTACCCTCAGAAAGTGGTGTTACACTCCATTACAGCACGATTTTTCCTTAGATCCTATGATTTCGTCATTTCACTTCCATTTATGAACGTATTCCTCTGTTTTGGTTTTCGTTCTAATTTATCTATATCCCCTTTTAGGTAGGTTCCAGATGGTTGCTCCATACTCCATAGTTGATCTTACGAGGGATATATAGGCTGTCTTTCTACATGTTTCTGGAACATTTCTTAGATTCCTTCTTAGAAAGCCCAAGGTGGCATTTGCTTTCTTACTGATGTTGTTTATGTGCATGCTCCATTTAAGATCGTTTGATATCTGTAGACCTAGGTATGGGTTGTCTTGAACTTCTTGAAGGATGTGATTATCAAGAGAGTAGAATTTATTCGATTTTTTGTTGATGGATAATATATAGCATTTTTTGGCGTTAAATCTCATGCTCCAGTCTTTTGCCCATATTTCAAGTTGTTCCAAGTCTGCTTGCAGTTTTTGGTGGTCTTTTGCTGTTTTGATTGTCCTGTATAGCAAACAGTCATCTGCAAATAGTCCAATAGAGGATGTAACACTATCCGGAAGATCGTTTATGTGGCAGAGGAATAGTATTGGTCCTAGCACAGTGCCTTGGGGTAATCCGGAGTCGACAGTGGTTTCATTTGATTTTTCTCCTTCTACAATTGTTCGCATTGATCTGGCTGTCAGGAAGTTTGTTAACCACTTGTGGATTTTGCCTTTTATTCCATATTGGTGTAATTTATGGAGGAGTTTGCTATGTGGAACTGTGTCGAAAGCTTTTGAGAAATCTAATATTGCAACGTCTAATTGGTGTCCTTTGTCCATATACTACGTAAACAACATACAAATCACATGGAAAACGATATATTTAAGCGTATTCTGCAGGACAAACAGTCCATCTACAGATCAAAGCAGAGCAGAAGGAAATAATACAGAATGTGTTGGAAAGAAAAGATTCAATGGCAGTGTTACCCACGGGTTTCGGAATGAGCATGTGTTACGTTCTCATCCCTTTTTGGACAAGGTAAGATTTTTTTTCTTATGGTTATCTGTAATTCACTATTGCTGTTAAAATCATTACCAATCAATGTAATCAACTGTATTAAATTTTATGTTACTTTAAACATATTTTATTGTTCAAAAAGACAAAAGGATAAGACACAAGTTAAACAACTTAGACAGTCTTCTCCCATTACATATATTTCAAAATACACAATTGAACATAATAATATTTAATTACACAAATTTATAGTAAACGTTTATAGTAAATGAAGGCATGAAGAAAAATATAAACAGTAAAACAATTAAAACCCTCATGGAGCCTCATTGACTATATGATCAACATATAGATAACCTATTGATACATATCGAACAGACCCAAATGCGTACTACGTGGCAATGGACATATTAACTTTCATTCATCTATTGGGATTTAGTTGCTGAAAATAGTCATGGTAAGTAAATATATTTCTATTTATTTTGTAAGATCAAATAGTCTTCAAAGATCATCCAGAGGTTTTATTTTCAATTATGATCATTCGAATACCACGTTAACATTTGTGTCAAAATGGTATACCTGTAAGGGAATTCACCTGGTTGTTTTGTTACAATTATACTGAAAAACGACCAGTATCTTTAATATATCTTTGAATAATTAAAAATATTTCACAATTTGTTTCATCTGATAGAAAATCATTTCCAAATAACAAAGTATCAACATTTATTTCTACCCCGTTCATATTCAGTATTGCCAATGACGATAACATTTTATTTCTATATACAATATAACGATTACAAAATAGCAAATAATGATCCGCATTTTCATTTTGGTATCCACATATACAGTTTGGATTTGAAATTAAATTAGTACTATACAAGTCTTCTTTCAATGAACTACATTTGTTTCTTATCCTCGTGTGTAATACACTAAGATATCTATTACCACATGAAAAGTGTGCGGATTTTTTCACATTTTGAAAATATATCTGACGGATTTTTGACTTAAAATGAGCTAAAATAGGGATTTGTCGGATATTAAGATCCAACGTATTCCACAGCTTAATAGTTGAAGGAAAAAAAGATTGTTGAAGAAGTGCAAGTCTGTTTACTTGTTGATTTATATTTTGACTGTTACGTAAATAATAATTTGAAGTTTCAGAAACTGTAGGTGGTATTAAATCTGATAAATATTCAGGTGCCAGATTATTATAAATTTTGTAAAATAATGTGAAATTTTTAACTTCTCTCCTTACTTTCAATTTATCCCATCCCGTTTCTTTGTAATTAGATGCTATACTAGCGTAACTGGGAAAACCACAAACAATACAAGCGGCTTCAGTTTGCACTTTTTCTAAACGATTTGAATTGAATTGGCCACAATTAAACCAAACTTCAGACGCATATTCTAAAATTGGCCTTATAAATGTTAAATAATTTTGTTCAAGATAGTTTCGTTTAAGTTTAAATTTAAGTTTTCTTAATACATTTATTTGTTTAGAAGACTTTTCTATAAGTTTATCAATATGTTTGGTCCACTTACAGTCATTACTAAAAATAACACCTAAATGTTTATGCAATTCAACATCTCTTAATGAAGCACCCTCAAAGTCAAAATTGAAATAAAGTTTGTGTCTCTAGAACTGAAGACCATATTTTGATTGAATTTGACTAACCAACGTTTTGACCAATCTTTTAGGTAAGCTAAATCTAAATTTACCATGTCTTGTAAAGAATCTTTGTCATTTGCAATGTGCCCAATTGATGTATCATCTGCAAATAATCTACCTAAACCAGTCATACCATCTGCAATGTCATTTATAAATACCAAAAATAATAACGGAACTAAAACCGACCCTTGAGGCACCCCTGCTTTAAGCTGACCAATGTTTGATAGAGTATCTTTTATCACAACTCTGTGTGTGCGGTTTGATAAGTAACTTTTTAATCAGATAAGCAAAATTTTATGTTAATTGTTCTGCCTTAACAGGTGCCTATGATTGGCAATATAAATTTTTGTTTGTTTGTTTTGTTTGTTTATATGCAAATCATCTCCCATGATACATTGCGGTAATCGTAGTTTTCTCGAAGTCACGTGACAAATGTTTGAAAAAAAGTCAAAATGGAAGTGAAATGACGAAATCACAGGATCTAAGGCAAAATCGTGCTGTAATGGAATGTAATACCACTTTCTGGGGGTAAGATGGTTATGAATGAAAAGAAAAATGATTGGTAAAGCGATTTATATAAGGGTTTCGGATAGAAAATAAAATCCGATAGCCACGAAACGTGGAAATGTGCCGACGCATAGTTGCACCGGCAAATCCGCTGTTTTCCTTATGGAGATCGCTCTGACGTCCCATGGCTCCAGCAAGTCGAACAAAAAGCCGTCGGACGGCAGAGGAATCTCGGACTACCACTCCAGTGAGTAGAAGAAGCCAAATATCTAGGTCTAATGCTCAGACAAGACTTAAACTGGAAAGGCCATGTAAATAACGTCTGTGCGAAGACCAACAAAACACTTGGCTTTCTACGTCGAAACATTAACACCAGTTCGACCTCCGTAGAGGAACAAGCTTATAAATCATTCGTTAGACCGTCACTTTCTTATTCTGCATACAATAAATGCGAAATCGATCAACTGGAAATGATCCAACGCAGGGCTGCAAGGTTCATCACCAACAGACATCGAAACACATCTAGTGCTGGTGATATGTTACAACAGTTGAACTGATGTAGTTTTGAAGACAGGCGTAAGGATATCCGACTTGTCAAGATCAATAAAATTGCAAACGAAAATATAGTTATTACTAAAAAAGCCAGACATAAGCCACCATTAAAACAAACACGGAGCATACACTCATCGTCTTTCATTATTCCTCCTTGTAAGAATCAACAAAAATAATAACCGTTTTTCCGTCGTACTGTATTAGACTGGAACTGGATGTCACAGCCCATTATTTCGCCTTCACCCATTGAGAATATGATGTGTTGAGTCGTATCGCTTCTCTCTAATACTGAGAAGATCACCCAGTTCTATTATATTACTATTATATGTTCAATATTAGATTACAATAATGTGATGACCAATTTATTCTAGATTCCAACGAAGACCATTTATTTCTTTGGATATTCATTATTTAATTGATATCAAATCTGCTAGATGTATCCGTTATGGTTTGCTTTATCTCAGAGTAATGGTCTTTAACCAACAGATTCTGCCTTCCTAGCTAGTAGTCAGTTATAACTACGAGCATTTATTGACCCTGCTATTGTACTGTCCATATTTATGTTGTCATTTATTTTGAATGAAATCGAATCTATGTAGGCTTTATTTTATCGTTTGTTTACATTAGATATTGCTGGTGGAGAACTAGTTATCTAGAGGGGAGTTTGTGAACCCATTAACAGATTTACCCCGCCACATCTTTGTGTCTGTCCCAAGCCAGGACGTTGATGTCTGACGTCACATTTCGTGTTCTTTTTGTGTTCAGTGAGTTAAGGTGAGAGGTGATTGTGCGCTTTGTTTATATTGGCGGAATTGTTGACCATCACTGATTAAAATTTCATTCCATAATGATATGCATTGTTGAAATGGGTGGGTGCACAACTAACTTCCATACGATCACAGCCACGACGGTCCCTTAATTGTGATATACCTGTTAGTATGGAATACTTAAAATGCATAGAACACAAATAATCATAAAAAGAGTTTGAAGATACCCAATGGGCAATCAGAATCCGTATATTGACGAAGTATAGACAACACATTGGCCAAAAGAAAAAGTACAAACGGACAAACAACGATCTACAAAACATATATATAAAACTAAAGATCGAGTAACACGAACCCCACTAAAAACCGGGGGTGAACTCATGTGCTCCGGAAGGGTAGGCAGTTCCTGCTCCACTAGTGGCACCCGTCGTGTTAATCTAGTTACAAACCCAGTGATAAGTCGTGAATGAGGAAAGGACCGTGAAGTGTTTACGACTAGTGACACAGATATTCCATAATGGTCAAATAAGTCACGGTGGCGACCGTAAAATGTTCGAAGTGATGACTTCAACTTTACCAAAAGAAACGCTTGGTTCAGTAGTTTCCTTGTTAGCAGCAACCCTCTACCAAGGAAATCCTGATAGGAACCACAAGCTCTGGAATATCGTATCATCTGAGAGATATATACTTCATATGCAGGTGCTGCTGGAATGTTGCTACATATAAATGGAAAGTTCACAATGGGAAAATTGAAATCATCTCTTTTGTCGTAAAGTTTCGTTCTTAACCGACCCTCACTGAATTCGAGGTATAGGTCAAGGTATGAAGCAGACCTATCTGTATCTGTGGTATCCCTTATTTCAAGCTCAATGGGATAGATGCGATCAACAAAATCACCAAACCTAGAATTATTTAGTGAAAGGACACCATCTACCAGTATATAGCGGAACGTGAAATTAAAGGATCGGGCTAGCTTCTTTTCGTTTTTCTTGAGAGGCTTCTGTATGAAGTCTGCCTCATACGAATAAAGGAACAAGTCGGCGAGAAGAGGAGAACAGTTTGTGCCCATAGGTCTGTTGAAAAACACGTCTACCAAACATAACAAACATGTTGTCAATCAAAAACTCGAGCAGGTTGAAGATATCAGTTTAGGATAACTTTTTGGTAGAATCAGTGTTTTACAAAATAAGATCTGTCTCTTCCTAGCACAAGGTATTTGTATCTATGTTGGCCATTCTTTTTTATGAAATACAGTTGGACCAACTCCCTTAATTTGTCCGTCAGCTTAGAGTGAGGAACAGTCGTGTAGAGGGTAGAGAAGTCAAATGTTTGAATGTTATTGTAGGAGGAGAGGAATCTAGATTGTATGTACTCTAACAGATCTTTAGAGTTCTTCAGAATCCACATCTGATTCACACCACCCCTCAAGTAGCTAGTAACTAGTGTACCAATAGCTCTGAAGCCCAGTTATGGCCGCCGATAGAATACATGTTAATAATTTGGAAAGGGGTTTCGTGGAGCATTTGGCAGACCCAGCAATAAAACGCTGTTTGAAAGGACACTTGTGTAATTTAGGAATCCAGTAGAGTGTAACAAACGTTTGCAGTTGACACTGAAAACAAGACAGGCCAAAATCATAGGTTCTTCACAAGTAGTAGTCCGAACCCTAGCCCAAGGTCACAACTCCTGAATTATGGATATTTTCACTGCCAACCGAAACTGAATCCAAACTAAAATAATTGTCATTTTTGTTGTTGCCTTGTATATAATTTGCTTATACAAAGTTATCGCTACAATTATTTCCTGACACACATATTATGATTCCGACTGTCTTATTCACTCGTGTGTACATAATGTCAAAATAAAGTATCAATGGCTAACAACAATATGGCTAATAAAATTCGTCTATAATGTTCTGAAAACAACAATAGAACATATTTCTAATCAATGTGTTAAAGCCTACAGTTTGTTGAATACTTGAAAACGTTAAATTACAGTTTATTGTCATATATAAGTGGTAGCCTTTTAAACATGTAATGAGTGAATTATATAACTAAAATTCAACAAACGATTTTCCAATAGGGTCCTTATGTTAATCTTTGTCCTGTCAAGTTACATGTTCATCATGAAAGTGGATTCTGAGACGAGTGAATCAAATAGCCGATAGACCGTATTATTATCTCAAGCAGACATATTATCAATTTCTGCGTGAAAAGAAAACCACAAACATTGCGAACATGAATACAATTTCCTCCCCTGTCAAGTGGTCGAAATAACGGACACAGACAACGACGGACAATGTTACCTATAGGCTCAGGTTGGTACCCGGTGAGAAGCCACAAAAATATGGGAATGCCCTTTGCTTTATGTCCTTTGTCACCAAGGGTCAAACGCATGTGCAGATGAATGATTTTGTTAGCACGTGATGTAGACGAGGAGTTAAGGTCCCCATCACGTTTAGGACAGCACCAAGTAGGGATCCAACGCACAATTATCAGATTTGTTGGTATTTTTTTTACTCGTGGGTTCGAACCACGCTCGGGTCAAAACAAAGACTATACAACTGGTATTTGCTTCTTCTAAGCACACAGTTTTAAGGAATGAGGGCAAATACTGGTTGGCTCTGAATCAGGAAAATGTTCCCGACGAATCCTGAGTGTGGCGACACTGATGTCTACCCGCGGACTGTTGTTTCAATGACCTAACACAAACAATATCCAGTTAAGCGTGATGGTCTAGTACAAAGCGGACATCATCATCATTTCATTGAATCATGTAACTTATTCTCGTCATAGCTGTAAAACTGCTCACATGGCGTCAAATAACAATCAATCACTCGCTCATTTTTTTTTCCGTCCGGGGAGGGAGGGGTGTAAGCAAAAAAGGTGTGCGTTTTTGTTTTGTTTTTTTCAATTTCGATAAGTTTATTATCAAAAAGAGAACCATTCCATATACATTTTGAATGTGACTCAGATTCAGATTCTGTATTTCGTTAAAAACCAAGTTACATGCTACAGATATAAAGAACAAATATCACAATTAATAACATACATAATTATGCACATAGCAAGATGGAATAAATAAAAAAAATAAAAAAAATTAATTTGGAGATGGATGACTAACCAGGAGGACCGACTTTTTAATTTTAATTTTAAATTTATTTTTCTAATGAGTTGCATAGGTTTTTAAATATGAAATTTTTTCGACAAAATGACGAATTCACCAGATGTCCATCGGCTTAAACCACGCTGTTTTAAGGCACAGTGTGGCACTTATTGATGGGTAGCACGAGTCGAGTTCGCCGTGAAGTCCATTGACCCGATTAAATTAGAACTAGGCTATAACTCCTTGGAGTCCAGTGATCAGATCAGGAAAACTGTAAAAAAAACCACAACAACAAACCCCCCCCCCCCTCCACCCAGATATTTTGACCCTTGAAAATTATCATAAATATTTTAATAAAGTGTAATGACACTTCTTAATTAATGTAATAGTCACCAACATCGTACTTGTCGTTTATCTAAGGATTACTTCTACTATACAAATCCTTGGTTTATCTTAGATTTGTTTCTTTTTTTTTATCAATTTTTGTTGTTTTTTTTTTAAATCAGTTGATTTGTTATAGCCTTTATATGTTCGATTCACCCAGGTCTTGCAGTCTGGTTCTGAAATCATTAGAATCGCGTTCAAAATAACAAAAAATAGATATTTAACGGGTGAAAAAAAAATGAGTGACAAAGTCATATTACAGTTTAACCCTAAGAAAACGGTAGTCGAAAATTGTGATTTTTAACTATGTTGGGAAACAAATGTTTCTTTTATATATATCTCTTTAAACTAATTACATAATAACTGACAAATATCGATTTTCTTCTAACATATGCAAACTCGACTTCCATATTGGTAACGTCACGTGGTACAGTGAGAAAAGTGTTGAATGAGTAAAGCCGTATAAAATACACAAATGACTTGATGGGGACATACTAATTATTGTTTAATAATTATTTTCAAACGGGTAATATGCCGTTATTTGGAAAGAAAAGTGACGGAGAAAAGAAACACCAAGGGAAGGATTCAGACATCAAAAGGAGATATGAATTCAAGAAAAGACTTGGAACGTAAGTTAAAAGCAATACACATCCACCCATTATATATCTGTTACAATATTCGTAGCGTATCATTTTATGTGTATTCCATTTTTATTTATTTTTCTCTAGTTTTGAATTAAAATTGAATGGATGATTTATTAGTGAAAATCGATTTGTGTGTAGATCTTGTTACAAAAAGTGATAAATAATGTTTCACAATGACTCGCACCTGTTTATTTATTTTAATATTTTCTCAACGAACCGGAAAGAATGTAAATAATCGTGATATGATCCTAGCATTATGAGGGTTGATATCCTGGCCGGCTTTTTTTTTTATATTAGCTTGTAAAATATGAGGAAATGATAACTCGTTGGTCAGCTTATCCCATCAAAATTAAGAATTTCATTTAAATATACAAAAAAAATGTACTAAATGCAATTAAAAAAAAATATATATATCTAAAATAAAGAATGTAACCGGTAGCAGTTTGAATCATTCACATTTTTTAGACTGCATGTACTACATGGTGTTCTCCTATGTTTTTGTTATTGACCCCCACTGCCCCATTTACCTTATTTATATTTAGGGGCTGACTGGCAGTGATCGTATGGTAGTTGGATTTACAACTATCTATGCAATCAGTGCCTATCACCACTGATGTTGTGAGTTCGAATCTCGATCAGAGCGAGGTGTACAACATTATGTAGTTTGTCATTGACTTGCGACAAGTCGGTGGTTTTCTCAGGGTCCTCCGGTTTCCTCCACCAATAAAACTGAACACCACGGTATAACTGAAATATTGTTGAAAGTGGCATTAAACACCATAACCCTTTCTTCTTTTTAAGAAAATCAAAGAAGGTTATCCATGTTTTCCTGAAATCTAACTATTAAACGAAACTAAAATACATTTTTAATTTAAACCTTATAATTAATTCATACTAAAACAATTGTAGAGCTGCACATATGAGAATCAAAACTGTAAATTTTGGACAAAAGTTCTACAAATTTGTTTTACCTTAACTGTAAAATTACATAATACAAAAATCAGCTGTCTCTGTTTTACCCTTTTATATAAGGTTGTATTTTTGTTTGTTTGTTTATGTACAAAATGTACTTAAGTTTACTATACATGACTTACCTATAGTAGTATGCAAATAAAGATTATTGTTTTACATTTAAATACAATCTATTAATACTTTCGTTACATGTATGTACCAGTATTAAGACAAGTCATTAATACACATGCCAGTTGGTAATTAAAATTTAAAAAATAAAATTACATCCTGTTTTCTTGAGAAATTCTAGGTATACCAACAGTGTCCTTTTAAATTTAACAATATCCTTGTTGTCTTTTAATTATTTGTTTATTTTTTTGGTTTATTGTTGACATGTTTGAATGAATAATTATGATTGTAATATATGACCTGTCACCAAATTTGATTGAAACAAAAATAGGCCTGAAAAAAAAAAAAAAAATACATAATCTGAACCTGCAGGTTTCAATGAGAAATGTTGGTAAAATAAAAAAAAATGACAGATTTTTCATGTGAAAATAAAAAATGTTCTGATTCGGGGTAAAAACATAGCTTTAGTCTCTGTTTTAAATGTTAAGTGGTCGGTTCCTAAAATAAAATTCTGTTTAAAATTTGTTTGCTGTGTAATTACATGAAAATTGTCCCAACCAAAAATGTTGTATTGTAGTTTAATTTAAAAAAAGGTGTTAATATCCTTTTTTGTCCTTGATTTAAAAAAGAAATTTAAAATGCTATGTTAGTGGTTGATAAAAAGATAAAATAAATTGTGTTCCTATTTACAGGGTACATACATATACATATACATATCTATAAAAAAAAAAATTGTATATCAGTAAATGTCAAACCAATAATTATTTAATTTATAACTTTAACTACTGTTATATATAATGTAAACAAGGAAGGTGGATTTCTATACAAATTTAATTGGTTACGTCTTGCCCTTTAATTCATGAAATGTTTATTTTCTAAGTAATTTTAATCTAGGAAGTTTATTTTCTTTAGTTTAATAGAATACATAATTGTTTTTTTATTAGAATTGTGACTAGATTTTAATTATTCAAGTGGTACTGATCTGGTGAATTCTTCACCTGTACTACTTGATATCATAACTGTGACAAGCAGGAAAATGATACTTAGTAGATGTGTTACACTGTAAATGTTAATTAATTTGTTACAGTTATGAGACACAAACTTTTGGTTCTCTGAAAGAAAATATGTTTTTTTTATCTCAATGTCACAACGAGTACACTATCTTTTCTCTTCCTTTTTCTGGAAGAACAAGCTTAGAACCAGTATTAACAAATAATAGGTTGTTGGAATGCTTGCCGATATAGAAGTTAGCATCTAAGTCAGACATCTCCCTAATGTCGGGGTAGATCAGATTATTTCGGGATGTTTAATTATTTGTAATAAAAACATAAAGTTACGACAGAGTAACTTAATCTAACTGTAATGTGTTCTCTCATTAGTAATTGTCTGCATGATTTATAGTGCACCTCCTGAAAAGGGGTGAGATTTGGAGCATAATATTTGCTGTTATCACATAAGTATGAATTGACTGTTCTTGGTGATACATTGTTAAACAAAACAAATATAAAATAGGCTTAAATTAAAGTTTAATGTTTGATTAAAAACATGAACTAATTTAATACAAATGAAGATATGTAAGATTAATTTTTATTGTCAAATAGTTTGATACTTTTGTGTAAATTTTCAGGGCCGAAATACTGAAAATTGTTTAAAAGAGTTAAATGATCACTCAATAGAAGTTTCGAAAGAATTTTGAACCGCATCGGTGATGTAATGGTTAGCATGCTCTCTCCTCGAATGCAGGAGATCGTGGGTTTGAGCCCAAATTGGGTCAAACCAAAGACTATAGAATTGACATTTGGTACTTCTCCACAAAGCACACAGCATTAAGGAGAAAGACCAAAGACTGGTTGGCTCGGATTCAGGATAATGTGTCCGAGTGGGCTGACATGTCTATGTACGGACTGTTGTTTCAGTGAGCTAGCACTATAAAAATCCAGCTGAGCGTGTTGGTCTAGTACAAAGCGGACCTCATCATCATTTCATTGACAATTAACTTGTTCTCGCCATGATATAGCTGAAAAATTGCTGAGTTACCGTTAAACAACAATCACTCATTCATTCGAAAGAATTTCTTGTGTTTCCTTGCTATCAATGATGTCTGAAAGGTCTATCATAAAGTCTGTAGCTCAGACTGTCCTTCAATGAGAGGTGTCTGACTTAAGGTCAAATTACCCTATATGTATTTAAATGCTGTAAGTTTTCAAACTAATTCAACTGTTGGAATTATTTTAAAATAGTTATATTGTCCTTACTAGGGTAGTTTTGTAATGTACCTCATAAGACTAGTGACATGATGTTTGTTTTTTAATACAATAATTCTGTATTCCTCCATGACTCCATCACAATATATCTCAAAGCTTTAAGCGGCCTTTTATAGTTTTACATGTAGTCTGAAGATTTTATGTGTTCTCTGTCTATAAAACAGCTATCAGTAATCATGTGCCTTGTGGTATTAGATTTGCAGTAATAAAAACATTCATATACATGTATGAACTTTTTTTTTTCACTGAATTTGTTGAATTTCAAGTCAGAACTTATTGAGAAGTACCCACTTACCACTTTGGTGTGAATTATATAGTGTTAATGATCATATATCAGGTGTGAGGTTTATACAAATTAATTTTGATGAAAAATGTGAGGTCAGTATTTAAAATGGCTTGAGACACCAGTGACAAACAAGTTACATAAATGTACTATATTCATGTTCATGGGTATAAATAAAATCTGTGTAAACAATTTTTCATGTCTGTTACTGTGTACATTTTTCCTTGGAAATTTCATTGGTCAAAACTTGAGGCTAATTTAGGTTCTTTTTAAGTTCTTTTTGTTACATTTGACCTTTAATGCTCTGTACCCTCTCCTTTTGTTTTAATAGTTCACCTGGACAAAGGGCATGCATGATATTTGCTATCAAGTGACATCTGTCACATTGCCTTTGCTTTTTTTCAGATTTTGATCTCCACAGTGACAAATAAATCAAGCTTTAATTATGAGTATTGTATGTAAAATTGGGCCTCTTGTTTTTGTTCATATTCATATTACAATGTTGAATATATTCATTTTGAGGAAATTATAATAGAAATTCTCAATAAGATGTAAAAAATGACACTTTTTTTCTCCCCAGTGGTTATAAATTTAATTTTGTCCCAGCCTAAATGAGATTACAGGTTGAATAAATCTTGTTCCTATTTGTGTTTAATCATGAGTTTGTTGAAGGCTGTATAAAAACAAGGTCCATGTTGACATTGATCAATATTGGGGCATTCCTAGTGTAGAATATGTGGCTACAGGGGAAATTATACTAATGAAAAATCAATGATAATTACTGGCACTTCTGACATGGAGAAAATTTGAATTCTGCAGGTTTATATTTGTCAATGTAGCTGTATCAATATAACTATTTGTAATCAGTGCTTATTTGTCCACAAAATACATTTTTATCTGTATTTGTTAATTACCTATCCAGTCTTTGATGTATCCATTAATTCTTGTTTTATATAGCCACACATTGTAAATGGACATGCATTGTTACCAATGTTGTTCTATATGATATCCATTATTATTACAGAAAACGGGAAAAAACACGTTGTTTTGAAGTGATACATAATCTAAACAAACTAGCATAGAATTTTGTGGTCAGATTAAGCTTGAGTGAAAATAATAATTATTATTTACATGTATAGTGTTTCCTGTCTGATCTGGATTTTACAGATATTTATCTGTTCTCAGAAATTAGTCTGTGCTTAAAAGGTTAAAGAATTTTATGGCATGATTTTCACTTCAATTTTCTTTTTTAAGTTGATTAAAATCTTTTTAATGTTCAGAGGTTCTGGTAAATGTGGAATCAACATTTTACATAAAAAACCTAAATGTACAAGTTAAGATATACATTTATGATTAGTTTTATCAGATTTTTGGCAAATTTTATGTTTATTAAAGCAGTATATTGTTCATGTAAGTCTTCCTGTTAGGTTCCTATGTTATAGCCCTAAGTAAAAGTTGTAGAAAACAGTCCTCACGATGAGAATCGGTACTCCGACCAAAGACCAGTAAAACTTTGTTCTGACTAGTAAATTTTTCAGTTTTTATTTAGAACTATATAAAAATAAATTCAAGAATTTGATTCTGACCAGTAAATTCAAATTTTCATTTCGAGGACTGAGAAAATGCCCAGACATAATTACACCTAGTATTTGTTTTGAAGTTCAAGGACTAGTGTGTTGGTTTGGTGATTGATTATGATTGAAAGTTGATTGGTTTCAATTCTGATAATCATTTGTAAAGGGCCATAATCAGTTAATCATAAAATAAGGAAAACAGGAATATTTCCTGTTAAATTAGATTTCACTGTAGTCGCCCACCCGCTCTAGTGAGACTTATTTCTTACAAGTTTCATTTACGAATTCCTTGTGTTTAATTACCATTCTAACTGAACACAGCATATAAATTTAATGCTGGATGATAATTAATATTGTAACTTTTAGGATTTTAATAAACCGATTGTGTAATCGATAGTTGATTGGTTGATCGGTTATTGCTACTAAAACATTTATTATTTCCCCTGTTTATATATTCTGAAGTGCAATATGCTATTTTTAATACACAAATAAGCAACACGTTTGTTCAAATTATGGTATGCTGGTTTTCTTCAACGTAAGTGTATGATACTATACAAATGTAATATACAGTGGAACTTGTGCATTCAGACACCTGAGTTTTCCGACATCCTGTGACATCCGACAAAAATTTATGGTCCCAAAGTATTTCTGGTAACTAAAATCAAACCTAAGTATTCTGATATCCTGTGGAATTCGACACATTTTCCTGGTCCCATGGTGTGTCGGATTAGACAGGTTCCAC
The DNA here is from genome assembly GCA_963680875.1 of Bathymodiolus brooksi. NCBI lineage: Eukaryota > Metazoa > Mollusca > Bivalvia > Mytilida > Modiolidae > Bathymodiolus > Bathymodiolus brooksi. Next base: position 15,811,239 of record OY804575.1, on the reverse strand, counting down.
TGTACATGTATTTATTTGCAAGATGCTATATAGAATCTCAATACTGATACCAACTTAACTTGAGCAAATTTAACCAGATGAACAATTATAGCATTCTCCATGGAGCCCCTGGTGTATATTTATTATCAACATGTTAATATTTCTACCATTACTAGGTACTCTGTATTTATTTAGTAGTAATTTATATTATATGCTAAATTGCAATTATATTGTGTCCATTGGGGATGTGGTATAATTCCATTTAACATAATATATTGGTCTTGAATACTCTTATATGCATGCCAGTATTATTTTCACTTCACTCATTTGCAATTACTCTTTTTTTTTTACATTTTGAACCACCAATAAAACTGACCGCCATGATATAACTGAAATATTGTTGAAAGTGTCGTTAAACACCATAGACCAACTAGACCAAAGACAAACTACATTTGGAACAAAGCATAAACAAGTATGAGATATTTGGTCAAATTAGAGACGAGTAAAAAATATATGAATTTGAATTAAATTGGCTGATTTACAACCAAATATATTAATTTTAATTGTTAAAACTTCAAACCACAACAGTCGACAGTGATTCCAGAGGTTTTTTTATTCTAACTAGACAATTAGTCCAGTAAAAAGTATACTACTGGACAGAATCATGTTTTACTGGACATTTATTACTTTGAATCTATAAAATTAATGATATAACTGGACTGAATGAATTTTTACTGGACTTTTTCCAATGTCTGACGCACCTTTAAAATCACTGAGTCAAATGTGTAAATGATTGCATAGAAAGTGATTCTGTTATCATCTATATTAGTTTGCAGTATGTCTAAACAAACATCCATTAGTGCTTTCCAGCGCTTTGATTATTGTTTGTCTTTTTTTTCACGTCAGTCGGGGAACAGGAGACACCAATTTTGTGAAAGACACATAAAATTAAGTCTATATGAAATGATAATACAATATAATTGGAAATCTTGATGAAAGTAATGTATTGCAATTTGAGCAAACAAACAACATATGTTGAGGAGAACTTTTAGAATAGATAGGGATGCTAGGAAAATTTTTAATTGGTTAGATTATATTAAAAGAGTCTTTTTGATTGGACAATCAATAAATGTACATCTGTACGGACCGTTTCAATTAGTTCTTTATTATTTTCGTTATAGAGTGCCCCTTAATTTCATCATAGAGTGCTCTTGGAGCTTAAAGCCCACATTTACACAATAATTTGATTCTATTTGGTGAAATAAAAGTTTTTCTGCTTAGTTTTGGGTTAGATCAGATCAGATTTGTATGTTACTCTTGTCTCCTTTACTGTCAACAATTCTTCAGCTATACTATATCAGCTATATTTATTGGGTGAAGAAGCAAAGATTTTTTTGTATGGTAGTTGGAAAAAAGTGAAGAGTAGATACCTTTTTGGAGCAAAATTGAAAATGGCTAAAACATCAAATTTTTGACAACTTTTTATGCCAGTTATTTGATTTATGTAAATGTAAAACTCCTTGACCACTCTTCCAGACAATTTTGTGTGTCTAATTGTATGAAGCGATCTTTTGAAATGCACAAGTGACTTCTGACAGTTGACTTGTAACCACACTTTAATTAATATGAATCCTTTTTCTGATTTTGTTTTCTTTATCTACACAGACTACAAGTCTTATACAATAATTTCCTTATTCCTCCAGCAATATAACTGACTGCCACGATATACCTGTAAATGAAATATTGTTGAAAGTGGCATTAAACACCATAGCCATAACCTTTACCCTTTTACATCTTCTACATTGGTCATTGCATATTATACCAAACGAATGCAAAACGTCAAAGTTCCAGGCATAAATTCAGTGTTTTGTCTATGAAAAAAGCTCATCAGGGACCCTCTTATTTAAAATATAATACTCATTTTCCTGTTTTAACAGTTGTATTAAGGATAAAAAACCGGCATTATTATGTTTTATTTCCATTTATTATATACTGCAAGGTCTGAGTTGGTATCTATTTAATTCAAATGTAGCACTTGTATTGATGTCTTTCACAACGAGCACCTTTCCCCTGGACGGAATGGCCTTTATTTCCTGACAAACTCCTTCTCTCCAGAATCTGGAAGAAAACACCGCCGTTCCCTTGTTCATTGCAGGGTTAGTTCTAAATTCTACTGGTTCTCCAACTTGTGGTGTATATAAATTTGGCTGCTGAATGTCAGAAAAAAGTTCTAATGGATAAAGTTCTAGTTGACGTCTTTGGAAATATTCCTGCAAGTGCAAATGACCAAATTCTGATGACTCGTTATCAATCTAATAAAATAGAATTAGTTTATTTAGTAGTCAATTGACATGAACTGATGAACTGGCAACATAAAAAATGTAAATTGAAGACGAATGGTTTTAATATGGATACGGCAAAGTCGAAATCAGTTACTAAACTGGAAATACAAAAGACATTCAGGTCAAAATCAAGGTTGACCTCCATTTTGCGGTAATTAAAATTGTATAAAAAATTGAAATTATTGTGCGGGCTTAACATAGACTGGCTAGAGCTTGTAATAAAAAAACTACGGACAGACTGACGGACCATCAGATATGTGAAAGCGATATATACAATTGGTTTGATAAAGGGTACTCAAGAAATGGACTTTTAGATTAAGGAAAGTTATTGCTTATTTTGAATTATTAACACTGAGTACCTATTGTAGTGCCCTGTTAACGCGTATTTCAGGAAACAATCCTTCATTAGCAACGGTCGGAGTCGAAAGGTTGAAAACTAAAATCTTAAAACAAATGTTGATGAGCATAAATAATCAAAAGGGACTGAAAGAAGTGCTAAATATAGTCACACCTGCCCATGCGATCATCTTTATTAAACAACCACCTGTATTTAAAAGTATTCGATAAAAAAATAAAATGTCAAGTCCGTTGGCATGTCCTTTTTGAAATAGCCTTCAAAAATATAAATTAAAATACATACTGGATAAGATTTTCTTTAGAAACACAATGACACCAATGTCCGCCCCGAACTGTCGCTTGTATAGCCGTTTGTAATAGTCACTTGCGTCTCCCAAAGGATTGGTCAAAACTGTATAACAGCATGAGTGTATTAATAGCATGGGCGTCACATTCAAAGGAATCATAAAGCAGTAAAAACATTCTTGTAATTTCCCATACATTTTGAATCGCATTATTCCCGTAGGACGTCTCATTTACAATTGCCAAATTATTTATTAGCTTATGCCCTAGAATATTTTCGTAATAAATTACAAATTTGTATTTGCTCATTTACTTTTCTATTGTTCAGAAAGGGGATTTTTATATCCTCTCTCTTTGAAAAGAACCAGTCAAATATCTACAAGCCCCAAGATTTTATAATGCTGTGTTTTTGGAAACGAAAAGATAAAAAAAAATGCTTATATAAATCTTAACAGTAACCAAACGAATTGTCTAAATCATCAAAGTGCAGTAGTATGAGAGCAAACTTACTTTCGAATTGATCGATTCTTGTACAGGCACAAGGACCTTCACCGTCGCCATGCTCTCCATTAAATTCATCTAAAATGTCCATAGCTTCTGAAAATAAGAATGGAGATATGATTAAATTATTTATGCACTCACAGCAACAAGTAAGAGACATATCATAATCAATTTATCCTTGTTTGTCCGTCATTCCGGATATTTAGCACATAGTTTGTCCGGATAACAACTACTACGGATTTTGATGTATAACTTCTCTTCTTTTTTTTGTCGCTTGTATTTAAATTCTTGTAAGTAAATTTCAGCATAGGAACAAACTTCATTTAAGATAGATTGTCATCTATCAAATTATATATCATGGTAACATATCATACAATTTTTCTACGTGAAAAGGGATTTTTTTCAGTCAGTTGTTCATCAGCTATTTTTGGAAAAAATAGATTCACAGTTTGATAGGTAAATGCAACAATGTGAATACAAATATTCAATACCTTCAAATGTAACATTTCCAGCATCGTTTCGTATCCTGTCATCTGCACTCGTCCTTTAGTAACTGTCTTCACTTTCCTGAACTGGAGACTCTACAGCCATGTCATCACTAATTTGACCATCGGAATCGTCTTCATCTTGTACGTCTAGTTGGGCTGATTTCAAAAACATCTTCTCCTCTTCAGTAAGTGCTACAGTTGTGAATTAATATCCTGCCTGTTCCGAGGTATACTCGATACAACTTTTATGTAATAAAGTTTGTGAGTGACTAGCAGCATGGACATAGATCAGTAGCCTATTGAGATTTTTAAATTATGTAATAGGTGGTAAAATACCCAAGTTGCAACATTTCCATTGGAAAGTGGTAAATACATGTATGTATATGTCCATGTTTTTGTGATAGTTGTCATAGTGATATATTAATACAATCTCGCATCAAAGATCAACACCTGATATAGAAGTTCTTCATACCAAATAATTAACACCCATACATGGTAATCAAATTGGTCTTGTTTATCTCCCGTATTCATATGTTATTGGTAGATCGTTAAATTTTTAGCAGAGTTGCGACGAAGTCGAACTCGGCTTATAATATGATGAATGGCGTCTGTGTGTCCGGGCGGCGCAATCATTTCCGCACAATATCTTAAGAATGAAATGTCTGATCTAAATGAAACTTAGTACACATATGCATGATGGTGAGAGGAGGAAGCCTATTGATAATGAGGTTTGTAGGACAAAGGTCAAGGTCACAAATTCTAAAAATAGAACAATTTGTCATACTTTTTTCGATTCCGCACGATATCTTAAGAACGAAATGTCAGATCTAAATAAAACTTGGTACACACATGCCTGACGGTGAGAGGAGGAAGCCTGTTGATATTGAAGTTTGTAGGACAAAGGTCAAGGTCACAACTTCTAAAAATAGAACATAAATTTGATATTTTGTTCGTTTCCGCATAATATCTTAAGAATGAAATGTTGGATCTAAATGAAACTTGGTACACACATGCCTGATGGTGAGAGGAGGAAGCCTATTGATATTGAGGTTTGTAGGATAAAGGTCAAGGTCACAACTTCTAAAAATAGAACAAAAATTATACACTTTTCTTTTGTTTCCGCACGATATCTTAAGAATGAAATGTCTGATCTAAATGAATCTTGGTACACACATGCCTGATGGTGAGAGGAGGAAGCCTATTGATATTGAGGTTTGTAGGTCAAAGGCATTGTCCATCCATATGTTCGCAACTCGGCTTTCGCAAGGTGCGTTACTGATTTTCTTTCATTACCCAAGTGTCTGGCAAGGTTATATCAGGTAAACAAAACAATATCACTTAATATGGTTATATGAAGACAGATGCTATCGTCAGCCATGTCATGTGATGACTGATGTACAACAATTGAATTGTTATGTTTAATGATACATTCATAAAGTATTGATAACTGTGTATGTGATATCGACAGGGCAATAAACCTTATATCTTTACTGCTGGATTTCTCATTGTGGTCTATAAATGGTACCTTTTCCTGTGAGATTATTTCTCCTGATTAGAAGCATAAAATAGCAGTATATTTTATGGCTTAGTTGATTTAGCATAGCATGGCAACATGCACATGTAATGACTTGATAGTTAGTTGAGTATTGATATAGTATTGATGGAGGTGTGAAGGTAGAATAAGATATCTTACATGGAAAATATCCACCATAACATTGTGTGTTGGTTGGTGGTCACATTGTACATTGGTTGTTGTTCACTTGTTGGTTGACCGATAGACGCAATGAGATAAAAATAGATTTTCATATATAATACAAAGAATTGAAAAAGAGAAAAGTCAAAATGTAACACTTGACAATATCACCAACCACCAAAACTAAACAACAAAACAAAACAAACTAAATAAAGGGCTAATTGCTGATTTCAGAATGATATGATCATATTACGTTGACAGAGGCTTTCGTCTTCTTCTTTTGACCCCTTTATCTCGAAAGCCCTAAGAACTAGGTCAAAATCAGACCTAAAACAATAATTCTCAATTTTGGACATTGGTCCCTTTTGGGCTCCGCTGACTCATTTTATCTTGGAAACTACTTCAAATCTGTATGCAAAACCACAGGCTGGAAATTTCATAAAGAATCTAAACAATAAAATGGTTTGCCGTGTATACAAAAACAAAACAAATAGAAAAAGAAGTTTGAGGGATATGACATGACAGACAATTTAAGTGTTCTAATTATTTATTTTTTTTAGAGCAGCAAAACACAAAACAGTGAAATGATGTTAAACCCTATATTCAGGTATAGATGTCCCCCATTAAAAACTGTTCAATTCCATATTTTGTAATACAATACTAGCTTACAAAAGTTTTAATGAAAAAAGAGAGAAATATTTTAAACATTTTTAAACATTACAGGATCTTTCCATGAAGTTACATTTTGTAAGGATGACAATTATTTTCAGAGAATTCTAGATTTGTTTAACAAGTCAATTTTCAGTAAATTATTGTGTAAAAGTGTACCTTATTTTTCTGACCAGACTTTTACCTTCCCTATATTATAAGTTTATGGGGGAGTCTCTTCTATCAGAACATTGACCGATATCTATTAGTATTTCTAGATTAACTAATCCATTGATTTCAAACAAAACTCAATTTGTGATGGTAAATTCATCTACTGACATTGACAGATACCTTATTTAAATACTGAGATCCTTAATGAGACCATTTGTGTGGAAAATTGCAGGGATATCATTGGATTTGAAACAGATAACAATCTTTACTGTTCTATGTTGTTTCCATTGTAGAACTGATTAATTTTCATTGCTCTTTGCATGCATATGCAAAAAATGTTTGTTTGTATGACATGTACACATGTATCAGACAGTTGTCTATATCTGTAGACACAATGGCTTCTCTGTAATTTCATTTGTTCTAGTTGACCATTCCTTCTGAAATTTTAACACAATGATCCTTGGCTTAGAATGGTTGATTTTGGGAATTTTAGAGTAACCCGTTTCTAAGTAAGAAGTCCCAAACCCAATGTGCCAAAAAGGTTGTTTATGTATGTTGAAAGTTTCGGACCAATTTTGATCATTCTGTTTTCTCTTTATTTGGTGTGCTAGCGGGTTTTGTATGTGTCATACCATTCCTTTTTCAAGATACATGTAATAAAAAGGGGTCAAAATGGGGTCAACACCAAAAATATATATAGTACCGGTACTTGCAAAAAAAAAACCTCCAAAATCTAAAATTAAAATGTTTACACTTGACTTTTTAAAGTAAACACAAAGTCTCTTTGTGTTTATACAAGTATATTTCAGTTTTATAAATCATTTAAAAACCCCAAATAATCAATTGGATAAACAAAGCTTCTGAATAAGGTGAATTGTGTTTGTTTTGCCCTATAAGTCAAACTTATACATTATAAATAAGGAACAGTGATAATTTTTACATTTATGTATTTCAGAAGTACATGTAGCTGTGGAACCTTCCTTTTTTTTACTGTAGAAAGCCTGCTGAGAGCTACGGTTTCGCAGCTAATGTTTAAAGTACTTCTGTATGTCATTCATCAGTTTTTCCTAGTATTGTTGTTTTTCTTCCAAAATCTTGTTTTTAAGCTACAAATGATATATACAGTCAAACTTGTCTTATATGACCTTCAAGGGAAACAGTATACAGTCAAACCTGTCTTATATGACCTTCAAAGGAAACAGTATACAGTCAAACTTGTCTTATATGACCTTCAAAGGAAACAGTATACAGTTAAACCTGTCTTATATGACCTTCAAAGGAAACAGTATACAGTCAAACTTGTCTTATATGACCTTCAAAGGAAACAGTATACAGTCAAACCTGTCTTATATGACCTTCAAAGGAAACAGTATACAGTCAAACCTGTCTTATATAACCTTCAAAGGAAACAGTGAAATATGGTCAGGTGATCGCTTAATACAGATTTACTGGTAATTAATATGAAATGCACTGTAAAGGGAAATAACAATTAAGCTCACATAATACAAGTTATTGTTTAATAGAGGTGGTCACTAAAGCAGGTTTGACTCTATGTATATTTGTTATAAGTGTAACCCTCGCCACATTTGTCTGAGACTAGTGAATTATTAATAGCTATTTCCCCAGCAGACTCCTACATTCTTGAACTTTTCCTAGAATCTCCCACTCATTACAATTTTGCAGTTTAACTTTCTATTTTTAACTGAAGTCTGTCTTAAATAAGATGAAATATCTCCTAAATAGGTCTCTGGGTTATTAATTTCTAATTACGATGATTAAAATCTTGTTTTTGAAATATAAATCACTATTATACTGGTTTGTCCCATTCATTTACATAAATCGCAAGTCATTCTTTTCACAACAATTGGAGAAAAAAAATTGAACTGTGTTTTAATGTCTCAGTATAAAATTATCTGTAACAATAATCAGTTCATTCCAAATATAAAATAACTTATAATTAAAAATATTAATTAATTTTTTGGAAATAGAGTGATGACTTATATAGAAAAACAATGTTAGCACTTGGTATGATATAAGAAAGCACAAATTATTTTCCAAATGGATGAGTTCCAGTGGAGTTCTGGGCCCCTCTTAAATGTCCATTCCATATTCTTTTGTAGAAAACTAAACTTTTATCATTTTTATGGAATTTTTTTTTATATTTGATATGATGTCTTAGTATTCCATGATCATATTGTAATGATTTTCAATCAGACTAATTACGTAGGAGTTTCAACTTTGTGGACTGTGATTGTATGTACATAAGTTTGTGTAGGCAATGTGTCTTTTATCTAGTTCATATTGTATATGATGTCTTGACCCTGCCACTTTTTATTGAAGTGTCTGTACCAATACAGGAAATGGTATCACTGTTGTCGTGATCATATGGTAGTTGGATTTACAACTTTCTGTGGAATCGGTGACAATCACCACTAAAGTTGTGAGTTTGAATCCCACTCAGGTGAGGTGTACTTGATACAACATTATGTGATAAAGTTTATCAGTGACATTCGAGTGATCAGTGATTTTCTATGGGTACTCCAGTTTCCTTCATCAATAAAACTTACCTCCACAATATAGCTAAGATATTGTTGAAAGTGGCACTAAACACCATAACCTAACCCTAACCCAAGCCAGGAAAGTGAGTGGTCATGTATTTGTTTGTTAGAGGTATCTATTTTTCTTCTTTCTAACGATATTTCTGTAGTATTTTAGAAATGTCCTGACAATTTGTTATTTTTCTGTAGTATTTTAGAAATGTCCTGACAATGTGCTATTTTTCTGTAGGATTTTAGAAATGTCCTGACAATGTGCTATTTTTCTGTAGGATTTTAGAAATGTCCTGACAATGTGCTATTTTTCTGTAGGATTTTAGAAATGTTCTGACAATGTGCTATTTTTCTGTAGGATTTTAGAAATATCCTGACAATGTGCTATTTTTCTGTAGGATTTTAGAAATGTCCTGACAATGTGCTATTTTCCTGTAGGATTTTAGAAATATCCTGACAATGTGCTATTTTTCTGTAGGATTTTAGAAAAATGTCCTGACAATGTGCTATTTTTCTGTAGGATTTTAGAAATGTCCTGACAATGTGTTATTTTTCTGTAGGATTTTAGAAATGTCCTGACAATATGCTATTTTTCTGTAGGATTTTAGAAATGTCCTGACAATGTGCTATTTTTCTGTAGGATTTTAGAAATGTCATGACGATGTGCTATTTTTCTGTAGGATTTTAGAAATGTCCTGACAATGTGCTATTTTCCTGTAGGATTTTAGAAATATCCTGACAATGTGCTATTTTTCTGTAGGATTTTAGAAATGTCCTGACAATATGCTATTTTTCTGTAGGATTTTAGAAATGTCCTGACAATGTGTTATTTTTCTGTAGGATTTTAGAAATGTCCTGACAATGTGCTATTTTTCTGTAGGATTTTAGAAATGTCCTGACAATGTGCTATTTTTCTGTAGGATTTTAGAAATGTCCTGACAATGTGCTATTTTTTGTTTTTCATTTTGTTGATATATGCATGAGCAATGCATATCTTTACAATTTCTCAAATAGATCAGTTTCAATAATGGTCCATTTTCCATCATGACAAATGAGGTGGAGATATTCTTAACATGATACCATGTGCTCTATGATGAACATTTTTCTATAGTAGGTAAGCAGTGTCACGATTCTTGCTAAGAGATTTAGTTTGGAAAGCAATTTGGAACACCCAATGGAGATTATCTCCATCTTAATCTTCCTATTCTTGATGACCTTGTCACAGATATGTCAATATTTAAAAAAAAAAAAGAGAAAATAATGGAGAACTAATATCATTTACAAGTCCACGATCACCCCCTTATTACTAAATGTCATCGTCATAGAAACTGACTCGAAAAATCTGATACAATTCACTTAAGATTGCAACAAAAGTTGCACATTGACAAAAGAAATGAATATAATGAGCCAATTTAAACAATTAGATAAATGGCAATAGATTGTTAATTGAGACAATGTTTGTATTTACCAATTAATAAAAAATAAAAAAAAGAAGAATACGAATGCTTACAGAAAATCAACTTGTATTGATATTTGAAGCATTATTATGTAGATTTTTATATTTGAGAAGTAATATTTCTCCATTGGTTAAATTAGAAATCAAAGGGGAGATATTTAATTAAAAATGAAAGGGGAGTCTTGAAGCTACAAGTGATTTGTGTATATATCTACACAGCCTTCATTTTCCAATATGGTTGTTGTTTAATCAAGTTAAATCAAGGTTATGGTTGATATTAGATTGCTAAGCTGGGATGGCCAAAGGCCAGGTGAGCTTTTTCACAGGCATCCATGTCCAGCATCCATCATCTGTCCGTCATTGTCATTAGATTTTCATATTTATACCCCCGCTCCCCGAAGGGGGAGGGGGGTATACTGTTTTACCTCTGTCCGTCCTTCCGTCCGTCCAAGATATTTTTCGTCGCATTTTTCTCAGTAACTGTTGATGGCAGTAATCTGATATTTGGTCACCAGCGTCATATAGGTATACCATATTGTGGGTGCCGTTTTTGGACCCGTCAGATTCCTACTTCCTGTTTGCTGACTTAGTTGGTTTTTATACACATTGAACATATATGCACATTTTTCGTTACATTTTTCTCAGCAACTATTGATGGCAGAAATCTGATATTTGGTCACAAGCTTCATGTAGGTACCCCATATCGTGGGAAGTGTTTTTGGACCCATCAGATTCCTACTTCCTGTTTGCCGACTTTGTTGATTTTTATACACATTGAACATATATGCTAATTTTTTGTCGCATTTTTCTCAACAACTATTGATGCCAGGTACCCCATATTGTGGGAAGCGTTTTTGTACCTGTCAGATTCCTACTTCCTGTTTGCCGACTTAGTTGGTTTTTATGCACATTTTTCATCACATTTTTCTCAGCAACTATTGATGGCAGAAATCTGATATTTCGTCACAAGCTTCATATAGGTACCCCATACGTTTTTGGACCCCTCAGATTCCTACTTCCTGTTTGCCGAAGAGTGGGGGTATCATAAGTGAGCATTAGCTCACAGTTCATCTTGTTTAATCTTCTCTTCTGTTGACACTGGGCCTAATTAGAATAAACTGGATTGGGGTAGTCCTTGGATGTTTGTATCTGACAGCCCCTGCTGTTACTATAATTAGACTTGTTTTAAAAAAAAATATCAATTACAAATCTTCTCCAATGAAACCACTTGATCTAATTAAACATGTGTTTCTGAGCACTAATGGGATCAAACCAAAGACTATGAAAGTGGTATTGAATGCTTCTCTGCTAAGCACACAGTATTTGGGTGTAAGAATAAAGAATGGCTGACTCTAAATGTGTCCACATCTACCCACAGACTGTTGTTTTAGTGAGCTAGCAATATAAAAATCCAACTAAGTGTGTTGATTTTGAAGTTTATTAGTGATTTATGCAGAATACTGTTGTTTTATTGTCAGTGATTTGTACAGGAGGTTACTTTTCTTGTCAGTGACTCAGGGTCTCAGGGTAATAATATAGCTAAAATATTGTTGAAAGTGCTGTCATATACCCATCAAGCTAATATAAAGTAATTGTTTTTTTAGCTTAGTCAGGGTAAGCTTTTGCCATCATGCATCGTCCATCTATTAGCTTTTCACATTTTAGTCTTCTCATCTAAAACCACTGGGCCAATTGTGGCAGAAATAGTCCTTGAGTGGCCCCGTCTTGATTGTATCAGATAGGTTCAAACACCATCCAAGATGGACACCATTACTAAAAATAGAAAATTCCTAAATGGGCCAAATCAGCATTATTTGAAGCCAGAACCAACTCAAATTTTAACTATAATGGCATAATAAGGAGCTCTTCAACATATATTCCAAGTTTTTGTCAAGTTTTTGCTTTTGCCGAATGCAGAAATAAGGCATTTAATTTAATTTAGTATTATTGAAAAATCTTCTCAGAAAGTATTCAGCCAATTTGACTCAAACTTGGCAGGAATATGGAGTGCCCTCTCAATGGGTATGTCAGGTTGCCCAACAGTGGACCACGGTTGGTAACATGTTTAAACACATTAAAAACCTCTTTTGTAGATTTCTATAAAGAGTAGGTACATTGTAGTTTCTACTGAAGACTAAATATGTTATCTTTACCCAGCTCTCTATACTTTTCCAGTTACAGTCAAAAGACATTCTAATGCAATTATAATGTAACGTGTATTTTCAATGGCTATCGAGGGCTGTCAAATATGCAGTTGACATGCTTGAAGGAATGCTATATTCCTACGCCGAATGCACTTGTTTGTAAACAATATGGCTGACCCAGATATTTCCGACTATGAATTTGATGCTGACAACCTACATTTGTATTTAGGAGATAACTGTATTGTATTTGAAAATTTCACGGCGTCAATTGGAGATCTGATGGTCGCAAATCGAGTTTACTGTCCATTCTAATGCAATACTGAGCATAAAAATGTATTCGTGCATATCCCTGGTTCTAAAAATCACAAAAATTAAAATTCCGGGAAATATTGTTGAACGACTTTGGCACGTAAACAAACGTGACGTCATATGAAGACTTCCAGTTTTTCAAACTAGTGTGTACACGTTGGGAGAATTTCATAAGAATAGGAATAACAGTACTGTATTTGAAGAGTTGTCGGAGTCAATTGTGGATTTGACAGTTGCAAATATCCATTTTACTGGCTCCACTTTGCGTCGCCAGTAAAACTGCATTTGCGACCGTCAAATCCACAATTGACACCTCCAACTCTTCAAATATAGTACTGATATTCCTTAATTGCCCTTGTCCCATTCCTCATTTCCCATTTACATTTCTGTAAAGTTTTTTTTAATGTTGAACTTGCCCTGAATATGCATGAAATATTGAACGCTGCACATAGAGCAACAAACTAGTAATTGATTAATTATTTTACTTCAATGTATCCCTGAAAATGACTTGTTTACATTTCAACTCATTCATAATTTCAAGAAAACCACATTTTGCTTATGTTTAGAATTAATTGATTTTTGACTGACTACATACAGTTTTAATTAAGAGAATAACTTAGTATCCAAGCTAGTAAAAGAAATTTAGAATAAAAGACTTTTTGAAATAATATCTAAAATAAATACTTTATGAGATAATTCAAACCCTTTACTCAATTGACATGTTTAGATTTTGAAAGCTCTTTAATTTCTGTGCCATAATTGATATATGAATTAAAAAAATCTTTAGGGGTTAACTTATTGAGGTTGTTTAATCTATTGATGGTAATAGAATAGATCTCTCTTGTAGTTGTACCACAATTATTGGATTGAAAATGCAAAACTGAGTATTCAGTGATTTCTAAATAAGAGATATATTCTATAATGTGAACTATTGGTGTACATGTGAATGCAAGTTTACAAGTAATTTGGACAATTGCTTTCTAGAGTGAATGGGGAGGTGCTGCTTCTTGTTGTGGTACATGTATCTGTTGACATTTAATTGAAAACCCAATTTCCAATTGTGACATTGAAATGTGGACTGCAACAGCCATTAAAGTAAATAGCTGTGTTCAGCTATATCATGGAGAGAACAAGGTACTTTTTACTTGAGTTGCTGGCAATGATGCCTTCTTTGCATTAAACCTGAACACACTAAGGTGGATCCTGATTTGTGTCAGTCCACTGAAATAACAAAAAATTATCGCTCGACTCAGACACATTATCCTGACTCTAAACCAAACAGTCTTTTCTCCTACTCATTAATGCATCAAATATCAATTTTATACTATTTGATTGGACTGAACTGGGTATTGAGTCCACCACAGTCTTTAGCACTATGGGGAGCATGATTACCATTACGCCTACAAGGCTGTTCATACTGAGTGAAAGTTGGAATTAAATAATTACTAATGATTTCTAGATAATAAAGTTTATACATTTGTATAATATTTATAGGCTGACATTTGTTTATTCAGTTTTACATGTTGACATATGTTACTACATACCAAAAATCCACTGTCTTAATAGTATTAAATGTAATGACCAGATTTTAATATTTGACGACATCAATCATTGATTTACTGACAGAAAATTTATTAAAAATTTATGTCACCAACATCTGTTATCTCTTTTTATTTATGAACTTATCTATATAGTATGAAAAAAGAAATATTTTGAAATAAATAAAAGTATTTTGTTCTGTTGGTACAAGTGACTTGGACTGTAATCTCAAGACATTAATCAAACATGTTGTATATTACAATATTGCATTTTGTGATCAAGTTTGTCAGTAACTTGCGGCAGGTCAGTGGTTTTCTCCTGGTACTCCGGTTTCCTTTACCAATAAAACTGACCACCACCATATAACTGAAATATTGTTGAAAGTGGCAATAACCCTAACCCTATACAATATTGCATTATAATTTATGTTGCTCAGCAATAATAAGTAATTTCAAAAAGAAAAAACTAAAGGTGTGTTTGTCCAATTTTTCTGTCAAAGTGGGTAGGTAGGGATAGAGTTATTGTATTCTATACATGTGTACTGAAATCTGCAGTCCTCGAAATGAAATTCTTGAATTTATTTTATATATATATATATATATATCTAAATAAAAATGGAAAAATTTACTGGTCTGAACAAAGTTTTACTGGTCTTAGGCAGGAGGACCGGTGCTCATCATGAGGACTGATTCTGCCTTTGTCAAATGACCTCTAAGAGTTTATCCCACACAGTATTTCAGTAAATGATTCTAATTGCTAAAATACAAGCATAAAAATAGAATAAGACATTAACATTAACATACAAGGTAATATTATCTGATATTAACCATAGAAAAAAGTCTTTCTGTGTAAGTTGTAAAAGATTGTTGTCTCCTCAGATGGTATTGATATTGTATCATGTTCTGCTGACTAATAACACAAGATTACACATTAATAATAAATGATTGTAGATGTGATGATAAACTATCAAATATTCATAGATCACAGAGAGGCATAAATTGTTGGGAGATCCACTTTCTTATATGGCATCGTATGATATATTTCTGTTGTAAATCTTGAAAGGAAAAAAAAACGTTTGTAAAGGAAATATTACGAATTGACAGGTTTATATGCAAGATTTATCTGTGTAAATGGCTGAAGCTTAGTAAATGTATCATCATGGTTTAACTGCATTTGTTAAAGTTTTACTAGTGTGTACAGTCTATCATTCATATTCCATACCAATTGACAATGCTAAAAACAAGTGGTACAATGAGACCTATTGTCCTTTCTAAACCATACCCTGAATAAACCAAACTACTGTATAAATTTGATATCAAATGTAATCCCACTGTCTGGAATCTTTGAAAATTTTACCTTTCTAATTCTGAAAATGATCCTATGAGTGTTTGATTTAGATAAGTTTCACTCCATTTTAAGTCTTCAATATCTGAACTTTGGGCTAGAACAAATTTGTATGTTAATACATAACCTTTTCACTAAATTTTTGTCTCTACAAAGTTCCATTGCCAATTTAGTTATTCATTGTGTGCAATATAATACAGTATCACTGTTAGGTTGAAGTCTGTGGACTAGCATGGACCAACTGTAATATAATACAGTATCACTGTTAGGTTGAAGTCAGTGGACTAGCATGGACCAACTGTAATATAATACAGTATCACTGTTAGGTTGAAGTCAGTGGACTAGCATGGACCAACTGTAATATAATACAGTATCACTGTTAGGTTGAAGTCTGTGGACTAGCATGGACCAACTGTAATATAATACAGTATCACTGTTAGGTTGAAGTCTGTGGACTAGCATGGACCAACTGTAATATAATACAGTATCACTGTTAGGTTGAAGTCTGTGGACTAGCATGGACCAACTGTAATATAATACAGTATCACTGTTAGGTTGAAGTCTGTGGACTAGCATGGACCAACTGTAATATAATACAGTATCACTGTTAGGTTGAAGTCAGTGGACTAGCATGGACCAACTGTAATATAATACAGTATCACTGTTAGGTTGAAGTCAGTGGACTAGCATGGACCAACTGTAATATAATACAGTATCACTGTTAGGTTGAAGTCTGTGGACTAGCATGGACCAACTGTAATATAATACAGTATCACTGTTAGGTTGCAGTCTGTGGACTAGCATGGACCAACTGTAATATAATACAGTATCACTGTTAGGTTGAAGTCAGTGGACTAGCATGGACCAACTGTAATATAATACAGTATCACTGTTAGGTTGAAGTCTGTGGACTAGCATGGACCAACTGTAATATAATACAGTATCACTGTTAGGTTGAAGTCTGTGGACTAGCATGGACCAACTGTAATATAATACAGTATCACTGTTAGGTTGAAGTCTGTGTACTAGCATGGACCAACTGTAATATAATACAGTATCACTGTTAGGTTGAAGTCTGTGGACTAGCATGGACCAACTGTAATATAATACAGTATCACTGTTAGGTTGAAGTCTGTGGACTAGCATGGACCAACTGTAATATAATACAGTATCACTGTTAGGTTGAAGTCTGTGGACTAGCATGGACCAATTGTAATATAATACAGTATCACTGTTAGGTTGAAGTCTGTGGACTAGCATGGACCAACTGTAATATAATACAGTATCACTGTTAGGTTGAAGTCTGTGGACTAGCATGGACCAACTGTAATATAATACAGTATCACTGTTAGGTTGAAGTCTGTGGACTAGCATGGACCAACTGTAATATAATACAGTATCACTGTTAGGTTGAAGTCAGTGGACTAGCATGGACCAACTGTAATATAATACAGTATCACTGTTAGGTTGAAGTCTATGGACTAGCATGGACCAACTGTAATATAATACAGTATCACTGTTAGGTTGAAGTCAGTGGACTAGCATGGACCAACTGTAATATAATACAGTATCACTGTTAGGTTGAAGTCTGTGGACTAGCATGGACCAACTGTAATATAATACAGTATCACTGTTAGGTTGAAGTCAGTGGACTAGCATGGACCAACTGTAATATAATACAGTATCACTGTTAGGTTGAAGTCTGTGGACTAGCATGGACCAACTGTAATATAATACAGTATCACTGTTAGGTTGAAGTCTGTGGACTAGCATGGACCAACTGTAATATAATACAGTATCACTGTTAGGTTGAAGTCAGTGGACTAGCATGGACCAACTGTAATATAATACAGTATCACTGTTAGGTTGAAGTCTGTGGACTAGCATGGACCAACTGTAATATAATACAGTATCACTGTTAGGTTGAAGTCAGTGAACTAGCATGGACCAACTGTAATATAATACAGTATCACTGTTAGGTTGAAGTCAGTGGACTAGCATGGACCAACTGTAATATAATACAGTATCACTGTTAGGTTGGAGTCTGTGAACTAGCATGGACCAACTGTAATATAATACAGTATCACTGTTAGGTTGAAGTCAGTGGACTAGCATGGACCAACTGTAATATAATACAGTATCACTGTTAGGTTGAAGTCTGTGGACTAGCATGGACCAACTGTAATATAATACAGTATCACTGTTAGGTTGAAGTCTGTGGACTAGCATGGACCAACTGTAATATAATACAGTATCACTGTTAGGTTGAAGTCTGTGGACTAGCATGGACCAACTGTAATATAATACAGTATCACTGTTAGGTTGAAGTCTTAGGACTAGCATGGACCAACTGTAATATAATACAGTATCACTGTTAGGTTAAAGTCAGTGGACTAGCATGGACCAACTGTAATATAATACAGTATCACTGTTAGGTTGAAGTCTGTGGACTAGCATGGACCAACTGTAATATAATACAGTATCACTGTTAGGTTGAAGTCTGTGGACTAGCATGGACCAACTGTAATATAATACAGTATCACTGTTAGGTTGAAGTCAGTGGACTAGCATGGACCAACTGTAATATAATACAGTATCACTGTTAGGTTGAAGTCAGTGGACTAGCATGGACCAACTGTAATATAATACAGTATCACTGTTAGGTTGAATTCAGTGGACTAGCATGGACCAACTGTAATATAATACAGTATCACTGTTAGGTTGAAGTCTGTGGACTAGCATGGACCAACTGTAATAT
Organism: Bathymodiolus brooksi; assembly: GCA_963680875.1. Taxonomy (NCBI): domain Eukaryota; kingdom Metazoa; phylum Mollusca; class Bivalvia; order Mytilida; family Modiolidae; genus Bathymodiolus; species Bathymodiolus brooksi. The sequence continues at coordinate 15,792,679 of OY804575.1, read as the reverse complement.
AATACAGTATCACTGTTAGGTTGAAGTCTGTGGACTAGCATGGACCAACTGTAATATAATACAGTATCACTGTTAGGTTGAAGTCTGTGGACTAGCATGGACCAACTGTAATATAATACAGTATCACTGTTAGGTTGAAGTCAGTGGACTAGCATGGACCAACTGTAATATAATACAGTATCACTGTTAGGTTGAAGTCGGTGGACTAGCATGGACCAACTGTAATATAATACAGTATCACTGTTAGGTTGAAGTCAGTGGACTAGCATGGACCAACTGTAATATAATACAGTATCACTGTTAGGTTGAAGTCTGTGGACTAGCATGGACCAACTGTAATATAATACAGTATCACTGTTAGGTTGAAGTCTGTGGACTAGCATGGACCAACTGTAATATAATACAGTATCACTGTTAGGTTGAAGTCTGTGTACTAGCATGGACCAACTGTAATATAATACAGTATCACTGTTAGGTTGAAGTCTGTGGACTAGCATGGACCAACTGTAATATAATACAGTATCACTGTTAGGTTGAAGTCTGTGGACTAGCATGGACCAACTGTAATATAATACAGTATCACTGTTAGGTTGAAGTCTGTGGACTAGCATGGACCAACTGTAATATAATACAGTATCACTGTTAGGTTGAAGTCAGTGGACTAGCATGGACCAACTGTAATATAATACAGTATCACTGTTAGGTTGAAGTCTATGGACTAGCATGGACCAACTGTAATATAATACAGTATCACTGTTAGGTTGAAGTCAGTGGACTAGCATGGACCAACTGTAATATAATACAGTATCACTGTTAGGTTGAAGTCTGTGGACTAGCATGGACCAACTGTAATATAATACAGTATCACTGTTAGGTTGAAGTCAGTGGACTAGCATGGACCAACTGTAATATAATACAGTATCACTGTTAGGTTGAAGTCTGTGGACTAGCATGGACCAACTGTAATATAATACAGTATCACTGTTAGGTTGAAGTCTGTGGACTAGCATGGACCAACTGTAATATAATACAGTATCACTGTTAGGTTGAAGTCAGTGGACTAGCATGGACCAACTGTAATATAATACAGTATCACTGTTAGGTTGAAGTCTGTGGACTAGCATGGACCAACTGTAATATAATACAGTATCACTGTGAGGTTGAAGTCAGTGAACTAGCATGGACCAACTGTAATATAATACAGTATCACTGTTAGGTTGAAGTCAGTGGACTAGCATGGACCAACTGTAATATAATACAGTATCACTGTTAGGTTGGAGTCTGTGAACTAGCATGGACCAACTGTAATATAATACAGTATCACTGTTAGGTTGAAGTCAGTGGACTAGCATGGACCAACTGTAATATAATACAGTATCACTGTTAGGTTGAAGTCTGTGGACTAGCATGGACCAACTGTAATATAATACAGTATCACTGTTAGGTTGAAGTCTGTGGACTAGCATGGACCAACTGTAATATAATACAGTATCACTGTTAGGTTGAAGTCTGTGGACTAGCATGGACCAACTGTAATATAATACAGTATCACTGTTAGGTTGAAGTCTTAGGACTAGCATGGACCAACTGTAATATAATACAGTATCACTGTTAGGTTAAAGTCAGTGGACTAGCATGGACCAACTGTAATATAATACAGTATCACTGTTAGGTTGAAGTCTGTGGACTAGCATGGACCAACTGTAATATAATACAGTATCACTGTTAGGTTGAAGTCTGTGGACTAGCATGGACCAACTGTAATATAATACAGTATCACTGTTAGGTTGAAGTCAGTGGACTAGCATGGACCAACTGTAATATAATACAGTATCACTGTTAGGTTGAAGTCAGTGGACTAGCATGGACCAACTGTAATATAATACAGTATCACTGTTAGGTTGAATTCAGTGGACTAGCATGGACCAACTGTAATATAATACAGTATCACTGTTAGGTTGAAGTCTGTGGACTAGCATGGACCAACTGTAATATAATACAGTATCACTGTTAGGTTGAAGTCTGTGGACTAGCATGGACCAACTGTAATATAATACAGTATCACTGTTAGGTTGAAGTCTGTGGACTAGCATGGACCAACTGTAATATAATACAGTATCACTGTTAGGTTGAAGTCAGTGGACTAGCATGGACCAACTGTAATATAATACAGTATCACTGTTAGGTTGAAGTCGGTGGACTAGCATGGACCAACTGTAATATAATACAGTATCACTGTTAGGTTGAAGTCTGTGGACTAGCATGGACCAACTGTAATATAATACAGTATCACTGTTAGGTTGAAGTCGGTGGACTAGCATGGACCAACTGTAATATAATACAGTATCACTGTTAGGTTGAAGTCTGTGGACTAGCATGGACCAACTGTAATATAATACAGTATCACTGTTAGGTTGAAGACTGTGGACTAGCATGGACCAACTGTAATATAATACAGTATCACTGTTAGGTTGAAGTCTGTGGACTAGCATGGACCAACTGTAATATAATACAGTATCACTGTTAGGTTGAAGTCTGTGGACTAGCATGGACCAACTGTAATATAATACAGTATCACTGTTAGGTTGAAGTCTGTGGACTAGCATGGACCAACTGTAATATAATACAGTATCACTGTTAGGTTGAAGTCAGTGGACTAGCATGGACCAACTGTAATATAATACAGTATCACTGTTAGGTTGAACTCTGTGGACTAGCATGGACCAACTGTTTTACTTAGAAAAAAAAATGTTTGAAGATACCAAAGGATAATCAGAAGCCGTAGATAGATACAATGGCCAAAAGAAAAAACAAACAATGATCTACACAACACTACACAAAAAACAAAAGATTGAGCAACAATATATGGACCCCATAAGAAAACAGATTGAATTCAGATGCTCTGTGTGAGTAAGTAGTTCCTGTTCCACTAGTGGTACCTGTTGTGTTACTGTTTAACAATACGAGCATAATGTGATATGGAAATCGTGGTGGACATCCGTATACATAAAGAATTACAAATAACATAAATAAAACATGAACTGCCTACAAACAAATGAGAGTATAGACAAACTGAACATTGTTTTATATGTGAACACCACAACAAAAAGTGTATATGAAAGTGGAACGATATAAACAATACAAACCCCACTAAAGACCAGCAGTGAACAAACAATGAGTGACATGTAGAATCTTTATATCTAGGTTAATAAAGCACATTTCACACCTTTAGAGTTGATTTAAAAGTTAAACATTTTTTTTGTGCATTTTGTCAAAAAATATTGTTGATCACCATAACCCTAACCTAAAAAAAAAATCAATATTCATAATCAAATGTATTATTATTTGTGTGAAATATATCGATAAATATAAAATCAATCGAAATACCCTTGTAGAAAATCAAACTTGGCTCTCTACAGAGAGATACACTTATTTATGATAATGGACATACTCCATGCAGTAAACCAGTAATTTAAAACCATATTTTTAGCTGCCTTAACATCTTTCTTGATTGATTGATTTCTATTTTTATTAGGACTATAAAAAGTACTCAAGTAGACTTATTGGAGTATATCAATGTTTTATAAATCATTCATTTCTTCATTTAGATATAAACAGGTCTTTATTGAGGTTCTTCTATTCATGTGACAATAATAGTCAGATCTATGGTGATTTTATTGGTGAAAAAAGTCCTTTTCATGTGACAATAATAGTCAGATCTATGGTGATTTTATTGGGGGGAAAAAGTCCTTTTCATGTGACAATAATAGTCAGATCTATGGTGATTTTATTGGGGAAAAAAGTCCTTTTCAATTCACTGATGTTAATTACAGTAGTAGGTTTAATTAGAGTTAATTTATTACATACAGGTGTTTTGTTCAGACATACAGATGTTTTGTTCAGACATACAAGTGTTTGGTTCAGACAGGTTAAAATTTTGGAATATTATAGATACAATGTAGAAGAAGTATCAAATATATTTACTGTTCAGTTTATACACGATTCCAATTTATTCAGGGTTCATAGATATATTTCACTGTATAAGCGATAAAATGCTAAATCTCAGAAGGGGTCGTCGTGATTGTATGGTAGTTAGATTAACAACTACATGTATTCAATCAGTGCCTATTACCACTTACTTTGTGAGTTCAAATCCTGCTCATGGTGTGGTGTACTCGATACAATATTATGTGATCAAATCTGTCAGCGACTTTCGGCAGGTCAGTGATTTTCTCTTTGTACTCCAGTTTTCTCCACCAACTAAAACTGACAGCCACTCTATAACTGAAATATTGTTGAACACCATATTAATGATCAGAAAAAAAGAATTGCTAGATTTATGTTCCAAAATTCTACATTATATTGTGATTATAACTCAAAACCTATGAATGCCAGTCTTTTGTTGACATGAACTTCTTCAAATGAACTGTATTATCTATATTTATTTGTTGATTCTGAAAATGTTCTGCCTGCAGGGCAGTATTCTAATTAAATGTATAAGAAATTAATGTTTATATTAATCATAGCTTTATGAAACAAAAATGATATAGATCATGGTGTATTAAGCTTAACTGGTTGCTTCCATTGGGTGTTTTTCAGTTCCAAAGAAAACATTCCAAACCAGTTCAGATTATCTTCAGAACCATGTTTATTTTTAGGTTTTTCTAGCTTTAAGGCACAAATGAATTGTTTGGTACTGTATGATTGGTTGCCATAGACACAATGGGAGTTTTATTTCAAAGAGATACGATTTCTATATTTTTTGTAGGAGAGAAAAAAATTTAGTTTATGTTTGTATAAAAGCATTTTCCAGACATATTTGAATGAAAGAAGTTCATTAAAAACTTGTTGCAAATTTGTATTTTTTATTGATAGAGCGGTCCTATAAAGTTTAAAAATAATGCAGAGAAATAAGTCTTGACAAGTGTATATGAAAGTAAAGATTGCCATCTAGGGCAAGATTTTTCTAGATAAAGAGTGATATCCAAATTTATGTACATATAGGTAGGAGTGTGGCTTTGAAAAACTAATGGCATTTTATATGAAATTTGCATAGTACAGGTACTAGATTTTTATGTAAGCACAACAGATAAAATGGTTGTAAAATTGCTGTCAAGTCTTTAAATTTGGATATGAAAATATTTTTTTACATTTAAAAAGGTGCAACCTTCACCTAGTTGTACATTTCAGTTGGCTGCTTGAAATTTGAAGATGATGTTTAATTTTTCAGATTTCATTTATATGACATTATGAAAATATTTTTATATTTCTGTAATTTCACAAATGGTTGAACATTTGGACTCATTATAAGAAAGTTAATGTGATTTTCCACATATTTTCATGTATATTGATAATGGGGTACTTTGGGATTTATGAAAGACTTAAAATCACATTTAAAATTTGTTTTATTGTTGTTGTAAACTTTTTATATTATCTTCCATACAAATCATAGCTTCTACCTATATTTCAAAATGTGTTTGATGTTAAAAAGAAAATATCTGTTACTTATGTAAATTCATCCATTATTTGCAATAGCAGTTTTATTTAACTCACAGATCCTAGATGAGATATTTGTAACACATTTCCTCAATTTGTCAGTTTTATTTAACTTGGTCCTGATGGAGGTCCATGTCAGATATTGTAATCATATTTTTTCATCGTTGTCGTTTGTGTTGTTTAGCTTTTCTCATTTCAATCATTTTCTCTGAAATCTTTGGAGCAAACAGAACCAAAGTGTGGTAAAAATCTTACCTGGATGGTCCTTGACAGTGTGATTTTTGTTTCCAAGATGGCTGCTATTGCATAGTAAAGTTCCAACATGGGACCCTATGGAAAATATATTTTTGAATTTTTCTTCTCTGGAACCACTAAACCTTTTAAAAGCAAAAGTTTGGTGGAATGTTCCTTGGATTGTCCTTTGCAAATTATCTGATTTTTGTATGTATCAATCCGAAATCCAAGATAACCACTGCTATAGGACAAAGTTTTAACATAGGATCATATAGAAAAAGGAACAAATATTTTTTCTTTGAAAGTAGAAACTCTAATTAGCCCAAACTGTACATGAATAATCATAAGAAAAAGTTATGTGTGTGAATAAGAAATGAAAGATAGGGCCACCACACGACATTCTTAGCATTGGACTCTTATGGGAATATCATTTTTAAAAAATTGTTCAGAAACTACAAACTTGTAGTTTTACATTTCAATCTTCTCAGATACCAATGGACCAAATGTTTGTTTGTCTACATGTATGTACGTCAGGGGTAAACATTGTTGTACTCTAACCATATTTGTCTTGACCAATTTTCTTTAAACTTAATGAGATTATTAGAAATGGTGGTATGAGGGTCTGCATACATTCTGAATGATTTTTTACTCTAGTTGTTCCAGAGTTATAGTTCTTGGTCTTATATGGAAAATTGTCTATTGTATTTAGGCACTAACTTTGCTTTGAACAATATTGGTTAATTTGTCAGAGTCACATGAGATTAAGAAGTTATTTCATTGGCTGATTGATTGATTGGTTATTTCATTGGTATTGATTGAGAAGACCTTTGTCTTTGATATGTACCGTCTCTTCTTTAAATGTCAATCATTTTACTACTGGGATATGTATCAGTAAAGCATCATAGTAAATTAGGAACACAAATTCTAGATGTTTTGGTAGAAAACATGTAGCATACTGAAAGGCATCTTTCTTTTGATCGTTCAAATCATGGGAAAAACTAATTGTCCCTGTTTCTCATGGGGCTTATAGTATTTCACCAGACTAGAAATATCATAAGCCACTTTTTTGCAACAATGTTAAGCTACATGTTAACGGTATATAGATCAGTGGTGTTTCTTGCATGGATAAAGAGATAACTTGAGTCTTAGTTGAAAGTCTTAAGTTGAAATTAAGGGCACGGTGAGATTTATAGAAGGTAAATTGTTGATACATACATTTTTAGATGAACATTTCAATGTCTTGTATCTTCATCAATAGTACTAATAGGGCTGATGGTTGGAAGCCCAAAACATTAAAGACTTGGAGAGCACAAATCCCAAAATGGCTGAACATTGTTAAGTAAAATTAGAGTGAGGACAACCCTGAAAATTAAATAAGGATGAATGGAAATGAGATATCGTAGTGATTTCCTGTAAATTTCTGCCCAAAAATACAATATCGGTAACTATAAAGTTTTCGTTGACAAATCACGATATAAAAATTTCAGGTCCATATGACACTAACGATAATTGATGCTTGACACTTTCATAGATGAGTTTTCAGTTATTAACTGCAAATTTAGAAATTAGCATAAAAATCCATTTCCTCCAACTAAATTGGCTGTTAATATGCCAATGATACAAATGACAGCACAATTTTTTTTTCTTTTATAGTAAATGGGCATGCCATAATTCTTTCACCTGTAATGTAATTAAATCATCAACTATTACACTTGTAATGAAAATTTGTAGCCATTTGATATTATTTATTTACACTTTTTTTCTATTTACCTTTGATTGTTATCATGTGATCTTCAAAAGAAGTCAGAAATAGCAAGATTATTGCTACATTTGGAAATTTACATTAATTATTAAGTACACCGTAATTGTATAGTGTACATATATAGCTCATTCTCATTCTAGATCTGTTATGAAATTCCAGTTTCAAATTAAAATCGATATGTTTTTAACATTGTACATAAAAATTTAAAGAAAATTTATCTATTTCTCAGATATTCTAGCATGACATTTTAAATTGAAATATGAATTCCTTTGAGGACTAAGTTAACAAGTTGTCGGTGTCATTTTCATGGATAACATTTAAAATGTAAGATTTTCTGAAATTCAAATGATAATTTACGCCTACAAAATTAGGAAGTAGTGCTTTCATGGATAACATTTAAAATGTAAGATTTTCTGAAATTCAAATGATAATTTACGCCTACAAAATTAGGAAGTAGTGCAAAAACACACTAAAGGACAATGAGAACATGCACATCATTTTGACAAGGCAGGAATTCTCAGGAAACAACAGCTAATTTTTATTGACTGTATGCCTTCTGAAGTCATCAAACTGATCTTTTGCATTAATTTAAATTTAAATGAAAGGTTTGTTAGAAAAAGCCACATTAAATTGGTCAGATGTTTGATGTATCTGAAAAAGATCTGCAAATATTTACCTTTACAAAATTACAAAAAGACTTAAAAAAAAGTGTGATATTTTCTAATTTTGCAAAGTTCTTGTAAATCTGCTACATTGTTGAGGTATATGTAATCGACTAAATTGTGAAAAGAATGTTTTAACAGTAATAGGTCAACAATTCTATCAATATCAACAATACAAACCACATCCTCTCACCTCAAACCATTAAACATATAAAAAGACCATGACAAATGTCATTAGAAATCAAGGTTCTGGTTTTGGAAGGGAACAAAAATGTGATGGAGTTAAACCAGTAAATGGAATCCTCACCATCTTTTATTGTTTTATTTGTTTACTTATAATATTTTTTATCTTTCAGTGGGGCCTTCTCAGAGGTTTTCTTAGTAGAAGATAGAATTCAATCAGGAACATTACACGCTGTGAAATGTATAGATCGTAAAGGTTTATTGGGGAAAGAAGACTCTCTAGAAAATGAAATCAGAGTTTTACAAAGGTATTTACAAAAACTAATTAGATTAAGTACTTACAGTAAAACCTGTATATAAAGGACACCCAAGGGAACATGAATATGTGCCCTTTATGAGCAGTTGTCCTTTATATACAGGTTAAAATTATATACATATTAATGGGAAAAATGGGACTGCCCTTTATAGACAGTGATTTGCTATATAAAGGTGTCCATTAAGGCAGATTTGACTGTATTTGCTTGACATCACTGTTAGCAAATTTCATCTACATGTATACAATAGCAGCTTTAATTTGTTTAGTTGTGGAATTGTATTATGGAGTGCCAAGAGAAAGCTAGAACATTGGTAAGTATACCTGGAAAACTCATAATTATGAAAGGATTTGGTTGTAAGTGAATAATATTGAATTGAATAATACTATGCATAACACAATGATAAAAAAAGAGTACATTTAAAAGTTTGTTAGAAGTGATGTTGAAATACATGTCTTATTGGAGCATAAAATGATGATAGTTGAAAAAGGGCATTAGCATATCTGGATGGAAAAAAAGGGGCCTGTCAAAATTTCAAAATGTCTCGTAGTGAAATGAATGGTGATCAAAGTCATAACTAATATTATCTGAAAAGAAGAAAGATTTTTTTTTAAATTGGCTTTAAATTTTGCAAAGATTTGTAAACGTACACTGAAATTCAGTGACAAATAGAAAGGATTAAATCTTAGTCAAATATCTTATTTACAATTTTCATTCATGTTAACCTTAAGTCACTGAAACCATATTATTTCAAAAGAATGCAGCTTGACTTCTCATCCTATATAAGAATTCCGTATATCCTTTATTTGAGCCTTCTAACTCAAAGAAAAGTATTGATAAAAGGAAAGTGAGAGATCCAGCTTAGTATTGACAAAAAATACTATCTATTACCTGATAGGAAAGGAATGAAATCATTTATTTATATATTTTGACATGTTATACCTTACATTTTTGTGTAAATTATCCATCCTGGACTATATATAGATTAAGTAAATCACCAAAAAATTTAAATATTCTGATATTAAAAACCTTGAGAAATATTGATACAGTAATCCCCTTCTTAATATTAATGCCACTCTCGCCAAAGGCTGCTCCTCTTATCAGACCAGATTTCTGATGCATTGAGAAAGTAAAAAACTACTGGATAGTCCCTACTCAAGAGAGGCCACCGTGTAATAAGACAGCATTTCAGCTAGAATTTGTAATCTTCAGGACAATTGCCAGTTTTATCAAAATTTCGTCAGGACATTCTTTAATATTTAAGCTAAGTTATATAAAGTTCTTCAGGACAATTTGAGAAATAGGTAGTCAAATGTGCTGAGACCAGTGTCTAGCTGAATCACTGTAAGACCTCAGTGTCTAGCTGAATCACTGTAAGGCCTCAGTGTCTAGCTGAATCACTAAGGCCTCAGTGTCTAGCTGAATCACTGTAAGGCCGCAGTGTCTAGCTGAATCACTGTAAGGCTTCAGTGTCTAGCTGAATCACTGTAAGGCCTCAGTGTCTAGCTGAATCACTGTATGGCCTCAGTGTCTAGCTGAATCACTGTAAGGCCTCAGTGTCTAGCTGAATCACTGTAAGGCCTCAGTGTCTAGCTGATTCACTGTAAGGCCTCTGTCTAGCTGAATCACTGTAAGGCCGCAGTGTCTAGCTGAATCACTGTAAGGCCTCAGTGTCTAGCTGAATCACTGTAAGGCCTCAGTGTCTAGCTGAATCACTGTAAGGCTTCAGTGTCTAGCTGAATCACTGTAAGGCCTCAGTGTAGCTGAATCACTGTAAGGCTGCAGTGTCTAGCTGAATCACTGTAAGGCCTCAGTGTCTAGCTGAATCATTGTAAGGCCTCAGTGTCCAGCTGAATCACTAAGGCCTCAGTGTCTAGCTGAATCACTGTAAGGCCTCAGTGTCTAGCTGAATCACTGTAAGGCCTCAGTGTCTAGCTGAATCACTAAGGCCTCAGTGTCCAGCTGAATCACTGTAAGACCTCAGTGTCTAGCTGAATCACTGACAGGCCTGTGTCTAGCTGAATTACTGTAAGGCCTCAGTGTCTAGCTGAATCACTGTAAGGCCTCAGTGTCTAACTGAATCACTGTAAGAGCAGTGTCTAGCTGAATCACTGTAAGGCCTCAGTGTCTAGCTGAATCACTAAGACCAGTGTCTAGCTGAATCACTAAGATCAGTGTCTAGCTGAATCACTGTAAGGCCTCAGTGTCTAGCTGAATCACTGTAAGACCAGTGTCTAGCTGAATCACTGTAAGACCAGTGTCTAGCTGAATCACTGCAAGGCCTCTTTTCTTTTCTGAAGGGGTGGCCTTATAAGAGGGGGGCTTACTTTAAAACAAAAGAATTGAGGGAAAATGAAAAAAAAATCACCCATAAGTTCTTCCTTCTTCTCCAACAAAACTGTTCTATATATTACAAAAGTATTTCAGAAATTTCTTGATTCAGAAATATTGTCATTGCCAGCTAGATAATTATTGTTTATTTCAATTTACTGTATAAATACAGACAGCAGTAAAGTTACGATCGTACAAGATGAAATTCTACAAGGAATTTATCTAGAATCAATTACGGTAACAACTCTGTTGACATCAAGTAGATGACATTCTTTCGAGCATCAGCGTCTATTTCTGTAAAAGTTGTTACTTTGAGATTGATTTACATAATCAAAATAGACATTCCTTAATATTATAGTTCTGAAAAGTGAAAAAAATAACAAGTTTATAAAGAATTTGGATCTTGTTTTCAAGCCAATATTCCCTTCCAAAAGTAAAGTCTTGAATTAAAAATTAAGACCTATATATAGACAGGGATAATATTTAGGGAGGTATCTTAGTATGTAGTCTTGTATTTTGCATTTGTTGTTTTAATAATTTATAAGGCAACAATTAGCTCAACCACTAGCCATTAAACATGGTCTCATTTGTTAATCACTTACCATCAAGCATAGTCTCACTCAACCACTTACCATTAAACATGGTCTCATTTGTTAATCACTTACCATCAAGCATAGTCTCACTCAACCACTTACCATTAAACATGGTCTCATTTGTCAATCACTTACCATTAAACATGGTCTCACTCAACCACTTACCATTAAACATGGTCTCGTTTGTTAATCACTTACCATCAAGCATGGTCTCACTCAACCATTAAACATGGTCTCATTTGTTAATCACTTACCATCAAGCATAGTCTCACTCAACCACTTACCATTAAACATGGTCTCATTTGTTAATCACTTACCATCAAACATAGTCTCACTCAACCACTTACCATTAAACATGGTCTCATTTGTTAATCACTTACCATCAAGCATAGTCTCACTCAACCACTTACCATTAAACATGGTCTCATTTGTTAATCACTTACCATCAAGCATGGTCTCACTCAACCACTAACCATTAAACATGGTTTCATTTGTCAATCACTTACCATCAAGCATGGTCTCACTCAACCACTTACCATTAAACATGGTCTCATTTGTCAATCACTTACCATCAAGCATGGTCTCACTCAACCACGTACCATTAAACATGGTCTCATTTGTCAATCACTTACCATTAAACTTGGTCTCACTCAACCACTTACCATTAAACATGGTCTCATTTGTTAATCAATTACCATCAAGCATGGTCTCACTCAACCACTAACCATTAAACATGGTCTCATTTGTTAATCACTTACCATCAAGCATGGTCTCACTCAACCACTTACCATTAAACATGGTCTCATTTGTTAATCACTTACCATCAAGCATAGTCTCACTCAATCACTTACCATTAAACATGGTCTCATTTGTCAACCACTTACCATCAAGCATGGTCTCACTCAACCACTAACCATTAAACATAGTCTCATTTGTCAATCACTTACCATCAAGCATGGTCTCACTCAACCACTAACCATTAAACATGGTCTCACTTGTCAATCACTTACCATCAACCATGGTCTCATTTGTTAATCACCAAACATGGTCTCACTCAACCACTTACCATTAAACATGGTCTCATTTGTCAATCACTTACCATCAATCATGGTCTCACTCAACCACTTACCATTAAACATGGTCTCATTTGTCAATCACTTACCATCAAACATGGTCTCACTCAACCACTTACCATTAAACATGGTCTCATTTGGCAATCACTAATCACCAAACATGGTCTCACTCAACCACTTACCATTAAACATGGTCTCATTTGTCAATCACTTACCATCAAGCATAGTCTCACTCAACCACTCACCATCAATCATAGTCTCACTCAACCACTTACCATTAAACATGGTCTCACTCAACCACTAACCATTAAACATGGTCTCATTTGTCAACCACTTACCATCAAGCATGGTCTCACTCAACCACTTACCATTAAACATGGTCTCACTCAACAATCACTTGTCATCAACCCTATTTACTTTTGACAATCACTAGCCCTCCAACATACTCTTCCCATGGACAGAAATATTTGTCCTGTCATACCAACTGGGACATAGCAACTGGTTGGGCTAAGACAGCACTAAAAAATTCTAATGTACAAATGGCCTTATCAATAATATTCTCACATTTTTAATACAAAAAATTAGATTTGGACTTACAGTATATTCTTCTGAAATTGTTTAACTGTTGTGTGGATAATTCCTTTATTAGTTCACCTGGTCCAAATGATAAAAAAAAATCCAAGATGGTTGCCACCTTGTGGGAGATGCATACAAACAGCTTCTTTTCAGAACCCATTTCTCACATTTAATACAATTCATCCAAATCCTGATTGGGTCAAACCAAAAACGGTAAAATTGGTATTTGTTGCTTCTCCGCTAAGCACGCAACATTAAGGAGAAAGAGCAAACGCTGGTTGGGGCAGAATCAAGATGATGTGTTCCAGTGGGGCAATATGTCTATCTGCGGACTGTTGTTTCAGTGACCTAGCACTATAAAAATCCAACTAAGCGTGTTGGTCTAGTACAAAGCTGATCTCATCATCATCTCATTGACAATTAACTTGTTCTCACCATGATATAGCTAAAAAATTGCTGAGTTGGCATTAAACAACAATCACTCACTCACTCTAACAAAGTTGTGAGTCTGATGGCTATATAAATCAGATGAGCGATACAGGTTCTCGTGGGCCTCTTTTTGACGGAACCCAATGACAAAAGGTTAAAATGTCTACTCAGACACAGTCACAACATCAGAATCTGACACAAATAAATACTAAAAAATGTTACATTCTGTTGAATTATTAGCAAAGTGATAATTAATTGGGTCGATAATTGAATAGATTTTTGTATTAATTTTGGAATATGACATCTGAGGTATACCAATTATAGGAGTATGTTGTGAAAGATTCTATCATTACATAAACAAATCCATAATTATACAAAAATAAACAATATTTACTTTCATCATTTTGAAAAAAAATATTTGCAAAAATCATATAGTTGAGTGACAATTAGGAAAATAAACAATACTTAATTTGTTTTGTCTGGCAAATAATTGATCATTGTCAATATCTAATCATAGAAAAAAAATTAATAGATAAAACGTAGATTCTGAAACTTGATGAAAAAGGCCAACCGTGGACGACAAAAAGGATTGATATAGATCAGCTTGTTTTTTGCTCATTTTGTGATTACAGTTTCCATTACATGTATTGATTTAAAAATGTCGCTGAATGGCAGTAATAGTTCTTACACAAATATGTCTGTCTCCCCCAAATCTATAGGTCTGTGACAAGAATCACAAATATGTCTGTCTAGTCCAAAGCTATAGGTCTGTAACAAAGAATCAGTTTGTAGAAGATTGAAAACGTTGTCTTATCTATTTATTTGTCAAGAATGTGTACTTTAATCCTATGGATGAACTATCTCATTTTGATTCAATGATTTATTTCTTGCATGTATTGTGCGCTGCAATTTTTTTTTTAGAAAAATAAGTACAATGGATAATACATCCTGACACGATTTATTTGCCGTTTTTGTCTGCTGATTAATTTTGTCGTCTTTTACTAACACAGTTTCTGTTCTTAATTTCAGTGTGACACATCAATTTAAATATCAGATTTAAAATATCTTCTTCTTTTTTTTAAATGTAAGGAAGTGTCAAGTTTTAATGATCATTCTTTGTCTAATTTGAGTTAACATGTTCTGGTCTTTTTGAGTTTTTGATCTCTTAAATATTGTGATTTTTTTGTGATCTCTCAAATATTTTGAGTTTTTTTGTGATCTTGCAAATATTTTTGAGTTTTTTGTGATCTCGCAAATATTTTTGAGTTTTTTGTGATCTCTCAAATATTTTGAGCATTTTGGTTTCAATTGTTTAGGTATTAGATGATATTGACAATATTTAAACTAAAGAAATGAACATACATTTATTGGTAGAATCTACATTCTTTTATATATTCTGATCTGAATTTGTCATTTGATTTTTTTTTGGCTGTTATGAAGATCTTAAATAATCTGAAATATAGTGTTGCTCAGCCTTAAATGTTTGTTGGATAACTACAATGGCCATGGCCACCATGTACTGGTAATTTGTCCAATTCAATTTCATTGCTTGATTAGTGATTGTGATTATCGGTCCACATTTCTTAATTACACTGCTATTAAAGACTGAAATCAATCATCATAATTATTTTACGGCTGCAAGTAGTTACTGAGATTCACCCTTTGACATAATTATTTTACGACTGTAAGTAGTTACTGATTTTCACCCTTTGACATAATTATTTTACGACTAAGTAGTTACTGAGATTCACCCTTTGACATAATTATTTTACGACTGTAAGTAGTTACTGGGATTCACCCTTTGACATAATTATTTTACGACTGTAAGTGTTTACTGAGATTCACCCTTTGACATAATTATTTTACGACTGTAAGTAGTTACTGATTTTCACCCTTTGACATAATTATTTTACGGCTGTAAGTGGTTACTGAGATTCACCCTTTGACATAATTATTTCATGACTGTAAGTAGTTACTGATTTTCACCCTTTGACATAATTATTTTACGACTGTAAGTAGTTACTGATTTTCACCCTTTGACATAATTATTTTACGACTGTAAGTAGTTACTGATTTTCACCCTTTGACATAATTATTTTACGACTGTAAGTAGTTACCGAGATTCACCCTTTGACATAATTATTTTACGGCTGTAAGTGGTTACTGAGATTCACCCTTTGACATAATTATTTCATGACTGTAAGTAGTTACTGAGATTCACCCTATGACATAATTATTTCATGACTGTAAGTAGTTACTGAGATTCACCCTTTGACATAATTATTTCATGACTGTAAGTAGTTACTGAGATTCACCCTATGACATAATTATTTCATGACTGTAAGTAGTTACTGAGATTCACCCTTTGACATAATTATTTTACGACTGTAAGTGGTTACTGGGATTCACCCTTTGACATAATTATTTTACGGCTGTAAGTGGTTACTGAGATTCACCCTTTGACATAATTATTTTACGACTAAGTAGTTACTGAGATTCACCCTTTGACATAATTATTTTACGGCTGCAAGTAGTTACTGAGATTCACCCTTTGACATAATTATTTTACGACTGTAAGTAGTTACTGAGATTCACCCTTTGACATAATTATTTTACGACTGTAAGTAGTTACTGATTTTCACCCTTTGACATAATTATTTTACAACTAAGTAGTTACTGAGATTCACCCTTTGACATAAATATTTTACGGCTGCAAGTAGTTACTGAGATTCACCCTTTGACATAATTATTTTACGACTGTAAGTAGTTACTGATTTTCACCCTTTGACATAATTATTTTACGACTAAGTAGTTACTGAGATTCACCCTTTGACATAATTATTTTACGACTGTAAGTAGTTACTGGGATTCACCCTTTGACATAATTATTTTACGACTGTAAGTGTTTACTGAGATTCACCCTTTGACATAATTATTTCATGACTGTAAGTGGTTACTGAGATTCACCCTTTGACATAATTATTTCATGACTGTAAGTGGTTGCTGAGATTCACCCTTTGACATAATTATTTTACGGCTGCAAGTAGTTACTGAGATTCACCCTTTGACATAATTATTTTACAACTGTAAGTAGTTACTGAGATTCACCCTTTGACATAATTATTTTACAACTGTATGTAGTTACTGATTTTCACCCTTTGACATAATTATTTTACGACTAAGTAGTTACTGAGATTCACCCTTTGACATAAATATTTTACGGCTGCAAGTAGTTACTGAGATTCACCCTTTGACATAATTATTTTACGACTGTAAGTAGTTACTGATTTTTACCCTTTGACATAATTATTTTACGACTAAGTAGTTACTGAGATTCACCCTTTGACATAATTATTTTACGACTGTAAATAGTAACTGGGATTCACCCTTTGACATAATTATTTTACGACTGTAAGTGTTTACTGAGATTCACCCTTTGACATAATTATTTTACGACTGTAAGTAGTTACTGATTTTCACCCTTTGACATAATTATTTTACGGCTGTAAGTGGTTACTGAGATTCACCCTTTGACATAATTATTTCATGACTGTAAGTAGTTACTGAGATTCACCCTTTGACATAATTATTTTACGGCTGTAAGTAGTTACTGAGATTCACCCTTTGACATAATTATTTTACGACTGTAAGTAGTTACTGAGATTCACCCTTTGACATAATTATTTTATGGCTGTAAGTAGTTACTGAGATTCACCCTTTGACATAATTATTTTACGACTGTAAGTAGTTACTGAGATTCACCCTTTGACATAATTATTTCATGACTGTAAGTAGTTACTGAGATTCACCCTTTGACATAATTATTTTACGACTGTAAGTGGTAACTGAGATTCACCCTTTGACATAATTATTTCATGACTGTAAGTGGTTACTGAGATTCACTCTTTGACATAATTATTTTACGACTGTAAGTAGTTACTGAGATTCACCCTTTGACATAATTATTTCATGACTGTAAGTGGTTACTGAGATTCACTCTTTGACATAATTATTTTACGACTGTAAGTAGTTACTGAGATTCATCCTTTGACATAATTATTTGATGACTGTAAGTAGTTACTGATTTTCACTCTTTGATGACATAATTAGACAACAACGTGTTGAATGAGTGTTGTTTAACATCAAGTGAATAGTATTAATAACTGCAAATGTGCATAAAAGAGGAAAAGGTGCTGCTGGGATATGCCTATATATATATGGTATGAAAACACTAATTCACCAATCAGAGAATATTCCTTGGATGGCCATCTACAAATTGTATGTTTTTGTGCTGATCAGAAATCCAAGATGGGTGCCACTGCATGACATAGTTTGACATCAAACCCTATGTAAAAATGAATAAAAGATTTTTCTAAGATACCACAAACTTGATTTATAACCCAAACTGTTGATGAACGGTCATTATACGTTCCCTTACAAAGATCACAATGTTGCTATGGATCAGCAATCCAAGATGGTTGCCACCACAGGGAAAAGATTAACATAGGACCCTATGACTTTAGGAATAAATTTTAAAATCTATTTTCTGACACAATTGATGAACTGTTAAACAGTTGTAACTTAAATATTCCTTGTATTGACCTCAAGAAAATATTATGCCAATCAGAAATCCAAGTTGATCTTCAACAAAGTGTGTATTGTTTTCATGCTGATCAGACCACTGTAGGAAAATGTTTAAAAGGACCCAATCAAGAAAGGAAAAAATATCTTCTTATAGACCAGACGGAACCCACAATGTATATAAAGAATCATAATAATGAATAGATAATTTATAACTAGGTGATCAATACAGGCTCAGGTGTTTAAAAAACTAGAATAATAACAAAGATATCTATATTGTAGTTAAAGGGGCATTATCTGCCATAATCATAAATTTTTGTTACCCATAAAAACTATCAGATATGATTGATGCCTTAATAAAACGTGTTTCTGTAACTTATAAACGTTATGAAATGTACGCACATCGGGGAAAAAACGTGCAACTGCTCATGTTTTGAGATCGATCAAGAAATGGACGCCATCTTATTAATTATCGACATTGTTTACGGAGTTTGTCGAATCGTCATTAAATCGTTACAAAAATGCAGATATTTCTTATTTTTTGTGAATCTGCTTTTAGTAGGTGTTAATTACGGACAAAGAACCATGCAAGTTTGCAGTTAATAAGCGACGCAATACATATTATTCGTTTTTACCTGTCACTAGTAAGGTCAGTTGCATACGGAAAAAGCGAAGTCAGATTATTTGCTTGCAAGGAAATAATTAATCAATGGTAATTTTCGTTCTCAAAAGGCGAAAAGTGGTTCGATAAGCTGTTTAATGTGAAATATTTACCTTTATTTCATAATTTTAAAGCAATTTACCAATTTCCAAACATATAATTTTTTTGGTCAAAATCGTAGCTAATGCCCCTTTAAGCATATACTAGTTGCTACATTTACGAGTATGTAGAATATTTTGAAGGCAAAGTGAGCAATTACATGTACTATGAAGCCTAAGGTTTCCAAAGTAATACTGTTTTGAATTTCCAATACAAAAATGTATTTATGAAGAATTTTTATCATACTTCTCAATTGGTTTGACATACATTTTTTGTACTTTGATATTTAGGGGTCAATTTGAGCCCATTTTGCACCTTTATAAAGTTAATATGTTGCAAAATTGGTTTATTCAGGATTCTGTTCTTAGAAGAGTTTGAAGATACCTAAGGGGTAATAAAAATCCATAAATCGAAGAATGACAGACAAAACAATGGCCAAAAGAAAAAAGGACAAATGGACAAACAATGATCTACAAAACACTACACAGAAAACTAAAGATAGAGCAACATGAACCCCACTAAAAACCAGAGGTGAACTGTGGTGAGAGGATATACATTTCTTGCTCTACTAGGCCACCAGTTGTGTTACTCTAACAACTTTATTTAGGGTTTTGTTTCAACACAATTATGGTTTATTCAGTTTTTTGATCCAACAGAATTCTGATTTATTCAGGGTTCTGTCCCCACTGGATTCTGGTTTATTCCAGTTTCTGCTTCCACAGGATTCTGGTTCATACAGGGGTGTGTTCCAACAGGATTCTAGTTTATTCAGGGTACTGTTCCCACCTGAATATATTCAGAGTTCTGTTTCAAAAAGATTATAGTTTATTCAGGGGTCTGTTTCAAAAGATTATGGTTTATTCAGAGTTCTGTTCCAACAGGATTCTGTTTTATTCAGGGTTCTGTTTCAACAGGATTCTGCTCCGACTGTATTATGGTTTATTCAGGGTTCTTCTCCCACATGATTATGGTTTATTATCCCCTCGCCAACAAAGTTGCGAAGGCATATAGTAACACTATCGTCTGTCCTTCCTTCCGTCCGCCCTTCCGTAACATCCTTGTGACCACTCTAGAATCAACACCCTTCAATGGATTTTGACCAAACTTTATACATAGTTAGACGTACTTTATACATAGTTAGACTTTATCAAGATCTGACAGCCTGAAGATTTGAATATCATGAGTCAAAGGACAAGGTCACTGTAGGACTTAGACTTTTTGGAGGTGATACGTCCTTGTGACTTTACTTGGTATATGGTTTGTCCTTATTATCCCCTCGCCAACGAAGTTGTGAAGGGATATAGAAATGCTACCGTCCGTCCGTCCTTCCGTAACATCCTTGTGAACACTCTAGAATCAACATCCTTCAATGGATTTTGACCAAACTTGTACATATTTAGGCCTTAAGAGAATCTGGAACCCTATTGATTTTCAAGGGCAAAGGTCAAGGTCACCGGGTCAAATATTTAGGCGATGGGATACGCCACACTTTGCGTTGCCCTTGTTCAGGATTATGGTTTATTCAGGGTTCTACTCCCACGTGATTATGGTTTATTCAGGGTTCTGCTTAGACATGTTTATTGCATGACATATACATATATATAATATATATATCAGTCCAGGGAAGTTTCTCATTCAATTCATAGATTACTATTACAGATCATCTAGACAGATTGTTACAATGAAAAAAGATGTGTGTGTTTCCCTGGGGACAAGAACTGTCTGTCAATCTTTTTGTGATTGGGTAGAATCCTCAGTAATATACTGCTACAGTTCCAGGAAGTTTGGTTTATATATTAATATAGTAGACAGATAACAGAGTTAATAAATATTTGTTTATCAAAATTGAACAAGGAAATATAGATTTCTGCCTGTGACACGTTATATCTTTAGAAAAAAGTCAGAATAATGAGAACAGTAGGATGATCAGTGGGTGGACTAATTGACAAACGTTGGTGCTTAATGGAACTGCCAAGACAAAAAGCATTAGTTTTTTTTGTATTAGTTTTTTCATTTCCTAAATGTTGATCTCCAGAATACTTTATTACACAGTAGAACAACAACAGGCCAATAAGACATAGCAGATTAAAGTGAAATATTATTGTTTTATTTGTTGCAGTTATTCCTTGCTCAATGGGAAAGGAAGTTAGATTTATAAAGATAATTTATGTAAAGAGGCATTACATTTTGTTTCATGTTGACTATATTTTTTGTGTGTGCATATTTTCAAGAAATTCAAAGACAAAGTTATGTAATCCCTAGGATATCTTGGCTTCAGTACTATAAGTTGAGGATAATATGTTCTGGTACTGTGAGGGCTGTGTTATCAGTACTATAAGTTCACAATAAAATGTTCTGGTACTTTTAATTGTTGTCTATTCAGTACAACAAGTTCACAATAAAATGTTCTGGTACTTTTAATTGTTGTGTATTCAGTACAATAAGATCACAATAAAATGCTTGAGATCGACGAACATCATTTGTTATTAAATCTTTTTTTTTATCATATATGTTTATATATAATTAGTGCCTTTGGTTTTCTTGCTTCCTAAAACTTTAAAATGATTTGGGTCTCCAATTGTTTGACTTTGAGCGTACCTGATGAAGGTTATGATTTTGAGCGTACCTGATGAAGGTTATGGCTTTGAGTGTACCTGATGAAGGTTATGACTTTGAGCGTACCTGATGAAGGTTATGACTTTGAGCATACCTGATGAAGGTTATGACTTTGAGCGTACCTGATGAAGGTTATGACTTTGAGCGTACCTGATGAAGGTTATGACTTTGAGCGTACCTGATGAAGGTTATGACTTTGAGCGTACCTGATGAAGGTTATTCAGAAATGGGTCATTTACACTACCTTTATCTACCATTTATTAAGGTTTTATGGGTGTTTAACTTTATTTTTTTATTTTCAACAATATTTTATACAGGTATCTACTATCATGTTAGTTTCATTGATGAAGAAAAACAAGAGTACCTGTTATTCATAAAAATCACCTACCTTCATGTTAGTGTGCTTTTCTGTTATTCACTGGCTAACTTCATCACTTAAGCTTGTTTATTGTTTAATAGCTTGTTTCAAATACACCTGCCACAATTAAGAGACAAACACACAATTAGACAAACAAATTGCATAGATCAACGTAGATCCAACATTTATACAATAACAGCCATAGACAGCTGAAACATGTATTGATTATACATGTACAGTCAATTCTGTATTAAGAGGTCACATTTGAGACAAAGAACAGGTGGTCTTTTAAGACAGGTGACCTCTTAAAGGAGGTTCAATTCATATGAAGTTTTCAATGACAGGACAAGAAAAATGTGACCTTTTTCTACGTGATTGCTTAATAGTGGTAATCAGGTTTGACTATATGTACTGGTTGTAGTAGAATGTAGGCTACATTAATAGTTGCTGTGAAGGTCCTATAAAAACAATGACAAAATGGGCAACTTGACTACAAAATTTTAAGGTGCTTATATGCCATAGAATGTTTCTGACAGGAGAAATCATTCACAGAATGTCTCCGACATGAGAAATCATTCACAGAATGTATCCAACATGAGAAATCATTCACAGAATGTGTCCAACATGAGAAATCATTCACAGAATGTCTCCGACATGAGAAATCATTCACAGAATGTATCCAACAGGAGAAATCATTCACAGTATGTCTCCAACATGAGAAAACATTCACAGAATGTCTCCAACATGAGAAATCATTCACAGAATGTCTCCAACATGAGAAATCATTAACAGATTGTCTCCAACATGAGAAATCATTCTCAGACAGAAGAAATCATTCACAGAATGTCTCCAACATGAGAAATCATTCACAGAATGTCTCCAACATGAGAAAACATTCACAGGATGTCTCCAACATGAGAAATCATTCACAGAATGTCTCCAACATGAGAAATAATTCACAGAATGCCACAGACAGGAATAATCATTCACAGTATGTCTCAGACAGGAGAAATCATTCACAGAATATCTCCAACATGAGAAATAATTCACAGAATGCCTCAGACAGGAGTAATCATTCACAGAATGTCTCCAACATGAGAAATCATTCTCAGACAGAAGAAATCATTCACAGAATGTCTCCAACATGAGAAATCATTCACAGAATGTCTCCAACATGAGAAAACATTCACAGAATGTCTCCAACATGAGAAATCATTCACAGAATGTCTCCAACATGAGAAATAATTCACAGAATGCCACAGACAGGAATAATCATTCACAGTATGTCTCAGACAGGAGAAATCATTCACAGAATATCTCCAATATGAGAAATAATTCACAGAATGCCTCAGACAGGAGTAATCATTCACAGAATGTCTCCAACATGAGAAATCATTCACAGAATGTCTCCAACATGAGAAATCATTCACAGAATGTCTCAGACAGGAGAAATCATTCACAGAATGTCTCCAACATGAGAAATCATTCACAGAATGTCTCAGACATGAGAAATCATTCACAGAATGTCTCCAACATGAGAAATCATTCACAGAATGTCTCAGACAGGATAAATCATTCACAGAATGTCTCAGACAGGGGAAATCATTCACAGACAGTCTCTGATAGGAGAAATCATTCACAGAATGTCTCAGACAGGTGAAATCATTCACAGACAGTCTCTGATAGGAGAAATTATTCACAGACAGTCTGATAGGTGAAATCATTCACAGACAGTTTCTGATAGGAGAAATCATTCACAGACAGTCTCTGATAGGGGAACTCATTCACAGACAGTCTCTGATAGGAGAAATTATTCACATTTTGTAAACGATGTTGTTGTAATAATCTAACATTAAGAAGGTGAATTTTAGTTATACTTTTTAAAGTAAAATTCCTTTGTTGAACAAATAATCTGAATACCAATACATGTATACTTGTAAAGCTGATAACAAGTTTCAACTTTACAAAAAAGGTTGTTCAAAACAAAAACTGGTATGTTTAACAGTACAGTCAAACCTGCCCATGTGGTCACCTCTATTAAGTCAAACCTGCCCATGTGGTCACCTCTATTAAGTCAAACTACCCATGTGGTCACCTCTATTAAGTCAAACCTGCCCATGTGATCACCTCTATTAAGTCAAACCTGCCCATGTGGTCACCTCTATTAAGTCAAACCTGCCCATGTGATCACCTCTATTAAGTCAAACCTGCCCATGTGGTCACCTCTATTAAGTCAAACCTGCCCATGTGGTCACCTCTATTAAGTCAAACCTACCCATGTGATCACCTCTATTAAGCAGTCATGTGAATTTCATATGAAGCACACCTCTTTAAAGATATCACCTGTCTTATAAGGCCACTTTTTCTTTGTTCCAAAGGTGACCTCTTCATACAGGTGTGAGTTTATTTGGGGTAAAATTATTAGCTACTTATCCAAATAAAATGAGAACTTTTTTGCCTTCTTCAGAATTGCACTCCAAGGATTTCACATTTTTACAAGAGTACTTCTGGTAGAACAACTAATTTTTAACTATTAACACTTCTTGGGATATTTTCACAATTGTATGATTTAGAATAGATTTGCCATTTCTGTAAAAATTAACAGTTTTAGTGATATTTAAATGTGTATGATCCCAATACTTACTATTTAAAATCTACTCTTCTTGGGATAATTTCACAGATTTGCCATTTCTGTAAAAATTTACAGTTTTAGTGTTATTTAAATGTGTATGACACAAATACCTACTATTTAAGATCTCCCAATATGTCATAGAGAATCAGAGAGCCTGGGTGGCTTGTCACACTTGACTTTTGTTCACATCTTTAATGACCAACCACAAGTGTTACAGTTGCCAGGCAGCGACACATGGCTATCTAGGCCTGTCCTGGTTTTCCCTGCCAATAAGTCGGGTAGTCGTGATGCATGGCTGAAAAATAATGATAAGCACCTTATAGCCCAACCCTAATCTGTGGTGAATAAGAGATGGAATTTAGGAAGAATAATTGAATAAGACCAAGTCCATTTCTTGTTTATATTTTTTTCAATTTGTCAATGTTTTTACATATGGGTTAAAACAGTTGTTTTAGGTCAAATAAAAAAATCATGACGTTTCAAATGCAATATTTAGAGAAGAATGTTTATGACCGATTTGTTTAAAAATTGAGTTTAATTGAAAGGATTTTGGTGTAATTGTTTTTGATTACTTTCAGTGTGTAAATTACATGCAATTTTCGAAACTCGCACCAAGGTTTGAAATTCATTTTCTCTTCATCAAACAATGTTTTGTTTCAATGGCCAATTGAAATTTCAGTTGATTAGATTATTTTTCTTGCACTTTCTGGAAATGATGAAGTAATCAACTGATCACAGTTTTTCAAGGTCAGAATGAAATGAAAATTAAGACACAAATTGGATTATGAAAAAAGAAGTTGACATGAAGTGTTTTGTTTGTTTGCTTTATAGTTTGTATTAACAAAGAAAGCTAGTAGTTAATTTCATTTGTCAACTAAAGGCATCACAAGAGGTTCAGATTATTTTATTGGCATAAATGATTAATAGATTTGTTATATTGAGCAGAGAATTTTCATTAAATTATTGAAAATTACCAAACAAACATTGTGCAATTAGTATTTTAATTGCTATGATAAATTACTGGGAAAAAATTACCAGTATAAAGTACATTTGAGAAGGATATTTTGTAATCGTATTTTATACTGCTTTAAAATGCATGTAGTTCAAAATTTGGTGTTGTATGCCAGTAGAGTTCAAGACTAAATTAAATTATTATTAATTTAATGTTTACTGACTAATATTTTATCAGTGTATACTGGGTAGGTTTCTTTACCCACTAAAAAGTATTGTTTTTACAAGACAATGTAGGACAGGCATCACATGTCTTATCTTTTTAATAACAAGACAGTGTTGTACAGGTAACCCATGTTCTTCAATAGACCTATAAATTTTAGATATGTACAGTTCAGTATTCTGTAGTTTGTAGAGGACGTTCAACATTGTATCTGTTATTACAAGTTGCTAAAATAAATGATATTAAATATCAACAGTCTAAATAAATATCAACAGACTTAGTCTGGCAAATACAGTCTATACCAAATCTAAATTCAATAAAAGAAGCAGAAAAGTATTGTATCGACATTAGACCTGTCAAATACATTATATTCCCTTCAAATTAAATCAAAGAGGTTGCGTTTTATTAGAATTACTAGCGAAATTTTCTTAACATTGAATCTGTGATATCGAGTCAAGTGTTCAATTGTTGGTTTATTTCCTGAGAAAACGTTAGATATATTGATTTCTACGGCTTCTGTTTTGTTATTTCATAGTTCTCTTGATGTTTATTAACTTATCCAAATCTATTTTTCATTAGCGGTTTTTTTATGGGTCTGAGATAAAAAAAACATTGTGTTGGTATAACTTGAAAATAGATTAAAAACAACAATTGGTGA
Source organism: Bathymodiolus brooksi (assembly GCA_963680875.1). Taxonomy (NCBI): domain Eukaryota; kingdom Metazoa; phylum Mollusca; class Bivalvia; order Mytilida; family Modiolidae; genus Bathymodiolus; species Bathymodiolus brooksi. The sequence continues at coordinate 15,766,247 of OY804575.1, read as the reverse complement.
TTATTTTTGCAGCATGTAAAAGCTTTCTGAAATGCACTCTTTTTATAGTGGACCCACTGTTAGTTTACCCATGTTTCAATTGGTATTGTATTAGGAGTTTAAAAAACTGCAATTGGAACTGATCTATTGAAGGAATACAATTGCCTTTGTTTACAAGTGAATCCTATTGTTGGACATTTAAACTTCTTATTGTATGACTGGAAGAGAGAAGTCAATCACCCATTGATTAAAACTCCCCAGAAAAAAATTCAACTCATCTTATATATGTATAGATGTATATGTACATGACCTATAGAAAGAAATACTATCATTACCGTTGCATAAGGCGCATTGGTGCATAATGCGCACCCCCTCTTGGCCTTGAAATCTCCAGAAAAAAAATAGTTTGTCTATAATGCCATTTTTATCCCCTCACCAACGAAGTTGCGAAGGGATATAGTAATGCTACCATCCATCCGTCCTTCCGTAACATCCTTGTGAACACTCTAGAATCAACATCCTTCAATGGATTTTGACCAAACTTGGTACATACTTAGTTCTTAAGAGAATTTGGAACCCTATTGATTTTCAAGATCATAGGTCAAAGTCACCGGGTCAAATATTTACCACGTAACATCCTTGTGAACACTCTAGAATCAACATCCTTCAATGGATTTTGACCAAACTTGGTACATACTTAGTTCTTAAGAGAATCTGGAACCCTATTGATTTTCAAGGTCATAGGTCAAAGTCAGCGAGTCAAATTTTTACCACGAAGCATCCTTGTGAACACTCTAGAATCAACCTCCTTCAATAGATTTTGACCAAACTTGGTACATCTTAGTCCTTAAGAGAATCTGGAACCCTATTGATTTTCAAGGTCACAGGGTCAAATTTTTACCACGTAGCATCCTTGTGAACACTCTATAATCAACATCCTTTAATGGATTTTGACCAAACTTGGTTTATACTTAGCCTTTAAGAGAATCTGGAACCCTATTGATTTTCAAGGTCATAGGTCAAGGTCACCGGGTCAAATTTTTACCACGTAACATCCTTGTGAACACACTAGAATCAACATCCTTCAATGGATTTTGACCAAACTTAGTACATACTTAGGTCCTAAGGAAAATCTGGAACCCTATTGATTTTTAGCTCACCTGGCCTTTAGGCCATGTGAGCTATTGTCATCACTTTTCGTCCGTCGTCTGTCGTCCGTCATCCATTCGTCAACATTTCACATTTTAATCTTCTCCTCAGAAACCACTGGGCCAATTGCGACCAAACTTTGGTGGAATGGTCCTTGGATGGCCCCCTTCCAAAATTGTGTCCGGTGATCCCGACTTCCAACCAAGATGGCCGCCAAGCTAAAAATAGAAAAAAGGGGGGATGAAATTTTAATTGTCCATTGCTGCTTTAGCCCCACCCTCCATTCAAGATTGCTGCTGTTACTAAAAATTGAAATTTCTTCAATTGTCCATTGCTGCTTTAGTATAAGTCAAAATGAGCTCAAATTTTAACTGCAGCTACATGGCAAGGAGTAGTTTAGCATATGTTCGGGGTTTTTGTTTGAAATTTTTCTTTCAGTCGATTTATACCGATTATGCAAATTAGGCATATTTTGATAAAAGATCACATTTAAATCTTCTCCTCTGAAACCGCTGAACCAAATTACACCAAACCTGGCAGGGATGGTCCCTGGATGGGTCCCTTTCAAAATTGTGTCTGTCAGCGCCGTCCTGTATCCAAGATGGCCACCGTTACTAAAAATAGAAATTTCTTCGAATGGCCAAGTAGACCAAGATGGCCGCCACAGCCGAACTTAATTTAACATAGGACCCTATGGGAAATTCCCATAAAAATCTTCTTGTTTGAAACCATTTGCTCAATAAGAACTAAATGTTGATGAAATAGTCATTGGATGGTTCTCTTCCAAAAATCTGTCAGGCGGTTCGGCCCTTCGACCAAGATGGCCCCCACAGCCGAACTTAGTTTAACATAGGAACCTATGGGAAATTCACATAAAAATCTTCTTGTCTGGAACCAGTTGCTCAATTGGAACCAAACTTTGATAAAATAGTCATTGGATGGTCCTCTTCCAAAATTGTGTCTGGTGGTCCCACCCTCTGACCAAAATGGCTGCACAGCTGAACTTAGTTTAACATAGGACCCTATGGGAAATTCACATAAAAACCATCTTGTCTGGAACCAGTAGCTCAATTAGAACCAAACTTGGATGGAATAGTCATTGGATGGTCCTCTTCCAAAATTGTGTCTGGCCGCCACAGTGCAATTGCGTTGTTATTGAAAGCAGCTTTGATCCAGGTGAGCGATTACAGGCTCCTGGGAGCCTCTGGTTAATGTTAAAGGTCAAGGTCACAGGGTCAAATCTTTACTCTGTATCATCCTTATGAACACTCTAGAATCAACATCCTGTAATGGATATTGACCAAACTTTATATATAGTTATCCCCTCGCCAACAAAGTTGTGAAGGGATATAGTAACGCTACCGTCCGTCCTTCCGTAACATCCTTGTGTACACTCTAGAATCAACATCCTTCAATGGATTTTGACCAAACTTGGTATATACTTAGTCCTTAAGAGAATCTGGAACCCTATCGATTTTCAAGGTCAAAGGTCAAGGTCACTGGGTCAAATTTTTAGGCGATAGGATGCGCCACGCTTTGCGTTGCCCTTGTTAAATCTTTTATGGTGAATAATTATTTGCCTCAATTACTAATGCAGACTGGAGTTGTTCTAAAATTTCAACCTCCATACCATCCTTAACTTAACACATGTGAATATTGTTTTCATATCATTAAGCAAATATTAAGATCAGACAGTGACTACTTTTGACCATGCTCGAACAGCAATTTGTGATGCTATTATGGATGGAGTAACCTTTGAAAAATCGGAAAACATCTTTAAGCATTGTGGATATATTCATTAAAATTATATAAAGTTTTTTGTAGGACTTCATGTTATTTGCATTTATTATTTTTCTGATTAAAATTTGTACCTTATTATAAAAATTTCCATAATGATTTTCCTTTTTTTCAATATTTCCATTAACATGGTTCCTGTGATTAGAAACCCTACATTTGTTGAATGATGTTTGAGGGTTAGGGTCATGGTGTTTAATGCCACTTTCAGCAATATTTCAGCTATATCGTGGCTGTCAGTTTTATTGGTAAAGGAAACCAGAGTACCCGGAGAAACCACAGACCTGCCGCAAGTCACTGATAAACTTTATCACATAATGTTGTATCGAGTACACCTCACCATGTGCGGGATTCAAATTCACAACTTTAGTGGTGATATGCACTGATTGCATAGGTAGTTGTAAATCCAACTACCGTATGATCATGATTACGGCGGCCCCTGAATAATGTTTGATTTTTAGAAAACAATTTAATTAAAAACCAAGTTTTTTTGTTTTGTTTTCTCAATACACATATTTAACCATATATCCAGATTATTTGCAACCAGAATGAATCTTATTACTTGTGGCAAATAATTTTCAAAATTAAAGTTTTTCCTATTTCTCTAATGTCAAAAATAGACTTAGAATGGCATTATAGACACAAACTAGTTTTTTTTTTGAGATTTCAAGGCCAAGAGGGGGTGTGCATTATGTACATTATGCAACGGTAATGATAGTATTTCTTTCTATAGGTCATGTACATATACATCTATACATCTATAAGACGAGTTGAATTTTTTTCTGGGGAGTTTTAATCAATGGGTGATTGACTTCTCTCTTCCAGTCATACAATTAGAAGTTTAAATGTCCAACAATAGGATTCACCTGTAAACAAAGGCAATTGTATTCCTTCAATAGATCAGTTCCAATTGCAGTTTTTTAAACTCCTAACACAATACCAATTGAAACATGGGTAAACTAACAGTGGGTCCGCTATAAAAGTAGCTATTTGTTGATAAATTCCTGTGGTTGACAGAAAGGCTTTACTTATGTGTTTTGAATATTAATGAAAACCATTGTTTGATCTTTTCCTGACAAGCATGAGAGCTGAAATACACTCTTTTAAGAAGAAAAAAATTAACACATTCTCTTGAAAATGTTTCAATACTGTTTTTATACCTCCACATATTGTTTTGTCCATCTGTTCATTCATATGTCCCTATATAGAATGTATGCTTTGTGCACCTAACTAATTCTACCCCTATATAGAATGTATGCTTTGTACAGCTAACTAATTCTACAGTTTTCTAACTAGTTCTACAGTTTTACATTTTAATCTTTTTCATGGTGTGGGATGTTTGTTAAGATTATAAGGATGTTTGTTAAGATTATAAGGATGTTTGTTAAGATTATAAGGATGTTTGTTAAGATTATAAGGATGTTTGTTAAGATTATAAGGATGTTTGTTAAGATTATAAGGATGTTTGTTAAGATTATAAGGATGTTTGTTAAGATTATAAGGATGTTTGTGAAGATTATAAGGATGTTTGTGAAGATTATAAGGATGTTTGTTAAGATTATAAGGATGTTTGTTAAGATTATAAGGATGTTTGTTAAGATTATAAGGATGTTTGTTAAGATTATAAGGATGTTTGTTAAGATTATAAGGATGTTTGTTAAGATTATAAGGATGTTTGTTAAGATTATAAGGATGTTTGTATATGTTGAAGACATGTTAAATTGTTGCTATTAATTTCTTAAGATGTTTATGACTAATTGATAATAAATGTATTGGAAGTATCAATTAAGATTTTTTTTTGCCCTAAGGGTAATGGTCTTTAACAAACAGATTCTACCTTCTTAACAAACTGTCAGTGTTAACTACGAGCATGTACTGACCGTGCTATAGTACTGTCCATATTATATTGTTATTCTTTTTTATGATATAGTCCGTTTGACTTCTATAAATCTTCAGAAAAAAATTCTTAAAAATCCAGTATTCAAAGCAACAATTTTTTTTCTAGATGCTTATTAATGTATGATATATATATGAACTCTGACAATTTATTTCAAAGTTTTTGATCCATTATTAAAAAGGTTACCCATTAGGTCTCTATGTTAATTATATTTTCTAAAGTGTAAAAATCTGGAGGGAGTGAATACAAATAACAGACTGTACCATGTGACATAGGAAATTTAAATATTAAAGGACATCCAGATTTTTACAAAATATAATTAACATAGAGACTTAATGGGTAACTTTTTTGATAAAGGACCAGGATTTTTGAAATTAATTATCAGAGTTTGTATATATCATATATATTAATAGATATCTATAAAAAAAAATGTTGATTTAAAAACTGGATTTTTAAGAATTTTTTTCTGAAGATTTATAGAAGTCAAAGGGACTATAGTGTGTGGTCTTTTTAAGTGGAAAAGAATTTGTGCAATTTTTATATTGTTTGTTTATATATGAATTGGCATTGGAGATCCAGTTATCACAGTGGGGGGGTTAGATCCCATCGACTGGTTTAACCTCACCACATTTTTGTGCCTGTCCCAATGCTATATGGGGTTGGGATCTTTTTTGTGTTCAGTGATTTGTGGTGAGATTTCTATAAATTTTAGAAGCCAAATGAGCGATTACAGGATCATGAAAGACTCTAATTTAATGTCTAGAATGTTTTATTATAATATGTTGAAGATGTGTATGTGCTCATGATTAAGATTTTACTTAATTTTTCACAAAATTGAACTCAGTCAATTTCCCTATTACAATGTATTTGAATCAGAGGCTGTAAAGGTTTGTGCAGCTCACTACTTTAACAAAATTAAACATTGTTGAACTCGGTCACTTTCCATAATTATATGAGTTTATTATTTGAATCAGAGGGCGTAAAGTTTATGCAGCTAACGACTTTAATTTTCCCATTTTGAATTTGATATCTTTTTCATTTGCTACATGTAGACTTAGACAATAACTTGCATGTATACCTAAATGTACCATAGTGTGGGGGTGGGAGCATCAAACGTCTGTAGAATATAGATTAACTTCAAACTGATAAGTAAACAATAGTGATTTATGAGAATCGTGGGGGTGGGGTCTACCGTCTAGCACAATTCTAGATTATAATAGATCTGGATAATTCTAAAAGACCATTTATTAAATGAATTACCTCAACACGAATCTAGAAAAACTACATATCTTCAAAATGTAGATCAGACAAGGACAATTCTACTCATTTCTACATTAAGAATTAACCACTTCAAGATTACAAAAGGTTTTGTGTTGATTATATTCTGGAACAGCAGTTTAGATGTAAAGAGGACCTTTCTCATAGTCACTCTCTAGTTGTAAAAAAAAGAATGCATTTGATTTTTTTTTTATAATAAGCTGTGTGTAATTTTGTTTTATTTATTTATTTTTTCAGATTGGATCACCCCAACATAGTGAAGCTTTCAGATGTTTTTGAAGATAAATCACATGTTTACTTAGTCATGGAATTGTAAGTATTCACACTCATTTTTTACATGTACAAGAATGCACACTAATTTTGTACTTGTACCAGAAAACATGCTCAGTTTATGCATGCTCATTTTGTACATGAGCCAGTATACACGCTCATTTTGTACATGTATCAGAAAACACACTCATTTTGTAAATGTATCAGAAAACATGCTCATTTTGTACATGTGTCAGTATACACACTCATTTTGTACATGTGCCAGTATACACTTATTTTGTACATGTGACAGTATACACACTCATTTTGAACATGTGCCAGTATACACACTCATTTTATACATGTGACAGTATTAAAACTAATTTTGTAAATGTATCAGAAAACATGCTCATTTTGTACATGTGCCAGTATACACACTCATTTTGTACATGTGCCAGTATACACACTCATTTTATACATGTGACAGTATTAAAACTAGTTTTGTAAATGTACATGTATCAGAAAACATGCTCATTTTGTACATGTGCCAGTATACACACTCATTTTGTACATGTGCCAGTATACACACTCATTTTGAACATGTGCCAGTATACACACTCATTTTATACATGTGACAGTATTAAAACTAGTTTTGTAAATGTATCAGAAAACATGCTCATTTTGTACATGTGCCAGTATACACACTCATTTTGTACATGTGCCAGTATACACACTCATTTTATACATGTGACAGTATACACACTCATTTTATACATGTGACAGTATACACACTCATTTTGTACATGTGCCAGTATACACACTCATTTTATACATCTGCCAGTATACATTCTTTTTGTACATGTGCCAGTACACACTCTTTTTGTACATGTATCAGAAAACATGCTCATTTTGTACATGTACCAGAAAACACACTCACTTTTCTGGTTGTACAGAGGACAAGATGATAGATTTGTTGGGTATGTTTTAGTAAAATAAAAAGTCTTAAAAAGTAACATGTTCTCACTTTGATAAAGTTGATATATTGCTCAATTGGCTTTCAGCTATACTCCACCTTTCTTCTTTGATATAAAAAATATAATTATTCATATCTGAAATCTCTAAACAATTAGACCTCAAATCTGTTCCTGTTTTTCATTACAAATGGTGCATTTTACCTCTTTTTGCAAAATCCTAGATTCAACTCTGCACATGGATATTAACTTATTTTTCAGTTTCATTGATAAATTGTGTATATTGTAAAAGCCTGTTTACTTGGTTAATCTATCTTTCTTAAGAGGAAGACAAGATATAATTATATCATTTAACTTGTAGCTGTATATTGCATCATCTGCTACAGCGGCAATTTCCTTAATTGAATTGTTGGTTAACCTCTCCGTATCCTTGTATAATTATCCTAAATGACTTATGGTTGTATATTTAGGAAATATATTTCTTCATCATGCATGAAAGTCATTTGAATTACTATTTACGTTTCAAATACATAATGTTTTTTTACTTGGTCATACCAGAGGTTAGTAAATTTAACTTATGATGCCCATTCATTTGTTAGATAACTAACATATTATTGTACAACTTGTAAATACAGTTTAACTGAACTCCAAATAAAACGGAATCATGTATAAACCGAACTTTCAATAAAGTCCCAATATAGGATATCTTTGTTCATTTAATCTGTATAAATCTAACACTTGTTTATTCCGAACACAAAAGTTATTCCCAGGGAGTTTCGGTTTAGAAAGGGTTCACTAAGATTACAAAGTTTATTATCCATGCATTTTTTCCAGAGTAACTGGTGGTGAGCTGTTTGACAGAATTGTAGAAAAAGGAAGTTACACAGAAAAGGATGCCAGTTTTTTAATACGACAGGTTTTAGAGGCAGTAGATTATATGCATGACAGAGGAGTAGTACATCGAGATCTGAAGGTGGGTAATTTTATTTTAAGATACTAAGAGATTAAAAAATGTTTTATAACCCCACTGAAAGACTACCCAGCAGTAAGTTATACTCTTGCTTGTCTTTCTGTCTGCCCCATTTTAGCATATGTTTTCTAGTTTAGTTTTGTTTCCCGTGTTCAAATGCTTTGCAATTTTTACATAATATTTTAGACCACAATACACAGACCACGTTCTAATTTGGTTATTATTAATGTACACAAGTGGGCATAGAAACCCATGGGTGTGTGCATGAACATATGGATAATCCATTTAAATGTTTCCTTATTTTAATTTGATCTGAGATACAATATGGCCATCACTGGGTATATTAGTTCCAGACTGGTTGATATGTGAAATACGTTAGTAAGTAAGAGAGGATATGGATGTAAACGAACACGAGAGACTATCCAATATTACACTTGACACAAATTAAAGTAAAGGAACAGCACTTTTATGGCTGTTCTGCATTTCAGTCTCACTACTGTCTTCAACAATGAGCATGACACATACCCTAAAGTGAGTGTGAAGTGGTCCCTAACCTGTAGTTAAGCTGTACTCTTTACTTCTGTAGATATAAGTATGAATCATGGTTTATATTAAGCAGGATGACAGTTACAAGGTCCATGTGGAGCCTGTGGTTGTATTTTGTATAGTTATATGTATTCAGTTGTATGATCATAATACATTTATGTCAGTTCTACATAGCTTACATTACAAAATGACGTACAGAAGAAATTTGTTGTGTGTATGTTGATGTGGACCAATTATTTCACTTCTAAATGTCCAGTTATTCTAATATCTGGTTTTGACTGGTTATAAACAGATGATACAACATTGATTAGACAACTGTGAAAATACACTCAATAATTCTACAGAGTAGACTCAAAAAATCTCCATAGAATTTACAATGGTAATATCAAGCACTTTTACCCAAATACAGAATCAAATCAAAATACTTTATCGATGTTTATTATTGCTAATCTTTTTTATTGGCCTGATTCCCTTAGAGATGAGAATAAATTTCAATCAACACTGCATTACCCAAGAACCTGACGTCTATACCTATTAAGATAAGATTGGAGCTACTTTCGTTCTTCTGGTAGGAGAAACAATGCATATCACTGAACAAAAAATCCACTGTTTTTAATTCATCTCCTTGAATTAGAATATTTGTTTGACTGGTTTTTATTTCTGGTTGTTTGAACAAATGAATATTCATAACATAAATAGTACACATTTATTGCTTACCAATTTTATATTTATTTATTCCATCGCTATAACTACATAACAGATAGAAAAAAACACATTCACATAATGGGAGGGGGCTTGTTTCTTAGGGTAATAGTATTTTTCATGATGTGAGAGGTGTAACTTATAATATTAAAGAAACACAATTTTCTGTTTCACTCATAAATACTTCTCCTCACTAGACCAGGTAATATCGTCTGTCATCATTAACTTTTCACATTTTAATCTTCACCTCTGCAAACACTGGGCCAAGTTAAACCAAAAATAACTTGGATAGTCCCGAGGTGTTTCTCTTTCAAAATTATTTCCAACGTCATATCTTCCGTCCAAAGTGGCTGCTGTTACTGATTTTTGTTTACAAAACTTCTACATAGATACTCGTCAATAACCCATGTTTGTTTACGTTCATTCCTCCTTCATCATCCATGTCTCAATTTATATGAAAACTGTCACTCTGATTTGTTCTATAACAACATAATACTCATATTTTTACTACTGGTCAAATTTAAAAGATTATTAAAGATACAATATGCATATAGGGAACACTACAATGCATTTTTCAATCTATTTCGCATCTTAATGTTGAAGAATTTTGTGTTTTTTAGCCTGAAAATTTGCTATATCATAGTCCTGATGAAGACTCTAAAATCATGATAAGCGACTTTGGTTTATCAAAGACAGAAGAATCTGGAACCATGGCAACAGCCTGCGGCACCCCAGGATATGTTGGTTAGTAGGTAGTGTTATTGTTTTAGATTGTCATGTTTGCTTCATGATACATGGAAACATATCAATTTATCTGAGTATCTGACAAAAGTCAATAAAATATTAATAAAAGTATCACATTTGCTCAATATTTTATAAGATAACGCTTGATTTAACATTGGGATTTAATTTCAATTAAACTTGTTAAACTAATACGAGTTATTGTTTAGGGATTTCTGTTATTATGATATCAACTCCTAAAAACAAAAAATATTTTATTTGACTGTGAAAGTGATTTTTTGATATTGTTATATGTGTATGGTACAAAAGGAGTGTTAGATAACGTCACACTTGAAACAATAAATGGTTTACTGTTTCTCTACCCACATTGTGGCAAGTAGTATTGCTCAACCAATCTGGTAAATTGATGTGGTAGTATTCATGAAGATGTATGCTAATAATTAAAACACATTAATAGGGTTCCAGAACATTTTGAGACCAAACATACGTTATAAGGACACCAAGATAATAATACTGCAACAAATTTCTACTCATTGGAAGGTCTTAAAATAAGAAGATAAAAAATGAAAAAAATATTATTCATATTTTTGTAAGACATACCGGTATTTATAAATCTAAAAATATACTAATCACACCACAGTGAATATATGACACTGTACAGTTGTGAGTGAAGGAATGGAGTTAATTTTCACTGGGTATTGTTTTTCAGTAGATATAAAGTTCTTATTGTCTAGCTGATCAATACCTATTATCTGTCTATTGTATAACCTGTTAATTCTCCCTGGGATCTACATCTTAGAGAATTCACTGGCCTTTATTTAAATGAATTAGTTTTTTAAAAGTGATTTATTACTTGGTTTGAGACATAAAAATCTGATGTGATTTGGATTTTGACATGGAAGAAATAATTAAGGGAGATAATTTGTACTTTAATAATAAAAAATGCTTATATGAAAAAAAAGAATTTGGCATTATTTTACCAAAATTTTCCTTGTTACAAATTTGCAAAATTATTGTATCTATCTACTGGTATTTTACTAGAAGATGGATTTTGATACATTAAGTTTATTATTTATTGTTCAATCCAAGGGCTCAAGCTTTCCTATCGATGAGGACTGGAGACTGTCAGGTTATAATATAAAAAGCTTGTCAATTTCAATGAATACTGTTTACCACAGTTTAATGGAAAGTAGTTTTGCCCAAACTTCAAAATTGCTGAAAAAAAAAAAAAATAGAAAAAACTACGAAATTTTGAAATGTTTACAGAACCAATACAGTAGTCCCCCTCTAATAAGGTCAACCCTTCTGTAATGAAAACAATGGTATATGTAGAATAACCTCTCTTGAGAGGACAATTTAAAGTGGTATATGCAGGATAACCTCTCTTGAGAGGACAATTAAAAGTGGTATATGCAGGATAACCTCTCTTGAGAGGACAATTAAAAGTGGTATATGCAGGATAACCTCTCTTGAGAGGACAATTAAGAGTGGTATATGCAGGATAACCTCTCTTGAGAGGACAATTAAAAGTGGTATATGCAGGATAACCTCTCTTGAGAGGACAATTTAAATGCATTTGATTCTATCAGTGCATCTGCAATCTGGCCTGATAAGAGGGGTGGTCTTTAAGTGAGAATGTCTTATAAGAGGGGAACTAATGTAGCATGAAGATTGGGAACAGTCTGTTTAAAATACTAGTAACTGATGCATTAATTAAAGGGGATTGATTCCCATCATGTGTACCTGGTATATCTCTCAAAGGTATCAAACAAGTTGGTTATTAGGTAGACAATAGATATTGATCATCAATACATTGGCAACTTATAACTCTCTCATTAGAAATCTAAGTGAATTATTTTCTTTAACTCCAACTATATAGGAGCCAGTATGTTTATGATGAGGTCATTGTAAAACACTTTACATTGTTTGTTACCTTGTGTGGAATCCCATATTTGCGGGTACTGCAACACATTGTATAAAACAATTTTTTATCCTTGTGTGCCAATATTCATTTTAAGGAAAATCTAGTTCAATGGTTTCTAAATTCAGGGGCGTAGCTAGGTATAAAATGAAATGTAGCCATTGTAGGCACAACTTGCAGCAAGGGGTCTGGGCCGCTTAAGGCCCCCATCAGGTGGGGGGTCTAGGGGGCGAAGCCCCCCAACGTGAAACGATTTTAAGTGTAAATAGATGTACAAATGGCGAAATCTGAACAATAAAAGACATGAAATATATTCTTATTTTATCATGGAAACAATACAAAAATCGAAGTTGTTAATATATTTTTGCCAAATATGAGAACTTTTGACTGAATTTTTCTACACCGCTTTGCAGAATAATTTAACAGTTACAAAAATTCAGCATCACAAAGCATTGAATCTATAGCGAAGATTATCATAAATGAAAAATGTATGAAAGAAACATTCAAAGAATAAAGTTTCAGAGTTCATGTAAGCACATGCAGTCATCATGTCCAGCAACACGGACTGGTAATTTGATAAAGTCCAGACGTCTGTTTTTTCTCACTGCAAATTTGTTGATAAGATCTTTGACGCTTAGATTTCTTGTTCTGTGGATGTGTAACAACGATAAATTTCATAATCTCTCATCACCCATTGTAGCTCTAAGACAGTTTTTTAGCGCAGCGCATTGCACTGAATGAACGCTCGCTAGACGCCAAAGACACTGGTATTGTAATCAATACAGTAAAAATTGCATAAATATTAGGGTACAAGTCTTGGTTTGTGACGTAGAGTGTCTCCAGTAATGTTTGTGGTTTTTGCACATCAACCATATTCCAGTGTGTTTTCCACCTAGCAGCTTCATCAAGAAACGCTTGTCTGTTGCCAATATCCGTACAAAAAGAATCAAAGATTGAATTAGTTGTCTGATCTGTTAATGTATGGAGCTTATCTTTTTAAACATTTCATCCAAAGTTCTAACTTTAAGCCTAGGTTTAGAGCCAGACATTTTTACACTGCAAGCCAATAGCCCAACTGTTGACGGTCAATGACAAACTAGTAAATGTATCAATTCATTTCTAGATTCAGATGTTAAAAGCGTTTGAAAAACAAATTGTGTTTTATTTTATGTCAAAACAAAGCCTTTGAAGATAAAATGAACTGTCAATTTCAAAGAGTTAATTAAGGTCACAGTACTCATTGCAAATGTTTATCTTTCAACTTGTGGAAGCTTGTCATTAGTACAATAAACATAAAACAGACATAATTCAAATATGTAATGCGTTGTTTTTCATTTTTCATCAATAAAACATTTTTTGGGGAAAAAATATGTGCATAAAGTGCCTTACGGTAGCTACGCCCTTGAAATTTATGGGTGAGCAGGTGTTTCATATGGAAGTTATGATGTATTTATATTCTATTGAATGCTACCCAACAAATAAAAATAGAATAACAACAGTTTATAAGGTTGAGAAAGACATTTATCAGTATCACAGCGAGTTCTGTATGAGGAGTTTTTATACTAGTGATAATATAAGTTGACACCTTCAAAACTAGTTATTGTCTTTTATTGACAATGTCATAAAATGTGTTTGAAGTCACTTTGACCGAAAAATTTCAGTATCAAGTTGATAATGAAAATAGCTCTCTGTGAGATCAAAAGAGAAAATGTATAAATGGCTGATAAAAACAATTCAGACAGCAGTATACATGTATTGTTAACTTTATTTTTATTGTTGTTTCTTAATGTTTACCATCTTGAAATAATGTACAATTTGGTGATTGTTGATACTGTACCTGTGATCCTATTTTATTTTTTCAGCACCAGAAGTCTTAGCCCAGTTACCATATGGTAAAGAAGTAGATTGTTGGTCTATAGGTGTTATAGCTTATATCCTGTAAGTAGTCAACTTTTACTGTATGATGAAGAAGTCTATAGGTATTACAGTCAGACTTGCCCTAATGGTCACCTGCTGTAAACAGCCAGTATAAAACACTCCAGACCAGATTTATGTGTTATTTTAACTCAAATAAGTGGTCACCTCAGTAACACAGTAAACGGTCATTCAAAGTTTACCCCATCATATCAGTTTACTGGTATTTTAACTGTCATTTTTCATTCTAGACTTAAAAAAATCAAGTGTAATGAATTTTCTAGGTGTTTATACCAATTAAGCTATCAAATTATTGAATGATTAACTAATTTACAGTAAATTGTTGGGAAAAAAACCAGGAGCATTTTATTACATATAACAGTAATATGATTCAAATGATTGCAGACCAAAACTGAAATCTGTATCAACAGACCTTTGAATAAAAGGTCATTTTTCCTTTGTCCCAAGAGTGACCGTTTAATACAAGTTTAACTATATAGCTTGTGAAACCTCTCTAACTTTAGAGTACTGCCTTGAACTTGATGGCCAATGGTAAGCTTACTCCATTGCAGAAGATCATGAGTTTCATCCCCTATCAGGACATGTGTCAAGCAACATTATCTACCTGTTGCTTAAGCGAGCCAGCAGTAAAAAATATCCAGCTCACCATGTTTGTACAGAGCAGGCATCATCATAATCTCATCAAATAGTAGCTTCTTGTTTTTGCTGAATTATTTTTTACCTGTCATTAAATAACAATTACTCACTCACTTTTGAGCTAAACATTTATCATTTATATAAAATAAACCTCATATGATGGACCCACCTGTCTTTGTGGCAGAAGGAAGGTCATTTAAGAAAAGACATGTCACAATATATTCTCTATAGAATTAGCGAAAATAAAATGTGTAGTTGATTGATATATGCTATAGCTACATTTGTATATTAATTATATAAATGTTGGTGTGTGCAAAAAAATAATCAACTCATATTTCAGAAAACTATAAATACTTTTCTTAATATTATCTATAAACCTATGAAATGTTTCAATAAAGTTTAATTGATAAACAAAAGTTACCCACCATACATGTAAAATATGAAACTGAAATGCTACAAAATTATTTGCTGTATTTAGCTAATAAGAATAAAGATAACTGATCAAGCCTTGTGTAAAACTACAGTTCTTACAGGTTATTACTATTGCTAGGAATTTTGCCACAAATGCCTTACAAGTAGTCAAACCTGTGAATTAATCAAGGTAGAGAGTAAAGTCTTTTTCCCCAATTCTCAGACCTTAAAACAGATATTACAATACAGTGTCATTATTTTCATATTTTGCCTTCCAAATTCCAGATAGTGGCAAGTAGTGTGTCATAATAGTAATTCCTGAAATTCCAAGCTAACAAAGGATAAATTCAGTATTAAAGTCAATCTTGTATGCAGAAGTGTCGATAGAGTGAACATTCCTTTAAATTAGAGTGAATTGCAGTTGCTTCCCCTTGGTAGACCACAAGGGCTTGTTACGAATTAATCTTATCCCTTGACTGACAGCTCTAAAAAAAAACTGTTTTTGTAGATCTAGAGCTGTCAGTCGAGGAATAAATATAATTTGTAATCTGCCCCTGTGGGTAGACCTATCCGGAGGGTAAAATCCATAAAGTTTGAAAAGGTCATACCCCTATCATGTTTGTATTAACATTTGCAGATAATAAATCAGAAACTTGTTTACTTTAGCACCTACTTTCACATCAACAACATGCTGATAATTCACATGCACTTATATTTCTCGTTTTTATTAATATAAAACACCTCCATCAACGTATATTCTCCCTCCGTTGAGAGGATCTTTGACAGTTGCCTGCATATTTAAATATATAGGATTAGTGTTGGGGTGTGTTGTAATACCACTTTCAAAAATGCATCTAGAATATCGGCAGTTGAGAAGGTCGAGACAGACATTATCACTGGTATCGTAGTAAGTCTGTTGGGACAAGCTGAGATACTAGTGATAATGTATGTCAAGATCTTCACAACTGATGTTATTGTTTTAATCAGTAAGGTCATAATGTTGTTGACTTCAGACTGACCGATAATTTTCAGTATCAGTCAATTCATTGATACTGATAATATCGCTTAGTGAGATTAAAGGGAAAATCAGAAAATGTATAAATTCACAATAATTGTAATTCCAGTTACGGTATGTTATGTCAGTTTTATTGATGGATGAAACCATCAAGAAAAATACTGACCTGGCAAATGTTATTGGTAGACTTCATCACATACAATCTAATTCACAAACTTTTTGTAATGATGGGACATTGATTGTATGATTAGATATAAATCCAAATACTATATGATTATTGGCATATCAATACTTCATTAAGCTGCTGTCATGAACCTACTTGTGATTATGTTCTTATATAAGTAAGCCATTGACAGAACCCCCATCTTCACTAGCCATGGGTTACGATCCATCTTCCCTCATTTTTACTCTTGGTAGCATTATCTGGAATTTGATAATTCACATGCTCAGCCCTCTGCTGGATTTGTCAGTTGCATTCCTTATAATAATGTCATTTTCAGCCAATCAACACATGACATTCAATTCGTCTCATGTCAAAATATGTGCACATTACACTGAAAACACTAAATGTATTCCCAAATTTTTTTCTCTGCTTATGGCAAAGCCTACATGTGTCTATTTAATGTTTACATTTTTCCTACAAAAACATAGTTTTGTAACACCCATTCTGATTTGTTGCAGCTATCGCTGGCTGCATCCAGTTAAATGTTTACCGTGTGATCACAAATATCTGGCCAACACTGACAAGGGTAATCCTTGGCAGCACCCTTTGTCAAAAGATAACTTGTCATTTCTGTATCCTCTTTGGAAAATTGTCAGAATAATTATACATGGAAAATAGTAGGGGCAGAGGGGAAATGTGGGAAAAGTTGATGATGAGAATCACAAGAAAGACAAATGTTGTCAGAGACAAAATATTTGATTATAACATGAAAACTTTGTAACATTACCCTATATTTTCTTTCTTTTGACAGATTATGTGGTTACCCACCATTTTATGATGAAAATGATTCGGTCTTGTTTCAACAAATTTTAAAGGCAGAATATGAATTTGATTCACCTTACTGGGACGACATTTCAGAATCAGGTATTATTAACACAGCTCAAATCTCCAAAGACTTTAATTTAATTGTTAAATCTGTTTTTGTTACACTATGAGATTATAGCATTGTATCCTGTTACATTACTTTTTATACAAAGATATATATTGATGGCACTATTTAAATCACCGGGGATACTTAAACCAATATCTGTTAACTACAATCCTATGATGAAATATATTGGTTTGCTTAGAATTAGTTGATAGAATAAACTTCCTATATTTATATTTGCATATATTTTTTTTTTATGTTTCCTGAAAAAGAAATGTACAGAATTTGTTTTCTAGTATACACAAATAGCTACATTGAAGTCAATAATTGATCAGTATAAAATAAACATTAATTTTTGTGAATAGATTTAAAAAAAATGCACTTTGAAACATTGCTGACTGTAAGTCATGTAGGGGGAACATATTTATCTAAGAGATTGGTCAGCTCTGTAAGAATGATTTGTATCTATTTCCAAGAGTTTGTCCAGTTCAGTATATATCTTTGTCCCAGAATTTGTTCAAATCAGTATATCATTGTCCCAGAGTTTGTTCAATTCAGTATATCATTGTCTCAGAGTTTGTTCAATTCAGTATACATGTATATTTGTCCCAGAGTTTGTTCAATTCAGTATATCTTTGTCCCAGAGTTTGTTCTATTCAGTATATCTTTGTCCTAGAGTTTGTTCAATTCAGTATATCTTTGTCTCAGAGTTTGTTCAAATTAGTATATATTTGTCCCAGAGTTTGTTCAATTCAGTATATCTTTGTCCCAGAGTTTGTTCTATTCAGTATATATTTGTCCCAGAGTTTGTTCAATTCAGTATATCTTTGTCTCAGAGTTTGTTCAAATCAGTATATATTTGTCCCAGAGTTTGTTCAATTCAGTATATCTTTGTCCCAGAGTTTGTTCAATTTAGTAAATCTTTGTCCTAGAGTTTGTTCAATTCAGTATATCTTTGTCCTAGAGTTTGTTCAATTCAGTATATCTTTGTCTCAGAGTTTGTTCAAATCAGTATATATTTGTCCCAGAGTTTGTTCAATTCAGTATATCTTTGTCCCAGAGTTTGTTCTATTCAGTATATCTTTGTCCTAGAGTTTGTTCAATTCAGTATATCTTTGTCTCAGAGTTTGTCCAGTTCAGTAATATCTTTGTCCTAGAGTTTGTTCAATTCAGTATATCTTTGTCCTAGAGTTTGTTCAATTCAGTATATCTTTGTCCTAGAGTGTTCAATTCAGTATATCTTTGTCTCAGAGTTTGTCCAGTTCAGTATATCTTTGTCCCAGAGTTTGTTCAATTCAGTATATCTTTGTCCTAGAGTTTGTTCAATTCAGTATATCTTTGTCTCAGAGTTTGTCCAGTTCAGTATATCTTTGCCCCAGAGTTTGATCAATTCAGTATATCTTTGTCCTAGAGTTTGTTCTATTCAGTATATCTTTGTCCTAGAGTGTTCAATTCAGTATATCTTTGTCTCAGAGTTTGTCCAGTTCAGTATATCTTTGTCCCAGAGTTTGTTCAATTCAGTATATCTTTGTCCTAGAGTTTGTTCAATTCAGTATATATTTGTCCCAGAGTTTGTTCAATTCAGTATATCTTTGTCAAAGAGTTTGTTCAATTCAGTATATCTTTGTCCTAGAGTTTGTTCAATTCAGTATATATTTGTCCCAGAGTTTGTTCAATTCAGTATATCTTTGTCCCAGAGTGTGTTCTATTCAGTATATCTTTGTCCTAGAGTTTGTTCAATTCAGTATATCTTTGTCTCAGAGTTTGTTTAGTTCAGTATATCTTTGTCCTAGAGTTTGTTCAATTCAATATATCTTTGTCCTAGAGTTTGTCCAGTTCAGTATATCTTTGTCCTAGAGTTTGTTCAATTCAGTATATCTTTGTCCTAGAGTTTGTTCAATTCAGTATATCTTTGTCCCAGAGTTTGTTCTATTCAGTATATCTTTGTCCCAGAGTTTTGTTCAATTCAGTATATCTTTGTCCTAGAGTTTGTTCAATTCAGTATATCTTTGTCCCAGAGTTTGTTCTATTCAGTATATCTTTGTCCCAGAGTTTGTTCAATTCAGTATATCATTGTCTCAGAGTTTGTTCAATTCAGTATATATTTGTCCCAGAGTTTGTTCAATTCAGTATATCTTTGTCCCAGAGTTTGTTCTATTCAGTATATCTTTGTCCTAGAGTTTGTTCAATTCAGTATATCATTTTCTCAGAGTTTGTTCAATTCAGTATATATTTGTCCCAGAGTTTGTTCAATTCAGTATATCTTTGTCTCAGAGTTTGTCAATTCAGTATATCATTGTCCCAGAGTTTGTTCAATTCAGTATATCATTGTCTCAGAGTTTGTTCAATTCAGTATACATGTATATTTGTCCCAGAGTTTGTTCAATTCAGTATATCTTTGTCCCAGAGTTTGTTCTATTCAGTATATATTTGTCCTAGAGTTTGTTCAATTCAGTATATCTTTGTCTCAGAGTTTGTTCAAATTAGTATATATTTGTCCCAGAGTTTGTTCAATTCAGTATATCTTTGTCTCAGAGTTTGTTCAAATCAGTATATATTTGTCCCAGAGTTTGTTCAATTCAGTATATCTTTGTCCCAGAGTTTGTTCAATTCAGTATATCTTTGTCCTAGAGTTTGTTCAATTCAGTATATCTTTGTCCTAGAGTTTGTTCAATTCAGTATATCTTTGTCTCAGAGTTTGTTCAAATCAGTATATATTTGTCCCAGAGTTTGTTCAATTCAGTATATCTTTGTCCCAGAGTTTGTTCTATTCAGTATATCTTTGTCCTAGAGTTTGTTCAATTCAGTATATCTTTGTCTCAGAGTTTGTCCAGTTCAGTAATATCTTTGTCCTAGAGTTTGTTCAATTCAGTATATCTTTGTCCTAGAGTTTGTTCAATTCAGTATATCTTTGTCCTAGAGTGTTCAATTCAGTATATCTTTGTCTCAGAGTTTGTCCAGTTCAGTATATCTTTGTCCCAGAGTTTGTTCAATTCAGTATATCTTTGTCCTAGAGTTTGTTCAATTCAGTATATCTTTGTCTCAGAGTTTGTCCAGTTCAGTATATCTTTGTCCCAGAGTTTGATCAATTCAGTATATCTTTGTCCTAGAGTTTGTTCTATTCAGTATATCTTTGTCCTAGAGTGTTCAATTCAGTATATCTTTGTCTCAGAGTTTGTCCAGTTCAGTATATCTTTGTCCCAGAGTTTGTTCAATTCAGTATATCTTTGTCCTAGAGTTTGTTCAATTCAGTATATATTTGTCCCAGAGTTTGTTCAATTCAGTATATCTTTGTCAAAGAGTTTGTTCAATTCAGTATATCTTTGTCCTAGAGTTTGTTCAATTCAGTATATATTTGTCCCAGAGTTTGTTCAATTCAGTATATCTTTGTCCCAGAGTGTGTTCTATTCAGTATATCTTTGTCCTAGAGTTTGTTCAATTCAGTATATCTTTGTCTCAGAGTTTGTTTAGTTCAGTATATCTTTGTCTCAGAGTTTGTTCAATTCAGTATATATTTGTCCCAGAGTTTGTTCAATTCAGTATATCTTTGTCCCAGAGTTTGTTCTATTCAGTATATCTTTGTCCTAGAGTTTGTTCAATTCAGTATATCATTTTCTCAGAGTTTGTTCAATTCAGTATATATTTGTCCCAGAGTTTGTTCAATTCAGTATATCTTTGTCTCAGAGTTTGTCAATTCAGTATATCATTGTCCCAGAGTTTGTTCAATTCAGTATATCATTGTCTCAGAGTTTGTTCAATTCAGTATACATGTATATTTGTCCCAGAGTTTGTTCAATTCAGTATATCTTTGTCCCAGAGTTTGTTCTATTCAGTATATATTTGTCCTAGAGTTTGTTCAATTCAGTATATCTTTGTCTCAGAGTTTGTTCAAATTAGTATATATTTGTCCCAGAGTTTGTTCAATTCAGTATATCTTTGTCCCAGAGTTTGTTCTATTCAGTATATATTTGTCCCAGAGTTTGTTCAATTCAGTATATCTTTGTCTCAGAGTTTGTTCAAATCAGTATATATTTGTCCCAGAGTTTGTTCAATTCAGTATATCTTTGTCCCAGAGTTTGTTCAATTCAGTATATCTTTGTCCTAGAGTTTGTTCAATTCAGTATATCTTTGTCCTAGAGTTTGTTCAATTCAGTATATCTTTGTCTCAGAGTTTGTTCAAATCAGTATATATTTGTCCCAGAGTTTGTTCAATTCAGTATATCTTTGTCCCAGAGTTTGTTCTATTCAGTATATCTTTGTCCTAGAGTTTGTTCAATTCAGTATATCTTTGTCTCAGAGTTTGTCCAGTTCAGTAATATCTTTGTCCTAGAGTTTGTTCAATTCAGTATATCTTTGTCCTAGAGTTTGTTCAATTCAGTATATCTTTGTCCTAGAGTGTTCAATTCAGTATATCTTTGTCTCAGAGTTTGTCCAGTTCAGTATATCTTTGTCCCAGAGTTTGTTCAATTCAGTATATCTTTGTCCTAGAGTTTGTTCAATTCAGTATATCTTTGTCTCAGAGTTTGTCCAGTTCAGTATATCTTTGTCCCAGAGTTTGATCAATTCAGTATATCTTTGTCCTAGAGTTTGTTCTATTCAGTATATCTTTGTCCTAGAGTGTTCAATTCAGTATATCTTTGTCTCAGAGTTTGTCCAGTTCAGTATATCTTTGTCCCAGAGTTTGTTCAATTCAGTATATCTTTGTCCTAGAGTTTGTTCAATTCAGTATATATTTGTCCCAGAGTTTGTTCAATTCAGTATATCTTTGTCAAAGAGTTTGTTCAATTCAGTATATCTTTGTCCTAGAGTTTGTTCAATTCAGTATATATTTGTCCCAGAGTTTGTTCAATTCAGTATATCTTTGTCCCAGAGTGTGTTCTATTCAGTATATCTTTGTCCTAGAGTTTGTTCAATTCAGTATATCTTTGTCTCAGAGTTTGTTTAGTTCAGTATATCTTTGTCCTAGAGTTTGTTCAATTCAGTATATCTTTGTCCTAGAGTTTGTCCAGTTCAGTATATCTTTGTCCTAGAGTTTGTTCAATTCAGTATATCTTTGTCCTAGAGTTTGTTCAATTCAGTATATCTTTGTCCCAGAGTTTGTTCTATTCAGTATATCTTTGTCCTAGAGTTTTGTTCAATTCAGTATATCTTTGTCCTAGAGTTTGTTCAATTCAGTATATCTTTGTCCCAGAGTTTGTTCTATTCAGTATATCTTTGTCCCAGAGTTTGTTCAATTCAGTATATCATTGTCTCAGAGTTTGTTCAATTCAGTATATATTTGTCCCAGAGTTTGTTCAATTCAGTATATCTTTGTCCCAGAGTTTGTTCTATTCAGTATATCTTTGTCCTAGAGTTTGTTCAATTCAGTATATCATTTTCTCAGAGTTTGTTCAATTCAGTATATCATTGTCTCAGAGTTTGTTCAATTCAGTATATATTTGTCCCAGAGTTTGTTCAATTCAGTATATCTTTGTCCCAGAGTTTGTTCTATTCAGTATATCTTTGTCCTAGAGTTTGTTCAATTCAGTATATCTTTGTCCCAGAGTTTGTTCAATTCAGTATATCTTTGTCCCAGAGTTTGTTCTATTCAGTATATCTTTGTCCTAGAGTTTGTCCAGTTCAGTATATCTTTGTTTCAGAGTTTGTCAATTCAGTATATCTTTGTCCTAGAGTTTGTTCAATTCAGTATATCTTTGTCTCAGAGTTTGTTCAATTCAGTATATATTTGTCCTAGAGTTTGTTAAATTCAGTATATATTTGTCCCAGAGTTTGTTCAAATCAGTATATATTTGTCCCAGAGTTTGTTCAATTCAGTATATATTTGTCCCAGAGTTTGTTCAATTCAGTATTTCTTTGTCCAAGAGTTTGTCCAGTTCAGTATATCTTTGTCCCAGAGTTTGTTGAATTTGGTATATCTTTGTCCCAGAGTTTGTCCAGTTCAGTATATCTTTGGTCCTAGAGTTTGTCCAGTTCAGTATATCTTTGTCCTAGAGTTTGTCCAGTTCAGTATATCTTTGTCCCAGAGTTTGTTCAATTCAGTATATCTTTGTCTCAGAGTTTGTTTAATTCAGTATATCTTTGTCCCAGAGTTTGTTCAATTCAGTATATCTTTGTCTCAGAGTTTGTTTAATTCAGTATATCTTTGTACAGGAGTTTTGGTTTTATTAACTCACCATTGTTCTTCCTGTTATCTGATTCATTGCAGTGTTTGTATTTTATTAACTTCCCATTGTTCTTCCTGTAATCTGATTCATTGTGATGTTTGTATTATAGTGTACTGTACAACAATATTTTGTTATTTTAAACAGATTTTATGAATGTAAGTTTTTATTGGCAATGGTATTGTTTTCCTTTATGTATTACCGACTCACATGATGATGTATTTCTCGGTTGGTTTTAACAAGACTGCAAGAATTAGAAGCCATTTTTCAATAAGCTCTGAAAATCTTTCAGCATGAATTTCAAATTAAGAATTGCCTAAAAATCTAACAATATTTATATGTTGATGTAATTTGAATGATTTTAACAATCAAGCATGCTTTAAACATATACTATGCCTTTGATGACATGCAAATTATAGTTTTTTTTTGCAATGATTGAAAAAAAAAAAAAATCAAATAAGAATCAGTCTATTTAGAATTAAATAAGATCATGTTAACTTTTTATTTTTCAGTTTACAGAATCATTATTTTTATTCAGATCTAGTTTACTTTTTCAATAATCTCTGGTTCTTTATTTTTCTACATAATTTTTTATTATGATAACGGTGTGTTAAATTTAAAATTACACTAATAATGCTGTAATGCTGAATAAAGGATTTTCCACATTCCACTTTGATTACAAAAATTTAGCAAATTCACTCTATTTCAGCAAAAGAATTTATTAGGAATTTAATGTGCAAAGATGCTAAGAAAAGGTTTTCCTGTTTTCCACATTCCACTTTGATTACAAAAATTTAACAAATTCACTCTATTTCAGCAAAAGAATTTATTAGGAATTTGATGTGCAAAGATGCTAAGAAGAGGTTTTCCTGTAAAACGGCTATCGCATTTCCCTGGTAAGTTTATCTCAGCAGTTTTTGTAACACAGGGATCACCCTAGTTATAATCTTTTTTAGGTATGGTGGCACCTTCTACAGTTACTGGTAATATCAAACACATAATTATTGTTGCTACAGAAGTAGAAATATATACTATTGTAAATTTGTTTTGTGAGAATGGATTTCTCAGAGCAATATCCTATCGAAGGCGTAGCCTGAGATGCAGTGCATTACATTAGCGCGAATTGACCTTACATAAGTGCGAAAAAAATCCTACAAAAGCACGAAAAAAATCTTTACATAAGCGTGAATTAAATACCAAGATTAATACAGGTAAATTACAGGATTACCTCTTTCGTTCGCCAGAAATTAGTTAATTTATAAGTAATTTCTGTTACCCCTGCATACCACGGGGAGGTGGAAGTAGGATTTTATGCAGGATATAGTTTTAATATATAATAAAAGTACATGCATGATGAAAAGGATAAAACTGTGTAAAACACTATCCAACTCCCTCTGGAGTAAAGTTAGACATCGGTTCTGGCCGAATATTTGAAGCCTATAGTTTATTGATGACAATTTCTTTTACCGTTTTGATATTTAGCGTATTGCTCCATCAGAAAGGTAAGTTTGTCTCTGAACGTCGCACGACAGCAGGTTGATACAGTGTTCTAATTTTAATGTATGTTGTAATCTGAATCTTGGTGATAACATCCAAAAACGCAAAAATAGTCGGATGAGCAGCATATAATTGCTCATTATAATGAGCATGGAATGATTCTGCAGCATTTGTCGTGCATTTCGAATCTAATGATGGCAACTGCCCAAAGATTTGGAGGAAAGCAACATAGTTTTTGAGAATATAATCTGCAAACAAACTGCAACGTGGGTCAGCTGGCATGTCACTCATTAAATCTTCTACGAAGCAATCCTCTATATCACTAGCATCTAAAAATGGCAAACCAATAAAAGATGCCAACCACTTGCCTATGTCACAATCCTTTTCTTTATATTCTTTACTGAGACCAAGTTTTTGAACTTTCCTCCACCAGGATTGACCTAAATGGAACCTACAGCATTGTATTTCAGTGGTCGGAAACATCTGCTTGAAGCATTTCAGCATGGCTACTTCAAAGTGTACATGTACAATACATGGCTCAAACGTGAAGCTCCTTTCTGAGCACAAACGGCTAGCGAAGTCGAGAAATTTGGTGTACTTTGCTACAGATTTTGATGACAAAAGAGCGAAAATAAGAGGCACGTAATGTACATTTCGAAATCCGTGAACTGTATATAACTGCTCAAAAAACTTGGCGTAAGATTTAAATGTTCCGTCTGTAAATATTTCTTCAACTTGTGTGCATAACACCCGTAGGTTTGATGTGCATGAGAAAATGATTATACCCGATTCCTGGTCATTTATCAAACACATATTTTCAGACTTTGATGTTTCTATTGTCATTCCATCTAAAGCTGTGTGCACATCTTCCCTAGACTTAGGCAGAGTTGGATGCCTCTTTCTCCTTTCTCTGTATATTGCCATTGACAAGCTTTTGAGGTCATTTTCTGTTAGATTGTTCTCCTTTACTTTTTGAAGCTCTGAACAGATGTTTTTAGACGGTCGTTCACTCACATCGCTATTGGCTTTCTTTTCACCGACAGTCGTACTTGCTTACGCTCAAGCTTTCGTTCATCTACCTTGTGTGTGTGATCCAGTTTTCCAGATATGACCATTTTTATGTCCTTATCCGTTCTAAGTTTCGCTTTACAGCCTCTCTTGGTACATCTCCATGATATATCCTCCGATTTTAGCACGAAGTCAATTCTGTAAGTAAATCCTTCGTAAAGTAAAGCTTTCTTTCATTTATTTGTCTCACTTACGACTAGATCCATTTTGCTCAATTCATGTTACTCACCAGCTGTAAATCATTGCCCAAAGGAATTCGGAATAATTTTATACTCAATGTGTAAAAATGTCTTTCAAAATACATTGGGAATAAATAACTAAAAATTCATATAACATTTTTATTATTTTTATAATAATTTGACATTAAAAATACAGGTAAATTTTTCGCGCTTTTGTAATACACCTTCTTCGCGCTTTTGTAAGGTCCGTTAATCCCTAAATTCACGCTTTTGTAATGCACCTCTGAGATGCGAGATGAGTCAAAAAGTCCATTTCAAGCAAAACATATTGACATATTGTTTCTCAAGGATTTGTCAAAGTGGTGTCATAGACATTAATATAAGGTCATGTTAGACATCAAAGACAATATGTTTGTATAATGTTTGTCACTTGATAATAGATATTATCACATGTAAAGATCAAAATTTACAAATCAATAATTATCATCAATAGTACAAAAAACCAGAAGTTACCAGGAACCTGTAATCGCTAACCTGGTTTTCAATTTGCTCTCTAAAGTTTCTAGAAAATGGGAGTGTCACACATAATTTAGTAATGGGGCTGTTGGACACAATTTTTAAAAGGGACAACCCAAGGCAAGGACATCTCAGCCAAATTTGGTTTAATTTGGTTCAGAGAAGAAGATTTCAATGTAATCTTTTTCAAAATATGCCTAATTTGCATAATAGGTATAAATCTGCTGAAAGAAGGGTTCGACAGAAAAACCTGGAATATTTGTTAAACTACTCATTGCCATGTCGCTGCAGTTGAAATTTGAGCTCATTTTGATGTATAATAAAGTAGCAGTGGACAATTGAAGAAATTTCTATTTTTAGTAACAGCATCCATCTTGAATGGAGGGTGGGCTGTCATACACAATTTTGAAAGGGGCCCACCCAAGGACCATTCCTGCCAGGTTTGGTTTAATTTGGTCCAGTAGTTTCAGAGAAGATTTATATGTGAAAGTTTACGACATACGACGGACGGACGGTCGTCAAGTGATGGCAAAATCTCACTTGGCCTTTGGCCAGATGAGCTAAAAAAAAACATGATTAGGGCTTTTCATTTGTAAATGTTAAAATTTAATTCTCCTGCAAAATCACTGGGTCAAAGATAGAACCCACAACAGAGAAGGAATGTAGATTGGTTCAACAGAGAAGGAACAGAGAAGGAATGTAGACATTGGCCTTCATCTTTCATGTTCCTTATACAAATATAAAGGCTGCTAATCACTAACACTTTTCTAATGTGGTCTAACTTGTTTGCTGGTACCACTTCTACATCAATACAGGCTGAGGGGTTTCCCAAGGTAATCCAATCTGCATTTTACTTCCCTCTGTTACAATTCGTTAACTTTAGGACAAAGTTTGTGATGTAATTACAGAACAGATATAACTGTTTCTCTTGGGCAGTTTTTCTGAGGATTATTTGTAATTTGTACTTTCTTTCTGTATGTGCATAATTTCCTACACAAAACATGCCTTGTTATAACCTGACTGATGACTGTTATACCCATATGTACTGATGATAAAATGATATGAACAAGTACAAGTAGGAATATTTCTTTGGTAGCCTTACACAAATAGAATATTTTCCTTAAATGTATGTTCATTAGTCCAACATGACCACCTCTTGTATTATATACAATTGTGTTCCGGTAGAGTGCGATTTCAAATAACCTTATAGAAACCATTTGATGATAGAAACAATATTTATTTATTAAGAACTAGAAAGTCAAACAAGGCATAATATGTAAAATTAAGTTGGAAATGCCATAAACCTCTTTATTAATGATTAGGTTGTAAAATTGTATAGGAATTTCTTTGTGTTTAAAATAATTTTAACCTTTTAATTCAGTTTTGTTTTTTGCAGTTTTAATACATTATGTTATTCTGATAATTATCATTTGTAGGATATCAGGAAACACTGCCTTAGATAAAAATATCCATGCTTCTGTTAGTGAAAATATAAAGAAGAATTTTGCAAAGACCAAGTGGAAGGTGGGTAATATGAAATAGGTAGATTAGTAAATTGAGATTTCAAAACTTGTATCAAATTTTAGCCAATGCAAGATAATATTACCATAAAAACAACAAAGCAATAATAATATAAATAATTAAGAAGGGATATTGATTAAAAAGGTAAAACAATATTATATACTGATAGATACCATTAGGTTATTATCAGAAAATTATATCTTTCTATTGACTTTGATGTAATTTAATATACAGTATAAAATATCTTTCATATCCATCACGTTCGCAGGTTTACTCTAAAACTGCACGAGTCATTGTAACTGTAATACATCCATATATTTCTTGAAAATAAATTTTTCATTAGGAAAACAGTAAAACTAATTGTGTCCAAGTCAAACAGAGCAATGAATTTAGTATGAAATAGTAGATTACATGAGTTAACTAACTAATAAGGTATCCATGGAAATGCCATATCAGAGTTTGAGATAATGTGGTTTTGAATGTAGTCATTTGTTTATTGATAATTCTGGGCATGTACAGGAATTTTATATTTTTGGCAAGTCTTATAGATAAAGAATATAAACTGTTATTAAAGTGTACGGTAATACATGTTATTTTTATTTCTCAAATTTATTGAATATTTTTAGATATATGTCCTCTTTTCCTGTATAGGTGAGGTAAACACCTGTTGTGTATTATTTTAACCTTTCTTTCAAAGCCATTGCTTAGCTTGAACTCTATTTCTTGGATTTAATCATTGAAATAGTTTGAATAAGGTTTTAAAATACATGTACTAGCACTTTGTTTTACAGCAAGCCTTCAATGCTACAGCTGTGATTCGACAGATGAAGAAATTAGCAATGAATAAAGAGGACCATTCACACAGACCAACAGCATCAGCCAGTCTACATACCTAAGAGTTCAAGGACATATCCAAACAAATATTTGAAGGTCGTTGCATATTTTCATGTTTTAAAGTAAGACTGTGCTAAGTACATTTTTGTGTGATATTCCATTGGTGTAAGGGACCTTGGTAGATCAATTAAAAATGTCTCCAGATTTCCAGTATTCCCTGAAGATGAGTTTTATTGATGTTTTGAGGTGAATTTGTTTTTCGAAGCAAAAGTTTTTTTGAAATGTGATACCGTAATATGTAATGTATTATACACATATTTGTAACTGAATTTTTGTTCATGGCCTACTTATTTGAAACCCAGCTAACTACCTGTATTACACAACATATGGCTAATAATTATGTATTCATATTTACAAGGCAAGTTCTGTACCTAATAAAAGTACAACAACAAGTGTATAATACAAATCCAATCACGGTAAACAGTTGTGAAGCAAAAATGTTTGGTAAAATACAGATTACAGGTATATTTAGCACTAAATTTGTTATATAATGTATTAAAAATAATTTCAGAAATTTACTAAAATCAAAATGCCATTATTTACATGTTTATAATGAAAACTAAGGCTATATTTAATGAAAAAGGAAAAATAACATTTTTATGAAATATTTTGGCTTAAATAGTTTGTTTTGTTTCAGTGTGAAAAGAAATTTTTATTGTGAAAAATCTTATCAAATTTTACAAGGAAGAAACAACATTTCTTAAATTCCAGTGAGAACTAAAACTTTTGTCAATTCTATAAATTAAAACCATCTTATTTTATGAATAACGGGCCATAGAGATTTTTTTTAGTATTTTGCATATTGTTAACTTTGCAAGAAGAAAAACAAAGATCATTCCAGATGTACTGAATTGTGTTAATACTCTTTTTTCCTAATTTTATTTCTTTAAAGACAAAGTGTTGTGATTGTAAAATAGAAACTAAAGAAGAATTTTTTTGTGTATATATATATATATCCCATTAAGAAAAACGAAGCAAGAAAATATATATATATATATTAGTGTGTGTACAATTTTACAAATTTTATGAAAAACTTGTACTTATTTTTTTATATTTATTTCATATTTGTTAGAAAACTTAGAAGAAAGTAATTAGTAAAACTTTGTCACCTAGTTGATTAGTTAATTGTGAAAATATATGCAGGGTGAAAGTGTAATGATGGTGATTGAAATGTCTAAACCATGGATAAGATCATAGGCTTTGTTTTCTGGTAAATAAGGTATTTAAATAGTTAGAAAATGTATTTTACAAGATCTAAATATGTTTTAAATCATTCCAAAAGGACATAAAGCAGTCATACAAACAAATTTAAATAAATTTTAAGTGGAAAATTCATTTTTGTCTAAATACAGTTAACTTGGTCAATAGTTAAAAAAAATTCTTCAAAAATGTATTATGTTGGTTTACTAAAATTTGAATGTGAATCATGAACCATGTTTGCTTGGAAAATTTTTAAGAGATTTGAAAAAAAATAGCATTACGCGCAATGTTTAATTCAATTGTATTAGATGCTTTGAATATTTTCTTATGTTAATACCGGTATAGTTAAAATCTTTCAACAGCGAGAAATTCAAACATGAGGTATGATCACATTATAAAATAAAAATAGACCAATATTAAATTGCATATAATTAAAGAGATTTGTATAGCTCACATGGGCTTACAGAAATGTCTTCAAAATAATGTGGTTATTTTTGAAGGTTCAAGTCACCTTAACTTCATAAATTAAACAAAAGAAATATTTCTGTCTCAATATGTTGACAAATCTACATAAAGTCACTATTGGACTACATTTTATTTAACTATTTTTTTAAGTGTTTTGAAAGTGGAAAGAAAGAAGACATTAATCTCATTTTTATGCCATCCGCCATCTTTGCATTATTTGAATTAGAATCAAAATTCATAACATTTTGACATCATATTGTGTGTATGATTGTTCTGTTTGAATTTGAAAAGAGTCAATTCATATTGTTTTTCTTGTAAAATTGTCATTTATTTTGTCACAAGATATAGGAGACAATTATGCACTGAATTTGACTCAGATAATTGTCAATTTGCAGTTTTGTCTTTTTGAAGTACAACAAAATTGGTTTGTGGAACGTGATGTAATATTTTGATGGTGTTTAAGTACGGATGAAATTTAACAAAATTATTAAAGTTAATTCTTATGTCGTCGGCATATAGGGATCACTAGGTGGATCATTTCTTTGATCTTTTACATCCATGTCACATTTTAGACATACATATCTGAATTTTATTGAATAATTTTTTTCCCCCTGGGCAATGGTAATTTTATATTTAGAATCAATGCAAATATAATGATCAACACCTCCTTCCACAGTTTAAAGTGAATGTCTTTCTCATTTGGCCAAGTTAAATCTCACCACAGGAAGATATGCATATAATTTCCCCCTGAATTTATTATTTTTTATAATCTGTTTAAGACTGTCATATTATGACTTATTTGAATCACAATACATCCTACAGTTTAATTCAGACTGACTTATCATTTAGTATTCCTGATTGCCACTACATGGGCAATGTGCACATCAACATTTCCTTTTAAATTCTATCCCTTCATCAACTTTGTATTATGTAAGGGGATTTAATAAGGACAGCAACACATCTTTTGCAAGGAATGAAAAAAAATACCAATTTATATTTCTCCATTGAATAGTCTAGTTACTGTAAAATTATAAGAATTTTTCTCATTGATTTAATTAATTTATTAGTACACAGAGCTAAATCGTGGAAGTCACTTTAGATAAACAGTTAAGCAAGATCTTCCGTCTTTTTCTGGAAATATGAAAAGAAAATATCAAGCCACTTTCATAAAACCTTTTAAACAAATTTTTATTTATCCGTTAGCAAATTGCATGTAACTACCTATTAGACATTTCAGAATTCAGTCATATTTTTTTTCCATTCATGCCTTTTAAATTTTCATTTATTAATTATCAATGATATTCATTGAATTTTAATAAAGTTCATTAGATTTAAGTTAAGAGTACCGGTATATATACATTAGTTCATGCTCATAACCATAATTGAAGAATTTATGTTGCTATAGTTACCATAGACCAATATGATATGGGTATATTTAATACAGCTAAAGATTTCTTGTATATAAAATGTAGAATAAGACTTATATTAAGTAAAGGAGTAATTAGTCATTATTATTAAAGTTATTAGGTAAATATTATGTTCTTTATTGACAGGTAATATTTATTTGACAATGTTGAGGCTATGGAGAGGGGTGTTCACATAAATCCTTTATTTATTGATAAATATTGTTTTCTTTTATTTTAAACTATCTTTAAAATATATATTATGTAAAAATATATATCAAGAACCATTAGTAAAATGTACTGAAAGAAGTAATTAGATAATGTTGAAATAGGTAACATTAAATTGTTACATTTTATGCATTTTGATTCCAAAAAATATTCTTTCCAAGTTATATCCAGTAATTCAATATTAAAAGAACGAGAATGGGTTAAACAAAATTATATGTATTTTGGGAATAAAGATTGCATAATTACGATTTTATCATGTTCAGAATATGCATCCAGGAACAAGTTTTGGATGTTTAGTAAAAACAAACGTGTATGCCTTTCTTACTTGGGCAATACTTTGAAAAATTTGACGGATCTTCATTAAATTCTGGTAGTATTAGTTATCAGATATTGAATATTAATAAACCTCAATCCAGAACCTCAGTTTGATGTTTGTTGCAAGTCATAACCATTCTTTAAAACAGTTCCGGTGGTAAAATAAATTGTTTCATTCACTGAATGTTAATATGCTAATTATTAATCCCATAATAAAATAATATGAACACATCACCAAAAAAAACCAACAACATTCAACTAATGTTTAAATTGTTGAGATAATTTATTTGGATTATCATATTCTCTGAAATAATTTGTTCTTCCTATAATATAAGATTGTTAATTATCTGCCTGTTCAAACAAATCTTATTATTTGAGAAAAAATAAAACAAAAACAAAAAACAATATTGATATTTGTATGTCATTGACTTATTAATTAATCCTGAAATGGATTAGCCATTTTTTCACAATAAATTTGCTTATCAGAGAACTTTTTCAAGAAATGCACTGAACTTGTAAATTTGCATATTAAAATTAATCAGGTTACAATCATTTGATGCTTTCCATGTTGATTTTGTTCATGTTAATGTTGTTATTTATGACTATTTATGTCTGAAAAGTTTAAATTTGTACTTTACTTTATTTTTTCTAAATGTATGTTTATATATTTCTGCACTTTTCAACATAAATATTTTAAAACATTGTTTATTTTCTCTTTTTACTTTATTTTCCCAATCAGTAAATTATACCAGTCAAAACATTGTGGACAATTGTTATGTAATGTTATAAGAATTTGTTTGCAGACAGAATGATTCAAAGACTCTGATCATGCAAACATTTATTCAACCTTCATGACATGTATGTTGTTCCAGATGACAAGGCCTCATGTTGTTGTTCCAGATGACAAGGCCTCATATAACATTGTGTTTGTATGTAAAAACATTGCATAGACTTAATAAATTAACTTGATACTGACAACTCATTTTGGCAATCCTATATATACATGTACATCGACAGCACTGGCAAAAAAAGGAAATCCTTGACAATCATAGATCAGTTTTGTGTTCCACTAAAGATGACAATAATTGCCACAATACATAGGTGTTCATACAAGCATCTGTATATTGAGGTGTCAACAAAATATTCCACAAAACCTTCTTTTCAAAATTTTAACATCTATTTTGTCAGCAGTCAAATCAACCCACCTGAAGTACTGTGACACTAGCTACTACAGATCTGTTGGATTGATTAAATCCTGGACTCACTCCTTTTGCAACAAAAATAAAACATTTGACTTCTC
Source organism: Bathymodiolus brooksi (assembly GCA_963680875.1). Lineage (NCBI taxonomy): Eukaryota > Metazoa > Mollusca > Bivalvia > Mytilida > Modiolidae > Bathymodiolus > Bathymodiolus brooksi. The sequence goes on along the minus strand of OY804575.1, from coordinate 15,732,215 downwards.
TACCTTTTATAATACCATATCTCACACTTAATTCAGTTAAAGCAATTGTTCAACTTTAATTATTGGTAAGTCTATAGTAAAAATGGCCAAGGTAGATCAGTATCTTGTATTAGGAACAGACATTGAACAGTTGAATTCACACAGGGGCTTCTACAGAGAAGAATTAGCTTATTGTTTAATTTCAGCTGCAATTATATAGATGACACAAGTAATGTGTGGTTTTATGGTTTGTTGGATCGTAAGTATCCCTATGAACTTGAAATTCAGGATACCACAGGTATAAGTCATTCTCGAGTCTGCTTCATACCTTTACCTTTATCTGGAAAATTTGCAATGAGAATCGATTAAGATCCAGAGACTGTGAAAAACCAGAGGATTTCAGCTTTCCAATGGTAATATCCCCATTCATTTGTTTGTTTCAACATTCCAGTAGCACCTGCAATGTATGTCTCAAGAGTCTCAGTGTTAGCACTGCCATGCTCTCTTTTCACACATTGACCTCATTTACAACATTTACTTGACTTTGATCATTATCCTGTGGAAACGGTTGCTGTGGAGTAGGAAACCTGTACCATTCCGTGGCACCCTAATTCACCCAGGTCTTTGGTGGGGTTGCTCGTTTTTTCTATTCAGTGTGATCATTGTTTGTTTGTATTCAGTGTGATCATTGTTTTGCATTGTAAACTACCGGTTTAGTTTCTTCATTTTTACACATGATTGTTTTATCTATAAACTGTCTACAACTTCAAAAAAAACTTTGAAAATTAGATACTGAAAATTAACGATAGTGCATTTTAATACGAGCTATTAAAATGCACTACCCATGAAACAAGCTACAATTTAGCATAAGCATATAAGATTTATCTCCCTTATTCTGTTTACCAATACAATGCAAATTCTCTATTACCAATCGAAGGCTCCAGGGACAATTTTAATTTTGGTTCTGAGCATTCCTTTTTGTTTTATCAGTTTGTGAAGATTTTTTTTTTAAACCAAAATTATTTTAATAATGAAAAACTATCACAACGGAAGATGGGAATCTGAGCAATACCAACATTTTTATTTGTTATATCAGATTACTAGTCTAGTAATAACAAATTAGAAAAATAATATGGTCCTTACCACCTTCTACAGATTTATGTGTTACAATAAAGGTCTTTTATGACGAGAGGACTTTATACCATTGACTGTAAAACCAAGCATGGCTTGATAGCAGTACATCATCATACGAGTACCTTCCCTGTTAGTCAGTATAACATAATAGAGTTAGGGATTCCACGTGCTGGCCATCATGCGGAGAGCACAAGACTTTCAGACTTGTGATTATATTGGGTCACAGGTCTGTTAACTGGCACCGTCCCTTGGTGCTCCCTACTTGATGGCCACCCCACGATGTGAATACTTTACCTAATTTTTGTTTTTGTTTTTTAAATTCTTTCGATAATTTGAATTATAGAATAGCGAATCAACGGGCTGGCCATCTTGCGGAGAGCACAAGATGTTCAGATTTGTGATTATATTGGGTCACGGGTCTGTTAACTGGCACCGTCCATTGGTTCTCCCTGCTTGATGGCCACCCTGCGAAATGAACGACTCATTAATATATTTGTAATCAATATTTTTTATTGTTGGCTTTCTGATACTGTTACTATAGTCACAAAACTGGCGTGGCCCATAAGTTCATCCTAATGGCATGGACCCTTGGTACTTCAAGTAGTCATACTATTTCTTTATTTTAAGTTACATTTTATTTCCTCAATTGTTAGAGGGATCAATACACACCTAAAACTATGACTCTAAACTAGTGGTGGAAACATTAGTGCTGTTTCTTTTTGTTTTTTCCCCCCATCTTTTTTGTTATGTTATAAAACAATTATAATAAATGCTCATATTGTATATGTATATGCCCCCTGTGGGCCCTTGATTGGTGAATCAATAAACTTATGACTTAATAGATATGGTAGACCACCAAGAAGAACAATGAAAGTTGTGGGAGAGTACTAATTGCCATTACAAAAGAAATCATAATCACAGATATATAAGAACTAAAAACAGACTGAAATTTTATGGGCACAAATAAATATATCTGGCTCAAAAAATCTTCTAGAAGGTTCCTATTACAGACCCTCAGATAATGAGTTAAAAGAGTTAGGAATTTACCAAGTTGAACATCATGCTAGGAGGTTACTGTAACCTCTGTCATATTGATTGGTCTGTCCCTCTAACACTACCAACAAACCAGACCAAGATAAAGCCTTGCTTGAAATTTCATACGACAATAAATTACACCATAAAGAGAACATTAGAACTAGAAATCAGGAAATCCTTGACTTTGTTCTCTTATCAACCCCTACAGTCTCAGTGACCATTCCATTGTCTGTAGAATCGAACATCTGGGTACATTGGGTAAAAGAAACACCACAGAAAAAAAATCAACAAATCATTACCCGGACAATACCCTATTTCACTGTCGTCAAAGAGCTCCGGTCGGAATTGTTCTGTCATCTTCCGGTACAAGTCAATTAGGCATGTTTGACATTCAGGCGACGACAAAATGTAAGTATTATGATCATATAGTTTTATTATATCTTGAATCCAGAAGATGTCGTTATCGGTCGATTATTTTTGCTTGTTTTTACCTATATGTTTCTGTGGTTAACTTAATAGATTACTCAGATATAGATAAAATGATGGACATAAACAATGAAAAATGCTAATAATGAGATTGAAATCATAAAATAAAGCTATAAAAACTAGTCTATATGTGTAATTAAAGTACAAAAACCCTTTGTAATGCTTATATACATGATAGTTTGCACTGGCGTGCCACCATGAATAGTTTTAGACTTGCTACAGTAAAAAAACATGATGCTTATTTACCTACATTCGTTCCGGCTCTGTCAGCCACTACTTTCCGGTTGGGTCCCAATTTTGTTTTCTTCAGTAGAACCGGTTTTGTCTATATAAAAAATTGAAAGAATAGCGAAAACAGCTCAATATCACAATTATGTTTCCTTTTTGTAATTTATTTAAGGTTCATTATAACACTTGTCAAGGATATGTTCGACTTGCAAATTGATAAAAAGAAAAAAGAAAAAATTGTCTTCAATGAATAAAAGTTGTGAAAAAAACCCCAACAGCACATAGTCAAAATATTTTACATGTGGATGTTTTGTATAACATTAAAAGAAAGAAATACCAAACGGTTTGTGCAGAATTGGCATTCGCCAAGTCACCTTCGACAGAATGGTCATGATTTTGTATAGAACTTGTAATTCGTTTTCTTTATTTGCTATGCAGTTGGATTATTGCAATATTCAAAGAGTGTTTGAACAAAAGTAGGAACTCTCAATGTTTATATAGATATCAAGTAACTCTTATTGTTTTGGATTAATTTTTGTTTTCAAATAATATATTGAAGGACAATAAGAAATTTTGATTAAAAAAATAATAAAAAGAAAATAAAAATAGGGAACTACATCGGTAGCGTAATGGTTAGCGTGCTCGCCTCGGGTGTGATAGATTGTGGGTACGAACTCCGGTCTTGTCAAACAAAAGAATATAAAATTGGTATTTGTTGCTTCTCCGCTAAGAACGCAACATTAAGGAGAAAGAGCAAAGACGGGTTGGCTCGGAATCAGAATAATGTGTCCGATTGGAGCGACATATCTACCCAATGACTGTTGTTAGCTCACCTTGCCAAAGGCAATGCGAGCTTTTATCATCACTCCGTCGTCTTTCGTTCGTCGTATGTCGTCCATTAACTATTCACATTTTAATCTTCTCCTCTGAAACGCCTCAACCAAATGAAGTGAAACTTAGTAGGAAGCATCTATGGAAGGTCCTCTGTAACGATTACTCATTTCGTCCCGATCCGTTAAGGGCTGTTTCATAAAAAATGGCTCCAACATGTGAAAAAAATGTCCAAATTATACTCACTCCTAAGAACTTTCTGCTGATAATTTTCAATGTTGTATACATTGAAATAAATGAAACAAGAAAGAAACTATGAACAGATAAGCAATACATTTTTAAGAACCTTTTATTGAACACAAATTGGCATAACAACCATGTAAAACACATACTTATTCTATATCAGTTAAACCGTCTTTAGTCTCAATTATTTTGTATAATGGTTTCTCAAACAATGCAACTGATATAAATGACTTTTTGTGCAAAATATTGGGTTATTGGTAGTTGTAGTTTTTCTTAAAAGCTATTTTTTATGAAAAATTCTCAATATTTTTGTCCAATCTACCTGATAAAGTTTTTATTATCAAAATAATAATGAATATTTTTACTTAAGACAGCAAAATTTTCAAACTTTAAAGATAAGTAGCCATTTGTAAAAAAATAATAACATTGATTCTTTGAACATCACAAAATAATTGGTTGTACAAAAAACATTTTGTCTATTTTTGTTGCACTCCTGACATTTTATAAATTTATAATGAAGAAAAAAAAGAAGAAAATATCACATTTTAAAATGCCAACATTGAACAGTGATGTTACTGTTAACTCATACAATAATTTTTACCTGTTTTCAATGAAATGTTTGTACAGAAATGACAGTATTTGGAAATTTGTAGCAATTTTTTGCCATACCACTTCTTTAATACCCAGTTTTAGCAGCAATATTTTTAATTATGTACATTTGAAAATTTGTATTATACCACTCTAATATATTAGATAAATCATAGATAAATAATTAGAATATTTTTATAGGCTAGAAAAGGCAATTTATTATAAATTATCATTATTTTATCAATGGTACTATTTTATCAGGATATGTTGCACTCCTGACATTATATTGCCATCAAGAAAAAGAAGAGTTATTAACTTAAAAACAATTCACAGGGGAAAAAATCAGTTGGTGTTCTTTCAAGCATTAGTTTTACCAAGTTTTAATGATAATTGTTTCTTAAAGTAATATTTTTCTAGTTATTTGTAACTTGTTTACAACCATACTTCTCGAAAATTCCAACTTATTTTTGAAATATACTATACAAAAACATTTAAAACATGTATTAATCTAAATTAATATTGAAAATAGATGTTTAATGTACAATTACAAGTATTTTTTGGATACTTAGAAAATTAATTATATCAAATTTCAAATTTCAATGATTTTTAAATATTTATGTCAGGAGTGCAACATTTACATGGTTAACCATAAATTATCTATAAGAAAATAAATAAATGCATTTATCATAAACTTTATCAAGTCAATTAATCTTCAATAGCTAATGAACCTAGAAAACATATTCCCTTGTCAGAGAATGTCTCTAGTATTAATACCTAATATATATTAAAGCATGAGACCATTTGAAATGAACAAAAATGCTTTATTACATAAAATTAAAAGCACATAAAATGCTATTGGCACTTAATTTTTTCAAACATTATTCTAAACTTGACAGAATCTCATTTTATTTAAATCATCCATATAAAAAGCTATAATTTAGACTGTGTAGAAGATCACTTAAAACTAGTAGCACTCCTGACATGAATCAAATGCTTCTGTGAGAGATATGTTATGTATCTCAAACAAGTAAATGGGTTTTATCTGTTCTCTTGGTCAGTCTCTGTTGAAATAGAAAGACAAATGTGATTTTAGTTACATTTAAAAGAAAATATGTCTAAGAAAATATCAAATGTTGCACTCCTGACATTTGAGGGCGCTGCCTTTAATGTGACATTCTTGGCCTTACTACTGATCTTAGTGTATCCTTTAACTATGGTCTTGAAGCAGCAATGATGTATTAAGATTTATTTATACCCCATATCTTTGAAAACTAAAAGACAACATTTCTACAATGTAATTTAGAAAAACTTGCATAAATGTTTGTTGCACTCCTGACTAGGTACATCTTTTTTACAAAGCCATATTTTTATGCAATAATAAATGTGAAGCATGATCTATTGCTATCTTAAAGTATGTCAACATATCAAAGTTTGTGATGAAATAGATTTTGATAACATATTGTTTGATTTAGCACTGTGGTAGGTTGCTGAAAATTAAGGATTTTTTAAAGTGTCACTAAAAAGGGTTGCACTCCTGACAATTTTGACATGTTTTTTGGACATATATTTCTTGTTATTCTAGATATCTTAAAGATTTTTTGCAGTAACAAACATCAAATCATTACAGATCTTTTGAACTATTTAGATCCAATAAAATCATAAAAATGAGTAAATTAGACAGCTATAGCAGTAGGAGCCATTTTTTTTTAAACTGCCCTTAACAAACATGGTCGCCACAAGCGATTCTTGCAATCGTAACTACTCGGCCATTCTCGCTACCCTACAAATAACCTCGTACGTAGATAGTAGAAATTCTTCTTAAATTGTTTGCCGGAAGTTAAGTTAAGTTAAGCCGCACAAAAATATAGTCCACGAAAATCCAATATGGAAGACATACTAAGTAAAATCTAATCATGCAAAACTAATTAAAACTTTAACTTTTATCCATGAAAATAATTGAAATATAGAAAATTGTTTAAAATATAACTTTATCAAACTTTCATGTAACTGATATGTGAAAAGTAGTGCGATTTATACGCCTAATACATACGAAGTTATTTGTAGGGTAGCGAGAATGGCCGAGTAGTTACGATTGGTTATTCTTGTTTCTGATTGGCAGATTAAAAACAAAAATCTTCTCCTCTAAAATTTCTTAGCCAAATGAACCGAAACTTGGTATGAAGCAACTATGGAAGGTCTTCTATAAAGATTGCTCATTTCATCCCGATCCGTTAACAAACATGGTCTCCACAGATAATTCTTGTTTCTAATTGGCCGATTAAAAAAAAAATCTTCTCTTCTCAAACTGCTTAGCCAAATGAACCGAAACTTGGTAGGAAGCAACTATGGAAGGTCTTCTATAAAGATTGCACATTTCATCCCGATCCGTTGACAAACATGGTCGCCACAGACAATTCTTGTTTCTGATTGACCGATTTCTAACAATCTTCTTCTCTGAAACTGCTTAGCCAAATGAGCCGAACTTTGGTGGGAAGCACCTATAGAAGGTTCTGTCTGTATTAAGTTTCCTCAAAGCAGAATGAAAGGTGAAAGACATATGCTCAGTGGTCTCTATTTTCAGTGAGCAAAGCACGAACATTTGTCGTATTACAACTTGTAACGAACGTTGCATTAATCGAGTACACCTAACATTTTCTTTGTATACAAACTGCCAAAATCGTCCGTGCGGAAAGGAATTCAATACTACAGCCTTTGTTAATTTGCCTATCTGTAATGTTAATGTAAACATTATACTGTGAAGAAACTTAAATATCGTATTCATGAAGTTATTTCCACAGAGTGACTTACTTCGTTATCAACGAGTATAAAATTAAAATATTGCGTTATAAAAAGAATCTCCCACTACTCAATTGATGCGCCTGGACAACTACTTAAAGTGAGTGTAGCGTATTGAGCACCAATCGTGATGTCAGTGCCACAAAAAGCATTAAAAAAAAATCAAGTGTTCGCGACAGTAGCAATTTAACATAGAAATAACGATTTTTTTATTGCTCAAAGTAGCTGAAATTAGCAGCCATGGCGAATATTCATACTATGGATCAGTATTTATCGCCTTTGAGATATTTCCTAATCATAGCTATTGTTAAATTGCAATATAATGCTCAATTACAATAAGATCAGTGGTATTTACATACTGACAAACCCGGTTATTTATAAATGACCCAACCGGTTTGTATACATGTTTACATTTTGACCAAGCCGGATTTCAAAAACATCTGTTGACATCATGTTTTAGGGTATAACTAGTTACTAATTGACTTTTCATCAACAAAATAGTATTTTTAAGTAAAATCAATCATTCATCAATATTTTTTTCTTTTTGGGCAACATTTAATTCATTCGTAAATGCAAGATATAGCGATATTTCAGTTGATTGTAATGATTTTGAAGCCGGATTCCTTATAACTTATAGAAAAATCTAATATTACACTGCAAAGATAAATGATATTTGGACAAAAAATGAAATTAATAATAATTCAAAACATTATATACACAGTATACAGGGGCGTAGCTGGAAGTAAAACTATGTGCAATCAAAGAACTTCGGCGAGGGGTCTGGGGGCTGCCTAAGGCCCCCATCGGGTCCAGTAGCCCTTTTCACAAAACTTCTTACGATAAAAAATTGTCGTAAGTGTAAAACTAAGATTAAAAAGAGTTTCACAAAAATACTTACGATAATCTTAAGTGTAAAAATAGTCCTAACTTTACGTGTAAAACTACCCTGTCCTAAGTGTAAAATTTTGATCGTAAGAGAAATTTTAGTCTTATCTTTTATCGTAAGTGAAAAAAATAGAAAAAAAGATGGACGATGTATTGGCGCTTCGACTTGAAAATAAGAGAGCAATTCATCGTTAGCGCATTTTCTCTGACCGTATGACAAACCTATTTACACATATTGATAAATGTTTATTGAAATGAATATGGTTTAATACAAACAGACGCTACAAATGTCATTGTTGTTTACTCCTTTTTGGCGTGACTAATAACAGAGTCTGTCTATAACGATGCAGCAGTGTATCGTTTACATGACCAAAAAATCAGGATAATTCTCATTAATTTTAGATTTCAAATTGGGAACGATCGACAATCGGAAAGACTACATGTACTTGCAAACTTGGGGAGAATTTGTTTTTTCATTTTTTTTTTGGATAAAAAAAGGAATACGGGATTTTCTTCTAGACATCTACTTCGCTTACAAAAGTTTTGTATGAACAGCCGCTTTAGGACTGGAATTTTCTGGATCCAATGATATCGTTTTGATTTTGCCTTTATATTAGTAATATAATTTATTAATTTCTGGCAACTTCGATGATCATCGAACACTCTGGCAATACATAAACTTGTGTACATTCTTCTGTTATATTAATATTAATATATAATAGGGATATTTATTCGTCTTCATGATTGATAGATGATAAACACATCTTTATTTGGGTTATCTCAGAAAAATCGGGATACATTTTCATCAGTAAAAGAACAAGCGTTTGATTTTATGTGGGATGGGATTAATTGGAAAAAAGGGGTAAATATTTTGCTGACAAATAACCGATAAAATGAATTATATGAATAGGTTTTTTTTCACACTCCAGATGCACTCCCTTAAAAAATACTTCTACCAAAAGTAACCACGCGTGGATGCTGACGCACAACTCCAAGTAATGATAATTATTATAGATCATTTTAATTTACATGCATTAGAAATGTTCCTCTATACGAAAATCATACCCGTTCATATTTTGTGCAGTTATTGGTGACCGATTTATATACATTTTTTTGTATTAGATAAAAATTCAATATAAACATACAAACACATCATAGCATACAAATTGCTTATAAATTAGTGCCGGGGATATTTTTTAGAATAATTTTATTTAAAAAAAATGCTTTGTTGTGCTATGGAAATGAAACTAGGTTGCTAAGGAAGATGCTTTATGGTGTTTAACGCCCCTTTCAACAATATATCGGTCAGTTTTATTGGTGGAGAAAACTGGAGTACTCGGAGAAAACCATTGACCTGTCGCAAATCACTGACAAACTTTATCACATAATGTTGTATCGAGTACACCTAAGGAAGAATTTTTTATCGTAAGTGTAATTTTAGTCGTAAGATTAAAATTTGTCGTAAGATAATCTTTGTGAAAAGGACTTAGGAATTGTCGTAAGATAATCTTAAGTGAAAAAGTTAGGACTATAGTTACGAATTTTTGTGAAACCCTACATAAAACAAAATCATGTTTTCTGTACCAAAATTTTGAAATATGTTTGCTATTCAACATACAACAAAGTAATGTAATATTATATAAATAACACATAGCTGAGAGGGTGGTAAAGCAGATTGTTACCCCGAGAAATTCATTGTCAACCGAGGCGAAGCCGACAATGAAATTTCTAGGGGTAACAATCTGCTCTACCACCCTCTCAGCTATGTGTTGTTTGTTTTGTTATACTGAATGTTCTTTTCTCCTTGTTTCATTATTTTTTATGATTTTGATGCCCTGAATTTCAATTGCTGTTGTCTTTAAATGTGTTAAACTGTGATATTGATGATGTGTAATAAATAAGATTACATACATTTTTTGTATTTGTTAATATTTTTCTGCCATTTTGGTGTATGCTTTATACAGATGGGTGTTCTTAAATGAAAAGTGAGCAATTTTGTCAGCTATGCCATGTCTCAGTCCAGTTTGATATTTTTGACATAAGATAAACTCTGCCATGTGATAGACTAAATTATCACACTCTGCCATGTGATAGACTAAATTGGCACACGCTCCTTAACCATAAGAAGACAGGAAATTTACATAAAATATAATAAAATAATTTGGCATACTAGTAGATAAAATAACAAATGGCTTCCTCTAGGAAAACGCCGACTTTGTGTGAAAGGAACACCAGAAAGCTGTGAGGAACGAATTTAATACGTCCCTTCTACCGGGATGTAAAGGACACACTCCTTACACGTAAAAGACAACTTACTGCAGATTCTGATAGAAAGTTTATTAGGAGTGTTGTTGTTGGTCTGTCACAAGGCAAAATAATATCTACCATCTCATCTTTTTCTAGTGGCAATCAAAACAATCATACATAGACCCATGGCCGCGACACACATTTTACCTACATGATTTATCATATGGTTGTAAACTTGTTCTCATCATAAATATATATGAAATTCTTGATGGTAAAACAATTATCTATCGACAACCACTTTCCATGGGATTTCTTATTTCAAGGCTTGTTATCAGTTTATCAAAAATAAAAAATTCTCACAGGTTCCTAGCTACAATCGTTACACATTAAACAATTTGCTTCACACCATTTCCCTAAATATTTCCATATTATGAAAAAAGCGATATTGGACTTGTCTCCACCCGCACACTGACAATATTGTTATTTAATAGTCGGTAAAAATGTACTGAAGTATATCATCACATTGTTTGCCGTTTAGAATTAAGTACGGTTAAAAAAAGTGTTTGAAAAATTTGAAAATGAATACTATTATTCAATTAAATCTATCTATTAGTTCTTTAAGGTTAATACCATTTTTTCTCTGATAGTTCTGGTTTACACGTCCGAACATGTGCTATTGTATTATTTTAATACCAAATATTACATATATGAATACTAAATACTTTATTTTATTGTAGTGTCACATACCAATATAAAACATTTCATACATCTGTACATGTTTAAAACAATTAAAAACGTACACAATAAAATTGTATCAATTATAATATTAGTACCCAGCCACATATGGCTTATATGAGACACTGTCAATATATACACCACATACCTAAGGTATTTATGATTTATTAAAATACATGTTATTGCAAACAATACTTTCTTCTATAAAACATATTATATAAAGTTTTTGCTAAAAAAATGTTGGATTTCTTCATTTGACATGATAAAAAGGAATTTATCTTCTAAAATGAGATTTTCAAAATTTTTCAATAAAATACAAGCATTTTCTGTTAAAGCATATCGTAAATCTGAATAAAAATCACAATCTAATAAAAAATTAATTTCATCTTCAACAGAATTTGTGTTACAAAATATACATTTCCGTTCATTTAATGGAATTTTTGGCCTGGTGTATCGACCTGTCTCTACTGCTAATGGTAAACAGCCACTTCTAAAATTTGATAAAATACGTCTATGTTGTCTATTTAAAACATTTACATATGAACTAACATTTAAAAATCTTTTAAATTTTCTATAAGTACGTAACTTATTACCATTGGGTTCGTTACTATCATCAAAACAAGTTATTTACCCATTCTGTATTGTTAATATTACAAAGTTTAGCTTTTATATTATGCAATTTATGTCTATTGAAATAAGGACTATTTATTATATCCATAATATATAGGTTATTAGCCTTTTCAATACATTTTTTGTCCCATGGCCTAGATATGTTCATACTCCACATGTGGATTTTATAAGTTAATCTTGTATCACATGTGATGCGCAGTCGTAAGAAACGACGAAATGTTTCTATTGATTGAATTGACTTGAAACTACAATATCCCATATCTCCTTGACTGGTAACATTTGACGCAACAGCCGAGAAGTATTATTAGTTAGTTCTATTTGCTTCTCCCCTTAGAGATTCACAGTATATTATAAATGAAATGTATTCCTACGGATAGGGATTAATATAAGTTCTTGTAACTTGTTTCCCAATCCTATGAATTACTTCTTATTATGTAATGTATATAGCTGAATATTGTAATGTTATATTGAATTAATTAATAAAATATATTTAAACTAACAGCCGAGAAACATTCTACATGCCTTGTTTTGCACAGTCTATACCTCCCTCCAGTTCGTATGACCCCATAAACCAGTGCCATAATAAAGTACTGGCTCAACTAAAGATTTGTAGTGTATTATAAACATCACAAGTGTGGACACAGAAATGTGCTGTCCAAAAGGCAAGTATGGATGTCAATATTTCATATTATTAACTGAAAAAAACAAAAATTCATGGACACAGGAGTCCTGGATTTTTTTTAATAAAAAACTAATCCTGGATTATTATTTTTGCTGAAAGTCCGGTCCTGTGTTTTTATTTCAAATTTTCATAATAGCCCCCCTCCCCCTCCCAAGGGATATACAATTGTATCATTAATAATAAATTAATAAATAATAAATTCAGATTTTCTATTTAAAATAAATCTCATTTACAAAACCACTGATATTTGTTCAATTTTTAACGCTGATTTAAGCTTTAGTCGCAACAAATTTTTATTTTTCTCTTTAAACTGTCGAAACAACATTTATTTAACTGTAAAATTCACACCCCCCTTTTTCCCTTTTTTCTTGTTTAAATCAATGATCAACAATATTCCAGAATCAAACAAATGAATAAATATAACATAGATTGCTTTTACATGCATCTTTTTTCCCCATGCGGAGTCAGTGTGTTTTAAATCGGTCATCCAATCAGGCGCTCATTATTCTTGTCCAAGATAAAAATACATCGCTAAAATTACCTGTGGATGTTTCCCCACTTCAACTCGTAAATTTACATGGAAATCGGAGATATTTCGTCATAAAACTTCACACATGGTTTTGTCTATCATATTTCTTGAAGACAAACATAAAATTGTATTGCATTTATCAATATGTTATGAGTATCAACAGTTTTTTCAACACCGTATCTGTTTCTCGATACAGCTGCAACTTCTACTCGTAAATTTACATAGAAATCGGAGATATTTCGTCATAAAACTTCACACAGGGTTTTGTCTATCATATTTCTTGAAGACAAACATAAGACTTTATTGCATTTATAAATTTTTTATGAGTATCAACAGTTTGTTCAACACCGTATCTGTTTCTCGATACAGCCAACCGATTACAGTGACTCGTGACCCACATTAGCACGTTCTACCAGTTTTTTCTTAATAATGTTGTTTAATAAGTCATTCCACCACATGAAATAAATTTTGCGTATAAAGCTGACAGTGCTCTACTTGCAGACTTAGTAACAAGCTGTTATATTTTGAATGTATTTATATTGATTTTAATTTTAATGCAATATGTAAATGATGAACTTTGAATATGTACTTTTAGACACAACTTCTGCTACCCCGGTAGAGGTTGCCCCCGTTGTAAAGGAGTAGCTTTCTAAATAAAAAAATATATATATTAAACAAGCAAAGATTTCAATTACTAACCTATTTAATCACAATACACATTATGTTGTGAAAACTAGAAAGCTGTATCTGACGTGAGCGAATAAATGAATATAACTGATTTAATAGAAAGTTTCATGTGTCTTACACTAAAAATCAATCAATCAATCAAACCATGTGTATTACTACACGTATGGAGTTAACTGGATGGTACTGTCGTGATCAGGACGTAACTAAACCATGTGTCTTACTACACGTATGGAGTTAACTGGATGGTACTGTCGTGATCAGGACGTAACTAAACCATGTGTCTTACTACAACTATGGAGTTAATTGGATGGTACTGTCGTGATCAGGACGTAACTATACCATGTGTCTTACTCCACGTATGGAGTTAACTGGATGGTACTATCGTGATCAGGACGTAACTAAACCATGTGTCTTACTTCACGTATGGAGTTAACTGGATGGTACTGTCGTGATCAGGACGTAACTAAACCATGTGTCTTACTACACGTATGGAGTTAACTGGATGGTACTGTCGCGATCAGGACGTAACTAAGCAATGTGTCTTACTACACGTATGGAGTTAACTGGATGGTACTGTCGTGATCAGGACGTAACTAAACCATGTGTCTTACTACACGTATGGAGTTAACTGGATGGTACTATCATGATCAGGACGTAACTAAACCATGTGTCTTACTACACGTATGGAGTTAACTGGATGGTACTGTCGTGATCAGGACGTAACTAAACCATGTGTCTTACTACACGTATGGAGTTAACTGGATAGTACTGTCGTGATCAGGACGTAACTAAGACATGTGTCATACTACACGTATGGAGTTAACTGGATGGTACTGTCGTGATCAGGACGTAACTAAACCATGTGTCTTAATACACGTATGGAGTTAACTGGATGGTACTGTCGTGATCAGGACGTAACTAAACCATGTGTCTTACTACACGTATGGAGTTAACTGGATGGTACTGTCGTGATCAGGACGTAACTAAACCATGTGTCTTAATACACGTATGGAGTTAACTGGATGGTACTGTCGTGATCAGGACGTAACTAAACCATGTGTCTTACTACAACTATGGAGTTAATTGGATGGTACTGTCGTGATCAGGACGTAACTAAACCATGTGTCTTACTACACGTATGGAGTTAACTGGATGGTACTATCGTGATCAGGACGTAACTAAGACATGTGTCATACTACACGTATGGAGTTAACTGGATGGTACTGTCGTGATCAGGACGTAACTAAACCATGTGTCTTAATACACATATGGAGTTAACTGGGTGGTACTATCGTGATCAGCATGTAACTAAACCATGTGTCTTACTACACGTATGGAGTTAATTTGATGGTACTGCCGTGATCAGGACGTAACTAAACCATGTGTCTTACTACACGTATGGAGTTAACTGGATGGTACTGTCGTGATCAGGACGTAGCTAAACCATGTGTCTTACTACACGTATGGAGTTAACTGGATGGTACTGTCGTGATCAGGACGTAACTAAACCATGTGTCTTTCTACACGTATGGAGTTAACTGGATGGTACTGTCGTGATCAGGACGTAACTAAACCATGTGTCTTACTACACGTATGGAGTTAACTGGATGGTACTGTCGTGACCAGGACGTAACTAAACCATGTGTCTTACTACACGTATGGAGTTAACTAGATGGTACTATCGTGATCAGGACGTAACTAAACCATGTGTCTTACTACACGTATGGAGTTAACTGGATAGTACTGTCGTGATCAGGACGTAACTAAACCATGTGTCTTACTACACGTATGGAGTTAACTGAATGGTACTATCGTGATCAGGACGTAACTAAACCATGTGTCTTACTACACGTATGGAGTTAACTGGATGGTACTGTCGTGATCAGGACGTAACTAAACCATGTGTCTTACTACACGTATGGAGTTAACTGGATGGTACTATCGTGATCAGGACGTAACTACACCATGTGTCTTACTACACGTATGGAGTTAACTGGATGGTATTATCGTGATCAGGACGTAACTAAAGCATGTGTCTTACTACACGTATGGAGTTAACTGGATGGTACTATCGTGATTAGGACGTAACTAAACCATGTTTCTTCCGTTTTGATGCGTTTTCTATGTAAGACAAGCCATAAAGACAGCTGCGCGTGACCTTGTCTTACATGGCATTGTCAGCCAATCCAATCGGCCGAGTATAATCAATGAAGTCCGCTTCTACGACTGCTGTAGTAATATAAATTGTCGTCTTAGTAGATCTAAAAAAGCTTCAAATATCAATATCACCTGAATTTTAACTGATTTTCCCCAATAGATTTAATGCGGTTTTAAATAAGTGTATTTACTGCATTGCACGTGCACGGCTGGTAATCGGCACAAGCAGAACAGTTGGTTCTGCAAAGAAATTCGTGGGGATAACTTCCGGTTTTGGTGGAGGAGAGTTCACGAAGACGCTTCGCAAGGTATGTACATGTCAAAAATTGAAATTTTCTTTTTTACTGCTCGAATATTGCAAAATCAGAGAATGCTATGCTGTGGCGAATGCTTCCACGATTAGAAACATGTATAGTTTATTCTTTTATATGAAGTGTAACTCTCACAAAATCAATCGTCCCACGAAAAACATGACGAAAATTGTGACACTCTTACATTTCTAAGTTGTTCTTGACAAAGATGCAAGTTAAATTTTCAATATTTTTTCATCATAGGAGTCTAAATGTAATCGGGGATAAATTCCGATTCGTCAGAAGTAAATTGAAGTTTAGATATATCTACAAACTGTCAATTTTCTCGTTTTCCTGCTTGAGGAGATCGGTTCTGATAGAGCACATTGCGAATGCATGAGGAGATTTGCTAGTTTTGGTACGACACATGTAATCCACTGTATAATCACAAATTTTGCATGTCTGTCTGGTAATAAATTCACGAACTGATGTCCGTCGGGTTTTTAAAAGTATAAAAGTAATATTTCATTGTTCATGGGCTGTCCACCTAGAAAGACACATTTCATTTAAGGAATCAATTCATAATTGTAACTGCGGTTCCCATGAATTAACTTGTCATTGTAACATAAATACATATTTTTCCTTTGATGTTTTTATGCAACAATCAACTTAAAAATAATGAACATTTACAAACCATGGTCTAACATGAAGATCTTGATGTTATTCCATGATTTTGACGTCATATATCTGTTATTCCATGGTTTTGACGTATTAGGATCTGTTATTCCATGATTTTGACGTCATAAATCTGTCAATCATATAATTTATGTTACAAAACATATATACCATGGATCTTACTCATGAACTTATTTAAACCAACTCATCCTTCGGATTCGTTGGTTTAAATAAGTTAATTCGTAAGATCCATGGTATATATAATACTTATTGATCATTTGTTGTTTGTGACAATTTCCATTGTGTATTGGATACACAAGATTAACTTCCCTTACATTGGAAAAAATTGAAAATGCACTGTAAGATAATTTTATAATCAAGAATAAGTTTTATATATACCATGGATCTTACGAATTAACTTATTTAAACCAACGAATCCGAAGGATGAGTTGGTTTAGATAAGTTTATGAGTAAGATCCATGGTATATATGTTATGTAACAGAAATTACATGATTGACAGATTTATGACGTCAAAATCATGGAATAACAGATCTCAACTGTATGATATTTAATTTAGAGTGTATCATTTGTATTAGAAATTATAAAGATATGATTCACATTCAGCCGGGAAGCCAGTGACACAGGAGAGTTCACTTGACGTTTTTTGTCACGTGATTTTCGACGTAAATATTGACGTGATGGATGTCAGAGGACGGACTCAGGAATTTGTTGCTTTGTAGCTTCGATTATGGTTATTTGTAATATTTTGTTGAAAGGATCATTTCTACAGACATTCGGGAACGTAAATGTTTAAATTTTGCATCGGTATTCTTACTTTCATACAAGTAATGACTCTCATAAAATGGACCTTCAAGATTTCTCAACCCTGTTCGACAACAGAAAACATCTTTTGTTTAATTTATTATTGAATATGCTGGTAAATTTCTTACTTTTAATACACAATTTATTATCGTGGGTGACATATATCCAGAAAGTTGCAAGGTTTATCAGCGGGGATACGATTGTGTCAGTTATAATCAGCACCCGTCAAGATGAAAGTTGCGACGAGGCGGCGTAAATGGAGTGCTTTTCGGGTACTCTCGGGATTTTCCCATCCAGTTGACTAAAATTACTGTAGTTTTAAGAACTCGAACATATATGTCTCAAGGCCGAAATGTAAATAAATATCTTTTAAAATATGGAAAGAATGTACAGACTGTGTAAAGAAAGTTTGTGGATAAGGTCAGAATTAAGTGAAAATTGCTTCCATAGTGTTGTTGTCAAAATCATATTAATAAATTATGCTAAAAAAAAAACTTATTCATGCCTGGGCTGGTGGGAAAGCACAAACTGGATAAGTTGGAAAGAATTTGCTCAGACTGGGCAAGAAAAAGTTTGTGATAAAGTAAAAATTAACAAACTTGAGTGAAAATTAGTGTTGTCAAAATCATATTAATAAATTTTGTTTAAAAAAAAAACTTTTTTAAACAAAAAATTAGAAAAAAAATTGCTTCCATAGTGTTGTTGTCAAAAATTTTGTTTAACAAAAAAAACTTTATTCATGCCTGGTGGGAAAGTACAAAATGGATAAGTTGGAAAGAATTTGCTCAGACTGGGCCAGAAAAAGTTTGTGATAAAGTAATAATTAACAAACTTGAGTGAAAATTTTAAATAATTTACTTTAAAGAAACCAAAACCATATATCATTTCAGCTGCAAATTACCAAATTTCAGTTATTATATCTCTGATTTCACCTATTTCTGTTCACAGCATCTTGTGACTGATATATATGCAAGTTTGGTTAAATATTGAATCCTATGTTTTCTTCAATTTGTTTTCCAAATTTGAAGAAAAATCCCATAACATTGCAGATCCATATAATTTCAGTTATTTCTATTGACACAGCACCTTGCATTGTAAGGGACCTCAAAGGCAACATTTTTGTAAGATTAGATAAATTTTGAATCATAACTCTTCTTTGCAAAGTTACTTTGGTTTTTTTCAGTGGTTATCATGATATCCCATGGGCCTTCCAAGCACTCTTAAAATTAGAAAAAAAAATCTACAGCAGACATCATGAGCTGGTTGACAGCACCCAGATGACAAATGATCTGAGGCTGTTTTAGATCCTTTGCCCTTCTCCGGATTAAAGTCCTACCAGACTTGATGATGGACACACATAGATGTATTGCAATAGGCAGGAATTGCTTACCCTTCCGGATCACCCGAGTTCACTTTAGATTATTCGGGAGTTTGTGTTGTTCATGTGCGTTTGTGATTTTTTGTGTTATATCGGTTGGTTGTTGTTGGTTTGTTTCTGTGCTTCCCTGGTTTATATTTTGTCCTCGGCTATTGTTTTTTTATAACCCCTCTCGGGCAATGGCAATCTCATAGAAAAAATCAAATTGCCCGAGAGCACATATTTGTGAGAAATAGTTATCAGAGTCCCTGTGGATGGATGCACAGATAGGAGGTTGTATTACTTTACAACTTCATAGGTGAGGGGATACTAAAATATCATTATATTAACATCTAGTCAGCATATGAAAACAATCCTGTGGTAATTTGATTATTTAATTGTGTAACATTTAATACAATATTTCAAGGCAGCATTATCATAATAATTGTAATCTTGTCAACAAATCTAAATAAAAATTCCACAAGAAAGGGTGGATCTTAAAAATCTCATCTCTACAATTAAAATTGTCAATATCTGGTAATCTGTCAGTCTTTATTCTGTCTGAAACATACAATTTAGTAACATTTCTCAAAATTTGTGCTGCATGTTCAAGACTTTCATGCTTTGTGTTCTTCTTTAAATCATCTGTAATAAGAGAAGAAATTTTATTTGTTAATTTTAAGTTTTCTTTCTCCATCAGGGCAATTTGGTTTGATGAGCGATGATTTGCCAAAAATAGTGAATGGCAACTTCCTAAAACATCTACATCATTTCTGTATATCAGACGACCAAGGTTTTTCTTTTTTGGTACATAACACAATAAAGTTCTGCCAGGAACAGATTTTAACATATTAAATATCAATTGAGTGAAGTGTAACAATGTCACTGTCAATAACAATGTTGAGGTCATTTTTACGTAAGAGAAGTTTATATCTGTCATAAACTTCAGGTAAAAGTAAAGAACTCTCTTCTTCAAAAGCTTTGATGACAAACTGCAATATCATCTGAAAAGTATAGATGTCAACATTCTGGCCTGTATCTTTATGTTTTTCAATAAACAACTGTTTACTTAAACAATCCTGCAAGTATGAAGAGGTTTGAGCCAATTTCTCCTCTGCTGCATCAGATCTAGAGAAAAAGTTAAAAGAATTATAACAATAGGGACAACATCTAAATCGATCATTCTCTATATTTTTATTAAAACTGAAATACTTCAAAAACAAGTCTCTCTTTTCCTCGCCTAGTTTTAAAAACCATATGATATCATTACTGCGACAATTTTTCTCACAAACAATGCACTGAACTGTGAATTGTTAATAAATTTGTTGTAATGAGAATGACAAAGTGAGGAAGAAAATGTATCATCATACTGTGAAAACTTCTCTGAAATTAAAACATTAAGGGACCGACCATTTAACTTGCAGGGGGGGGGGGGGGGGGGGGTTATGGTTTTTTGCTTCATTCAGAATTTTTTTCCGAACAACATGAGAGTTGTAATATTTATTTTTTTTGTCGCACAAAGTGCAATTTTTTTTTCCAGAATTTAACATTAGGTTATAAATATGACAAAAACTCTGAAACAGATTTTTTTTCCCTCCACCAAAATCAGAATATTTTTTTCAGTAACATTGGGAATCAGAATATTTGTTTAGAAAAAAACCATAACCCCCCCTGGAAGTTAAATGGTCCGTCCCTAATTTCTTGCTGAAAAGATAAACAGTCAATTTCAGTTCTATGATTAGATTGGTTTGAGCAAAGGCTGAAATTGGATTAAAAAAAACATTTGTTATCTTCATTATCTGTGCATGCTCTCTTTGCATCTGATGCCTCATCAGGTTCACCTGCTTTAAATTTCAAAAATGAAGTTTAATGCACTTTCACATCTCCTACAAATACATGTAACAAGCAGTATCAGTAATCTTATAATATTGCCTGTAAACATAATCTGAAAAAAATGTACATATCTGTTTGAAGGATCAAATTTACCAATAACACATTTGGGCACACTGCATGGAGCTGGATCTCTGCCTGGATGGACCTTTGTACAGTTGGATTTTGACATAAATGTTTATAAATGTAAATGTTGCAAACTGAGAACAAGTATAAAGAAAAGAGCTAGGGGTCAAATAATATTCATGCACATTAATATAAACCAATGAAGGAATCTGTAAATTAAATAATGAAATGTACACACACAGTATGGCAAATGAGAATGATATGGAATGGTTTACACCTGGAAAATCCTGCAAGAAGTGTGACACTAAGCCATTGTCAGGCTTTGAGCTGCTACATTTTTATGAATCTGTTTTTCCTTTAATTAGGGAATCAATAAGTGAAGCTATCAAGCGTAAACTTTCAAATAGAGACTACAAAATGGAAAAAATGAGGGGTCACGTTGGAAATCTCACATGACGACATGGATGTGTGGTTCAAATGATGTTTATATCTTGGAATTTTTCCAATATGTAAGTCAACATTCACATCTAAAATACTGGAATTGAAACGAATGCAATATTAAAATACATGAGAACAATCTACAGATGTAATTCTTGCAGATATAAGCCTGAAACAAATAGAAATATCGCTATTTTTCCTTCGAAAATACACTGAAATGGTGTCTGCCTTTTGAGGTCAAAATATAGTTTTTCGCTAAGCATGCTGGGATTTGATGTTTTGTATGGGATTCCTTACTAATTTTAGAGTTTATTTTTACCATCTTTGATGTGATTGGCTAAGGGGGATGTGATTGTGTCAGTTAAATATAGAGAGGTTTTTCCCCCGCCATATTTTTAGGCGACGAGATGCTTGAAATAGGTCACTGGAAAAATACCGATTTTCACCCTTTTTCTACACGGAAAAGCTGTCAAAAACGACCAGTCATTAGCCTGTGAGAATAAACTTGTGATAAATATAAAAAAAACACGAATTACGGTTATTTCAATGTTTCCCAACATGTTTTTCTGAGGTACCATATCGCGGATGATTTTGTTTACGTAGTTATGAAGCGCCACCTGTGCGTTGAATCGAGGTTGTCTGCCCTTAGCGCGGCAATATTGACATCCAATGGACTGATTGATCGATTCAGTCTATGGCTTCCCGGCTGATTAAGTTTAATTGTAACATAAATACGTATTTTTCCTTTGATGTTTTTATGCAATAATCAACTTAAAAATAGTGAACTTTTACAAACCATGGTCTAACATGAAGATCTTGATGTTATTCCATGATTTTGACGTCATAGATCTGTTATTCCATGATTTTGACGTATTAGATCTGTTATTCCATGATTTTGACGTCATAAATCTGTCAATCATATAATTTATGTTACAAAACATATATACCATGGATCTTACTCATGAACTTATTTAAACCAACTCATCCTTCGGATTCGTTGGTTTAAATAAGTTAATTCGTAAGATCCATGGTATATATAATACTTATTGATCATTTGTTGTTTGTGACAATTTCCATTGTGTATTGGATACACAAGATTAACTTCCCTTACATTGGAAACAATTGAAAATGCACTGTAAGATAATTTTATAATCAAGAATAAGTATTATATATACCATGGATCTTACGAATTATTTTATTTAAACCAACGAATCCGAAGGATGAGTTGGTTTAGATAAGTTTATGAGTAAGATCCATGGTATATATGTTATGTAACAGAAATTACATGATTGACAGATTTATGACGTAAAAATCATGGAATAACAGATCTATGACGTCAAAATCATGGAATAACATCAAGATCTTCATGTTAGACCATGGTTTGTAAAAGTTCACTATTTTTAAGTTGATTATTGCATAAAAACATCAAAGGAAAAATACGTATTTATGTTACAATTAAACTTAATGTGAATCATATCTTTATAATTTCTAATACAAATGATACACTCTAAATTAAATATCATACTATAACTAGTGAACTATTTACAAAAGCATTTAATACTTGGTGGGGTAAATGGAAGAACGAGATAGAAAGATTCCGAAATATTCAAGAATGGTGGGATGTTACAAAGACTAAAATTAAATATTTGACAATGCAAATAAGTAAGCAATTAAAAAAAGGTCAAAATAAAAAAGACATAGAAAAATTTGAGAAACAGTTAGAAGATCTTAAATCTAGTACAGATGACGGCGATATCATCAAAGGTAAGATACTAGAATTAGAAAATTTAATTAAGAAATATTATACACAAAAAGCGGAAGCGCAAAAATTCGTTCAAGAATAAAATGGGCGGAAGAAGGGGAAAGGTCAACTCGATATTTCTTTGAACTTGAAAAAAAACAGGGAGAAAATAAAATGTGGAATCGAATTAAAAACACAGAAGGTAAGTATAAATATAATATAGATTCAATAATTGACGAACAGATAAAATTTTACTCCAAGCTATTTACAACTGAGGGATGGGATGAAAACAGTGCTAATAAATTAACGCAACATATTGAAAGTAAGTTAAATGTGGATGAAAAAGAAACTCTCGAATTGGATGTTAGTATAGACGAAATTAAAAATGTTTTAAAAATTTTGAAACCAAATAAATCACCCGGAGAGGATGGAATAATTTCTGAGTTTTATATAACTCATTGGGAACAAATCAAAGACGAATTCTTTCTGCTTGTAAATGATACTTTCGAAAAAAAAAGAACTAACTCCTTCACAATATAAGGGGGTTCTTACTCTATTACATAAAAGTGGGGAGCGGGAAGATATACGAAACTGGAGACCACTGACTCTATTAAACAGTGACTACAAAATAATTGCAAAAATTCTTGCAGAAAGATTAAAAGTTGTTTTACCAAAATTAATACATTCGGACCAGAAGGGATTTGTAAAAGGTCGTAATATCAGTGAAGCTAACCGTCTAATACAAGGTGTAATAGAATATACTGATCGTGAAGATGATGACGGTATCATAATATTTTTAGATCAACAAAAGGCCTTCGACCGGGTAGAATGGGGATGGGTGGATCATGTATTAAGCAAATTTAACTTTGGTGAAAAATTTAGGGAGTGGGTTCAACTGTTATTCAAATATGCACAAACTTGTATCAAGACCAATGGTTTTGTGTCTAAATATTTCAATATTTCAATGTCCTGTAGACAAGGGTGTCCAATAGCGCCTCTTGTTTACATACTACAGGCCGAACCTGTAGCCTGTGCTATAAGGGGGGATAGTGAAATACAAGGAATCAAATTACCTGGGGGGAAAGATGGGGAATATATCGAGACTAAGCTCTGCATGTTTGCAGATGACACTCAGCTATTTAATAAAAATGATGAATCTGTCAAAAAATCTTTTGATATTTTAACTATATATGAAAAAGCCTCTGGTTCAAAAGTCAATTATGAAAAGACAAAAGGTATGTATATTGGATCGGCTAAAAATAACAGACCCAAGTTTACAAAAATAGTTTGGACAAAGGATAATGTTAAAACTCTTGGCATTCATCATGGTTATAATATACAAAATGATGAGATATGGAAATCAATAATAGATAAAATGAAAAATTGTGTCCACGTTTGGAAAAGTAGAAACTTGACATATACAGGAAAAACTTTAATAGTGAAAAATCTCTTGATCTCTCTTTGTGGTTACGAAATTGAAATGCGGGGAATACCAGAAAAATACGTAAAAGAAATAACAACTTTGGTATGGGGTTTTATCTGGGGAGGGGGTATTAATCAAATAGATAGGAAAGTTTGCTGCTTGGGAGTAGAAAATGGAGGCATGGGTATGATTAACATACAAGAGTTTATTGACAGCAAAAGAATTAAGCTTCTATACCGAATTTTACATGAACCATTAGAAAGTTGGAATGCAATTGGTAAGTATTGGCTCCGTAAGTTAGACATCAAGTTTAATGAAAAATATTTTGTATGTAAGTGCTCTAATGTATCAACTCTAAATTTAAATATGTTACCATTTTTTTACAAAATATGTATCCAATCATGGTCAAAATTACAGGAACTTATTCAATTGTGTAATAATGACATTGATTCCATTCTAAAAACCAGAATATTTTGTAACTCTTCAATAACTTTTAAAAACAAACCATTAGGGTTTACCTCGTTTCTGCAAAGTAACTTACGAACTATAAACGATATTTGGGATTCAAATAATACAAATTTTAAAAGTTGTCATGATATATACAATTTATTAATAGATAGGAGGAACTGTATTTCAGAGTTTTCTAAGATAAAAAAAGAAATCCCCGAAAAGTTCATAAA
Source organism: Bathymodiolus brooksi (assembly GCA_963680875.1). Taxonomy (NCBI): domain Eukaryota; kingdom Metazoa; phylum Mollusca; class Bivalvia; order Mytilida; family Modiolidae; genus Bathymodiolus; species Bathymodiolus brooksi. The sequence continues at coordinate 15,706,961 of OY804575.1, read as the reverse complement.
AGTCTTAAAAGGTGAAACTACAATAGTACCAGAACGTAGAGTTACCTTAAATATCAACGATAAGCTACAATTTTTAAATGAGTCAAATACAATTATATCACCTGATAAATTGAAAATAAAAGTAATTCAGGGAATCTTTAAACAAAATATAAAACCAAAATGTCAGATTAAGTGGGAAGAACAGTACGGGGGTAATATTGATTGGACACAAATTTGGACAAAATTAAAGAAAATCAAAGTTACTAATAAGGTCAAAGAATTCCAGTGGAAATGTCTCCATAATATAAATTATACAGAACATAGATTGAAAAAAATGAATTTGTCAAACGGAAGATGCCATCTCTGCCAAATAAGAGACAACGATGAAACGATGCAGCATCTATTTTTTAAATGTCCTTCTGTGAACAAAATTATAAAAGAAATAGAAGCAATATTTAACAGATCTGGATTAACAGCTAATATAGAAATCAAGGAATTAAATATAATGTTAGGGCTATATGGGGGTGAGGATTTAGACGTCATTTTTAATACCGTAATATTTATCTCAAAGTGGGAAATATGGAAAATACGTAATAAGGTGAAATATAACCAATCCCGAATTGGAGATCAAACAATTTTCAACACTTGGAAAAATAATTTTAAAAAACATTTACAATGCACATTACAAACTTCGCATATTAATGAAAATGATAAAAACAAATTAGAACTTTTTCGGAATAACATATGAGTATTTATTATTTATGAACATAAAGCTAATGCATGGTAATAATTGTATCGTCCAATTGTATATATTATAATGAAATGTAAAAACAAATGAATATGAAATATGTTTAAGTGAGATTTATGTAAAACAGGGACCCTTAATGTTCACTCCTGGGTCATTAAGGTTATTGTAAACAGGAGATTTTGAATAAACTATATTATGATGAAAAAAAAAAAAAATATCATACAGTTGAGAATAATATTAATTTGTGGTTTGTTTTTCTATTATGTAGTGTGCTATAAATAAAAAAGATCTCTGTTAGTAGTGGTTACAAGATGTAAAGCGCTTTACCAATTTTAAGGATATGTCCACAGTTTAATTGACATCTTGTGTTTAATTTATTCATGACTACTAGCACTAAGTGAATGTTTATTTACGTTAGACCTATGCTAGATACGATAACGTAACCCTCATTCCGCTTGTGCTTCAGTTAGGGTTACGAATCGGTCCCATTCAACGTATGGGAGCAAATTAAAATTTTCGCTAAGTGAATATTTGAACTTTCTTTTTGCATATCTGGTCATAACTTATTATTCCCTACAATTTTTAAGTAATGGCGATACGAAATAAGTGTTACAATACCTGTTTCTACTTTCACGATCGATTTAGTATTCGAAAATTGTTTCTTGTCCGCCTTGGCACCTTACGTATACTCTCGTGATGGGCGGAGCCTATCCATATATGGATCTGAATGCTAAATATGAAAAACTTTACTACGAATAGTACGATGTGTTTTACTACGATTGATCCAAATAAGGATATCTCCAAAACGAGGCAAGTGCACGTGAAATAGCAACTTGTAAACGAAATGTCGGACAGAAAGAAGATTTCATGCATTCAAATTTTCAGATGGATATAAGTCTACCATGGATTGATGCAGCGTTTACTTAACACCTCAAGGTTTACCTAAATATATTTATCTTTCACCCCCGTTAATTTTTCCAACCACTTACAACGGAATTAGGACAAAAAACCGCCCGGTGTGGGACCGATTCGTAACCCTCGCTGGGAGCAAAAGCGGACTGAGGGTTCCGTTATCGTATCTAGACCTATGTATGTACTGAAATCATGTAATATTATTACTTGTGTAGATCTGCGGTGAAGTTTCCGTCATCTTTAGTAAAAAGATTGCGCCGAATAGATGTGGAAACCCGTTTGAAAGGATATAAATATTTTGAAATTGAAAGAGATTTTTTTAATAAACTTGGTGTCCTGATTGATGGGATTTTAAATTTGGTGTACTGCTACTTGTTTTTGTTCGTTTCTTTGGCGGTGATACAGGCAATCTATATCGAAATGGTTTTTTGTAAAGAGTCAATGTCAGTCCCCTTTTCCTCTTTCCCTTGAATCGTGGCATCTCCTGAAAGTGGACAGAGAAAAGTTTATTTTGATTAGAGTATTTATCAGTTTTGTGTTTAAAAGTGTCAATTTATCAATTTTGCAGAAAACAATTACCAAAACTAGCAAATCTCCTCATGCATTCGCAATGTGCTCTATCAGAACCGATCTCCTCAAGCAGGAAAACGAGAAAATTGACAGTTTGTAGATTTATCTAGACTTCAATTTACTTCTGACGAATCGGAATTTATCCCCGATTACATTTAGACTCCCATGATGAAAAAAGATTGAAAATTTAACTTGCATCTTTGTCAAGAACAACTTAGAAATGTAAGAGTGTCACAATTTTCGTCATGTTTTTCGTGAGACGATTGATTTTGCGAGAGTTACACTTCATATACAAGAATAAACTATACATGTTTCTAATCGTGAAAGCATTCGCCACAGCATAGCATTCTCTGATTTTGCAATATTCGAGCAGTAGAAAAGATAATTTCAATTTTTGACATGTACATACCTTGCGAAGCGTCTTCGTGAACTCTCCTCCACCAAAACCGGAAGTTATTCTCACGAATTTCTTTGCAGAACCAACTGTTCTGCTTGTGCCGATTACCAGCCGTGACGTGGCGTTGTAATATTTTGTGTAGTAAACATGACATTGACATGCCAATGAATGAATGAAATGGACATGCTTTGTTTTTAAGTTGAAACGGAAGAAACAGGTACTTGCACTCGTCCTTATTGAAGATCTGGGATTTCTTCCACTCGTGAGAGAAATTCAGCGTCTTTCCACTCGTTCCGTTACAATGAACTCGTGAAAAGACGGCATTTCTCACACTCGTGGAAGAAATCCCAGATCTTCAACAGGGACTCGTGTAAGAACCTATTAGTCTTACTACACGTATGGAGTTAACTGGATGGTACTATCGTGATCAGGAGGTAACTAAACCATGCCATTTAAACAACTTTTAAGTCTTTAATACAGACATAAATAGGACAAGTGGAGTTGATTTTGTTAGCAGGAATATATATTCCGCATCGTTTTTTACACTATGAATACGAAGTGCGTATTTATCATAAAAAAATTTCTGGTGTATTCTGTGTAATTGCATCTTTGTTGCCAATACACTAAGCAATCATTGTCCCTACTATTGTACTGTCCATGCTTATGTTGTCATCCATTTTTGTGATAGTATATGGTCTTCATCGAGTGGAAGCGAATCTGTGTAGGTTTTTGTTATCGTTTGTTTATATATGTAGAGCCGTTGGAGATCCAGTTATCAAGAAGGGAGGATTGGGATCCCAGTAACAGGTTTAAACCCGCCACATGTTTGTGCCTACACCAAGCCAGAACCTGGATTTCCAACGTCATATCAGTGTTCAGTGTGTTCAATTTAACTGAAGGGTGATTGTTCGTTTTGTTGGTATTGGTACTTAAACTTTCTTTTCACAATTAAAGTATAAATAATATTGTTCTGTAATGTGCATGAATTAAAAAAAAACAAAGTAAACAAATGGAATCCTATAAATGGTTGATTAATTGCTGTTTAGGTACATTTCGATGACTTAATGATGATATCCTCTTTGTACTAGACCAACACGCTTACCTGGACTTTTATAGTGTTGACACACCAAAACTAGTCTGTATATGTCACTCCATTCGGACACATTATTCTGATTTCGAGCCCACCAGCCTTTGCTCTTACTTCTTATTGATGCAAGTTTAGAGAAGAAGCAAAAAACACCAATTTTATAGTCATTTGGATTGATCTGACCGGGGCTCGAACTCCCAATCAACTCCACTTGAGGCGATCATGTTAACCTCTATGAATGTAAACAGTATAATATCATGGTTAGTTATACTGAATCTCAATGGATCAGTGTTAAATATTCAGAATGTTTTTTAATTGCATTATATTTTGTATACACAACTCACTATATATGAACATATAGTAACAAGACAGGTGTCACATCTAGAGCAGGAACTGCTTATCCTTCCGGAGCACCGAAAGATTTCCCCGATTTGTAGTGGGTTTCATTTGTCTTAATCTTTAGTTTTCTGTGTAATGTTTTGTGTATCATTGTTTGTCCTTTTGTCCTTTTTCTTTTGCCCATTATAATGTCTGTCCTTCAATTAACGCTTCTAATTACACCTTTTGGTATCTTCAAACATTTCTTCAGCAAATAAGGAGCCATCATGGTCGCGTTGTATAGTAGTTGGATTTACTATCTGTGCAATCAGTGCTTATCATCACTTAAGTTTTGAGTTCGAATCCCGCTCGTGGCGAGGTGTACTCAATACAACATTATGTGATCAAGTTTCCTAAAGACTTGCAACAGGTCAATAGTTTTCTCCGGTTTCACCGATCAATAAAACTGTCTGCCACAATATAACTGAAATATTATTGAAAGTGGCATTAAACACAATAACCTTAACCCTTAAGCACATAAATACATGTTAATGCATTTCAATTGAAATTATAATAAAGCAATATAGAAAACATATATGTTTTATATCAAATGTTAATGCTGTGTACAAACATTGGGAACATTAGGTGAAATATAAAGCAAGTTAACCTTTACAATCAAATATTAATACAATATAAAAGTCTTTATCATATATCATATATCAAAACTGAGGAAACTTTGCATTAAAAACTAGAGATAAAACCCTATGAGGAGAAAAACTCTAGAAAAGCATTAGTTTCCATAAACAAAAACGTGTTCTTAAAATATCTAGCAACAAAAACAATTGAGAGCAAAAAATTACCCTCTTATTGTATTACACAAAATACTGTGGACACGTACTGTGAAAAGGGCTGTTAACATAAATTACTGATGGGCACATTATGCTTAAAACTGTGAGAGGGGCTGCTAACATAAACTACTGATGGACACTTTATTATTAAAACCGTGAGATGGGCTGTCAACATAAACTACTGATGGATACCTTATGTTCAAAACTGTGAGAGGGGCTGATAACATAAACTACTGATGTACACTTTATTTTTAAACCAGTGAGAGGGGCTGTTAACATAAACTATTGATGGACACTTTATGCTTAAAACTGAGAGGGGCTCTTAATACCAACTACTGATGGACACCGTATGTTTAAAACTGTGAGAGGGGTTGTTAACATAAACTATTGATGGACACCTTATATTTAAAACTGTGAGAGGGGCTCTTAATATCAACTACTGATGGACACCTTATGCCTAAAACTGTGAGAGGGGATGTTAATATAAACTACCGATGCAGGGGCGGATCCAGAGGGGGGCGCACCCGGCGCGCCCCCCCCCCCCTAAAATAGGAAAAAATAATATTTTTTGGCGTAAAATCGTGATTTTTCACACGAAATACCCCAAAAATTTTCGCGCCTCCCTCCGCAATTGGAAAAAATATGATTTTTTGGCTTAAAATCGTGATTTTTCACACGAAATATCCTACAAATATTCGCAATTTTTTTAAGTGCGCCCCCCCCCCCTAACTTGAAATCCTGGATCCGCCCCTGCGATGGACACCTTATGTTCAAAACTGTGAGAGGGGCTGTTAACATAAACTACTGATGTATACTTTATGCTTAATTCTGTGAGAGGGGTTTTTACCATAATCTACTGATTGTCACCTTATATTCAAAACTGTGAGAGTGGCTGTTAACATAAACTACTGCTGGATACCTTATGCTTAAAAATGAGAAAGGGGCTGTTAACATAAAATACAGATGGACACCTTATGTTTAAAAATGTGAGAGGGGTTGTTAACATAAACTACTGATGGACACCTTATGCTTCACAACTGCGAGAGAGGTCGTTAACATAATCTACTGATTGTCACCTTATATTCAAAACTGTGAGAGTGGCTGTTAACATAAACTACTGCTGGATACCTTATGCTTAAAAATGAGAAAGGGGCTGTTAACATAAAATACAGATGGACACCTTATGTTTAAAAATGTGAGAGGGGTTGTTAACATAAACTACTGATGGACACCTTATGCTTCACAACTGCGAGAGAGGTCGTTAACATAATCTACTGATTGTCACCTTATATTCAAAACTGTGAGAGTGGCTGTTAACATAAACTACTGCTGGATACCTTATGCTTAAAACTGAGAAAGGGGCTGTTAACATAAAATACAGATGGACACCTTATGTTTAAAAATGTGAGAGGGGTTGTTAACATAAACTACTGATGGACACCTTATGCTTCACAACTGCGAGAGAGGTCGTTAACATAATTTACTGATGGACACCTTATGTTCAAAACTATGAGAGGGGCTGTTAACATAAACTACTGATGTACACTTTATTTTTAAAACTGTGCGAGGAGCTGTTAACATAATCTACTGATTGTCACCTTAAGTTCAAAACTGTAAGAGGGGTTGTTAACATAAACTACTGATGTACACTTTATTTTTAAAACCGTGAAAGGGGCTGTCAACATAAACTACTGATGGATACATTATGCTTACTGAGAGGGGCTGTTAACATAAACTATTGATGGACACATTATGCTTAAAACTGAAAGGGGCTGTTAACATCAACTATTAAAACTGTGAGAGGGGCTGTTAACATAAACTATTAAAACTGTGAGTGGCTGTTAACATCAACTACTGATGGTCACCTTATGCTTAAAACTGTCAAGAGGGGCTGTTAACATAAACTACTGATGGACACCTTATGCTTAAAACTGAGAGGGGCTCTTAATATCAACTACCGATGGACATCTTATGTTCAAAACTGTGAGAGGGGATGTTATAACAAACTAATGATGGACACCTTATGCTTAAAACTGTGAGAGGGGCTGCTAACATAAACTAATGATGGACACCTTTTGCTTAAAACCGTGAGAGAGGCTGTCGACATAAACTACTGATGGATACCTTATGCTTACTGAGAGGGGCTGTTAGCATAAACTATTGATGGACACATTATGTTTAAAACTGAAAGGGGCTGTTAACATCAACTATTGATGGACACCTTATGCATAAAACTGAGAGAGGGGCTGTTAACATCAACTACTGATGGACACCTTATGCTTAAAACTGTGAGAGGGGTTGTTAACATCAACTATTGATGGATACCTTATGTTTAAAACTGTGAGCAGGGCTGTTAAAATAAACTACTGATGGACACCTTATGCTTAAAACTGAGAGGGGCTCTTAATATCAACTACCGATGGATATCGTATGTTCAAAACTGTGAGAGGGGATGTTAACACAAACTAATGATGGACACCTTATGCTTAAAACTGTGAGAGGGGCTGCTAACACAAACTAATGATGGACACCTTATGCTTAAAACTGTGAGAGGGGATATTAACATAAACTACTGGTGAACACCTTATGCATAAAACTGTGAAAGGGGCCGCTAACATAAACTACTGATGGACAATTTATGCATAAAACTGTGAGAGGGGCTGTTGACATAAACTATTGATGGACACCTTATGCATAAAACTGTGAGAGGGGTTGTTAACAGAAACTATTGATGGACACCTTTTGCTTAAAACTGAGAAAGAGGCTGTAAACATAAACTACTGATGGACACCTTATGCTTAAAACTGTGAGTGGGGCTGTTAACATAAACTACTGTTGGATACCTTTTGTTTAAAACTGAGAAAGAGGCTGTAAACATAAACTACTGATGGACACCTTATGCTTAAAATTGTGAGAGGGGCTGCTAACATAAACTTCTGATGGACACTTTATTCTTAAAACCGTAAGAGGGGCTGTCAACATAAACTACTGATGGATACCTTATGTTCAAAACTGTGAGAGGGGCTGATAACATAAACTACTGATGTACACTTTATTTTTAAACCCGTGAGAGGGGCTGTTAACAAACTATTGATGGACACCTTATGCTTAAAACTGAGAGGGGCACTTAATATCAACTACCGATGGACATCTAATGTTCAAAACTGTGAGAGGGGATGTTAACATAAACTACTGATGGACACCTTATATTCAAAACTGTGAGAGGGGTTGTTAACATAAACTACCGCTGGATATCTTATGCTTAAAACTGAGAAAGTGGCTATTAACATAAACTACAGATGGACACCTTATGCTTAAAACTGTGAGAGGGGCTGTTAACATAAACTACTGATGGACATCTTATGTTTAAAAATGTAAGAGGGGTTGTTACCATACACTACTGATGGTCACCTTATGCTTCACAACTGTGAGAGGGGTTGTTAACATAATCTACTGATTGTCACCTTATGTTCAAAACTGTGAGAGGGGCTGCTAACATAAACTACTGATGTACACTTTGTACACTTTATGTTTAAAACCGTGAGAGGGGCTGTCAACATAAACTACTGATGGATACCTTATGCTTACTGAGAGGGGCTGTCAACATAAACTATTGATGGACACCTTATGCCTAAAACTGAGAGAGGCTGTTAACATAAACTATTAAAACTGTGAGAGGGTCTGTTAACATCAACTATTCATGGACACCTTATGCCTAAAACTGAGAGGGTCTGTTAACATCAAATATTGATGGACACCTTATGCTTAAAACTGTGAGAAGGGCTGCTAAAATAAACTACTCATCGACACCGTGTGATATAAACTGTGAGAGGGGCTGCTAACACAAACTAATGATGGACACCTTATGCATAAAACTGTGAAAGGGGTCGCTAACATAAAATACTGATGGACACCTTATGTTTAAAACTGTGAGAGGGGTTGTTAACAGAAACTATTGATGGACACTTTATGCATAAAACTGTGAAAGGGGCTGCTAAAATAAACTACTGATGGACACCTTATGCTTAAAACTGTGAGAGGGGCTGTAAACATAGACTACTGATAGACACCTTATGTTTAAAACTGTGAAAGGGGCTGTTACCATAACCTACTGATGGACACCTTATGCATACAACTGGGAAAGGGGCTGTTAACATATGATGGACACCTTCTGTTTCAAACTATGAGAGGGGACGTTAACATAAACTATTGATTGTCACCCTATGTTCAAAACTGTGAGAGGGGATGCTAACATAAACTACTGGTGGATACCATATGCTTAAAACTGTGAGAGGGCATGTTAACATAAACCACTGATGTATATAGTATGCATAAAACTGTGGGAGGGGCTGCTAACATAAACTACTGATGGACACCTTATGATTAAAACCGCTAGAGATGCTGTTAACATAAACTATTGATGGACAACTTATGTTAAATCTGCGAGAGGGTCTGTTCAAATAAACTACTGATGGACACATTATGCATAAAACTGTGAAAGGTGCTGTTAACATAAACTACTGATAAACACCTTACCCTTAAAACTGTGAGAGGGGCCGTTAACATATACCATTGGTGGATACATTATATGTAAACCTGTGAGAGGGGAAATTAACATAAATTACTGATGGTCATCTTATGTTTAAAACTGTGAGAGGGATAGTTGACATAAGCTACTGATGGACACTTTATGGTTAAAACTATGAGAGGGGTTGTTAACATAAATTACTGATGGACACCTTACATTTAAACTGTGAGAGGGACTGTTAACATTACTAGTCGATATTTGATGCTTAAAACTGTGAGAGTGGCTGTTAGTATAAACTACCAATGGACACCATATGCTTAAAACTGTAAGAGTGGCTGTTAACATAAACTACTCGTGGATACCTTATGCTTTAAACTGTGAGAGTGGCTGTGAGCATAAACTACTGATGAACACGTTATCTTTAAAGCTGTGAGAAGGGCTCTTAACATAAACTACTGGTGGAAACCTTATGCTTACAACTGTGAAAGGGACTGTTAACAAACAAATGTATACCACCGGTGGATACCTTATGCTTAAAATGGTGAGAGGAGCTGTTAACATAAACTACTGATGGACAATGTAGGCATAAAACTGTGCAAGGGGCTGTTAACCTAAAATACTAATGGACACCTTATGCTTAAAACTGTGAGAGCGGCTGTTAACATAAACTACTGATGGACACCTTATGTTTACAACTGTGAGAGGGGCCTTTAACATAATCTACTGATTGTCACCTTATGCTCAAAACTGTGAGAGGGGATGTTAACATAAACTATTGATGGACACCTTATGCATAAAACTGGGAAAGGGGCTGTTAACATAAACTACTGATGGGCACCTTATGTTTAAAACTGTGAAGGGGCTGTTAACATAAACTACTGATGGACACATTATGCATAAAACTGGGAAAGGGGCTGTTAACATAAACTACTGATGGACACCTTATGAATAAAACTGGGAAAGGGGCTGCTATCATAAACTAATGATGGACACCTTATGCTGAAAACTGTGAAAGGGGCTGTTAAAATAAACTACTGATGGGCACCTTATGCTTAAAACTGTGAAAGGGACTGTTAACAAACAAATGTATACCACTGGTGGATACCTTATGCTTAAAATGGTGAGAGGAGCTGTTAAAATAAACTACTGATGGACATCTTATGTATAAAACTGTGAGAGGGGCTGCTAACATAAACTACTGCTTGATGCCTTATGCTTAAAACTGTGACAGCGGCCATTAACATAAACTACTGATGGACACCTTATGTATAAAACTGTGAAAGGGACTGTTAGCAAAAATTACTGATGGACACCTTACATTTAAACTGTGAGAGGGACTGTTAACATTACTAGTCGATATTTGATGCTTAAAACTGTGAGAGTGGCTGTTAGTATAAACTACCGATGGACACCATATGCTTAAAACTGTAAGAGTGGCTGTTAACATAAACTACTCGTGGATACCGTATGCTTTAAACTGTGAGAGTGGCTTTTAGCATAAACTACTGATGAACACTTTATCTTTAAAGCTGTGAGAAGGGCTCTTAACATAAACTACTGGTGGAAACCTTATGCTTACAACTGTGAGAGGGGCCGTTAACATAAACTACTGATGGACAATGTATGCATAAAACTGGGAAAGGGGCTGTTAACATAAACTACTGATGGACACCTTATGCATAAATCTGGGAAAGGGGCTGCTATCATAAACTAATGATGGACACCTTATGCTGAAAACTGTGAAAGGGGCTGTTAAAATAAACTACTGATGGACACCTTATGCTTAAAACTGTGAAAGGGACTGTTAACAAACAAATGTATACCACTGGTGGATACCTTATGCTTAAAATGGTGAGAGGAGCTGTTAAAATAAACTACTGATGGACATCTTATGTATAAAACTGTGAGAGGGGCTGCTAACATAAACTACTGCTGGATGCCTTATGCTTAAAACTGTGAGAGCGGCTGTTAACATAAACTACTGATGGACACCTTATGTTTAAAACTATGAGAGGGGCCTTTAACATAATCTACTGATTGTCACCGTATGCTCAAAACTGTGAGAGGGGATGTTAACATAAACTGTTGATGGACAACTTATGCATAAAACTGGGAAAGGGGCTGTTAACATAAACTACTGATGGACACCTTATGTTTAAAACTGTGAAAGGGGCTGTTAACATAAACTACTGATGGACACATTATGCATAAAACTGGGAAAGGGGCTGTTAACATAAACTACTGATGGACACCTTATGCATAAAACTGGGAAAGGGGCTGCTATCATAAACTAATGATGGACACCTTATGCTGAAAACTGTGAAAGGGGCTGTTAAAATAAACTACTGATGGACACCTTATGCTTACAACTGTGAAAGGGACTGTTAACAAACAAATGTATACCACTGGTGGATACCTTATGCTTAAAATGGTGAGAGGAGCTGTTAAAATAAACTACTGATGGACATCTTATGTATAAAACTGTGACAGCGGCCATTAACATAAACTACTGATGGACACCTTATGTATAAAACTGTGAAAGGGACTGTTAACAAAAATTACTGATGGACACCTTATATTTAAAACTGTGAGAAGGGTTGTTAACATCATTTACTTATGTTTAAAACTATGAAAGGGTAATTAACATAAACTACTGATAGACACCTAATGTTTACAATTGTGAGAGGAGCTGTTAGCATAAACTACTGACGGGCACCTTATGCTTAAAACGGTAAGAGTGGCTGTTAACATAAACTACTGGTGGATACCTTATGCTTAAAACTGTGAGAGTGGCTGTTAGCATAAACTACTGATGAACATCTATGTTTAAAACTGTGAGAGGGGCTGCTAACATAAACTACTGATGGACACTTTATCTTTAAAGCTGTGAGAAGGGCTCTTAACATAAACTACTGGTGGAAACCTTATGCTTACAACTGTGAGAGGGGCCGCTAACATAAACTACTGATGGACACTGTATGCATACAACGGTGCAAGGGGCTGTTAACCTAAAATACTAATGGACACCGTATGCTTAAAACTGTGAGAGCGGCTGTTAACATAAAGTACTGATGGACACCTTATTCTTAAAACTGTGAGAGGGGTCGTTAACATAATCTACTGATTGTCACCTTATGATCAAAACTGTGAGAGGGGATGTTAACATAAACTATTGATGGACACCTTATGCATAAAACTGGGAAAGGGGCTGTTAACATAAACTACTGATGGACACCTTATGTTTAAAACTGTGAAAGGGGCTGTTAACATAAACTACTGATGGACACCTTATGCTTAAAACTGTGAAAGGGACTTTAGTTAACAAACAAATGTATACCACTGGTGGATACCTTATGCTTAAAACGGTGAGAGAGCTGTTAAAATAAAGTACTGATGGACATCTTATGTATAAAATTGTGAGAGGGGCTGCTAACATAAATTACTGCTGGATGCATTATGCTTAAAACTGTAACAGCGGCCATTATCATAAACTACTGATGGACACCTTATGTATAAAACTGTGAAAGGGACTGTTAACATAAACTACTGATGGACACCTTATATTTAAAACTGTGAGAAGGGTTGTTAACATAATTTACTGATGGACAACTTATGTTTAAAACTATGAGAGGGCAATTAACATAAACTACTGATGGACACCTTTTGCTTACAACTGTGAGAGGGGCTGCTAACGTAAACTATTGATGGACACCTTATTTTTATAAATGTGAGATGAGATGTAAGCATAAACTATTTGTGGATACATATTGCTTAAAACTGTGAGAGGGGCTGTTAACATAAACTACTGGTGGAAACCTTATGCTTAAAACTGTGAGAGTGGCTGTTAGCATACACTACTGATGAACACCTATGTTTAAAACTGTGAGAGGGGCTGCTAACATAAACTACTGATGGACACTTTATTTTTTAAGCTGTGAGAAGGGCTCTTAACATAAACTACTGGCGGAAACCTTATGCTTACAACTGTGAGAGGGGCCGCTAACATAAACTACTGATGGACACTGTATGCATAAAGCTGTGCAAGGGGCTGTTAAGCTAAAATACTAATGGACACCGTATGCTTAAAACTGTGAGAGCGGCTGTTAACATAAAGTACTGATGGACACCTTATGCTTAAAACTGTGAGAGGGGTCGTTAACATAATCTACTGATTGTCACCTTATGTTCAAAACTGTGAGAGGGGATGTTAATATAAACTATTGATGGACACCTTATGCATAAAACTGTGAAAGGGGCTGTTAGCATAAACTACTGATGGACACCTTATGCTTAAAACTGTGAAAGGGTCTGTTAACATAAACTACTGATGGACACCTTATGCTTAAAACTGTGAATGGGACTGTTAACAAACAAATGTATACCACTGGTGGATACCTTATGCTTAAAACGGTGAGAGGGGCTGTTAAAATAAAGTACTGATGGACATCTTATGTATAAAACTGTGAGAGGGGCTGCTAACATAAACTACTGCTGGATGCTTTATGCTTAAAACTGTAACAGCGGCCATTAACATAAACTACTGATGGACACCTTATGTATAAAACTGTGAAAGGGACTGTTAACAAAAACTACTGATGGACACCTTATATTTAAAACTGTAAGAAGGGTTGTTAACATAATTTACTGATGGACAACTTATGTTTAAAACTATGAGAGGGCAATTAACATAAACTACTGATGGACACCTTATGCTTACAACTGTGAGATGAGCTGTTAGCATAAACTACTGATGGGTACCTTATGCTTACAACTGTGAGAGGGGCTGCTAACGTAAACTATTGATGGACACCTTATTTTTATAAATGTGAGATGAGATGTGAGCATAAACTATTTGTGGATAGATATTGCTTAAAACTGTGAGAGGGGCTGTTAACATAAACTACTGGTGGAAACCTTATGCTTAAAACTGTGAGAGGGTCTGTTAACATAAACTACTGGTGGAAACCTTATGCTTAAAACTGTGAGAGGGGATGTTAACATAAACTACTGGTGGAACCTTATGCTTAAAACTGTGAGAGAGGCTGTTAACATAAACCACTGGTGGACACCTTATATTTTAACTGTGAGAATGGTTGTTAACATAAACTACTGATTGTCATCTTATGTTTAAAACTGTGAGAGGGATAGTTAACATAAACGACTGATGGACACCTTATGGTTAAAACTATGAGAGGAGTTGTTAACCATAAACTACTGATGGACACCTTATATTTAAACTGTGAGAGGGACTGCTAACATTACTTGTGGATATTTGATGTTTAAAACTGTGAGATTTGCTCTTAACATACACTACTGGTGGATACCTTATGCTTGAAACTGTGAGAGTGGCTGTTAACATAAACTACTGATGAACACCTATGTTTAAAACTGTGAGAGGGGCTGCTAACATAAACTACAGATGGACACCTTATGCTTAAAACTGTAAGAGGGGCTGTTAACATAAACTACTGGTGGACACATCATGCTTAAATCTGTGAGAGGGGCTGTTAACATAAACCACTGATGTACACCTTATGTTTAAAACTTTAAGGGGAGCTGCTATCTATCATAAACTACTGGTTGATACCTTATGGCTAAAACTGTGAGAGGGGCTGTTAACATAAACTATGGGTGGACACTTTATGCTTAAAACTGTGAGAGGAGCTGTTTACATAAACTACTGGTGAACACCTTATGCATAAAACTGTGAGAGGAGCTGATTACGTAAACTGCTGATGGACACCTTATGCTTAAAACTGTGAGAGGGATTGTTAACATAAACTACTGCTGGATACCTTATGCTTAAAACTGAGAAAGGGGCTGTTAACATAAAATACAGATGGACACCTTATGTTTAAAAATGTGAGAGGGGTTGTTAACATAAACTACTGATATTTTTGGTGTTTTAACGCCACTTTCAGCAATATCATGGCAACTATGTATCTTCTTATGAAAATGTGACTAAAATGAAAATTTCAACAACAAAAATAGAAAAATAGTCTTGAATGTCTCTGTGAATTGAGGTGCACAATGTTAATATGTATAAATATGGTCTGTAAAGTTTCTGGGAAAACACAAAATAGGTATACTCTGCAGAAGATGACTAAAATTCAAAATATGGAAACATTAGTGAAAAATTCTTAAAAACTTCTGTAATATACCATGAATAACTTCTACATGCATATAATATTATTTTTTTACTTTAAGGAAGTTGGACAGGTGTCATATGAACAATAGTTGATTACACTAAATAAGAACCTCTTTTCCCTTCTCACAATTTACCATGCAATCGTATGTATCCTGGCAAAAATGGACACACGTTTGTGCATAAAATCTAACATTCACAACTGTATATTAATCTTTAAGATGATCAATTTGTTTTAATCAACCATTCTATTTCTGGACAATGAAATATGTTTAAACTAACATTTTATTGGATCAGTATGTAATCACGTGACCTTTTAATAGAATTATTATGTATTAAATATAATATTGTAACGTCTAATCCTACATTACAAATATTTATTGCATTTCATATAAATATTCTAAATAGCACATCATGGAGATGAATTTCATTATTTATTCTTAGGTCAAAATGAGGTTATCCAAATAGGAGAGAAAAAAGTATATCCCACAGTATTTTGTTCAAAATTCATCATTAATAAAACTGAATGTTGTTGTTATGCAACAAAAAAGTATTGAATAACTATCAATTTTTCTGACAAATATTGTGAAACTATTAGTTTTAGTTTATGATGATTTTATTTGTTAAATTAACAAAAGGGATAGGACACAAGTTTTACCAACTTATGAAGTCTTCTCCCATTTATACAATAAATTCACATAGTATAATGATCATTCTGAGCATACATATAATACATATAGAGATATATTGTAAATAATTAACGAATTAATAAAAAGGTTGTGTTGGGTGGATACGAGGTTGGAGAGTAGATAATTATCGAGTAATTATACTACAAGGAATCTTTTTGAAGATTTAATAAAATTGAAAACGTGTTTGATGATATTAATATTTTCTTCGTATGTTAAATCATCCGACCCACGGGTTAGTAGATTCAAATTCCAATCGCTTGTCTGTACCCAATTTAAGTTGTTCATCATAATACGTCTTATTTCAGTATAATTAGGACAGGTAAAAAAATAATGGAATGCATCTTCCCGTGGAGCTCCACAGGAACACGCAGCATCATTTACTATATTAACCTTTGATAGATCGTAATTTAGAAAGGAATACGAGTTACGAAGTTGAGTAAGAATAATATTAAGTTTTCTGGGACCATAAGAAAAATGTTTCGGGATACGTTTTGTGTTATCTGACTGTTCCTTTCGAATGGCTTTTTTGAATTTAGTTAATGTGTCAAGATTACGATCAAATTGATCTAGCCGGTTCCAGAGTTTAACAGTAGATGGAATAAAAGATTCAGTTGTAATCGAGAGTCTACAAAAAGGTATTATTAAATCCGAACCGTTTCTTAAGGGGTAAATAGTTGTGCTTTGTACAGTAGGAGGAATAAGTTCTCTAAGATAATTTGGTGCATGTCCATTCTTTATATTATAAAATAACTGGAGTTTCCTATTATGCCTTCTACTAGAGAATGAAACTATTATATATCACTAATATTTTCTTCGTTATATTTCCATATGATATATAATATTATATATAGTACATGTATATTCACAACTGCTACATTTAATTATATGTCTTGCACATTTTGAAAGTCATCATCTAATTGTTTTCTCATGTTACAGTTTATTATATCCTAGGTAAAATACAATCTTGAAATCTTGTTCAAAATTTAGACAAATTATTTCTGAATAGAGAACTAATTAATTAGACATGTTAATAAATAAAGAAAAGGTTGTATTTCTAATATAAAAACTTGTACAATTACTCTAATGAACCAACATCATGATAATTAAAAACAACCAACCACAAGTCAATTAACATTAAAGCATGACAACTTTTAATATAACATGTTACTATTCATCATAAGTTCAACACAGACATACAAAATAAACATAACCACAATATTAGAACACAAAGTCATACAACAAAGAGCCTGGTAATCAGTTTTCATATCAATGAACAAATTTTGTGGTAAAAACAATCTCAACCAAAATACACTATGAACCATACATGTATTATTTGTGATTTTGTAAACAGTTAGTATGTTAACATTTAACTGGTATACTGTGTCAAGAGAAATATAGAGCTCAGTGATATTAGATGTGTTGAGCTATACTGTTAATATAGGAGGAAGGTTATGCTGTGAGTGGGGATAAGTACACCTCAATGAAATTATATCTAGTATTGAGCTATACTGTTTTAATATAGGAGGAGGGTTATTTATTGAGTGAGAAAAGTACACCTCAGTGAAATTATATCTAGTGTTGAGCTATACTGTTAATATAGGAGGAGGGTTATGCTGTGAGTGGGAAAAGTACACCTCAGTGAAATTATATCTAGTGTTGAGCTATACTGTTTTAATATAGGAGGAGGGTTATTTAGTGAGTGAGAAAAGTACACCTCAGTGAAATTATATCTAGTGTTGAGCTATACTGTTAATATAGGAGGAGGGTTATGCTGTGAGTGGGAAAAGTACACCTCAGTGAAATTATATCTAGTGTTGAGCTATACTGTTTTAATATAGGAGGAGGGTTATTTAGTGAGTGAGAAAAGTACACCTCAGTGAAATTATATCTAGTGTTGAGCTATACTGTTAATATAGGAGGAGGGTTATGCTGTGAGTGGGAAAAGTACACCTCAGTGAAATTATATCTAGTGTTGAGCTATACCATTTTAATATAGGAGGAGGGTTATTTAGTGAGTGAGAAAAGTACACCTCAGTGAAATTATATCTAGTGTTGAGCTATACTGTTAATATAGGAGGAGGGTTATGCTGTGAGTGGGAAAAGTACACCTCAGTGAAATTATATCTAGTGTTGAGCTATACCATTTTAATATAGGAGGAGGGTTATTTAGTGAGTGGGAAAAGTACACCTCAGTGAAATTATATCTAGTGTTGAGCTATACTGTTTTAACATAGGAGGAGGGTTATGTAGTGAGTGGGAAAAGTACACCTCAGTGACATTATATCTAGTGTTGAGATATACTGTTTTAATATAGGAGGAGGGTTATGTTGTGAGTGGGAGAAGTACACCTCAGTGAAATTATATCTAGTGTTGAGCTATACTGTTTTAATATAGGAGGAGGGTTATTTAGTGAGTGAGAAAAGTACACCTCAGTGAAATTATATCTAGTGTTGAGCTATACTGTTAATATAGGAGGAGGGTTATTTAGTGAGTGGGAAAAGTACACCTCAGTGAAATTATATCTAGTGTTGAGCTATACCATTTTAATATAGGAGGAGGGTTATTTAGTGAGTGGGAAAAGTACACCTCAGTGAAATTATATCTAGTGTTGAGCTATACTGTTTTAACACAGGAGGAGGGTTATGTAGTGAGTGGGAAAAGTACACCTCAGTGACATTATATCTAGTGTTGAGATATACTGTTTTAATATAGGAGGAGGGTTATGTTGTGAGTGGGAGAAGTACACCTCAGTGACATTATATCTAGTGTTGAGATATACTGTTTTAATATAGGAGGAGGGTTATGTTGTGAGTGGGAGAAGTACACCTCAGTGAAATTATATCTGGTGTTGAGCTATACTGTTTTAATATAGGAGGAGGGTTATTTAGTGAGTGGGAAAAGTACACCTCAGTGAAATTATATCTAGTGTTGAGCTATACTGTTTTAATATAGGAGGAGGGTTATTTAGTGAGTGAGAAAAGTACACCTCAGTGAAATTATATCTAGTGTTGAGCTATACTGTTAATATAGGAGGAGGGTTATGCTGTGAGTGGGAAAAGTACACCTCAGTGAAATTATATCTAGTGTTGAGCTATACCATTTTAATATAGGAGGAGGGTTATTTAGTGAGTGGGAAAAGTACACCTCAGTGAAATTATATCTAGTGTTGAGCTATACTGTTTTAATATAGGAGGAGGGTTATGTTGTGAGTGGGAGAAGTACACCTCAGTGACATTATATCTAGTGTTGAGATATACTGTTTTAATATAGGAGGAGGGTTATGTTGTGAGTGGGAGAAGTACACCTCAGTGAAATTATATCTAGTGTTGAGCTATACTGTTTTAATATAGGAGGAGGGTTATTTAGCGAGTGGGAAAAGTACACCTCAGTGAAATTATATCTAGTGTTGAGCTATACCGTTTTAATATAGGAGGAGGGTTATTTAGTGAGTGGGAAAAGTACACCTCAGTGACATTATATCTAGTGTTGAGATATACTGTTTTAATATAGGAGGAGGGTTATGTTGTGAGTGGGAGAAGTACACCTCAGTGACATTATATCTAGTGTTGAGATATACTGTTTTAATATAGGAGGAGGGTTATGTTGTGAGTGGGAGAAGTACACCCCAGTGAAATTATATCTAGTGTTGAGCTATACTGTTTTAATATAGGAGGAGGGTTATTTAGTGAGTGGGAAAAGTACACCTCAGTGAAATTATATCTAGTGTTGAGCTATACTGTTTTAATATAGGAGGAGGGTTATTTAGTGAGTGAGAAAAGTACACCTCAGTGAAATTATATCTAGTGTTGAGCTATACTGTTAATATAGGAGGAGGGTTATGCTGTGAGTGGGAAAAGTACACCTCAGTGAAATTATATCTAGTGTTGAGCTATACTGTTTTAATATAGGAGGAGGGTTATTTAGTGAGTGGGAAAAGTACACCTCAGTGAAATTATATCTAGTGTTGAGCTATACTGTTTTAATATAGGAGGAGGGTTATGTTGTGAGTGGGAGAAGTACACCTCAGTGACATTATATCTAGTGTTGAGATATACTGTATTAATATAGGAGGAGGGTTATGTTGTGAGTGGGAGAAGTACACCTCAGTGAAATTATATCTAGTGTTGAGCTATACTGTTTTAATATAGGAGGAGGGTTATTTAGCGAGTGGGAAAAGTACACCTCAGTGAAATTATATCTAGTGTTGAGCTATACCGTTTTAATATAGGAGGAGGGTTATTTAGTGAGTGGGAAAAGTACACCTCAGTGAAATTATATCTAGTGTTGAGCTATACCGTTTTAATATAGGAGGAGGGTTATGTTGTGAGTGGGAGAAGTACACCTCAGTGAAATTATATCTAGTGTTGAGCTATACTGTTTTAATATAGGAGGAGGGTTATTTAGTGAGTGGGAAAAGTACATCTCAGTGAAATTATATCTAGTGTTGAGCTATACTGTTAATATAGGAGGAGGGTTATGCTGTGAGTGGGAAAAGTACACCTCAGTGAAATTATATCTAGTGTTGAGCTATACCGTTTTAATATAGGAGAAGGGTTATTTAGTGAGTAAGAAAAGTACACCTCAGTGAAATTATATCTAGTGTTGAGCTATACTGTTTTAATATAGGAGGAGGATTATTTAGTGAGTGGGAAAAGTACACCTCAGTGAAATTATATCTAGTGTTGAGCTATACTGTTTTAATATAGGAGGAGGGTTATTTAGTGAGTGAGAAAAGTACACCTCAGTGAAATTATATCTAGTGTTGAGCTATACTGTTAATATAGGAGGAGGGTTATGCTGTGAGTGGGAAAAGTACACCTCAGTGAAATTATATCTAGTGTTGAGCTATACTGTTTTAATATAGGAGGAGGGTTATTTAGTGAGTGGGAAAAGTACACCTCAGTGAAATTATATCTAGTGTTGAGCTATACTGTTTTAACATAGGAGGAGGGTTATGTAGTGAGTGGGAAAAGTACACCTCAGTGACATTATATCTAGTGTTGAGATATACTGTTTTAATATAGGAGGAGGGCTATGTTGTGAGTGGGAGAAGTACACCTCAGTGACATTATATCTAGTGTTGAGATATACTGTTTTAATATAGGAGGAGGGTTATGTTGTGAGTGGGAGAAGTACACCTCAGTGAAATTATATCTAGTGTTGAGCTATACCATTTTAATATAGGAGGAGGGTTATTTAGTGAGTGGGAAAAGTACACCTCAGTGAAATTATATCTAGTGTTGAGCTATACTGTTTTAACATAGGAGGAGGGTTATGTAGTGAGTGGGAAAAGTACACCTCAGTGACATTATATCTAGTGTTGAGCTATACCGTTTTAATATAGGAGGAGGGTTATTTAGTGAGTGGGAAAAGTACACCTCAGTGAAATTATATCTAGTGTTGAGCTATACCGTTTTAATATAGGAGGAGGGTTATGTTGTGAGTGGGAGAAGTACACCTCAGTGAAATTATATCTAGTGTTGAGCTATACTGTTTTAATATAGGAGGAGGGTTATTTAGCGAGTGGGAAAAGTACATCTCAGTGAAATTATATCTAGTGTTGAGCTATACTGTTTTAATATAGGAGGAGGGTTATTTAGTGAGTGGGAAAAGTACACCTCAGTGAAATTATATCTAGTGTTGAGCTATACCGTTTTAATATAGGAGAAGGGTTATTTAGTGTGTGAGAAAAGTACACCTCAGTGAAATTATATCTAGTGTTGAGCTATACTGTTAATATAGGAGGAGGGTTAAGCTGTGAGTGGGAAAAGTACACCTCAGTGAAATTATATCTAGTGTTGAGCTATACTGTTTTAATATAGGAGGAGGGTTATTTAGTGAGTGGGAAAAGTACACCTCAGTGACATTATATCTAGTGTTGAGATATACTGTTTTAATATAGGAGGAGGGCTATGTTGTGAGTGGGAGAAGTACACCTCAGTGACATTATATCTAGTGTTGAGATATACTGTTTTAATATAGGAGGAGGGTTATGTTGTGAGTGGGAGAAGTACACCTCAGTGACATTATATCTAGTGTTGAGATATACTGTTTTAATATAGGAGGAGGGTTATGTTGTGAGTGGGAGAAGTACACCTCAGTGAAATTATATCTAGTGTTGAGCTATACTGTTTTAATATAGGAGGAGGGTTATTTAGCGAGTGGGAAAAGTACACCTCAGTGAAATTATATCTAGTGTTGAGCTATACCGTTTTAATATAGGAGGGTTATTTAGTGAGTGGGAAAAGTACACCTCAGTGAAATTATATCTAGTGTTGAGCTATACCGTTTTAATATAGGAGGAGGGTTATGTTGTGAGTGGGAGAAGTACACCTCAGTGAAATTATATCTAGTGTTGAGCTATACTGTTTTAATATAGGAGGAGGGTTATTTAGTGAGTGGGAAAAGTACATCTCAGTGAAATTATATCTAGTGTTGAGCTATACTGTTAATATAGGAGGAGGGTTATGCTGTGAGTGGGAAAAGTACACCTCAGTGAAATTATATCTAGTGTTGAGCTATACCGTTTTAATATAGGAGAAGGGTTATTTAGTGAGTAAGAAAAGTACACCTCAGTGAAATTATATCTAGTGTTGAGCTATACTGTTTTAATATAGGAGGAGGATTATTTAGTGAGTGGGAAAAGTACACCTCAGTGAAATTATATCTAGTGTTGAGCTATACTGTTTTAATATAGGAGGAGGGTTATTTAGTGAGTGAGAAAAGTACACCTCAGTGAAATTATATCTAGTGTTGAGCTATACTGTTAATATAGGAGGAGGGTTATGCTGTGAGTGGGAAAAGTACACCTCAGTGAAATTATATCTAGTGTTGAGCTATACTGTTTTAATATAGGAGGAGGGTTATTTAGTGAGTGGGAAAAGTACACCTCAGTGAAATTATATCTAGTGTTGAGCTATACTGTTTTAACATAGGAGGAGGGTTATGTAGTGAGTGGGAAAAGTACACCTCAGTGACATTATATCTAGTGTTGAGATATACTGTTTTAATATAGGAGGAGGGCTATGTTGTGAGTGGGAGAAGTACACCTCAGTGACATTATATCTAGTGTTGAGATATACTGTTTTAACATAGGAGGAGGGTTATGTAGTGAGTGGGAAAAGTACACCTCAGTGACATTATATCTAGTGTTGAGCTATACCGTTTTAATATAGGAGGAGGGTTATTTAGTGAGTGGGAAAAGTACACCTCAGTGAAATTATATCTAGTGTTGAGCTATACCGTTTTAATATAGGAGGAGGGTTATGTTGTGAGTGGGAGAAGTACACCTCAGTGAAATTATATCTAGTGTTGAGCTATACTGTTTTAATATAGGAGGAGGGTTATTTAGCGAGTGGGAAAAGTACATCTCAGTGAAATTATATCTAGTGTTGAGCTATACTGTTTTAATATAGGAGGAGGGTTATTTAGTGAGTGGGAAAAGTACACCTCAGTGAAATTATATCTAGTGTTGAGCTATACCGTTTTAATATAGGAGAAGGGTTATTTAGTGTGTGAGAAAAGTACACCTCAGTGAAATTATATCTAGTGTTGAGCTATACTGTTAATATAGGAGGAGGGTTAAGCTGTGAGTTGGAAAAGTACACCTCAGTGAAATTATATCTAGTGTTGAGCTATACTGTTTTAATATAGGAGGAGGGTTATTTAGTGAGTGGGAAAAGTACACCTCAGTGACATTATATCTAGTGTTGAGATATACTGTTTTAATATAGGAGGAGGGTTATTTAGTGAGTGGGAAAAGTACACCTCAGTGACATTATATCTAGTGTTGAGATATACTGTTTTAATATAGGAGGAGGGCTATGTTGTGAGTGGGAGAAGTACACCTCAGTGACATTATATCTAGTGTTGAGATATACTGTTTTAATATAGGAGGAGGGCTATGTTGTGAGTGGGAGAAGTACACCTCAGTGACATTATATCTAGTGTTGAGATATACTGTTTTAATATAGGAGGAGGGTTATGTTGTGAGTGGGAGAAGTACACCTCAGTGAAATTATATCTAGTGTTGAGCTATACTGTTTTAATATAGGAGGAGGGTTATTTAGTGAGTGGGAAAAGTACACCTCAGTGAAATTATATCTAGTGTTGAGCTATACCGTTTTAATATAGGAGGAGGGTTATGTTGTGAGTGGGAGAAGTACACCTCAGTGAAATTATATCTAGTGTTGAGCTATACTGTTTTAATATAGGAGGAGGGTTATTTAGCGAGTGGGAAAAGTACATCTCAGTGAAATTATATCTAGTGTTGAGCTATACTGTTTTAATATAGGAGGAGGGTTATTTAGTGAGTGGGAAAAGTACACCTCAGTGAAATTATATCTAGTGTTGAGCTATACCATTTTAATATAGGAGAAGGGTTATTTAGTGAGTGAGAAAAGTACACCTCAGTGAAATTATATCTAGTGTTGAGCTATACTGTTAATATAGGAGGAGGGTTAAGCTGTGAGTGGGAAAAGTACACCTCAGTGAAATTATATCTAGTGTTGAGCTATACCGTTTTAATATAGGAGAAGGGTTATTTAGTGAGTGAGAAAAGTACACCTCAGTGAAATTATATCTAGTGTTGAGCTATACTGTTAATATAGGAGGAGGGTTATTTAGTGAGTGGGAAAAGTACACCTCAGTGAAATTATATCTAGTGTTGAGCTATACCGTTTTAATATAGGAGAAGGGTTATTTAGTGAGTGAGAAAAGTACACCTCAGTGAAATTATATCTAGTGTTGAGCTATACAGTTAATATAGGAGGAGGGTTATGCTGTGAGCGGGAAAAGTACACCTCAGTGAAATTATATCTAGTGTTGAGCTATACCGTTTTAATATAGGAGAAGGGTTATTTAGTGCATGTGCATGTGCATGTGATGCATAATAAGGCGAGATATAGTATATAGAAAACCATAACAATCCATATATGATTCATTTCTTTTCAAAGTAGACATTCTTACCACATTACCTGTTCATAAGGACATCTGATAGTAGTGAACACACAGCAGCCAGTATATATTTTTACTATAATTAATACATATCAACTTCATCATTACATTTGTTTTTACAAAATTAAGAAGCAATCAATTAATTCAACCCAAATGAGACAAACATTTTATAGATTTAAAAAGCAGAAATGTGATCTTCAAAGTTAAAAAAAGAAGGTTCATAAATAGTTTTGTTATTTTGTACTCCTAGTAAAAATTGAGAAATTGTTTTAGAAATTATGCTTGCCTTTAATTAAAACATTTCATGTGTGTCAAATTTCTCATTCAAATATTGAACTTCATTTTTAACTAGAATAAGTCTCAAAGGTTAAATATTTTTACCAAATATAGACCAGAGTAATAAAATATCAAACATAACTGATACATTCAAAAAAATAGTTCTTAAACCAAGTGAAGATAACTATGTACATCATGTGATTTTCCCCCATTACATCTGTTGTAGTAGAGGTAGCTCTGTTCAACCTGTGTTTTACCATTACATCTGTCCAAGGGGAGATAACGCTGTTCATCCAATAAATTTATACCATTACATCTGTCCGTTCTAGATATTACATTTGCCCTGTAATATACATGTAATTGTTATCATAAAATTGATGCATTTTCTTTAAATTTCAATGCTATTTTACATCAATAACAACAATTGATCCCTCGAGTCTTCAATTGTTTATATGGTCTACAATCATACATACAGTCCTTGGGACAGTAATCATAACTATTCGACTGATTAATTGCTGACTGATTGGTGATGGCTAAGTAAACAATTGCAGAGTTGGCCTTAAACAACAATCACTCACTCTTAAATTTTAACACAAAACGTAATAAATTTATATGACCGTTTATATTTTTAACATAATTTTAATTAAAGAAATGTAAATATATACTATATGATTTGCTTTGCACGAATGGATTTCTCGTAGCAATATCACGTCGGAGGCGAAACCCGAGATGTGAGATACGATGAGAAGTCAATTTCAAGCAAAACATACCAACGATAATATGTTTATAGAGGAATTGACAATGTGACGTCAGTGACATCATTAAAACCTCACATTAAAAAATAGAGATATTATGTTGATATCATGTTGATATTATGTTGATATTATGTTAATATCATGCTAGTTGCTTGATAATAGATATCATACCGTGTCAAAATTGTAACTATATAACCATAAACTATATAAAGGCCACTTAGGGGAACATACAACTATGAGCAGTTGCCCTTTACATACAGGTTAAAATTATATGCTCTATTCATTAATGGGAAAAATGAGACGGCCCTTTACAGGAAGTGATTTGTTATATAGAGGTGCCCTTGAAGGCATGTTTGACGGTATTTTATTCTAATTTGTTAACTTTTTTGTTCATTTACTGTAGTAAATGAACAAAAAAGTTATAATCATATGCAAAATGTTTTGACCATTTCGGTTTGGAAATTGTACTTATTAGTAAAGGAAACTAGAGTACCCAGAGAAAACCATTGACCTATTGGAAGTCACTGACAAACGTTATCAGATAATGTTGCATCAAGTACACCTTGCCATGGACGGGGTTCGAACTCACAACTTTTGTGGTGATAGGCACTGATGGCACACGACCACGACGGATCCCCCTAAAAAAATGTATATATGAATTTTTTTTAACATACATTTGTAAGAAAACCTGAAACAAAGGAAACCATAACATATTTGGGTTCTAGATGTCCTTCTTGTGAATTCTGGGTTTAAAGGCAGCAAAAAGAAGCAAAAAATAACAAACTATATATTTTGAAAAAAAAATCCACTGTTTTATGTTATTTTAGACATGTCAACTCTATGATAATGCTATATTATATATTCATCAGAAAGTATTTTTGCTCCTCAATTGTATAGGTAATATCTATAAAAGGAATTTTTTTTTCTAATATCAACAATAAATACATTCTATTTAAAGATGAAATGAGAATCTTGTAAATTTCAGGTATATTGGTATTTGAATATTTGTAAATTTCATGTATACTGGTATTTCAATATTTGTAAGATTTTCAATATTCATAATCTGCATTATCCACATTTGGGGAATAAGTTCAGATAATTTAATTTACAGATTGTTGACGATTTAAAAAAAAACCCATTGAATATTTTACTCATCTTAGATATTATATATGTATATATATATGTGGTCGAGTGGTCTAGGGCGCTGGACATAAGGCTAAGCAAATGGTGCTGCAGTGTATCAATGGTGTGGGTTCAAATCCCATCGAGGGAAGAACAAAAAATTGACAGCTCTAAAATCTAATTCTAACACTGTTTGGTTTAATTTTCAGACGTATATATATATATATATATATGTTCTATTTGAAACAAGATGTGCACAGTAACACTGATTTCCCCTAATAAAATTATTCTTGTAAGGTTTTAAATGTTCATTTTCTACTTTATTCACAATAGGGGTAAAAGTTTAGAAACTTTAATTTACAGATGGTTGAAGCTTTTTATTTCTATACTAACAATACTGTATGACTCAACACTATATCTAATTTCTTGATAAATAAAATGTTTCAATACAGGATTTTATTCAGATTAAATATATGCATGTTTTTTTTTTCAAAAATAAAATGCTTTAATCTCCTAGATATGGAATATATTTTAGTAAATTGAGTGAACAGAATGTCATTTCTATTTTGACTATTTTTTTAAATGTTAAACATTTTTTTCTTTTTTCTTTTGGCCATTGTATTGTCTGTCTTTTGATTTCCGACTTATGATTATCCTTTTGGTTTCTTCAAACTTTTCTTGTGTCTGTTTCATACCTTGTTTGTTTTTATGTACACTCAAAGGTGAGAGGTTATTGTTGATATTGTTATCATTACCGTTCAAATCAAGAGTTGAGGAGGGGGGGGGGGGGGGGGTCCCATTACCCGATTTAACCTCACTGCATGTTTGTGCCTGTCCCAAGCCAGGACCTGGATTTACAACATCATATGTCATGGTCTTTTTAGTGTTCAGTGAGTTAAGATGAGACGTGATAGTTCATTTTGTTGATATTGTTGGAATTGTTAACCATCACTGTTTAAACTATCTTTTCATAAAATCCTTTCCATTTAAATTTTAGAAACATTGATTAATTAGATTATACAACAAATTACCTTTCTTGATGTATTTTGTTCTAGTGTGGGGTCTGTTGGTTACTCTCTTATCTAAGATCTGTTTGTAAATCTATGGTGCCAGTCTGTTGATTAGCCTCTGATCTAAGATCTGTTTGTAACTCTCTGGTGCCAGGCTGTTGGTTAGCCTCTGATCTAAGATCTGTTTGTAACTCTGGTGCCAGGCTGTTGGTTAGCCTCTGATCTAAGATCTGTTGTCAACTCTCCTGTGACAGTCTGTTGATTAACCTCTGATCTAAGAGCTGCTGTCAACTCTCTTGTGCCAGTCTGTTGATTAGCCTATGATCTAAGATCTGTTTGTAACTCTCTGGTGCCAGGCTGTTGGTTAGCCTCTGATCTAAGATCTGTTGTCAACTCTCCTGTGACAGTCTGTTGATTAACCTCTGATCTAAGAGCTGCTGTCAACTCTCTTGTGCCAGTCTGTTGGTTAGCATCTGATCTAAGATCTGTTGTCAACTCTCCTGTGACAGTCTGTTGATTAACCTCTGATCTAAGAGCTGCTGTCAACTCTCTTGTGCCAGTCTGTTGATTAGCCTCTGATCTAAGATCTGCTTGTAACTCTCTGGTGCCAGTTTGATGGTTAGCCTCTGATCTAAGATCTGTTTGTGTAATTCTCTTGTGCCAGTCTATTGGTTAGCCTCTGATCTAAGATCTGTTTGTAACTCTCTGGTACCTGTCTGTTGGTTATCCTCTGATCTGAGATCTGTTGTTAACTATCTGGTGTCAGTCTGTTGGTTAACCTCTCATCTAATATATGCTGGTAACTCTCTTGTGCCAGTCTGTTGGTTAGCCTATGATCTACGATATATTGGTAACTCTCTTGTGTCGGTCTGATGATTAGCCTTTGATCTAATATATGTTGTCAACTCTCTTCTGTCAGTCTGTTGATTAGCCTGTGATCTAAGATATGTTTGTAACTCTTTGGTGCAAGTGTGTTGATTACTCTCTGATCTAAGATATGTTGTCAACTCTCTTGTGCCAGTGTTGATAAGCCTCTGATCTAAGATATGCTCGTAACTCTCTGGTGTCAGTCTGTTGGTTAGTCTCTGATCTAAGATCTGTTGTTAAATCTCTTGTGCCAGTTTGTTGGTTTAGCCTCTGATCTAAGATCTGTTGTCAACTCTCTTGTGCCAGTCTGTTGGTTTAGCCTCTGATCTAAGATCTGTTGTCAACTCTCTTGTGCCAGTCTGTTGATTACTCTCCGATGTAAGATATGTTGTCAACTCTCTTGTGCCAGTCTGTTGGTTAGCCTCTGATCTAAGATCTGTTGTCAAATCTCTTGTGTCAGTCTGTTGGTCTAGCCTCTGATCTAAGATCTGTTGTTAACTCTCTTGTGCCAGTTTGTTGATTAGCCTTTGATCTAAGATCTGTTTGTAACTCTCTGGTGCCAGTCTGTTGGTTAGCCTCTGATCTAAGATCTGTTGTTAACTGTCTGGAGCCAGTCTGTTGGTTAGCCTCTGATCTAAGATATGTTGGGTACTTTCTTGTGCCAGTCTGGCGATTAGCCTCTGATCTAAGATATGTTGTCAACTCTCTTGTGCCAGTGTTTATAAGTCTCTGATCTAAGATATGTCTGTAACTCTCTTGTACCAGTCTGTTGGTTAGCCTCTGATCTAAGATATGTTGTCAAATCTCTTGTGTCAGTCTGTTGGTCTAGCCTCTGATCTAAGATCTGTTTGTAACTCACCGGTGCCAGTCTGTTGGTTAGCCTCTGATCTAAGATCTGTTGTTAACTCTCTGGTGCCAGTCTATTGGTTAGCCTCTGATCTAAGATCTGTTAACTCTCTGGTGCCAGTCTGTTGGTTAGCCTCTGATCTAAGATCTGTTAACTCTCTGGTGCCAGTCTGTTGGTTAGCCTCTGATCTAAGATCTGTTGTTAACTCTCTGGTGCCAGTCTGTTGGTTAGCCTCTGAACTAAGATCTGTTGTTAACTGTCTTGTGCCAGTCTGTTGGTTAGCCTCTGAACTAAGATCTGTTGTTAACTCTCTGGTGCCAGTCTGTTGGTTAACCTCTGAACTAAGATATGTTGTTAACTCTCTTGTGCCAATCTGTTGGTTAGCCTCTGAACTAAGATCTGTTGTTAACTCTCTTGTGCCAGTTTGTTGATTAGCCTCTGATCTAAGATCTGTTAACTCTTTGGTGCCAGTCTGTTGGTTAGCCTCTGATCTAAGATCTGTTGTTAACTCTCTTGTGCCAGTTTGTTGATTAGCCTTTGATCTAAGATCTGTTTGTAACTCTCTGGTGCCAGTCTGTTGGTTAGCCTCTGATCTAAGATCTGTTGTTAACTGTCTGGAGCCAGTCTGTTGGTTAGCCTCTGATCTAAGATATGTTGGGTACTTTCTTGTGCCAGTCTGGCGATTAGCCTCTGATCTAAGATATGTTGTCAACTCTCTTGTGCCAGTGTTTATAAGTCTCTGATCTAAGATATGTCTGTAACTCTCTTGTACCAGTCTGTTGGTTAGCCTCTGATCTAAGATATGTTGTCAAATCTCTTGTGTCAGTCTGTTGGTCTAGCCTCTGATCTAAGATCTGTTTGTAACTCACCGGTGCCAGTCTGTTGGTTAGCCTCTGATCTAAGATCTGTTGTTAACTCTCTGGTGCCAGTCTATTGGTTAGCCTCTGATCTAAGATCTGTTAACTCTCTGGTGCCAGTCTGTTGGTTAGCCTCTGATCTAAGATCTGTTAACTCTCTGGTGCCAGTCTGTTGGTTAGCCTCTGATCTAAGATCTGTTGTTAACTCTCTGGTGCCAGTCTGTTGGTTAGCCTCTGAACTAAGATCTGTTGTTAACTGTCTTGTGCCAGTCTGTTGGTTAGCCTCTGAACTAAGATCTGTTGTTAACTCTCTGGTGCCAGTCTGTTGGTTAACCTCTGAACTAAGATATGTTGTTAACTCTCTTGTGCCAATCTGTTGGTTAGCCTTTGAACTAAGATCTGCTGTTAACTCTCTTGTGCCAGTTTGTTGATTAGCCTCTGATCTAAGATATGTTTGTAACTCACTGGTGCCAGTCTGTTGGTTAGCCTCTGATCTAAGATCTGTTGTTAACTCTCTGGTGCCAGTCTATTGGTTAGCCTCTGATCTAAGATCTGTTAACTCTCTGGTGCCAGTATGTTGGTTAGCCTCTGATCTAAGATCTGTTGTTAACTCTCTGGTGCCAGTCTGTTGGTTAGCCTCTCATCTAAGATCTGTTGTTAACTCTCTGGTGCCAGTCTGTTGGTTAGCCTCTGAACTAAGATCTGTTGTTAACTGTCTTGTGCCAGTCTGTTGGTTAGCCTCTGAACTAAGATCTGTTGTTAACTCTCTGGTGCCAGTCTGTTGGTTAACCTCTGAACTAAGATCTGTTGTTAACTCTCTTGTGCCAATCTGTTGGTTAGCCTCTGAACTAAGATCTGTTGTTAACTCTCTGGTGCCAGTCTGTTGGTTAGCCTCTGAACTAAGATCTGCTGTTAACTCTCTTGTGCCAGTTTGTTGATTAGCCTCTGATCTAAGATATGTTTGTAACTCACTGGTGCCAGTCTGTTGGTTAGCCTCTGATCTAAGATCTGTTGTTAACTCTCTGGTGCCAGTCTATTGGTTAGCCTCTGATCTAAGATCTGTTAACTCTCTGGTGCCAGTCTGTTGGTTAGCCTCTGATCTAAAATCTGTTGTTAACTCTCTGGTGCCAGTCTGTTGGTTAGCCTCTCATCTAAGATCTGTTGTTAACTCTCTGGTGCCAGTCTGTTGGTTAGCCTCTGAACTAAGATCTGTTGTTAACTGTCTTGTGCCAGTCTGTTGGTTAGCCTCTGAACTAAGATCTGTTGTTAACTCTCTGGTGCCAGTCTGTTGGTTAACCTCTGAACTAAGATCTGTTGTTAACTCTCTTGTGCCAATCTGTTGGTTAGCCTCTGAACTAAGATCTGTTGTTAACTCTCTTATGCCAGTCTGTTGGTTAGCCTTTGAACTAAGATCTGCTGTTAACTCTCTTGTGCCAGTTTGTTGATTAGCCTCTGATCTAAGATATGTTTGTAACTCACTGGTGCCAGTCTGTTGGTTAGCCTCTCATCTAAGATCTGTTGTTAACTCTCTGGTGCCAGTCTATTGGTTAGCCTCTGATCTAAGATCTGTTATCTCTCTGGTGCCAGTCTGTTGGTTAGCCTCTGATGTAAGATCTGTTGTTAACTCTCTGGTGCCAGTCTGTTGGTTAGCCTCTGAACTAAGATCTGTTGTTAACTGTCTTGCGCCAGTCTGTTGGTTAGCCTCTGAACTAAGATCTGTTGTTAACTCTCTGGTGCCAGTCTGTTGGTTAACCTCTGAACTAAGATCTGTTGTTAACTCTCTTGTGCCAGTTTGTTGATTAGCCTCTGATCTAAGATATGTTTGTAACTCACTGGTGCCAGTCTGTTGGTTAGCCTCTGATCTAAGATCTGTTGTTAACTCTCTGGTGCCAGTCTATTGGTTAGCCTCTGATCTAAGATCTGTTAACTCTCTGGTGCCAGTCTGTTGGTTAGCCTCTGATCTAAGATCTGTTGTTAACTCTCTTGTGCCAGTTTGTTGATTAGCCTTTGATCTAAGATCTGTTTGTAACTCTCTGGTGCCAGTCTGTCGGTTAGCCTCTGAACTAAGATCTGTTAACTCTCTGGTGCCAGTCTGTTGGTTAACCTCTGAACTAAGATCTGTTGTTAACTCTCTGGTGCCAGTCTGTTGGTTAGCCTCTGATCTAAGATCTGTTGTTAACTCTCTGGTGCCAGTCTGTTGGTTAGCCTCTGATCTAAGATATGTTGTTAACTCTCTTGTGCTAATCTGTTGGTTAGCGTCTGAACTTAGATCTGTTAACTGTCTTGTGTCAGTCTGTTGGTTAGCCTCTGAACTAAGATCTGTTGTTAACTCTCTTGTGCCAGTCTATTGGTTAGCCTCTGATCTAAGATCTGTTGTTAACTCTCTGGTGCCAGTCTGTTGGTTAACCTCTGAACTAAGATCTGTTGTTAACTCTCTTGTGCAAGTCTATTGGTTAGCCTCTGATCTAAGATATGTTGTTAACTCTCTGGTGCCAGTCTGTTGGTTAGCCTCTGAACTAAGATCTGTTGTTAACTCTCTGGTGCCAGTCTGTTGGTTAACCTCTGAACTAAGATATATTGTTAACTGTCTTGTGCCAGTCTGTTGGTTAGCCTTTGAACTAAGATCTGTTGTTAACTCTCTTGTACCAGTCTATTGGTTAGCCTCTGATCTAAGATCTGTTGTTAACTCTCTTGTGCCAGTTTGTTGGTTAGCCTCTGAACTAAGATATGTTAATAACTGTCTTGTGCCAGTCTGTTGGTTAACCTTTGAACTAAGATCTGTTGTTAACTGTCTTGTGCCAGTCTATTGATTAGCCTCTGATCTAAGATATGTTGTTAAAACTCTCTGGTGCCAGTATGTTGGTTAGCCTCTGAACTAAGATATGTTAACTCTCTGGTGCCAGTCTGTTGGTTAACCTCTGAACTAAGATCTGTTGTTAACTCTCTGGTGCCAGTCTATTGGTTAGCCTCTGAACTAATATCTGTTGTTAACTCTCTGGTGCCAGTCTGTTGGTTAGCCTCTCATCTAAGATCTGTTGTTAACTCTCTTGTGCTAATCTGTTGGTTAGCGTCTGAACTTAGATCTGTTAACTGTCTTGTGTCAGTCTGTTGGTTAGCCTCTGAACTAAGATCTGTTGTTAACTCTCTTGTGCCAGTCTATTGGTTAGCCTCTGATCTAAGATCTGTTGTTAACTCTCTGGTGCCAGTCTGTTGGTTAACCTCTGAACTAAGATCTGTTGTTAACTCTCTTGTGCAAGTCTATTGGTTAGCCTCTGATCTAAGATATGTTGTTAACTCTCTGGTGCCAGTCTGTTGGTTAGCCTCTGAACTAAGATCTGTTGTTAACTCTCTGGTGCCAGTCTGTTGGTTAACCTCTGAACTAAGATATATTGTTAACTGTCTTGTGCCAGTCTGTTGGTTAGCCTTTGAACTAAGATCTGTTGTTAACTCTCTTGTACCAGTCTATTGGTTAGCCTCTGATCTAAGATCTGTTGTTAACTCTCTTGTGCCAGTTTGTTGGTTAGCCTCTGAACTAAGATATGCTAATAACTGTCTTGTGCCAGTCTG
Organism: Bathymodiolus brooksi; assembly: GCA_963680875.1. Taxonomy (NCBI): domain Eukaryota; kingdom Metazoa; phylum Mollusca; class Bivalvia; order Mytilida; family Modiolidae; genus Bathymodiolus; species Bathymodiolus brooksi. The sequence continues at coordinate 15,672,484 of OY804575.1, read as the reverse complement.
TTGGTTAACCTTTGAACTAAGATCTGTTGTTAACTGTCTTGTGCCAGTCTATTGATTAGCCTCTGATCTAAGATATGTTGTTAAAACTCTCTGGTGCCAGTATGTTGGTTAGCCTCTGAACTAAGATATGTTAACTCTCTGGTGCCAGTCTGTTGGTTAACCTCTGAACTAAGATCTGTTGTTAACTCTCTGGTGCCAGTCTATTGGTTAGCCTCTGAACTAATATCTGTTGTTAACTCTCTGGTGCCAGTCTATTGGTTAGCCTCTGATCTAAGATCTGTTGTTAACTCTCTGGTGCCAGTCTGTTGGTTAGCCTCTGAACTAAGATATGTTGTTAACTCTCTGGTGCTAGTCTGTTGGTTAGCCTCTGATCTAAGATCTGTTGTTAACTCTCTGGTGCCAGTCTGTTGGTTAGCCTCTGAATTAAGATCTGTTGTTAACTCTCTTGTGCCAGTCTGTTGGTTAGCCTCTGAACTAAGACATGTTGTTAACTCCCTGGTGCCAGTCTGTTGGTTAGCCTCTGATTTAAGATCTGTTGTTAACTCTCTGGTGCCAGTCTGTTGGTTAGCCTCTGAACTAAGATCTGTTGTTAACTCTCTTGTGCCAGTCTGTTGGTTAGCCTCTGAACTGACATCTATTGTTAACTCTCTTGTGCCAGTATGTTGGTTAGCCTCTGATCTAAGATCCGTTGTTAACTCTCTTGTGCCAGTCTGTTGGTTAGCCTCTGATCTAAGATCTGTTGTTAACTCTCTTGTGCCAGTACTAAGTTTCCACTGGTGTAGAGGCTGTCAAATCTATTGATTTCCTCTAATGTGCTCTTTAAAGTTCAATTAAATTCTCAATAAAAACAACCTGCGTGGCCCATTGATTCACTTTCTTAAAAAGTATATGTATGTTTTCTGTCTGTTGATTGCTAGTTGGTCTTGGTCTACTTCTTGTGTGGGCCACTTGTCTTTCATGGTATCTATGGTGGTAGAAGTCTGGTCTTTCTTAGCTGTTGTTGCTGAAAAATAATGAAAAAGTTATGGATACAAATAAATACAGTAAACAAGCATACAAAATTTCAAAATGATTGATTATGAAGTTTTCGAGATATGCTTGACCAAAGTTTCGATCAGTCATTTTTTGCAGTAATTTTGTAGACAAAAGACATTTACTGCCATATTATGACACTGTAATATTATTTTCAATAAACAATTAAAGCTGTATTTCTAAATATACCTACTAACTATTATCGTTTCTATGAGAATATAGAAAATTAATATGTTTTACTTTAAAGAAATATTCTAAAAATTACTATGAAAAAGGGATTAAAGCCACAATAGTTGTATAAGAATGGGCAGCATTTTAAATGAATAATTTTTACTATAAAATCACATAGAAGACTATTTTCCATATTATTCCTTTAAAGGCCTATATGCAATATCCGCAATACAAAAAAATGAAACCAATAAGAGATATATAATAGCAGTTATTGTTTTTAAAACTTTCAGAAAAATTTGCTTTTCACCAAGACAAAAATGGTCAAGTCTTAAGTGTCCAAAACCAATTTCTTTAAAATCATAAACTTAGATTAAAATATTGTAAAAATCTAGTAAATTAGGATTATTTCAAAATAAAAAGATGAAAAAAATATCATTTTGGAGTCAGAATATACCATAAATTCATTTTTATTATTGCTCAAAATTATCAGGAAGGGGAGGTAACTCAACTTATAAAAAATTCAAAATTTGATAATTTTGCATAATTATATTATCTAATTACAGTTTCAAAGAATATTGACAATACCTTAATTTTAGATTAGTTGTTCTTTACATACAGTTTTGTATATGTACAGCAAATCTATAAATTTAATGATTAATTTTTCAAAAAATCATGTATCATCAGTACATCATTCACAAATGATAATCAATGATGAGAGCAAAAGTTGTCCCATTTGTTTATATGAAGTATTTTAATTAAGATAAATATAAATTATAATTAGTCTTCAACAAGCAATTAACAAAATATTACACTATCTGTAACTTGAATTATATTACGACATGAAATTATCAAAAAAGGGAGGTAATTCATCTTTTAAATTTTTTTTCAGCATTTTACTTTTAGTTTTTAAATGATAATATCAAATCATCTGACCAATGCCTAAATATTAGATATATTGTATACTTTCACATATGAGGTATTAAAATTATTCATCTGGATATAAATTATTTGTTTGATATCCATTTATCATAAATGTTCAGTTTTGGTTCAATCAGTTTTATAGTTTTAAGAAAAGCACTTTACAAATGCGTTGATTGATTCATTATTAATTACTAAGGGTCCCCTCCCTCATGCATAGGTTACTGTAGCCAATTTTGGCTATCCTGTTTAGGCCCTTTGGTTTTATTGCTCCCAAAACATTAAATTATTTGGTTTTTGAATCTTTTGATTTTGAGCGTACTTGGTGGGGGTTGTTCTGGAGATGTGTTGTGCACACTAAATTTGCTATCTATATTTTAATTATGTCCAACGAGCAGAATTTCAGATATTATTAGGATGAGAACAAGCTCAGCAATATATAAAACCTTCACGCATATAGAAATGAAGGAAGGGATTGATCAACAACTTTTAACTGCCACTGGAAAGGTAGGACAAACAATTTAGTCTATTGTGCCTGCTACTATGTGGTCACCTCTATTAAGCAGACACTTGTATTAAAAGGTCACCTTTTTTCTTGTCCTGTCATAGAAAAAGTCATAAGAATTGAACTTCTTTTAAGAGGTCACCTGTCTTATAAGGTGACTTTTTCCTTGTCTCAAAGGTGGCCTCTTAATACAGGTTTGACTGTATTTACTCTTTACTTGAATTCTAAAAAAGAGGTCTTTAACATGCAGGAAGTGTGGTATTCCACAAACACACTACCCACTATGAGCCAGTCAGTCAGGCTTTTCGTATTATGATTTGACACCCCCTTTTTTTTTGCACATACCTGGTTTGATTCTAAAATAATATGTTTTAATACTTTTTCATACAAACTATTTGAATTTCCCTTATGACTGCCAAAATGGTACGAGGTCTAGTTAATGTTATTGTCCCCCTGATGAGTGACAACAAATAATTGCTCCAAGAGGCAGTGGAGTGGGGAGGGGGGTGTATGGTGAAAGCTAGCAAAGGCTATGTTAAATTATGTCATGCAGTGGCAGCCATCTTGAAATTTTGACAAATAGGAAAAATTATGACACTCTAAGGGGCTATCCAATGATTATTGCTGTACAGGTTTGGGTCAATCAAAAGCTTAGTTTTTGAAATTTATTAATTTTCATGTAGGGCACTATGTCAATCATGGTGGCCATCTTTGATTTCCGATCTACGCAAAAAAATATTAATTTTGTTGAGGACTATCCAAGGACGGTTTCATCCAAGTGTTATTCCACATTATCTTGTTTTTCTATGTGAGTTATCGTTTTTGCAGGAGGATATTTTCGACTTCCACTATTATAAGTTTACTTTTCACTATAGGTTTATGAACATAATAAACAAATGTAAATACTTTAAAAAAAAATATCACTATATAAATGTAATATCAACCATGTTTTGTAAGGTAAAATAAAATCACTTTTGTGTATGGGTGCAATTCCTATTGCAGAAAAGACAGGTAATGGTGTCGGTGAGGTAGTGATTTGCTATATAACAAATAATTTCTTAAAATCAAATATAAATTAAAAACAATTAGAATAATTTTTCGACAAAATAATTTAAATGAATACAGCATGCTAGGCACTCACTGATACTGAAATTCTTTTTTGTTTTGTTTGGTTTTTGCTTGTGTCTTTAATTATAAAAAATTATTTAAAAAACAAACATCAGAGGTAAGAGCAAGTAATAATTGTTAAACTCTTACTTCAATGAAAAAAATGTTTTCTTGTTTAAAAATAGAATAATTTACTTGTAAATGTTTATACTTAGGAAGGAGTGTTCCAGGTAACATGCATGTTGGCACATTGCCTATGAATCACCTGAAAGACACAAACAATATAATATGCATGGACGAAAACAACAAAATGCATTTGGCTGGACAGATATTAGTGTACATGTCTCATTTATTTGTTTTTACTTCTATTTGAATGCCATGTTCCTCATTCTGACCACCAAGATATATTAATTGAAATATTGTTGAAAGTGGCATTAAACACCATAAACCAACCAACCTCTTTCTGAACCCCAAAATAATCAACTTGACCACTTCTGAACCTTTTTTCAAAAAACATTTTTACAGGGTTTTTGTATACATATATTAATGTATTATGTATACATAATTTAAATAAATAAAAAAAAAAAGATTTAATCTGATTTAGCTGTATTAACTGTGTTTATGTGATGGCAAATTATAAAATCTACTCAGTATATACTAAATGAATGTAGTCAGTTTGGAAGACCGATTTTTTTTTGATTGTCCAAAAAAAAAAGGAAACAGTTGTTCTTATCCTGTTTGAAATCCAACATCCACTTTACCATTGGTTAGCAGGGGACTTGGACAGAGGGTAGTGTGGTACACAAGACTTATTGAATTAATCTATACCCATACCTAATCTGTTTTTACTGCAAAGAAATGTCCAAACGTCCAAATGTCATGTTTTTCTGTGCACAAATGTAATGCACCAATGCATGTTATGACTTTGGTATGTGTCTCTGTTTCAAGTGATTCATAGACGCAGGTAAAATCTAAGTTATATTTTTAAACTGACGACCACTTATTTTTTCCATTGAGGTAAACAAATTTGAATATTATATAACTTTTATTGAGTTAATTTTTTCTTTATATAAGAAATATAAAAAATACGGGACCCATGTGGCTCAATGAGTTAGGTCGTTGGATCTAACAACTCATACAAGCCTATCACCAATACGGCGTGGGTTCGCGCCCAGCTTTGTAAATTACAAAAAAGGGTTCACTCGACTCGCAGCCACAAGTGATAAAGTTTACCAGTTGCTTGCCCATGGTCGGTGGTTCTCTCTGGCTTCCTCCACCACTAAAATCGGTCGCCATGATATAGCTGAAATATTGTTGAATGTGGCGTTAAAACACCAAAAATAAAAAAAATAAATCTAATTATATAAAAAATAATAACTAAGAACCTCAGCACTCGATTAAAGTACATCTGAAATGGTGAGTGTCTTACAGATGTATTCATTTAAATTATCCTACATATAAAAGCCAGTTTTTTTTCTAGAAACATTTATCCTACTGTTTTTTATTTCAATTTCAGTTCAAGAAATTGTTTGCTATAACTAATGGATTATCCTCTCTTACTTCGTTATCTTAAACGTGATGCCCCCTTTTTTCACCCTTTTCCTGCAAAGAAATTGCATGCTCAATATGTTTAATTCAAAGTATAAAATATTGATATATATATATAGTTAACACAGATAAAAATTCCATCTTTCTTAAAGGGGCATTATCTGCCAAAATCGTAAATTTTTGTTACCCATAAAAACTATCAGATATGATTGTTGCCTTAATAAAACGTGTTTCAGTAACTTATAAATGTTATGAAATGTACGCGCATTGGAGAAAAAAGGTGCAACTGCTCATGTTTTGAGATCGATCAAGAAATGGACGCCATCTTATTAATTATCTGCATTGTTTACGGAGTTTGCCGAATCGTCATTAAATCAGTACAACAATGCACTTATTTTCTTATTTTCTGTGAATCTTCTTTTAGTCGGCATTAATTACGGACAAAGAACCATGCAAGTTTGCAGTTAATAAGTGACAAAATACAAATTATTTGTTTTTACCTGTCACTAGTAAGGTCAGTTGCATATGGAGAAAGCGAGGTCAAATTATTTGCTTGCAAAGAAATAACAAATTGATGGTAATTTTCGTTCTCAAAAGGCGATAAGCTGTTTAATGTGAAACATTCACCTTTATTTCATCATTTTAAAGCTATCTACCAATTTCCAAAACATATAATTATTTTGGTCAAAATCGTAGCTAATGACTCTTTAAGACTCCAAGTTTATGTGTAAAAAATCTGTACTAGTTAATGGGGAGGTAGCTCTAATTTCAATTTTTTTCCGGTCATATAAATTGGCATTAATTCAAGGATAATTTAGTGACTATTTTTTAAATTTCAGAACTGATTAACATTTACATAGGACAGTTTGCATAAAAAGAGAGGAAATGTGGAATTACATGTTATACGAGCACAGGCAAGCCTATCCACAGTGTGAGGGTCTATTATTGTGGGATTTAGAAAAGGAAGAAAATGGTTGGGATAGTAGATTGATTGATTGATTGATTTTTGGTGTTTAATGCCACTTTCAGCAATATTTCAGCTATAGCATGGCGACCAGTTTTAGTGGTGGAAGAAGCCGGAGTACCGTGAAAGAACCACCGACCATGGGCAAGCAACTATTAAACTTTATCACTTGCGGTTGCGAGTCGAGTACACCCTTTTTGTAATTTACAAAGCTGGGTGCGAACCCATGCCGTATTGGTGATAATCTTGTATGAGTTGTTAGGTAATCCAACTACCTAACTCAATGAGCCACCCGGGCCCTTGGGATAGTAAAAAAAAATTAAAAAGCACCAAATGTAGGTACATATCTCAATAAATGTATACTCTATAAAAAGAGCTAGAGAAAAGAAGACATAAACCATAAAAAATAAATACCTCAGTTCATGTCAAAATGAGTTCTTCACCAATAGAATACAGAAGTTTCACAAAAATACTTCTTTGCTGCAATATTCCTGCTCTTAGTGCATCAAGTCTACAAAAAAAAGAAGAAATAAAGTTATGTGTGAAACACAGAACATTAATGAAAAGACTATGAAAGGAAGAAGAAAGTAATTGCTTGACATTAATAAACATAGAGACAAAAACTATCTACATAGTGTCAGTGTTCAATTGTATGGAATATATAATAGTCGACTGTATGTTGGAATTGGTCATACACCATTTCAGCCTGCAACTCAAGACAATTATACTGAAAATGAATAACAGTGGAACCTGTCTAATCCGACACACCAAGGGACCAGAGAAATGTGTCGGATTGTACGGGGTGTTGGAAAACTCAGGTTTTCTTTTTAGTTAACAGACATTTGCCCAAATTTAACAAGAGAAGAAATTGTGTATGTTTGATTATGTAGGATGATTTAGATAATTGGAACTACAATGTAAAGGGATTGTGTACAATGTAGATGAAAATACATTTAATATTTAATTGATACACAATTAATATATTTAAAACAATTTCATAATCTGATCAGATAATTTTTGGTTGTAGCCATACCCTTTACAAAGAAAGTGAAAACAGTTATCTGAAAAATTTTAATTATTATATTCTTGGTAAACTTACTTTAACCCTTATTAATGAGTCTCTAACCAATAAATTCAAATCATAATTTATTTGTGTACACAAGCTTAGAACAATTTCATAATATATCAGATAATGGTTGTAGCCATGTTCTTTACAAAGAAAGTGAAAACAGTTAACTGTAAATTTTGATTATTACATATATATTCTTTGTAAACTTACTTTTAACCATTACTAATGAGCCTCTAATTACCTGCCAATCAATTAGTTAAAACTCAGATGTCAGATCGCACAGGTTCCACTGTATATCCAAAATATAAGCTAAACACAAACTTTATTGGAAATTGACCTGACTCAGGCAGGCTACATGACGAATGTACCGATGAATACATATCACAATGGTCAATAGGGGATGATACTTTTGTACTCACCAGAAGCTTGCTTTTATTCCCATTTCTAAAGCTCATACAAATAAATATTATATTGTCAGACAATGTACATATATTATATATATACACCCATCTTAACCAAACCCTGAATAAACCGGAATCCTGTATAAACCTAACCTAATTAAGTAAGCTGTTTTACAATAAATCACCTTTATTAATGTATTTTGCTCAGCTGTTGTGTCTGTTGATAATCTCTGGTCTGGGGCTGCTGGTTCCTCTCTGATGTAGTGTCTGTCGGTTTCCTCTTGATTTCTTATGGTTTGGTGGTCGTCTCATCTGATGGAAGCCCTCTGAGTAGGGTCTGTCTGTATCCTCCTCTGTTGGATGTGTTGGCCCCTTCTGATGGAAGCCCTCTGGGTAGGGTCTGTCTGCATCCTCCTCTGTTGGATGTGTTGGTTCTTTCTGATGGAAGCCCTCTGGGTAGGATGTCTGTATCCTCATTTGGATGTGTTGGTCCTCTCTGGTGGTAACCCTCTAATATAAAACATACCTGGATTACATGATTGATTTGTTGATTGTCCTTTAATTTGGAAGAGTTTTTATCATGAGCAATGTAAATAAAATGAGTTATTTCCCTTTTTGAATAGAAGCTGCAGCCTATAAAACTAGCTTAGCACAGTCATTTTTTATTGAAGTGCCTGTAGCAAATCCAGTAGAGTGAGCAGTCAAGCATAACAGTGTGCAACAGTCCTTGCAATAGCTACTGTAACTGTTTGATTGTTGACAGATTTGTGATGGATCCAAAATTGATGGACGATAACTTAATTGACCGATTGCATCGGCCATTGATAAAAACTATTCCTCATTACCTTGACAAACTTCGGTCAATCGACCAGTCCATTAATGATATGCAACATATAATGGAATCATATATATATATATTAATAATTTTAACACGAAATGTAACAAATATATATATATATTAATAATTTTAACACGAAATGTAACAAATTATGTTTTTGTTTGTTTGTTTTGATGGTGTTTCAGTTTTATCGTGGCAGTCAGTTTTACTGGTGGAGGAAACCGGAGAAAACCACTGACCTGTCGCAAGTCACTGACAAACTTTATCACATAATGTTGTACACCTTGCCCTGATCAAGATTCGAACTCACAACATCAGTGGTGATAGGCACTGACTTGCATAGGTAGTTGTAAATCCCACTACCATACGATCTAACAAATTTCTTTTTAACATAATTTTCATTACCCCTTTGGTATCTACAAACTCTTTTTTTTTATAAAAAGCAAACTGGTAATAATTACTTCTTAATTAACATTTTTGTTAATTTTCTTAAATTCTTCAGTGTTTACACAAACATCATTTGTATCAAATTATAATTCATTGGGACTTGTATCAGAACAGAACTTTAAAGTTACATTAATAAATGAAAAATTACTTAAAAAAATGCTTAGCCATTCAAAACAAAGAATTTGCCATAGCATCCACATTTATAAGAGGTAAATATAAAATGAGGAATGTTTGTAGAAGATTTCACATACATCATTTGTACTAGGTATTAAACAAATAATTTGTACCTGTAATTCTGAAAGTAGATTGAGGGGAGATTTATTTCTATAATTTCAGCCAATCAGTAACAAGAATCTCAAATAAAAAAGTAGATATCTAATTTAGTGTGCACGACACCTTTCTAGAATATCTTACAGAGGACATGTTTTTGGCCAGTCAGATTAAATAAGAGATTTTGGAGTGGATCACACAATTATTATTTGTTCTTGTGCTTTCAGAGTAAATAATTTCTTTTGTCCAGGCTGGCTTTCATGCTTATTCTAGTTTGTTCCTCTTCTATGTAAACAACTTCATGTTGTATACATGATTGAATGATAAATATAAGTGATTTCTGGTTTTATTTTCTGTGATTAAAGTCAGAAACAGACTGAATTGTTTCTTCAGTAAATATGTAGATATATAGATGTAGATACTGTGACTGCGAAATGCTGAATGTAGTGTTTGATAGTCTCTTATGATCAGTTACATCCATATCTTTTCTTACTCAAGTTATTTCTTTATTCAAATAATTCTTATGAAAATTAGAGTTGTCTTTCTTTGTTAAAAAAATACCTCAGGGGGAGGGTGGGGGAACTCGCATCAGATATTGATATGAATGAATTTGTTTATGTTTATTCTATACAAAATGAGGAATTTTTACAGAGGATCTCCCATTCAACAAATTATTTGTACTTTTATTTGTAGCTTCAGCTAAACAGAATAGACTAGCTAATATAAAAGTATCTCAAAAAAGAATTCTCACTTACCACCGACATCTCCATGCAACTCTTTTAATCTTCTCCACCCTGCCCCTCCCCCAGTAACCCAAATGCAGCTCCTGGCATTTAGGTCGATCTCCCTTGTAAAACTACACCTGCATGGTAGTTCAACTAAGGGGATCACGACACCCCATATATAGGACCCCAGTGTAGCTGCAGACACCTGTTCCTTCCCCACTGCCCCCTAATCAAGGTACACAGAGCATAGTACCCAAGGGACATGGCCGCCAAATGCAACTCCTGACATTTGGTTATGCCTAAATGCACTCGGACTTGGACATTTAAGCATAGGGGGGACGTTCATAGGTGTGAACCCCAAACACACCAGGCTTAACTTTCTATGCTTTAGTTTGTCCAAGTCCAAATAGTTCCACCTACCTGTTCACGAGAGATTAGTAATTGTCAGTTCAGGGTGTCCTCTGAATAGAGGTGGTTGCATCAAAACAGGTTTCAACTGTTCCTTTGTTACATGTCCTCCAAAGAGGTCATTGTGTTTGAACATGTCCTCTAAAAAGAGGTGGTTGTTTTAAGAGGTCATTCCATTAGAACATGTCCTCTGGCGAGAGGTGTTTGCATCACAGCAAGTTGAATCATTCTCTTGATCGAAGCAATTTTCAGATCTTGTTGTGTGACCTTTCAGTGCAGATAATTTGTGTGCCTATTACCACCCAGGATATACAATTTCTATCAGCTTTTCTCGTGTTTTTCTTTGCACTTTTGGTGTGGTTTATTGTTGTTGTGTACTAATATTGTCAACCATTACCATTTTATACCCTCGATAGGAACCACAAGCTCTGGAATATCGAATCAACTGAGAGATATATATCCAGGCACTGCTGGAATGTTGCTACATATAAATGGAAAGTTCACACTGGGAAAATTGAAATCATGTCTTTTGTCGTAGTTTCTTTAACTGCCCCTCACTCAATTTCGAGTCATAGGTCAAGTTATGAAGCAGACCTATCTGTATCTGTGGTATCCTTTATTTCAACCTCAATGGGATAAGTGTGATCAACAAATCACCAAACCTAGAATTATTTAGTGAAAGGACATCATCTATATAGTGAAACGTGAAATTAAAGGATCTGGCTATCTTCTTTTTGTTTTTCATGAGAAGCCCCTGTAACCCTACCTAATTGTGCTCATCACAAACCAGGTTATGCAATTTCCATCAGTCTCTCTTGTGTATTTTGCACATTTCAAGTATGCCAGTAGTGTTGTGTGCTGTTGTGGTTATTTGTCATATAATCAAATAATTAAAATAAAAAAAAGACATCACCAATTATATTTTATTTTCAATAAACCATACATTATATACATATTATTATTGCCATCTACTGGAAGTTGAAAAAATGTAGGCATTTCCCATACAAAGACAATTTACATCTTTGTTACAACATACTCAAAGAGAACAATAAGTCCCTCCAATCTGGTTCTATCGACCTCTAATATGGTCGTGGTCATAAGCTAGCTAGCAAAGCTTTAAGGAATTCCCATTTAATTCCACCTACATTTCTTGTGTTTTCCTATATGGAGATTTGCATATCAATAGAGCATTTTTGAAAGAGTTATTTCCCTTTTTGACATAAAAAATTACATAAAAGATTTGAAATGTAGGAGGAATTAAATGGGAATTCCTTAAAACTTTGCTCGCTATTACTATCAGAAAATAATGTTAACTTCAAGCTATCAGAGGAAATGACGAGTTCATTAATAACAAGGTTCAACTGTATAAAAATTAACACATTGATCAAGACAAAAATATTGTGCATGTGAAAAAATTCTTTGTGTAACAATCAATTACAAAAATCTATATAACAGGTTTTACTTGTAACAACATACAAGTATTACAAAGCGATAGTAACATAAAAAAATTGTTATCAAAATGGCCACAAATCTGCCATCTTGTTTTTTTTTTAAAGAAAAAAATGCACTTCCTACTAAAATATCACCTTATGATCTCAAACCACATCCCATTTACAGGGTAGGGGTCGTCGTGGTCATATGGTAGTTGGATTTACTACTATATGTGCAATCTGTATCACCACTAACGTTGCGAGTTCTAACCCTGTTCATGACGAGGTGTACTCGATAAAGTTTGTCAGTGACTTGCGACAGGCCGGTGGTTTTCTCCACCAACAGAACTGACCGCCATGATATAACTGAAATATTGTTGAAAGGGACATTCAACACCATAAAACCAAACCATCCATTTACAGAAAATCTTAATAAAATGTCATCAAAATGGCCACCATGCAGCCATATTGACTTTTCAAGAAAATATATTGTATGCATCAGCCCTTCATTAAACACTACTTCACTACAAATTATAAGCTCATGATCTCAAACCATCTTCAAGGTACAGGTGGATCATACCAAAACATCAATATGGTTGCCGTTCAACAATCTTGAATTGCTCATGCATCAGCACTTTATTCATGACCTATTTCACTACAAAATATAAGCTCTCGATTTCAACCAACTTACAGTAATGGGAAGTAATATACAAAAACGTTAATAAAAGGCTGCTGCTCAGCCACTGATCTTTTCAACAACAACAAAATTGTCAGGCATCACCCTTTCATATTGCACTACTTAACTACAAAAGATCAGCTTCTAATTTCAATTAGTTATAACTAAACAATGCCCAATTAAAATTATATGTTTGTTGCATCTTTATTTATTTCTTTTGAGATACACCAACATCTAACAACATTCTGTGTGAGGTCATGTCAGGTAACCATGGTGATACACCAACATCTAACAACATTCTGTGTAAGGTCATGTCAGGTAATCCGTCTTTCACCTTTCAATCATATACAACAATTAAATCTATCAACAAACAAGACACCCCTTCTCAGTGACTGAGTGTGTTGTAGGTTTTAATACATAAAGATATGGTACACTGATTGCCGATTGGTTGGCTTAAAATGTGACACCTAACATGACCCATTATTGGATGTTATTAGATATATATATCTCAAAAAAATTTCTGAAAAGAAACCATCTAATTTTAATTGTACTACACCAGTCAATCATGAATAACTTCATTGAATGGTCACGTTTAACTTTTTTACTTCTACAACTGAACGTTGATTATATAAGCTATAAACATTTATTTACAAAAGGACTAAACATAAAACTGGATTAGTGTTGATATAAAGAAACCACCCTTCCCAACACAAAAATACAATTCTACAGAAAAATCAAAAGCATGATTAAGAGGAATGAAATTAGAAGTGTTCCCACATATCACACTATGATGTCCGATGCAATTACGGAAGTACAATATGGGACTGTCGAGGTCGCAATTGTATGGTAGTTGGATTTACAACTACATATGCAATCAGTGTCTATCACCACTATAGTTGTGAGTTTGAATTCACTCATGGTGATGTGAACTCGATACAATATGGTGCGATACATTTTGTCAGTGACTTGCGAGAGGTCGGTGGTTTTCTCCAGATCCTCCAGTTTCCTCCACCAATAAAACTGAATGACATGATATAATTGAAATATTGTTGAAAGTGGCATTAAACACCACAAACCCTAACCCCTCCAAAAATTATTTTAAAAAAATAATAATTTCATGATTTTTATATGTAATGCATCCTGGAAGCTTCATGCCTTTTTAAAAAAAAATAATACCTCAGGATAAAGGGGAATAACTCTAATACATATTCTGACATACAATAAAAAAAATATACATATTTGTAACAAATAAAGATATTGACCAATTAAAGAAATGTTATAAATTGGTCCCTTTACAAAATAAACTTATATCTATCTGTCTGCATCAATGGATTTAAACAACATTCAATCAATCATAAGTCAAAATACAAATATCATTAATCAACTTAGATTTTGTTGCATTGAAATTCCTTCTGATTACAGAGAATTCTTCTATTCTATCTGGCATTTTTCCAGGCAACAAAAAGTTATCTTCCACACAGTAAATGATATTGGCAATCTTCCAGACTTTAGGCAGTAAATGATATTAACAATCTTCCAGACTTTAGGCAGTAAATGATATTGGCAATCTTTCAGACTTTAGGCAGTAAATGATATTAACAATCTTCCAGACTTTAGGCAGCAAATGATATTGGCCATCTTTCAGACTTTAGGCAGTAAATGATATTAACAATCTTCCAGACTTTAGGCAGTAAATGATATTGACAATCTTCCAGACTTTAGGCAGTAAATGATATTGGCAATCTTTCAGACTTTAGGCAGTAAATGATATTAACAATCTTCCAGACTTTAGGCAGTAAATGATATTGGCAATCTTCAAGACTTTAAGGATATCTGTTATCTCTATAATACAAAACAAAAGCATATTTATAATTATTTATACAACATCATATTATGTACATTAAATTATCAAAAATCAAATTATCAAAGGGGGGATGGAGATCCTATTAACCAGTTTAACACCTCCACATATTTGTGCCTGTCCCAAGGCATGTCCTTTCTACTTTCTTTTTTGTGTTGTTCATTGATTTTAGGCAAGAGGTAGTTGTTTCCTTTGTTGATATTGGTGGAAATAATGACCTTCAATACACAATATCAGTATGTCAGTTCATATAATAGATATTCTAATACGACGTCCTTCAAACGCTTTGGGTCCAAATCTGTGGTAAAATATGCATATATTGGTATATCAACTGATCGGCAATGTCATAATTTGTTTTGGCAATTATATAAAAATAAATACCGTATTTGTCCTATTAGAATAGAAATAATTCATGGGGGCTTGAATATATATTGATTTTACCACGGGTTGGCCCTTTATGCCGATATTTTACCCTTCGCTAACGCTCAGGGTAAAATATTTGGCATAAAGGGCCAACCTGTGGTAAAATCAGTATATATTCAAGCCCCCATGAATTATTTCTTAAATATACAATGCCATGGCTTAATCAGTGTTGGATACTGTTCATTTCCATTTTTTTCTTCTGTTGGTCCCTACATTTCATCCATTTTATCACTTAAATAATAATGTGTGTAACCCTGCTACAATTGTGCCTGTCCTAAGGCAGGACTTGGATTTCCATGGTATATGTGGTAGCAGTGAGAGGTATATATGTCTTTGTTTTGTTGATATAGGTGGAATTTGTGACGACCAGTATACAATAATTCTCTTCATTAAATATATAATACGCAACAATGAAAAATATTTATCTACCTGTCATAAAGTTTCTCTAAACAGCTTGATGTTGGAGGCAGTATATGTCTGTCATCTCATGTCTGTTATCACATAATATAAGAACTTCATACAGCTGAAAAGAAATAAAATATATTAGTTTGGCTCTGTAAACCTTTAATTTATAAATATTTGCTTCATTTATTTGTATCCTGTAGTGTTTATATAGTATACAAGATGACACCATAAAGTCATTTTATTTCCGATTTGCTTTCAAAGCTTGACAGAGGTGAAGATATTGCTGTTTCCATTTCTTATTTTGCATATTTGTCATAGGATGCTATTATGTATTTATAATAAAGCACATTGGTGATGTAATTGTTAGTGTGCTTGCCTCGATCGTGGGTTAGCGCCCATAAATTGGTATTTGTTGCTTCTCCACTAAACATGTAGCACAAGGAAGAAAGAGGCTCTGAATCAAGATCATATGTCCGAGTGACGAGACATGTCTACCGACAGAATATAGAGCTAGCAATATAAAAATCCATCTAAGCGAGTTGGCCTAGCATAAAGCCGACATCATTATCATTTCATCAAATGCAGCTTGTTATCGCCATGATATAGCTGAAATATTGCTCATTTAGCTTTCATTCTTTGTATTTAAAATACTGACATATTTTTATTTTCGTGGATTGTGTTTGTCTTTCAAGGTTTGACAAGATATTTAAGGTATTTCACTTCTTTGCTACTCCCAAGCTGTTTGTTACCGTCATTCAACTCAACATTATACCATTTTGGGTCATTGTTTTTACTTTGGAATTTGCCAAACCGCGGTTTTGAACTATGAGAAATATGTAACCCAAACTCTAAAGACTAGAACAACATTATCAATCTCAATATATTAACAATTTAATTTATCTATTTACCTCAATCTTGAACAATATGTCCATATCAATATATGACTGTAGCAAAGCTTGAATAACTGAAAAATAAATTTCAATTTATAATAGTTAAAAAATAAACACTTCTTAGTAATACTAAAAAGCTATATTGTGTAAATATTTAACATAAATATTATACTAAAAATGGTCACTGTACAAGAATATGTAATGTAGGTATTCCCAGAATTTTGATGGGTGCTAGTTTCATCAATTTGTAAGTGTAGATTCATTTTGCTTTGGTCTAGAAAGTGTCAAATTGTTGTTTAATGCAAATCTATAATGCTAAATGAGAGCTATTTTGTGTGTGTCGCTTCTCTTTTACTGTTGAAATTGATGATTTACCCACTTTCAAAAGTTATGCACAAAATAGTTTGCTCTCTCCGAAAGTTTCAGCGGTATTGTGGGTGTTTTTTTCCTTCATTTTTTTTTATTGAAATATAAAGTTATGAAATATAAATTACAATTAAATTTTCTACATTTTTACATTCTAATCACAAATTGATTGCTGTGCAACCGATTCAATAAAAGGTTAAGTATACAGATATTTGAGATAAAAAGTTATTTACCTTCTATATACACAAGGGCTGCCATCAGAAATATCTCATAATGTACACAACTGCAATCAATGATTTACATCTGCTGTCAAAGATGTTCATAATTTACACAATTCCCTCCAACCAGTGAATAGTATCTGCTGTTGTTAGACATTTACTGTTCATACCCTACTAATGTACAAATGTCACTCCAATCAGTGATCTAGTTACACCTGTTGTTCTCAAAGTTATCTTCAATGGTTCATATCCTTGATAAATTTATATTAGCATCTTGCCCAGTCCATATCCTTGAAGAATGTATATCCTGTCACAAATGTATATATCTCTCCAAACATTCATTGCTCTCAAATTTAAAGCAATTAATTTTCTTGCTGAATTTAAGTCCTGTCAAAAATGTATACATGTATATCTATCTAATCAATGATCATGATCTGTTACCAATTTTTGAGACATGTTCCACCATTAATATCAAATGTATCTGTATTATATCTCTTCAAATAAGTGTCATATCCATAGAACTAGATTTTAAATTGTTAATTTATCTGACTGAACCTGTCCAAGTCTGTCATTTGTTACAAATATGGTTTTCAAAAAATCATAAATATATTTAAAAAAAAATTTAAATTCACAAGTATCATAACATATCATAACAAAATAACATTCTGATAAACATGTGATATAAAATAAGTTTTTAATAGACTAATAATTTAGAAAATAAATAGAAAAATCAAACCCTTCCCCAACATAATACAAGTTACTTTGAATTGTGTTTACAGTTTTTTTTTTTTTATACAGAATCCAATGTAACATAACTAAACATCTGATATGATAACACGTTAATTATGTAGATTAAATATCAAATAATTAAGGTGCTCCTTCCTCATGCATATAGACTGATAATTTAGAAAATAAATAGAAAAATCAAACCCTTCCCCAACATAATACAAGTTACTTTGAATTGTGTTTACAGTTTTTTTTTTTAATTACAGAATCCAATGTAACATAACTAAACATCTGATATGATAACACGTTAATTATTTAGATTAAATATCAAATAATTAAGGTGTTCCTTCCTCCGGCATAGATTACCCCTTTGGTATTTTCATTTTTTTTTTTTTTAAGATAACTACGATTTTATAAATACAAAGTGAGAAAGCTTACCATTTACTTACATATACAACATAGAATTATCAATTGCAGACTACTTGATTGAGGTACAATTTTGTATCCCTTTTTTATGTGAGGAAGTTAATTCCTGAACAGAATACTTCACTGTTATGGTTGAGGTACAAATTTGTACCCCAATACAGTATATAACCGAGAGAAAAATTCAGTTCTGTTACTGAAATTTCAGAGTAATTACTGAGGTACAATTTTGTACCTATTGTTATCTTTTAGTCATAGGTAGCTTACAATTACAATACAAAATATGCCATTGTAATAGCTGAGGTAGATTCTACTCAGATCAGTGTCTGGAAGTTTACAATTCTCTTAATATACACTTGGCCATAAGTTAAGGACCACCAGTTTTTCACTGTAGCTAAAATATTTTTCTCAAATGTGTGAAAAAACCTGCAGTTGTGCACAACAAAATGTTTTATAGATGAACACAATATAACCCAGACCACCAAAAAAGATCAGGTATTTTTTGCAAAAATAAGTAACCGGAAGTACTATTGCTCACTGAAGTCAGTATGTAAAATTGAACATAAAAACAAGTGAAAAAAGTTTCAGTTTGGCTTCTGCTAAAAAAAACTTGCATAACCAAAACACGTTTAATCTGGTTGTAAAATAACAACTAATCAATTTTCAACATTATAACGGATAATACAGTCAATAACGAGTATAAGCGCCTCGCTTCCTGTACAGTTCCTGAACACGTCTCCTCATTCCGTGAATCAAGCGTCTCAGTCTGTGTTGAGGGTACTGTTGCCATTCCTGAACCAAAGCAGTCCTTAATTCTTGAATGTTTTGACACTTTGGGGTACGTGCGTTGACTTTTCGTCCTAGATAGTCCCATAAATGTTCTATCGGATTCATATCAGGTGACATGGCTGGCCAAGGCAGTAGCTCTATTGCCTCTTGTTGCAGATAGTCTTGCGCTATGCGGGCCCTATGTGGTCTAGCATTGTCATCCATTAGAATTGGTCGACTTGCTAATGGATGGCAATCAAAATGAGGCACAACTAATGGGCGCAGGATCTCATCACGATACTTTTGTCCTGTTAAAGTCCCATCAAGGACATACAAGTCAATCTTACATGTTAGAGAAAAGCATCCCCAAATGGTAACACCCCCTCCACCAAACGCAGTTGTGCCCACAATATGTTCCTGTTGAAATGCTGTGTTTCTCTGTATCCATACGCGGACGCGGCCATCAACTGGATTCAACAAAAAGCGACTTTCATCCGACCAGTGCACTCTCTGCCACGACCTGACATTCCATCCTATATGTTCACGTGCCCATTGAAGCCTGGCTGTTTTGTGACGTTGTGTCAGTAGCGGACGTTTTATCGGTCTCCTAGCATGAAACCTTGCATTGTTGAGATGTCTGTTGACGGTCCGTCTGCTAATGCGCCCGTTGACAATCCATCGGCTTCGCAGCGTGTTTGCAGTGCTGAATGGCTGTTGTCTAGCGAACCTTGTAAGGAGCCTATCTTCTCTTGGGGTCGTTTTCATAGGCCTTCCTGTCCTTTGCCGTTCTTTTACACCCCCGGTATGGTTCACGCGCTGCATCAATCGAACAATGACCGAATGGCTTACATTGAATCGTTCAGGAGTCTGTCTGTAAGACATACCACCCCTTATCATCCCAACCGATTGCCATCTTTCTGCATCTGATAGTTTTCGACGTGCCATGTTGAAATAAAGTTTAGAAAGTTTAAAGTTTTACCTATACTGCACGTGCAGATACTGATTAGAAATCCCCACCAAACTTGAGTTTTGTAAAGGTACACCTGAACTTATAAAAACCTGTTTCGTCGTTCTTTAATTAATCGATCGATAAAAAATTACAGGTACCATGAAAGAACATATGTTTATCTATCAGATATATATATTTTAACAAGAAAAAAGAGTGATGTAAAAAATATTTTCCATTTCAAATTTGGTGGTCCCTAACTTATGGCCAAGTGTATATTTCCCACAAAGGGGAAATATTGTTCGAGAATTGTAAACTTCCAGACACAGGCAGAGGTACAATTTTGTACCCTGTTGTGTTTGAAAAAGTTTGTAATTCCTTTAAATAACTAGAGGCTCAGGTGAGCCTGTATCACTCACCTGACATAAATAAGCCCTCTTAAGAATGTCTGCATGCCGAATACATCTAAGTTTTACCATTCAAATCCCATAGGGTTCTATGTTAAAACTATGTCTCCTCATGGCAGCCATCTTGGATGGAGGTTGTGGTCACCGGACACAATTTTGAAAGTATACTACCCTAGGACCATCCATGCCATGTTTGCTTTAAATTGGCTGACTGGTTTCAGAGGAGAAGACCTTTAAACAATTTTCCCATAGGTCCTATGTTAAAACTATGCCTGCTGACGGTGGCCATTTTGGACCGAGATCGGGGTCACTGAACACAATTTTGGCAGTTGACCACCTAAGGACCATCCATGCCATGTTTGCTATATTGGCTTATTGGTTTCAGAGGAGAAGATTTTAAAACATTTTTTCCCCATACGGTCCTATGTTAAAACTATGTCTGCTGATGGCGGCCATCTTGGATGGAGGTCTGGGTCACTGGATATAATTTTGGCAGTTGACCACCTAAGGACCATTCATGCCACGTTTGTTTTAAATTGACTTATTGGTTTCAGAGGAGAAGACTTTTAAACATTTTTTCCATAGGGTCAAGTCGAGTCATGGCAGCCATCTTGAATCTCCGGTCGGCAAACGATTCACATTCCTGCAAAGTCACAATTCAATTGGTTTAGTGGTTTCTGACAAGAAGATTTTCAAGGTTTCAACCAATCAGAACACGTTATTGGCCCTGGCAGCCATGTTGAATTTCAGATCTACACCAAAAACACAAATCTGGTAGAGGACCATCCAATGAACATGTATGGCAAGTTTGGTTGAAATCTGTTCAACAGTTTCAGAGAAGTATAGTTAAATGTGAAAAGCTAACGGACGGACGATGGACACTTATCCATGACAAAAGCTCACATGTCCTATGGCCAGGTGAGCTAACTAGAACTGTGATACCCCCCCGCTTGCAATACTATGATGTTCAAACTTTGGAATACAGGTATATCAGCAAGTTGCTTATGAAAAATGAACGGATATGGAGTTATGTCAAGGAGACAACATCCCATCTCCAAAATAAACTAACCAAGAACATACATCTAGGGGTCAACACAAGTACACGACCCCCCCTTTTCGTGAAAGTATAAGTTGAATTATCTCCCTTTCTAAATTTTAGACAGCAACAGTATTCCTTCATGCACATCTGCAGGTAGTGTACTACAACTGTGTAAAGTTTCATAAAAATTCAATAAGCAGTTTAGTAGGAGTTGCGCTTACAAGGTACATGCCCCCCCCCCCTTTTCGTGAAAATATAAGTTGAATTATCTCCCCTTTTAAATTTTGGACAGCAACCATATTCCTTCATGCACATCTGCAGGTAGTGTACTACAAATGTGTAAAGTTTCATAAAAATCCAATAAGCGGTTTAGCAGGAGTTGTGCTTACAAGGTACACGACCCCCCTTTTCGTGAAAGTATAAGTTGAATTATCTCTCCTTCTAAATTTTGGACAGCAACCATATTCCTTCATGCACATCTGCAGGTAGTGTACTACAAATGTGTAAAGTTTCATAAATATCCAATGAGCGGTTTAGGAGGAGTTGCGCTTACAAGGTACACGACCACCCTTTTCGTGAAAGTATAAGTTGAATTATCTCTCCTTTTAAATTTTGGACAGCAACCATATTCCTTCATGCACATCTGCAGGTAGTGAACTACAAATGTGTAAAGTTTCATAAAAATCCAACAAGTGGTTTAGGAGGAGATGTGCTTACAAGTTACACGACCCCCCTTTTCGTGAAAGTATAAGTTGAATTATCTCCCTTTCTAAATTTTAGACAGCAACGGTATTCCTTCATGCACCTCTGCAGGTTGTGTAAAGTTTCATAAAAATTCAATAAGCAGTTTAGTAGGAGTTGCGCTTACAAGGTACATGCCCCCCCCCCCTTTTCGTGAAAATATAAGTTGAATTATCTCCCCTTTTAAATTTTGGACAGCAACCATATTCCTTCATGCACATCTGCAGGTAGTGTACTACAAATGTGTAAAGTTTCATAAAAATCCAATAAGCGGTTTAGCAGGAGTTGTGCTTACAAGGTACACGACCCCCCTTTTCGTGAAAGTATAAGTTGAATTATCTCTCCTTCTAAATTTTGGACAGCAACCATATTCCTTCATGCACATCTGCAGGTAGTGTACTACAAATGTGTAAAGTTTCATAAATATCCAATGAGCGGTTTAGGAGGAGTTGCGCTTACAAGGTACACGACCACCCTTTTCGTGAAAGTATAAGTTGAATTATCTCTCCTTTTAAATTTTGGACAGCAACCATATTCCTTCATGCACATCTGCAGGTAGTGAACTACAAATGTGTAAAGTTTCATAAAAATCCAACAAGTGGTTTAGGAGGAGATGTGCTTACAAGTTACACGACCCCCCTTTTCGTGAAAGTATAAGTTGAATTATCTCCCTTTCTAAATTTTAGACAGCAACGGTATTCCTTCATGCACCTCTGCAGGTTGTGTAAAGTTTCATAAAAATTCAATAAGCAGTTTAGTAGGAGTTGCACTTACAAGGTACACGACCCCCCTTTTCGTGAAAGTATAAGTTGAATTATCTCCCCTTCTAAATTTTAGACAGCAACGGTATTCCTTCATGCACATCTGCAGGTTGTGTACTACAACTGTGTAAAGTTTCATAAAAATTCAATAAGCAGTTTAGTAGGAGTTGCGCTTACAAGGTACATGCCCCCCCCCCCCCCCCCCCTTTTCGTGAAAGTATAAGTTGAATTATCTCCCCTTCTAAATTTTAGACAGCAACGGTATTCCTTCATGCACATCTGCAGGTTGTGTACTACAACTGTGTAAAGTTTCATAAAAATCCAATAAGCGGTTTAGGAGGAGTTGCGCTTACAAGGTACATGGACAGACGGACGGACAGGGCGATTCCTATATACCCCCCAAACTTTGTTTGCGGGGGGTATAATAATCCACTGCTATAGATCTGAAAGAGGTACAATTGTGTACCCTGTTCTGTTTTTAGAAAGTTTGCAATTCCTTTAAATAATAGTCCACGGTTCTAAATCTTAAAGAAGAATTTGCGGTAGACACTACCGACAAAATTTGTGGGCGGAGCTTATCATCAAAAATCCCCATTGATATGAACAGCATAATTTTGAAACTGTATGTCACATGACCAACCTGACCTAATGACTGATGAAGAATATTGTTTTTAATAAGACTGAAAGTTTCATAGGGAGGAACACTTGTGACCATCATGCCTGTCAAATGTTTTGCTCCAAAAGTAACTGTGAAACTATGCATCATTTAATACAGTGTAATTTAGAAAAAAACAAGATGAACTGTGAGCTAATGCTCACTTATGATACCCCTGCTCTTCGGCAAACAGGAAATGGGAATCCGACGGGTCAAAAACGCTTCCACGATATGGGGTACCTATATAAAGCTTGTGACCAAATATCAGATTTCTGCCATCAATAGTTGCTGAGAAAAATACTACTAAAAATGGACCAGTTCTGTATGAGAACATTAACCACAAGTCTATTACAGACAACTTTTCACTGAATAAGGTACTATTTTGTAACCTGTGCTGTAGAAATGCTTACTCTTACCTCTTCTCTGATGGTAGGGGAACAATTTCATACTATGTTCATATATGGCTGTCCTACTTCTGTGTAAAAAGGAGAGGCAATTTTGTCAAGTTACTATACCTACCATTTACTAACCCTCATGATTGAGGTATAAGGTTGTGTAGGGTTAAGTTACCGTTGTAGGTTTGACCCACTTTTACTGTATATAAATATTTGTCAACAGCACAGGTTACTTTACCAACCATTTATATGGACATACTCTCATTGAGGTATGAGGTTGTGTCCAGTTACCTGTTTAGGTCTGCATTTCTACCTATGTGTAACAATTCCATCATTCTTTTCTTGTTTTTGACTTCTCAGTAGATTTGTAACATAAGTAAAGCAACTTGCTAAATGTGCAGCAGGAACTACTTACCTTTGTTGGGATTCTGAGTTGACCCCTCTTGATTTAGTGGGGTTTGTGACTGTGTTGTCATTAACCTGTAGATTCCAAATAAATTTCTTGCCCTCTACATCTGCATGTTTCAGAAGTTCGACCAATTCAGCAGGGAAGTCTATTTTTGATTGATTGATTGGTGTTTATCGCCAACATTAGACTTGGTCGACTGGTATGGACTATCTGTGTCACAAATTACCATAGATATGTTCCACTTATCGTAAACACTTCCCGGTCCTTCTTTCATGACTTATCACCATTTTTGTAACTAGATTAAAACGACGGACACCACTAGTGGAGGAGGAACTGCTTACCCTTCCAGAAAACCAAGTTCACCCCAAGTTTTAAGTGGGGTTCGTGTTACTCGATCTTAATTTTTATGTGTATCAGGCCTCAAAGTGAGATTTTAATTTTGGTGGACAGCTGGCCACCAACTCCAAAAATCTGGTGGCCAAACTCAAATGTTAGTGGCCAAAGAAAAGAAAAATTGGTAGCCAAAATACATGGTAAAAAAGTAAAAACAAATATTTCGAGATCTTTTGCCCGGGTCATATTCGTACACGTCAGGCCCTTTATGCTTTTGGTTCTTACTGTGGATTTTAAGGGTTTCTTTAAAGTCTTACAAAGCTTTAATTAAAGAAATCGGAATTTCAGGCCATACTTGGAATAATTATCTTACAAAATTTACAAGTCATTAGGCCATTCTCATACACGAGCCAGGCAAAATTGGAAAGCCATGAATCCTGCAACAATCTTTTGACATTTTTTTCCGCTGTGACGCCTGCTTTTGGTTTCACTCTTACAGTTACAAGCCTTACTCGCCGGACTGGAATGTACTATTTCAACACCATTAATGGGCGACGATTTTGATTGCTTACTTGCTCCTGTCACAGTGTCATTATTATCGCCCTTTCTCTTTACACAGCTTGAAATTTCAACTGCTGGAACATTTTCACATGTTTACGTATGCACACAGCACATTAATACAGATCAATATCGATTTTACGCTTTAAATTACTTCGATTTCACTTTACTTTCAAGCGCAAAAATGACAATCTCTAAAATCGAATCAATGATGGAAAATTATCCAGAATTTCCGGTCGCCTATCGGAATTAACCAGATTTAAATTTTGGTCGCCAAAAAACCCCCAAAATTTGGTAGCCCAGGCGACCATTTTAGGTAGACATAATTGAGCCCTATATATATTTTGTATAGATCATTGTTTGTCCTTTTCTACATTTTCTTTTGGTCATTGTGTTGTCTGTTCTTCGATATATGGATTCTGATTGCACCATTGGCATTGGTATTTTCAGCTATATCATGACGTGAACAAATTTTATTATTAACTTCGACACCAACAAGCCATTTAGAAATAAAACATACCTGTCTATAAAACAATCTGATTATATGCACAAATAAAAGAAACATTAAACAAATAAAACCATATATATCATATATACTAGTGGAAAAAAGAAACTGTGCATTACTAAAAAATCAATTAAAGATCAATATCAAAATAAAATTTATTAATTGTGTACAGTATAATGTCGAATAATGCATTTTTCACCAAAAAATTCAGACCAATAACATTTAACGTCAATTGAATTCATTTGGTAAACGTCTTAAACAACACAAGATTCTTTAGACATTAACAAAGTCAGTAGCGTGTGTGTCCACCATTTGCATCAATGGATGCTTCGCAACGGCGACAAATTGATCTAACCAAGTTGTTGAAAAATGCTTGTGGGATATTGTTCCAAATGCGGATCAATGCCAGACCCATTTCCGCTAACGTCACTGGCTGATTTGGCAGATGGCGTAACCGTCGTTCCATTTCATCCCAAACATGCTCAATGGGTGAAAGATCGGATGAAACTGCTGGCCATGGTAACAAATCAACATTTTGCTATGTCAGATAGTCATGCACTACTCACGCAACATGTGGTAGAGCGTTGCTCTGCTGAAATGTGACGTTGTTGGCCTGAGCTTGGATGAACAGAATGACAAAAGGCTGAACAATTTCATCCCGATAGTGTATACCTGTCAGTTTTCCAGCGACAACAACCAATGGTGTTCTGCCATGTGCTGTTATGCATCCCCACACCATAACACTGCCTCCAAATGATTGACGTTGAATGACGCAAGTGTCTGCATATCGTTCTCCTACACAGCGGTAAACATGAGAACGGCCATCACTGCTGTCTAGGTGAAATCGGGATTCATCTGTAAACAGGATGTTGGCCCAATCCTATATTCTGAATCTTAAATAACGTCTACACCAGGGTTTCAGCTGGGTTGTATTATACTAAGGTCAAATGACCGAACTCATATAAATTCCTCAGGCCTTTTGTCCTGAAAGGCACTTATTCAATAGGTCAATTGTGTCCTAATTTGCCTAAAACTTATAGGTCATTTAATGATATATTAAGGTGTGGTTTGATTCATTTAATGCAGCTGGAGCTTAATTTAATATTCATTTGTTTCAAACTTGCATACTTATTATGATATTTGGAATTGACAACCAGACAGGTTTTCAGAGGTCACCATCTCTTTCCAAAAAAAAAGTTAAGCTTAAGTGAAAATATATAGAAATTAAAATCAAATTCCCCAATGAGGAATGAGTCAAAGACTTAAGAGAAAGCTACCCTAAATAGGTTACAAAAAAGTCTACGTTGAAATAAACATTTTGTAGATTTTTTTTTTACATTTAAATTCAGAGAGAAATAACAATTTTAGCGGATCTTTTCAGCCATTTGTCTTAATCAGGAAAAAGCTTGTAATATTGGTCCATTTCAAAGGTTTCAATATTTCCCAAAAACCTAATTAAGTTCTCTATCGTATTTTACACAAAAGACAAATTTAGTGCCAAATTGATATCCGATAATTTCTACGTGTCCGGTCCGGAGTGATTCTTGTTCTCATATTTCAAATATTGATATTTTCGTTCATTAAAGCGTTTCTGAGATTGCGACTTTAATTTTGTCAATGTCCTTGAACTTCATCAAAGCATGGAAAAACGATAAATGATACAATAAAAGAGTTTTGATCTGGCGTTTCACTTTAGTTTTAATCAAAATAAATTATGGATAAATTGGAGAATACTCGATCACGTGCACGATGCATACGTAGCATGTGTCAGTCTTTTGGCCACTTATTTTGAAACAAACGGTCATTTTGACAGCAATGTTAAATTATTTCCTGTCATATATGCAAATTATCGGCCAATGACCGACGCCAAACGGAAACCCTGCTACACCACGTCAGCCTAGCTGCACAGTGTCTAGGTAGCATAATTGGACGGATTGCGGACGTCTTGGCCTGATGTTATGTTCACGAAGTCTATTGCGGACTGTTCTAGAGCTGATCGGTCGTAATCCGGGGATGCTTTTTGCAGTAAGTCTCGACGTCTGGAATCGATTTCGCAGATGCACCAGCCTTATGTGGTTATTTAGACGATGTGACGTTACACGTGGACGACCTGAACGTCTGCGGTCTCTAGTGTTGCCAGATTGTCTAAATCGTCTCCATAATGACAGTATCGTGTTGCGATGACAGCCACAATGTATAGCGAAAACGCTATGAGCACCACTCAACTGCTAGGGGCCGCTTCACACATATATTAGGGGTATGAGTCATGCTCTTTGTTGAAGACCCTATTGTAACTGTCAAATGTAGAACAGCAATAACAGAGCTCTTCCTTTACTTTAATTTGTGTCTGAAGTGTAAAGTGGGCTAGCTTCATGTCCATTTACATTCATATCCTTTCTTACTAATATGTATCCTAGAAGGGAGACATGAAATATTCACTTATTGAGAAACCATGACAAAGATATATTTTAAAAAAGTACAATATTTGTAGTAGTATCATGATATCTGCGAAACAAATTGTGCACAATATATACTGCATAAGATGGACTGAGCCATGATCAAAACGAATTGGATGTTTATTGACAATACACTAATTCTAGATTTTAGTATATCACCCAAAATAAGGACCCAAGCAAACAACCAACATGCCTAGATTGGCTCATTTTATGAGAATGTCTGGTTACAGAGATTGGATGAGATACATGAAGGGTGCGAGATGTTCAGGGTTGTGATATGTGGTGTCTTTGGATTTATGAAGAGATCACAAAGAAAACAGTCAGAGAGAACAACAAGAATAGTCAGGACAAATACTCAACATGGCTCTCCAATACATAGTACAAGGAAAGTGTATGTCCCCGATACCTAGGAAGTAACCCTCCCTTCACCAAAATACAATACCACAACAAAAGAAGATTTCACATTTTAATATTCTATTACAGAAACTATTGTTAGAGTGAGTGAGCGAGTGATTGCTTAATGCCAAATGAGCAAGCTACATTCAATGAGAATACAATGATGTCTGCTTTGTACTAGACCAACATGCTTAGTTGAATTTGTATAGTGCTAAAACAAAATACAGTCCGTGGGTAGACTGTATGTTGCTTCACTCTGACACATCATCCTGATTCCGAACGAACCAGTCTTTGCTCTTTCTCCTAAAATGCTATTTACTTAGTGGAGAAGTAACAAATACCACTTGTTTGTGGTCTTTGGTTTGAGGCAATCTTTGTTTGAACCCACAATCTACTTCACTCAAGGCAAACACACCATTATTGTAATAAAAAAGGGGAAATGGAAAATTTTGAATACATCTGCCAAAAAAAAAGAAGTCAAAATGGTAAATTAAACAAAAAATCAAATTTGATAGTCATTGAGTATGACATTAAGGAAAACGAGAAATTTCATTGGTTCATTAATTTTGAATAGTCATCCAAATTTCTCGGTCAATCATTTCAGCTACACTTGTGCATTAAAGAAGAATATTGGGAAGTTAAACTATTTACTTAAAAATAAGTCCATTTTTCAAAATGTTTTAACACCACCCACCCCCCTCCCTAAAAAGAAGCCAAAAGTGCTTTGGACAAAAACAACCCATTATTCCTCTCTCTATTGTTAGTAAAGTGATTGCAGGATAAGGTGATTAGGTAAGAATAGCTGAGATCATTGAACTAATTAATTTATCTATTAACCAAAGGCCACCCACCTTGCTGAACAATGAAAAATCTCTACTTCAGTCATAATCATTAAACTATAATAAATCACATTGCAGATGAAAAACCAAATAATATATTTGTGCTGAGACTGAAAGATGAAGAACAACAACCAAAACATGTTTCCACAGAAACTGAACCGCACAGGTGGTGTAATGGATATATTGGTTGTCTTAGGTGCGGTAGATGGTACATTCAATCCCTGGTCGTGTCAAAATAAAGACTATAAAAATAAAAATTTGTATTTGATGCTTCTTCCATAAGCATGCAGAACCACAGGATAAAGAGAAAAGATTGATGGACATGTCTAGCACTATAAAATTTCAACTAAGTGTGTTCAAATGGTCTAGTACAAAGTGGAAATCATCTCATCAAATACAACTTGTTCTTGCCATGATATCGCTGGAAAATAATCACTCGCTCTAGAAAACTTTCGTCATGATATAGCTGAAATATTGCTCATTTGGCATTGATAATAATCACCCACTCAACAAAAACTGGAGAATTGCTGGCAAATAATCACTTACTGTTCAAAATTTGTGCCATGATAGAGCTGGAAAAATGAAACTACGCATTGTCGTGCTGTGATACCCCCACTCGCTCTACATAAAGTTGATGTGTAGTAAAGTATTAGATTATAGTGGAACTTAACGTGGTGTAGAGGCATAAATGAGTGTAAAGAGTGTTGGAATCCTCCTAGGGCAGTTGGCGCAAAAATCAACCATCCTTGAAATCGGTATAATATGCGCATGCTCAGATCATGGCCAACCAAGATACCAAATATGAATAAAATGCGACGAAAGACAAATGATTAATTGCGTACACAAGATGTGCGAACGGACATATGGTCAAACAAACATGAAAAGGGCTTTAACTCTTACAAAAATCAACCATCCGTGAAATCAGTATAATATGCACATGTTCAGATCATGGCCAACCAAGATACCAAATATGAATAAAATGCGACAAAAGACAAATGACTAGTTGCGTACACAAGATGTGCGAACGGACATATGGTCAAATAAACATGAAAAGGGCTATAACTCTCGCAAAAATAAACTATCCGTGAAATTGGTATATGTGCATGCTCAGATCATGGCCAACCAAGATACCAAATATGAATAAAATCCAACAAAAGACAAATGACTAGTTGCGTACACAAGATGTGCAGACGGACGTATGGTCAAACAAACATGAAAAGGGCTTCAACTCTCGCAAAAATCAACCATCTGTGAAATTGGTATAATATGCGCATTCTCAGATCAGGGCCAACCAAGATACCAAATATGAATAAAATGCGACAAAAGACTAATTGCATACACAAGATGTGCGGACGGACGTATGGTCAAACAAACATGAAAAGGGCTACAACTCTCACAAAAATCAACCATCCGTGAAATCGGTAATATATGAGCATGCTCAGATCATGGCCAACCAAGATACCAAATATGAATAAAATGCGACAAAAGACAAATGACTAGTTGCGTACACAAGATGTGCGGACGGACGTATGGTCAAACAAACATGAAAAGGGCTATAACTCTCGCAAAAATCAACCATCCGTGAAATCGGCATAATATGCGCATGCTGAGATCATGGCCAATCAAGATACCAAATATGAATAAAATGAGACAAATGACTAGTTGCGTACACAAGATGTGCGAACGGACATATGGTCAAACAAACATGAAAAGGGCTATAACTCTCACAAAAATCAACCATCCGTGAAATCGGTATAATATGCACATGCTCAGATCATGGCCAACCAAGATACCAAATATGAATAAAATCCAACAAAAGACAAATGACTAGTTACGTACACAAGGTTTAGAGACGGACGAACAGACGGACGGACGGACAGACAAGGGTATTCCAGTATACCCACCACTGTGCGAGTGGGGGCATCAAAATCATGCACTCTCTAAACCTTGCCATGATATAGCTGTAAAATAATCACTAATTCTACAAAACTTGTGGGGCCGTCTTGGCCGTGATCGTATGGTAGTTTGATTTACTACCTATGCAATCAGTGCCTATCGCAACTGATGCGAGTTTGAATGTTGTTCAGGACGAGGTGTACAACATTATGTGATAAAGTTTGTCAGTGACTTGCGACAGGTCGGTCGTTTCCTACCCACAATATCACTGAAATATTGTTGAAAGTGGTATGATATAGCTGGGAAATTGCTGAAATGTACGAGTTTCCAAAATAGAAAAATGAAATGCGAGGTTTGATTTGTTGCGATTGTTGGTTAGGGGGAAAGTTCTTCCTGAACATCACAGACAAACACCTTCCCCATAGGCTGTATTGAAGGGTCCATTAAGGTATCGCCTCACAACCATTCTTGTTCTCCCTGACTGTCTCCTTTGTGATCTCTGCACAAATCCAAAAACACCACATTATTTCACAACCCTGAACATCTCATATCCTTCATGTATCTCATCCAATCTCTAACCAGACATTCTCATAAAATGAGTCAATCTAGGCTCCATAGGTTGTTTGCTTGGGTCCTATTTTTTTCGGGTGATATACTAAGATCTAGAATTAGTGTATTGCCAACAAAATCCAGTAACATCCAATTCTTTTTTATCACAGCCCAGTCCATCTTATGCAGTATATATTGTGCACAATTTGTTTCACAGATATCATGATACTACTACAAAATATTGTACTTCTTTAAATATATCTTTGTCATGGCTTCTCAATTTGTGAATATTTCATGTCTCCCTTCTAGGATACATATTAGTAAGAAAGGATATGAATGTAAATGGACATGAAACTAGCCCACTTTACACTTAAGACACAAATTAAAGTAAAGGAAGAGCTCTTTTATTGCTGTTCTACATTTGACAGTCACAATAGGGTCTTCAATAATAAACATAATTCTTATCCTAAAATGAGCAAGAAACAGTATCTAGCCTGCAGTCAAGAGGTACTTTATATTTCTATTGATGTTGTAGGGTGTTTGAATTAAGAATTTCATCAGCTCATAGATTTTTTAAATTTTTTTTTATATTTTTTAATCAGATTAAAATCAAATGATATATCAGATTTTAATTCAAGTGAACTTGGTATGATACCATGAAATCCTTAATTAAAACACCCTACAACATAGGATACGTGTGACAAAAGACCCACTCCCCTTTTGGAGGAGTTGTACCCCACAGGGGAGAAACTAGATCCTATTTCTATACCCCGGGATACTATCGGGGTTATGTTATTGAAATTTATGTTAATATCAGCAATTAAAACACCTTTAGTGCTCGATCCAACATTATGGGATAAAGTTTGTCTGAGACTTGCGGCAGGTCAGTGGTTTTCTAGGCTTACTCCTCCAATAAAACAGATCGTCATAGTATAACTGAAATATTGTTAAAAGTGGTAATTCCCCCCGTTTTGACCCACTCCTTTTAAAAAAAAGCAAATGAACAATAAATAATTAAAACCCATATATAATATGGATAATCTTTGAAACTTTTGAAGCTCTTGTGTACCTTTAATCAACAATGGAAGATTTGTAGGAAACCATTCGATGAACATTCATACCATGTTCGGTTTAACGTTTGTCCGATAGCAGTGAAAACTGACATTGGACAAATAGATCTTGTATTACGGTTGTCCGATGGGACAAGTGAAAAAATCAGAGATTCCCAAACGTGCCGGTACGACGGACATATCTATTTCCACTGGTATAAAATATTGGGTTTGTATTAAAGAGTCCTGTTTCATCTCCAATTTGTCCATAATTTATTTTGATTAAAACTAAAGTGAAACGCCAGATCAAAACTCTTTTATTGATATCATTTATCGTTCCTCCATGCTTTGATGAAGTTCAAGGACATTGACTAAATTAAAGTCGCAATCTCAGAAACGCTTTAATGAACAGAAATATCAATATTTGAAATATAAGAACAAGAATCACTCCGGAACGGACACGTAAAAATTATCGGATATCAATTTGGCACCAAATTTAAACTTGTCTTTTGTGCAAAATACCATAGAGGACTTGATTTAGGCTTTTGGGAAATATTGAAACCTTTGAAATGGACAAATATTACAAGCTTTTTCCTGATCTGGTTGAAAAGATCCACTAAAATTTTTATTTCTCTGAATTTAAATAAAATACTTTACTTTATTAATATCACAGGCACTTGTTTCTGGTAAAAAAAATATACCTAGATACTGGTATATATAGTATCTAGGTATATTTTTTTCTACCAGAAAAAAGGATTTATATAACACAAATATGAGTTATTACAATTTGTGTGGTATTGGATCACAACACAGTAATATTTCAAAAGGAAAATGGGGGGGATCACTGGTGTGCAAGTCTCCAATCAAGGTAGACAGAAATAAAAATGTGACATTGAATACATGTCCTTCAGGTAGTTATGAAT
Source organism: Bathymodiolus brooksi (assembly GCA_963680875.1). Taxonomy (NCBI): domain Eukaryota; kingdom Metazoa; phylum Mollusca; class Bivalvia; order Mytilida; family Modiolidae; genus Bathymodiolus; species Bathymodiolus brooksi. The sequence goes on along the minus strand of OY804575.1, from coordinate 15,639,038 downwards.
AAAAAAAACCCAGAACAAATCAGTTCAGGCAGCTTTAACTATTTACTAAATTTGGGCAGGGTAATGTCAGAGGGGTCGGGAAACAATGTTTCGATTAATCGCAATTGACTTCTCCCAGAAGTCTCCCCATTTCTCCCTGTGAGCTCTCTGAAAGAAAAGTCACTTCTCCCTCTAATTTGAAAGTAGTGGGAGTCCTGGATAATTATTCTCTAGTTTTTGTAATTTTTATTAATTTTTTTGGACAACTAAAAGATTGAGTCGGACAAGTACTTTTTTTAGTTAGTTGTCCGAAGGGACAAGTTGAAAAATATGTTAATGTAGAGGCCTGTCCCCCTTTTTTAAATGAACAATAAATAATTAAAATCCATATATAATATGGAAACACCCTCTTTATAACAACACAAGTTTTGTAGGAAACCAATCAATGAACATTCATACCATGTTCGATTTCAATTTGTCAAGTGGTTTCATTATTTCCTTGAGGTCAAAGGTCAAGGTCCCACGAAGGTCATTACGGTACGCGACACACCGTCTTATGGTCATGCACCCACATACCAAATATCATTGACCTATCTCGAAAGACAAAAATGTTATGGTCCAGACAAGAAAATACTATTTAAAAAACAATTATTTCACCTTCAGGTCAAATGTCAAGGTCCCAAGTAGGTCATTATGGTACAAGACACACCGCCTTATGGTCATGGACCCACATACCAAATATCATTGAACTATCTCAAAAGAAACAATTATTTGACCTTCAGGTCAAAGGTCAAGGTCCAATAAAGGTCATTATGGTATGTGACAAACTGCCTTATGGTCATGCACCCATATACCAAATATCTTTGACCTATCTCGAAAGACAAAAAATGGTAAGCCCCGGACAAGAAAATACTATTTAAACAATAATTATTTGACCTTCAGGTCAAAGGTCATGGTACCACGAAGGTCATTACGGTACACGACAAACCGCCTTATGGTCATGCACCCACATATCAAATATCATTGACCTATCTGGAAAGACAAAAAAGTTATGGTCCGGAAAAGCTTCACTGAGAAGAAGCAGAAGCAGAAGAAAAAATCAGACTAAAATACTATATATCTCCCTTCGTTCGAAACGGAGACATAATTAAAATCCATATATAATATGAAAACACCCTCTTTTGAAACAACAACACAAGTTTTGTAGGAAACCATTCAATGAACATTCATACCATGCTCGGTTTCAATTTGCCAAATAGTTTCAGAGGAGAAGATTAAAATCTAAAAGTGTACAGACAACGGATGCCAAGGGAGAGCAATATGTCACACAACATTTATATTCTTCATTCAGAGTTGTCATACACTTGGATGACCCTCCCTTTGGGGAAAGTATCTCTCTTCCACCCTCCCCCCCCCCCCCCCCCCCCCATTCCCTGAAAAAGTCATTCAGTTGTGTGATACAAATCAGGTACACAATTCTGATGAAGGTTGTAACGGTCATGTGAGGTATTGCTGCAACTTGGCATCCATTGTCCTCTGTAAACTTTCACAATTAAACCTCTCTGAAACCACTGGGCTAAATGGAACCAAACTTTTTTTGGAGAACTAATCATAGAATTAAAAAATACATCAATGGCCTAAGAATAGAAGTGCCATCTTTTTACTTCACCTTTAATGTAGACAAATTTCCGCTATCTTTTACTGTTTCCGAGATACTCTTGACTGGAAGGGACCAAAATATGCCTATTTCAAAACTAACACATTTAAATTTTTAGATAAAAATTTGGTTTTGAACATAAAATTAACATTGTTCTATTGTAATATTGAAATGTATCATATTCCAGCAAATATAAATTTAAGATAAATTTTATGAAAAATTTAACAAAATGTGATTATCTAACCTGCAGTCAAGAGGTACTTTTTCATTTTCATTGTTCTTTGTATCTCAAATGAATTTTTGATATAAGTTATAGGGTGGTTGTGTTTGAATTAAGAATTTCATCAGCTCATAGATTTTTTTTTTTTTTTTTTAATTTTTTTAGTCGGATTAAAATCAAATGATATATTGGGTTTTAATCCGAGTGAACTAGGTATGATACCACGAAATCCTTAATTCAGAGATGGCACGGTCTATTCTTAGACCATTGATGTATTTTTTAATTCTATGATTAGTACTCCAAAAAAAGTTTGGTTCCATTTATCCCAGTGGTTTCAAAGAGGTTTAATTGTGAAAGTTTACAGAGGACAACGGATGCCAAGTTGTAGCAATACTTCACATGTCCATTACTACCTTCATCGGAGTTGTGTACCTGATTTCTGTCACAAAACTAGCCGACTCTCTTTTTTTTGGGGGGGGGGAGGGGGGTAGTTTGCAGTTGTACCCCTCAGTGGAGAAACTAGGTTTTATTTCTAATTCTATACTCTGTGGTTTACTTGGGGTGCGTTCTTTAAATTTATATACACAGTTGTATGTATGTAAATACCAGCAATTAAAACACCTTTATTGCTCGATACATTATGGATAAAGTTTGTCAGACTTGCGGCAGGTCGGTGGTTTTCTCAGTATACTCCACCAATAAAACAAGATAGCCATGATATAACTGAAATATAGTTAAAAATGGCGTTAAACACCATAACTCGCTCAATTTGACCTCCCTTTTTTTAAATGAACAATAAATAATTAAAATCCATATATAATATGGAAACACCCTCTTTGAAACTTTTGAAACAACAACACAAGTTTTGTAGAAAATCATTCAATGAACATTCATACCATGTTCGGTTTCAATTTGCCAAATAGTTTCAGAGGAGAAGATTAAAATCTAAAAGTTTACAGACAATGGATGTCAAGTGACAGCAATACGTCACATGACCTATTTCTATACCCCGGGGTTCCCTCGGGGGAATGTTCTTTAAATTTATATACACAGTTGTACGTATGTAAATATCAGCAATTAAAACACCTTTATTGCTCGATACAACATTATTGATAAAGTTTGTCAGACTTGCGGCAGGTCAGTGGTTTTCTTGGTATACTCCACCAATAAAACAAGGTGGCCATGATATAACTGAAATATTGTTAAAAGTGGCATTAAACACCATAACTACCCCAATTTGACCCCCCTTTTTAAAAATGAACAATAAATAACTAGGAAGAACTGTTTTAGTTACCTAAAACTTATGTCTCCCCTTAATGCGGCCATTTGTACAACAACCTATCTCGAAAGACAAAAATGTTATGGTCCAGACAAGAAAATACTATTTAAAAAACCATTATTTGACCTTGAAGTCAAAAGTCAAGGTCACAGGAAGGTCATTATGGTACGTGACACACCGCCTTATGGTCATGTGCCCACATACCAAATATCATTGACCTATCTAGAAAGAAACAATTATTTGACCTTGAGGTCAAAGGTCAAGGTCCCACGAAGGTCATTACGGTACGCGACACACCGTCTTATGGTCATGCACCCACATACCAAATATCATTGACCTATCTCGAAAGACAAAAAATGTTATGGCCAGGACAAGAAAATACTATTTAAAAAACAATTATTTGACCTTCATGTCAAAGGTCTAGGTGCAACGAAGGTCATTACGGTATGCGACACACCGCCTTATGGAGATGCACCCACATACCAAATATCATTGACCTATCTCGAAAGAAACAATTATTTGACCTTGAGGTCAAAGGACAAGGTCGCACGAAGGTCATTACGGTACGTGACACACCGCCTTATGGTCATACACCCACATACCAAATATCATTGACCTATCTCAAGACAAAAATGTTATGGTCCAGACAAGAAAATACTATTTAAAAAACCAATATTTGACCTTGAGGTCAAAGTCCCAGGAAGGTCATTATGATACATGACACACCGCCTTATGGTCATGCACCCATACCAAATATCATTGACCTATCTCAAAAGAAACAATTATTTGACCCTAAGGTCAAAGGTCAAGGTCCAATAAAGGATATTATGGTATGCGACACACCGCCTTATGGTCATGCACCGACATACCAAATATCATTGACCTATCTCGAAAGAAACAATTATTTGACCTTGAGGTCAAAGGTCAAGGTCCAAACAAACGTCATTATGGTACGCGACACACCTCTTATGGTCATGCACCCACATACCAAATATCATTGACCTATCTCGAAAGACAAAAAATGTTATGGCCAGGACAAGAAAATACTATTTAAAAAATAATTATTTGACCTTCAGGTCAAAGGTCAAGGTCCAACAAAGGTCATTATGGTATGCAACACACCACCTTATGGACATGCACCCACATACCAAATATCATTGACCTATCTCGAAAGACAAAAAAGTTATGGTCCGGACAAGCTTCGCTGAGAAGCAGAAGCGGAAGAAGAAAATCAGACTAAAACAATATATATCTCCCTTTGTTCGAAGGGGAGACATAATTAAAATCCATATATAATATGGAAACACCCTCTTTTGAAACAACAACACAAGTTTTGTAGGAAACCATTCAATGAACATTCATACCATGCTCGGTTTCAATTTGCCAAGTGGTTTCAGAGGAGAAGATTAAAATCTAAAAGTGTACAGACAACGGATGCCAAGGGAGAGCAATATGTCACACAACATTTATATTCTTCATTCAGAGTTGTCATACACCTGGATGACCCTCCCTTTGGGGAGAGTAACTCTCTTCCCCCCTCCTCCCCCATTCCCTGAAGTCATTCAGTTGTGTGATACAATTCAGGTACACAACTCTGATGAAGGTTGTAACGGTCATGTGAGGTATTGCTGCAACTTGGCATCCGTTGACCTCTGTAAACTTTCACAATGAAACCTCTCTGAAACCACTGGGCTAAATGGAACCAAACTTTTTTTGGAGAACTAATCATAGAATTAAAAAAATACATCAATGGCCTAAGAATAGAAGTGCCATCTTTTTACTTCACCTTTAATGTAGACAAATTTCCGCTATCTTTTACTGTTTCTGAGATACTCTTGACTGGAAGGGACCAACAAATGCCAATTTCAAAACTTTAACACATTTAAATTTTTAGATAAAAAAATTTGGTTTTGAACATAAAATTAACATTGTTCTATTGTAATATTGAAATGTATCATATTCCAGCAAATATAAATTTAAGATAAATTTTATCAAAAATTTAACAAAATGTGATTATCTAGCCTGCAGTCAAGAGGTACTTTTCATTTTCATTGTTCTTTGTATCTCAAATGAATTTTCGATATAAGTTATAGGGTGGTTGTGTTTGAATTAAGAATTTCATCAGCTCATAGATTTTTATTTTTTTTTTGATTTTTTTAGTCAGATTAAAATCAAATGATATATTGGGTTTTAATCCGAGTGAACTAGGTATGATACCATGAAATCCTTAATTCAGAGATGGCACTGTCTATTCTTAGACCAATGATGTATTTATTAATTCTATGATTAGTACTCCAAAAAAAGTTTGGTTCCATTTATCCCAGTGGTTTCAAAGAGGTTTAATTGTGAAAGTTTACAGAGGACAACGGATGCCAAGTTGTAGCAATATTTCACATGTCCATTACTGCCTTCATCGGAGTTGTGTACCTGATTTGTGTCACAAAACTAGATGACTCTCTTTTTGGGGGGAGGGGGGGGGGGGGGGGTGTGCAGTTGTACCCCTCAGTGGAGAAACTAGATCTTATTTCTAATTCTATACTCTGTGGTTTACTTGGGGGTGTTATCTTTAAATTTATATACACAGTTGTATGTAAATACCAGCAATTAAAACACCTTTATTGCTCGATACATTATGGATAAAGTTTGTCAGACTTGCGGCAGGTCGGTGGTTTTCTCAGTATACTCCACCAATAAAACAAGATAGCCATGATATAACTGAAATATAGTTAAAAATGGCGTTAAACACCATAACTCCCTCAATTTGACCTCCCTTTTTTTAAATGAACAATAAATAATTATAATCCATATATAATATGGAAACACCCTCTTTGAAACTTTTGAAACAACAACACAAGTTTTGTAGGAAATCATTCAATGAACATTCATACCATGTTCGGTTTCAATTTGCCAAATAGTTTCAGAGGAGAAGATTAAAATCTAAAAGTTTACAGACAATGGATGCCAAGTGACAGTAATACGTCACATGACCTTTATATTCTTGATCAGAGTTGTCACACACCTAGTTGACTCTCTTTTCGGGGGGGTTGTACCCCTCAGCCGAGAAGCTAGATCCTATTTCTATACCCCGGGGTTCCCTCGGGGGAATGGGGGATGTTCTTTAAATTTATATACACAGTTGTACGTATGTAAATATCAGCAATTAAAACACCTTTATTGCTCGATACAACATTATTGATCAAGTTTGTCAGACTTGCGGCAGGTCGATGGTTTTCTTGGTATACTCCACCAATAAAACAAGATAGCCATGATATAACTGAAATATTGTTAAAAGTGGCATTAAACACCATAACTCCACCAATTTGACCCCCTTTTTTTAAAATGAACAATAAATAACTAGGAAGAACTGTTTTAGATACCTAAAACGTATGTCTCCCCTTAATGCGGCCATCTGTACAACAACCTATCTCGAAAGACAAAATGTTATGGTCCAGACAAGAAAATACTATTTAAAAAACCATTATTTGACCTTGAAGTCAAAAGTCAAGGTCACAGGAAGGTCATTATGGTATGTGACACACCGCCTTATGGTCATGCACCCACATACCAAATATCATTGACCTATCTCGAAAGAAACAATTATTTGACCTCGAGGTCAAAGGTCAAGGTCCAACAAAGGTCATTATGGTATGCGACACACCGCCCTATAGTCATGCAAATACACACCAAATATCATTGACCCATCTCGAAAGACAAAAATGTTATGGCCAGGACAAGAAAATACTATTTAAAAAACAATTATTTGATCTTCATGTCAAAGGTCAAGATCCTACGAAGGTCATTACGGTATGCGACACACCGCCTTATGGACCTGGACCCACATACCAAATATCATTGACCTATCTCGAAAGAAACAATTATTTGACCTTGAGGTCAAAGGACAAGGTCCCACGAAGGTCATTACGGTACGTGACACATCGCCTTATGGTCATACACCCACATACCAAATATCATTGACCTATCTCAAGACAAAAATGTTATGGTCCAGACAAGAAAATACTATTTAAAAAACCATTATTTGACCTTGAGGTCAAAGGTCAAGGTCCCAGGAAGGTCATTATGATGCACGACACACCGCCTTATGGTCATGCACCCATACCAAATATCATTGACCTATCTCAAAAGAAACAATTATTTGACCCTAAGGTCAAAGGTCAAGGTCCAATAAAGGTTATTATGGTATGTGACACACCACCTTATGGACATGCACCCACATACCAAATATCATTGACCTATCTCGAAAGACAAAAAAGTTATGGTCCGGACAAGCTTCGCTGAGAAGCAGAAGTGGAAGAAGAAAATCAGACTAAAACAATATATATCTCCCTTTGTTCGAAGGGGAGACATAATTAAAATCCATATTTAATATGGAAACACCCTCTTTTGAAACAACACAAGTTTTGTAGGAAACCATTCAATGAACATTCATATCATGCTCGGTTTCAATTTGCCAAGTGGTTTCAGAGGAGAAGATTAAAATCTAAAAGTGTACAGACAACGGATGCCAAGGGAGAGCAATATGTCACACAACATTTATATTCTTCATTCAGAGTTGTCATACACTTGGATGACCCTCCCTTTGGGGAGAGTATCTCTCTTCCACCCTCCCCCTCCCCCCCATTCCCTGAAAAAGTCATTCAGTTGTGTGATACAAATCAGGTACACAACTCTGATGAAGGTTGTAACGGTCATGTGAGGTATTGCTGCAACTTGGCATCCATTGTCCTCTGTAAACTTTCACAATGAAACCTCTCTGAAACCACTGGGCTAACTGGAACCAAACTTTTTTTTGGAGAACTAATCATAATATTAAAAAATACATCAATGGCCTAAGAATGGAAGTGCCATCTTTTTACTACCTTTAATGTAGACAAATTTCCGCTATCTTTTACTGTTTCCGAGATACTCTTGACTGGAAGGGACCAAAAAATGCCAATTTCAAAAATAACACATTTAAATTTTTAGATAAAAAATTTGGTTTTGAACATAAAATTAACATTGTTCTATTGTAATATTGAAATGTATCATATTCCAGCAAATATAAATTTAAGATAAATTTTATGAAAAATTTAACAAAATGTGATTATCTAGCCTGCAGTCAAGAGGTACTTTTTCATTTTCATTGTTCTTTGTATCTCAAATGAATTTTTGATATAAGTTATAGGGTGGTTGTGTTTGAATCAAAAATTTCATCAGCTCATATTTTTTTTTATTTTTTTTTACAGTCAGATTAAAATCAAATGATATATTGGGTTTTAATCCGAGTGAACTAGGTATGATACCATGAAATCCTTAATTCAGAGATGGCACGGTCTATTCTTAGACCATTGATGTATTTATTAATTCTATGATTAGTACTCCAAAAAAAGTTTGGTTCCATTTATCCCAGTGGTTTCAAAGAGGTTTAATTGTGAACGTTTACAGAGGACAACGGATGCCAAGTTGTATCAATACTTCACATGACCCATTACTACATTCATTTGTGTCACACAACTAGATGACTCTTTTGGGGGGGGGGGGGGGGGGGGGGTGCAGTTGTACCGCTCAGTGGAGAAACTAGATCTTATTTCTAATTCTATACTCTGTGGTTTACTTGGGGGTGTTATCTTTAAATTTATATACACAGTTGTATGTATGTAAATACCAGCAATTAAAACACCTTTATTGCTCGATACATTATGGATAGTTTGTCAGACTTGCGGCAGGTCGGTGGTTTTCTCAGTATACTCCACCAATAAAACAAGATAGCCATGATATAACTGAAATATAGTTAAAAGTGGCATTAAACACCATAACTCCACCAATTTGACCCCCCCTTTTTTAAATGAACAATAAATAACTAGGAAGAACTGTTTTAGATACCTAAAACGTATGTCTCCCCTTAATGCGGCCATCTGTACAACAACCTATTATCTCGAAAGACAAAAATGTTATGGTCCAGACAAGAAAATACTATTTAAAAAACCATTATTTGACCTTGAAGTCAAAAGTCAAGGTCACAGGAAGGTCATTATGGTACGTGACACACCGCCTTATGGTCATGTGCCCACATACCAAATATCATTGACCTATCTCGAAAGAAACAATTATTTGACCTTGAGGTCAAAGGTCAAGGTCCAACAAAGGTCATTATGGTATGCGACACACCACCCTATAGTCATGCAAATACACACCAAATATCATTGACCCATCTCGAAAGACAAAAATGTTATGGCCAGGACAAGAAAATACTATTTAAAAAACAATTATTTGATCTTCATGTCAAAGGTCAAGATCCTACGAAGGTCATTACGGTATGCGACACACCGCCTTATGGACCTGGACCCACATACCAAATATCATTGACCTATCTCGAAAGAAACAATTATTTGACCTTGAGGTCAAAGGACAAGGTCCCACGAAGGTCATTACGGTACGTGACACATCGCCTTATGGTCATACACCCACATACCAAATATCATTGACCTATCTCAAGACAAAAATGTTATGGTCCAGACAAGAAAATACTATTTAAAAAACCATTATTTGACCTTGAGGTCAAAGGTCAAGGTCCCAGGAAGGTCATTATGATGCACGACACACCGCCTTATGGTCATGCACCCATACCAAATATCATTGACCTATCTCAAAAGAAACAATTATTTGACCCTAAGGTCAAAGGTCAAGGTCCAATAAAGGTTATTATGGTATGTGACACACCGCCTTATGGACATGCACCCACATACCAAATATCATTGACCTATCTCGAAAGACAAAAAAGTTATGGTCCGGACAAGCTTTGCTGAGAAGCAGAAGCGGAAGAAGAAAATCAGACTAAAACAATATATATCTCCCTTTGTTCGAAGGGGAGACATAATTAAAATCCATATTTAATATGGAAACACCCTCTTTTGAAACAACACAAGTTTTGTAGGAAACCATTCAATGAACATTCATATCATGCTCGGTTTCAATTTGCCAAGTGGTTTCAGAGGAGAAGATTAAAATCTAAAAGTGTACAGACAACGGATGCCAAGGGAGAGCAATATGTCACACAACATTTATATTCTTCATTCAGAGTTGTCATACACTTGGATGACCCTCCCTTTGGGGAGAGTATCTCTCTTCCACCCTCCCCCCCACCCCCCCCCCCACCCCATTCCCTGAAAAAGTCATTCAGTTGTGTGATACAAATCAGGTACACAACTCTGATGAAGGTTGTAACGGTCATGTGAGGTATTGCTGCAACTTGGCATCCGTTGTCCTCTGTAAACTTTCACAATGAAACCTCTCTGAAACCTCTGGGCTAACTGGAACCAAACTTTTTTTTGGAGAACTAATCATAATATTAAAAAATACATCAATGGCCTAAGAATGGAAGTGCCATCTTTTTACTTCACCTTTAATGTAGACAAATTTCCGCTATCTTTTACTGTTTCCGAGATACTCTTGACTGGAAGGGACCAAAAAATGCCAATTTCAAAAATAACACATTTAAATTTTTAGATAAAAAATTTGGTTTTGAACATAAAATTAACATTGTTCTATTGTAATATTGAAATGTATCATATTCCAGCAAATATAAATTTAAGATAAATTTTATGAAAAATTTAACAAAATGTGATTATCTAGCCTGCAGTCAAGAGGTACTTTTTCATTTTCATTGTTCTTTGTATCTCAAATGAATTTTTGATATAAGTTATAGGGTGGTTGTGTTTGAATTAAAAATTTCATCAGCTCATATTTTTTTTAGTCAGATTAAAATCAAATGATATATTGGGTTTTAATCCGAGTGAACTAGGTATGATACCATGAAATCCTTAATTCAGAGATGGCACGGTCTATTCTTAGACCATTGATGTATTTATTAATTCTATGATTAGTACTCCAAAAAAAGTTTGGTTCCATTTATCCCAGTGGTTTCAAAGAGGTTTAATTGTGAACGTTTACAGAGGACAACGGATGCCAAGTTGTAGCAATACTTCACATGACCCATTACTACATTCATTTGTGTCACACAACTAGATGACTCTTTTTTTGGGGGGGGGGGGGGGGTGCAGTTGTACCGCTCAGTGGAGAAACTAGATCTTATTTCTAATTCTATACTCTGTGGTTTACTTGGGGGTGTTATCTTTAAATTTATATACACAGTTGTATGTATGTAAATACCAGCAATTAAAACACCTTTATTGCTCGATACATTATGGATAGTTTGTCAGACTTGCGGCAGGTCGGTGGTTTTCTCAGTATACTCCACCAATAAAACAAGATAGCCATGATATAACTGAAATATAGTTAAAAGTGGCATTAAACACCATAACTCCACCAATTTGACCCCCCCTTTTTTTAAATGAACAATAAATAACTAGGAAGAACTGTTTTAGATACCTAAAACGTATGTCTCCCCTTAATGCGGCCATCTGTACAACAACCTATTATCTCGAAAGACAAAAATGTTATGGTCCAGACAAGAAAATACTATTTAAAAAACCATTATTTGACCTTGAAGTCAAAAGTCAAGGTCACAGGAAGGTCATTATGGTACGTGACACACCGCCTTATGGTCATGTGCCCACATACCAAATATCATTGAACTATCTCGAAAGAAACAATTATTTGACCTCGAGGTCAAAGGTCAAGGTCCAACAATGGTCATTATGGTATGTGACACACCGCCCTATGGTCATGCACATACACACCAAATATCATTGACCTATCTCGAAAGACAAAAATGTTATGGCCCGGACAACAAAATACTATTAAAAAAAACATTATTTGACCTTGAGGTCAAAGGTCAAGGTCCCATGAAGGTCATTATGGTACGCGACACACCGTCTTATGATCATGCACCCACATACCAAATATCATTGACCTATCTCGAAAGACAAAAAATGTTATGGCCAGGACAAGAAAATACTATTTAAAAAACAATAATTTGACCTTCAGGTCAAAGGTCAAGGTCCAACAAAGGTCATTATGGTATGCAACACACCACCTTATGGACATGCACCCACATACCAAATATCATTGACCTATCTCGAAAGACAAAAACATTATGGTCCGGACAAGCTTCGCTGAGAAGCAGAAGCGGAAGAAGAAAATCAGACTAAAACAATATATATCTCCCTTTGTTCGAAGGGGAGACATAATTAAAATCCATATATAATATGGAAACACCCTCTTTTGAAACAACAACACCAGTTTTGTAGGAAACCATTCAATGAACATTCATACCATGCTCGGTTTCAATTTGCCAAATAGTTTCAGAGGAGAAGATTAAAATCTAAAAGTGTACAGACAACGGATGCCAAGGGAGAGCAATATGTCACACAACATTTATATTCTTCATTCAGAGTTGTCATACACTTGGATGACCCTCCCTTTGGGGAGAGTAACTCTCTTCCCCCCCCCCCAATCCCTGAAAAGAGTCATTCAGTTGTGTGATATAAATCAGGTACACAACTCTGATGAAGGTTGCAACGGTCATGTGAGGTATTGCTGCAACTTGGCATCCGTTGTCCTCTGTAAACTTTCACAATTAAACCTCTCTGAAACCACTGGGCTAAGTGGAACCAAACTTTTTTTGGAGAACTAATCATAGAATTAAAAAATACATCAATGGCCTAAGAATAGAAGTGCCATCTTTTTACTTCACCTTTAATGTAGACAAATTTCCGCTATCTTTTACTGTTTCCGAGATACTCTTGACTGGAAGGGACCAAAAAATGCCAATTTCAAAACTAACAAATTTAAATTTTTAGATAAAAAATTTGGTTTTGAACATAAAATTAACATTGTTCTATTGTAATATTGAAATGTATCATATTCCAGCAAATATAAATTTAAGATAAATTTTATCAAAAATTTAACAAAATGTGATTATCTAACCTGCAGTCAAGAGGTACTTTTTCATTTTCATTGTTCTTTGTATCTCAAATGAATTTTTGATATAAGTTATAGGGTGGTTGTGTTTGAATTAAGAATTTCATCAGCTCATAGATTTTTTTTTTTTTTTTTTAATTTTTTTACAGTCGGATTAAAATCAAATGATATATAGGGTTTTAATCCGAGTGAACTAGGTATGATACCATGAAATCCTTAATTCAGAGATGGCACGGTCTATTCTTAGACCATTGATGTATTTTTTAATTCTATGATTAGTACTCCAAAAAAAGTTTGGTTCCATTTATCCCAGTGGTTTCAAAGAGGTTTAATTGTGAAAGTTTACAGAGGACAACGGATGCCAAGTTGTAGCAATACTTCACATGTCCATTACTACCTTCATCGGAGTTGTGTACCTGATTTGTGTCACAAAACTAGATGACTCTTTTTTTTGGGGGGGGGGGGGGAGGTGCAGTTATACCCCTCAGTGGAGAAACTAGGTCTTATTTCTAATTCTATATACTGTGGTTTACTTGGGGGTGTGTTCTTTAAATTTATATACACAGTTGTACGTATGTAAATACCAGCAATTAAAACACCTTTACTGCTCGATACATTATGGATAAAGTTTGTCAGACTTGCGGCAGGTCGGTGGTTTTCTCAGTATACTCCACCAATAAAACAAGATAGCCATGTTATAACCGAAATAAAATTAAAAATGGCGTTAAACACCATAACTCCCCCAATTTGACTCCCCTTTTTTTTAAATGAACAATAAATAATTAAAATCCATATATAATATGGAAACACCCTCTTTGAAACCTTTGAAACAACAACACAAGTTTTGTAGGAATTCATTCAATGAACATTCATACCATGTTTGGTTTCAATTTGCCAAATAGTTTCAGAGGAGAAGATTAAAATCTAAAAGCTTAGACAATGGATGCCAAGTGACCAAAGGTCCATGTGAACTATTGCCATCACTTGGCGTCCGTCGTCTATCGTCTGTAAACTTTTCACATTTCAAGCTTCTTCTCCGAAACCACTGGGCCGATTGGAACCAAACTTAGCAGGAATGTTCCTGGGATGGTCCTCTACAAAGTTACTGTTTTTCGTTCCAGTCGGATATTCAATATGGCTGCCAGGGCCAATAATATGCTCTGATTGGCTGAAATTTCAAAGATCTTCTTCTCTGAAACTAATGAACTGACTGAACCCAAACTGTAAATGAATGATCATTGGAATGTCCTTTACCAAATTTCTGTTTTTTATGCCGATCGGAAATCCAAGATGGCCGCCATCGCAGGAAAATGTTCAAATGCCTTCTTCTCAGAAACTACAAATATGATTAAAGCCAAACTGTACATGAATGTTCATTGGATGGTCCTCTACAATCTTAAGGTTTTTTGTTCCGATATGAAATTCAAAATGGCGGCTACGGCAGGACTTAGTTTAACATTGGATCCTATGGGGAAAATGTTTCAAAACGCTTCTTCTCTGAAACCACTTGGATAATTGAAACCAAACTGCCCAGGAATGATCATTGGAAGGTCCTCTACAAGATGTGTGTTTTTTATGCCGATCGGAAATCCAAGATGGCCACCACCGCAGGACATAAATTAACATTGGACCCTATGGGAAAATGTTCAAATGCCTTCTTCTCAGAAACTACAAATATGATTAAAGCCAAACTGTACATGAATGTTCATTGGATGGTCCTCTACAAACTTTATGTTTTTTATTCCGATATGAAATTCAAAATGGCGGCTACGGCAGGACTTAGTTTAACATTGGACCCTATGGGAAAAATGTTTCAAAACGCTTCTTCTCTGAAACCACTTGGACAGTTGAAACCAAACTGTCCAGGAATGATCATTGGAAGGTCCTCTGTTTTTTATGCCGATCGGGAATCCAAGATGGCTGCCACCACAGGTCATAGTATTAACACAGGACCATATGGGGAAAATACAGAAATATATTCTTCTCTGAAGCTATTGCACTGATTGAACCTAAACTGTGCATCAATCATTGGAAGGTCCTTTACAAGCTTCGTGTTTTTTATGTTGATCGGAATTCCAAGATGACTACCACTGCAGGACATAGTTTTTACATAGGACCAATTGGTTTTTTTTATAACCAGGTGAACGATACAGGCTCTTGAGAGCCTCTGGTTTGTAAATATTACGGGTTTTAACAGTAACAGTTTTTCTGATTGGACAATCAAAAAATAAGGAGCCAATAGAATTGGACGATCTATAAATCATATCATCTCACTTAAAATATGCAAGGAATGCTCTGATTGGTTAGTATTGCCGAAATTAACTAATCAGAACAACTCTATTATACGTACTTTGAAGTGAATTGTAAACAAAACATAATTTTTATACAGTGCTCGCAACGGGTTCTTTACGTGCACGTAAGTAGGGTTCTTTCAATTATACGTGCATGATTTTTATTCTATGTGAAACACGTGCTGCAGTACGTGAATGGGCATGCTGTTATATATTTATAGAAAGCAGCCTTGCAGTCTTAATGTATAACATACTTTATTGAAGGATGGAGTATATTGCAGCATGATCTGAATAATATACAGGAAGTGCTCCACTTTGAACACTGTAAACCTCTGATGTAAATATAGATTTTCCCCCAAAACCCTTACTTCAAATATTTCTATGTTAGAACCCATCCAAGATAATGATAATTACAAGCCACACGCACAAAATTATTCAAATCTATTCATGTTTACTGAAGTTATTGCATAAACAAGACACAATTCTCAATATTGGTGATTTTTCAACCAAAAACTAAGATTTCCCCCCAAAACCCTTGCATCAAATATTTCCATGTTAGAACCCATCCAAGATAATGATAATTACAAATCACATGCAAAACATTATTCAAATCTATCCATGTTTACTAAAGTTATCGCGTAAACAAAGACACAATTCTCAATATTGGTGATTTTTCAACCAAAAACTAAGATTTCCCCCCAAAACCCTTGCATCAAATATTTCCATGTTAGAACCCATCCAAGATAATGATAATTATAAGCCACATGCAAAAAATTATGACGGACAGACAGACAGACGGCCGCTATTACTATATCCCTATCGCGGGGAGATAAATATCCTAGTAGAGCAACAATTTGGACAGCCATAACAAAGACCAGTCCAAAGGACAACATTCTATTTGGGATTGGGAAAAGCTCCAATGGATTTGTTTAAAAAAAAATTATTTCTAAACAAGTGATATATCTATAAAAATGAAGTGAGCTTACAGGCAACTGTACTGTCAAATCTAACTTGTTACTGATTCAGATATCTTGGATTCACTGTGACTGATCAAGAGCTCCTGCAAAAAAGAACAATATTTAAACAAAGTCTTACATTGTGGAAAAGTAATGGACATGCTTAACAACTTTTACAAGGAACCATGACCTAGATAAGCCTTACAAAGTAACTGGAACAAGACAAAAGTAAAGCTTACAAGGAACATGGCTAAAAACAAACTTTAATGGAACTAGGATAAAAACAATTGTGGGAATTTTCCATGCATCTTTGGCTAAAATGTAACAAGGCCCAGACTTTTTGAAATTCGTCGGACAGAGCGGGCAGAAAATCACAAGGACCTGCAATACTGACAAGTATGCCGGTCCGGTCGTCCGACAAAATTGTTTGTTTTGCACTGGAAATCGGAAATGCAACTGGTATGCCGGAACGATCACGGTCAACTCGGAATTAGATTCTGCTTCGAATGACATTTACTTCTTAAACATGCAACTGTTTCCATGGTAATTCTATTAATCATTGTATTTTTATAGTCTAAACTGGCTGTGATGCATCAACACAACCATTTCGTGTGTTTATATTTGAAAACATGGCAGATCAGGTTTTTATCGTTCCCATCACCGATTCCGTTTAAATTTCAGAATTTTGTAAATTCCGGTCCTGTACAATTTCAGTAGGTTCTGCAAAAAATTATTGGGTGAATTTTTTTTCCCAAAAGTTTGAAGGCCATATAAGCTTGTCTTACTAATCTCATGCTTACAAATAGTTATTTGCTTAATATGTGGCCCTTTTCTTTTTACAACTACTCTCAAAAATGTTTCCATATATACTAGACAACCCTGATTTTCATTGACAACTCATTTTCATCAAAATGGTAGATTAAGTTCCATTGTAGTAAAGGGCATCTAATCCATTAAGAGAGATGTAGGGTTAAGGTTATGGTGTTTAATGCCACTTTCAACACTATTTCAGTTATATTGTGGGGCTACCGGAAGCTCCCTGCACACCCTATTGGACCCTTTTTCTGTCAAGAATGATAATAGTTACATAACAACGCTATGCATTTTTTAAACACCTTTGGGTTTAGGCTGTTTCAATTCGTTTTGCTTCACACCAGTTGCTCCCCTTTATTATAGTTTATGTCATGACGTTGCATCTGTGGAAACGTACTCTTAATAGGTAAACACTAAAGTGTTTCTGCAGATCTAATGCACTTATTCCATGTTCATATTGTGACAGTAAGATAAACGTATATCCGGAATCCTACTAGTACAAATTGGAATTCTGATTTGTACTGGATTTAAACCAGTATAAATCAGAATTCCAATATCCACTAGGACAAATCAGGATATCCAGATTTGTACTAGGAGGATCCTGGATCCTACTAAACTTTCAGTAGGATTCAGAATATTACTGAATTTAAAGCTTAGTACGATTCTGGATAGAAAAACGATTCTGAATAGAAAAACATTAAAATATGTAAAATTTGTGAAATATAAAATAAGTCTTGTGTGATAATTTAATTACAAATAGTGAGAAAAATACATTTTAATACAATTTTGGATTAAGTTTCCTATTTATTACAACATTTGGTCAAAGTTTGTTTGTGGCATTTCACTTTCACTTACAATGAATTTAGAAATGATTACAATTCATGAGGCAAGGTAAAAAGTCATGTGACTGTCCTGTCAGGACAGCCTTTAGGGGGGATTAAGCATTAATTAAAGATCAGTGATTATTGATCATACAAGTATATTTATTTAGCTTTTACTGATTTTACCCAAGGGACATAAAACAGAAGATTTGTATTAAAAAAGTGTTCATATTTATTTTTTCATGTTTCTCCTTTTTTCAATTTTTTATTTCAGTAGGATCCTAGTACAAATCTGGATATCCTGATTTGTCCTAGTAGATATTGGAATTCTGATTTATACTGGTTTCAATCCAGTACAAATCAGAATTCCAATTTGTACTATTAGGATTCTGGATCTTACTGGATTCCAATTTGTACTGTAACATATATATTATATTTCAGAACTAGATTTCTTTTAATATTAGAAATTCAATATTTTTCGCTATTTCTTCTGTTTCAGCTCCACTTGCCACACCCAGAAGGAAATATAACCTTTGAAATTCCTGTGCACGAGTTATATTGCCCGGTGACGATTTCCGGGTTAATTTTAATAACAGCACATGTACTGTTAATGTGTATTATCAGAACTGTTAGATTACTTAAAATTTCTTGCTGTTTGTCTCATTTAGTATGTCAACTTACACTTACTAATATTTTTTTAGTTTTGATTAATTATTTTAATATTAAAATATAATATAACAAATATTCGATGTGACTGTGGTCAATATACAAGAACATTTTCCCTCTGTACCTTGAATTGCATGGATATGTTATATTGCCCTCCCCCGTTGGCGTCAGGCTATATAACACATCCATGCAATTCAAGGTACCTCTGGAAAATATTATACAATTATTGACTTTTAATGAGGTTTACTCATGACTATACGGACCAGGTCCGTATAGTCATGAGTAGACTGAAAATAAAAGTAAATAACTGCTTTATTAAATAATAAGGAATTTTTCAAACTTTTCAACAGTATATTCAACAAAATAGGCTACAATTGTTTTATCATTTCTCAAGATTATTTAAATATCAAAATGTTGAAATATGATGAAAATTTTGAAATCTTATGAAATTTTTGAAATTTTATAAATTTTGAAATTTATAAGATTTATAACATTTTTATGAAATTTTTGAACTTTAAAAAAATAAATTGACCTTTTTTGGAATTTGATTGGCCGACTGAAAATGAAATCTCGTCTCTGGTTGGACAACGTTGAAACACTGAATAGACAATAGACAAAAATAGACACAGGCCCGAATATACCTCACGCGAGGTGTACTCACTGCATGCGAGGTATACTCACTGCACACGAGGTATACTCACTCTGAGGTAGAGTTGAGAAAATGCTGTTTAGGCCAATCAGCGAAAAGCAAATTCCTTATCATTTAATAATCTTGTATATTGACCACAATCACATGGAATATTTGTATAATATTTGATTACTATCCAGTTTGTGAATATATCAAAATTTTGAATACATCGATTGTGATATATGAGTTATTGAGCTTGTCGGTCTTGCCTTAAGCATCACCACTTCAATGCCCATATTTGGAAATCGCCATCACCAATAACCTTCCTTATTGACAAATGTGAGCTGGAAAAAAACACATGGAGAATCAAAATAAGATCTTTAAGCCTAGAATAGAGATGCCAGTAATTTCCGCCATTTTGTTTTACGGTAATGAAAATGTCCAAAATTGACATTTTCAAAAATGTAATATTTACTTTTTAATCCCTTTATTGTTGTCTCCAACTGTTATTATTAAATTGCTTTTAATCTATATTTCCCTTTAATATATTTATTTGCTGTGGTAAGAACAAATATTGATTAAAAATATATTAGATCGGAACCGGCGTTTAATAGTTTTTGCAGCTGTGGTACGTTTTTTTTTTTTATTAGGATGCCCTCTTTGCGACAAGAATAGAATATATTTATGACGTCGTACAATCATATTTTCAATATCCAATGAAAGCTTAGATTTCCATGAATGTCAATGTTATTGACAAATTTGTATTTCCGGTCAAATTTCATGTAAAAAATTTAATGGAAAACTTTATAATCGTCTTATTCAGAGGTAATGGAAAATATTGAAAAGTATTCGTCATATTCAATAACTTCAATCATCGATGATTAGATACGGTTGTTTCGAATCATTTCCATTCCGTCAAAATTTTGTTATTTTCGTCCGCCAGATCACGTGATTTTGATGGAATGTATAGCACTAGACTTCCGGTGTCAATGTACACAACAAAAACTTCAATTGATATGTGCCGTTTTAACGTTCGATCTTCAGCTTAAAAAAATCTTAACATTTTCTGTAAAAGACAGATATCAATTAAATTATTTTATTTGTATCAAAGACTTGAATACAGAGACAATTACTTCTTTAAAATTAAATTTGTTTTCTTTCTTAATTTGCTGCTGTCAGCAACATGAAAGGAAAACGATCTGCCTTTATATATTTCTGATATCAGACAGATACTCGGTACTGAACATCAGTATTTATTCAGCCGTTTCCATATTACAATTACTTATAATCTACCGCATCTACAACTATGAAATGCTGACGTTGTCACAATAATAGCGTAAACACCGGAAGTCGTCTGCCAAGCGTTTCAGACGTCAAGACACGAAAAAGATGGAATGTGGTCGGAATTGACATGATTCGAAACAACCGTATTGGCCAAGTATGGACAGAAACAACGATAGGAAAAAGGAGATTGAACCAAGTTCAACGACGCCATAGCCATGTGTTAATTTCATCGATGCATGACAATGTCAACAACTTGAACAAGATGGAAACTATTACCGATAACAATACCGGTGAGCTATCATATTGAAAATATAATCATTAATGGATAGTTAGTATATCAAACATTGAACAAAACAACAAATAAAGCTATCGATAGGCACTGGTCAATACCACGATTTCATGAATCCGACTTGCAGACTTGAACCCTTGTACAATATGTACAATGTATATTAGTTTAACTATCTTTCTTTTCAGATCTGGTATTGCGTTTTATTTTCACTTATTTTCCCCAGTCCAGGTCACTGTAAGGCCAAAAAAAAATATATGTGTGTTTACGGTCACATGTAAAAAAAATCTAGGGTCGGTCGACATTAATTTTTTTTTTTTTACTATCGGCAAAACCGGAAATAGTCGTTCTTCCCGGTTCCGGAATCCAATATTTCATTTTCGAAATTTCCGGTAAGCCATCATTTGTTGAAGCTGTTTTATGATGAGTTACGCAGTTTTTCTACCTTTTTTTGCTCTCAATTTCGACAAAAACCTAGCAGTTGAATAAATAAAACATTGCTGCTGATTAAACAACATATAACATATATGAATATAAGTAGAAACGCGAATATTGACAAGTTTGTCAATATCCGATATATTTTTTTAATAGCCCGTCGGGCATACAGCTGATTATTTCAGTTAGCCCAAATGTGGAAATTACTAGCCCCGGGCGTCGGATTAGTGGATTTTTTAACCCCTGAGCAGGGGAGGATGCCAGTTCATGTTTTTATCAATGGATCTGCCAAACACTATCTCCATTCTTTCTCTCTTTATTTTTATTTATCTTCTTTCGGTTTGGGATATAATGGGAAGGGGCTACGAATAAACCCATAAAATCTGGAGGAAATGCTGCCAAAATTATTTTTGTGTGGGGGGTTATGAATAAACTAGATGCTGTGTCGCTCATCTTTCATTCTGCTTTGAGGAAACTTAATACAGAACCTTCCATAGGTGCTTCCCACCGAATTTCGGTTCATTTGGCCAAGCAATTTGAGAGGAGAAGAATTTTAAAAATCAGCCAATCAGAAACAAGAGTAACCTGTGGCAGCCATGGTTGTTAACGGATCGGGACGAAATGTGCAATCTTGTCAGAGGACCTTCCATAGATGCTTCCTACCAAGATTTGGTTCCATTGAGCAAGAGGTTTCAGAGGAGAAGATTTAAAACCAAAGGCTCAGTGGGCCGAGCCTGTGTCACTCACCTTTCATTCTGCTTCGAGGAAACTTAATACAGAGCCTCCCATAGGTGTTTCCCACCAAGTTTTGGTCATTTGGCTAAGAAGTTACAGAGAAGAAGATATTTAGAAGTCAACCAATCAGAAACAATAATGGCCTGTGGCGGCCATGTTTATTAACAGATCGGAACTAAATGAGCAATCTTTATAGATGATTTTCCAGGATGCTTCCTACCAAGTTTCGATTCATTTGGCAAAGTGGTTTCAGAGAAGATTTTTTTAGAAATCAACCAATCAGAAACAAGAATTGCCTTTGGCGGCCATGTTTGTTAACGGATCGGAACTAAATGAGGAATTTTATAAAGGACCTTCCAATGATGCTTCCTACCAAGTTTCGATCCATTTGGCTCAGCGGTTCAGGCCTCTACAATAACTTTTTTTTTGTCCCTTTAGGCAAGTAACTTTTTAGATTGACTTGTCCGAATTAAAACATCACTTGTCCAAAAATTTTGACCCAAAGATGGAAAAAAATGAAAGTTTTAGTTATTTGGTAGAAACAAGACATCTAGGCTTTTCATGAAATTCTTGAAAATGTTCTAAAAGTACTCGGAACTTTGTTTTTTTCATAAATATGAATCAAAAGACTATAAAATAATTAGTATCCTGGTATTTTAAACAAAATTTGAAAGCATGATCTATAGATTCAGTGACCACCCAGGACTGAGGTATTCCGGAATTTACTCATTAAGCAATTTGTTATATATATATATATACAGTCAAACTTGTCTATAGCAACCATTGAAGGGAATTCTGAAAAAGGTCGTAGAAGACAGGGAGTCTTTATATAGAGGTTATGATATTTGCTCCCAAAATCCCGAGAGAGGAAACCACCTACTTCGGGTATATTATCCGCATCAACTTTTAAACCCGTTCGTGTGTAGGACAAATGCATGGAAAGGGTACAATGAAATAAAAAAAATGTGTTAAAATTATCTTTAAATATTTCCATCTTTTGTGGGTGAAATTTAGAGAGAAACAAAAGAATAATTATATTAAATCAAGTAGGAATGTTGACAGAAATATATGCTGGGAACCAGTACTTCATAATTCAATAATTTTCAAAAACACGATGTTTATTTATAAAAGTGAAAGATTAAAATGTTTTTTTCTAAAGTAAACAATTTTAAATATTTGATTTAAATAAGAAATAAACTGTCCAAAAAAAAAAACAACAAACAAAACAGCAATAATAAATCATCATGTGTACAACTTACCTGTAAAAAAAAATGGCGGTTCACATATAACGCTAATCGTGACTTCCTTTAATATGAAAAATCTAATTATTATTAACTAGTAACAGGTAGGGACTTTGTAAACATGTACTTTTGGGAGTAAGATGTTGTCAGTAGATCATGCAAATATCGACTAGAGGGATAGTCAACCTATGTCTACCATGCGTAGTATCGAGGAAATATAACCAGTATCTAATTTGCATGTACCTAATTTGTATATACATTATCGGCAATGAAAAAAACAGATTTTGGAACTATTTAATATGAAATTAAGTAAAACTATTGACCAAACTCGCATTTGCAAGAAAAGTTACGATGATCCTTTAGGGTATTTCTGTATGGTTTTTTTTTTACTTGTCCCGACGGACAAGTGACCAACAAATTTCACTTGTCCAACGGACGTTTCCCTTGTCCCGGACAATCGGACAAACGTTATTGTCGAGGCCTGCGGTTTCAGAGGAGACGATTTTTTAGAAATCAACCAATCAGAAACAAGAATTGCCTGTGGCGGCCATGTATGTTAACGGATCGGAACTAAATGAGCAATCTCTATAGAGGACTTTCCAAGGATGATTCCTACCAAGTTTCAATTCATTTGGCCAAGCGGTTACAGAGAAGAAGATTTTTTAGAAATCAACCAATCAGAAACAAGAATTGTCTGTGGCGGCCATGTTTGGTAACGGATCGGCACGAAATAAGCAATCTTTAGAGAGGACCTGCCATAGATGCTTCCTGCTAAGTTTCGGTTCATTTGGCCAAGTGGTTTCAGAGAAGATTTCAGAGAAGATTTTTTTTAATCGGCCAATCAGAAACATGAATTACCTATGCCAGCCACGTTTCTGAACGGATCGGAACTAAATGAGCAATTGTTATAGAGGACCTTCCAAGGATGCTTCCTACCAAGTTTTTTAGAAATCGGCCAATCAGAAACAAGACTTGCCTATAGCGGCCATATTTGTTAATGGATCAGGACAAAATGAGCAATCTTTAGAGAGGACCTTCCATAGATGCTTCCTACCAAGTTTCACTTCATTTGACTTAGGGGTATCAGAGGAGAAGATTAAAATGGGAAAAGTTAACGGACGACGGACGCCAAGTGATGGCAAAAGCTCACATTGCCCTTTGGCAAGGCAGAGATCACCCTAGCTTTTGAAGATGATGGGCCAAAAGTAATGGGCCATTAGGCCGGAGTATGGGTGCCCCCCGGCCCGAAAACGATTTTCAGCAATTTAAGCAATTCTGAGCAATTCACCTTGTAATTTGCACTAGCTGTATGCCTATAGTGAATGATGATGTTTTAAAATTATCACAACCAGCTGTCAATAGTATTGTTTGCTCCAATGCTAATGCATTTACTGCAGTACATTTTGTTTTTATCTTTGTCGTATGTTAACCATGTGTATAAACTGGCCCAACGGGACTGAAACTTTTCTTGTTCCTTGTTTTCGCTGGCTTCGTGTGATACGTCATCATCGACCTCAATAGGCTCATTCTCCTCTGTGGTTGTACTTGTGTCTGTTTCATCTTCTGACCAAGGATTTTCCTTCTCTGACGTCATGAAAAATGATATTTTCGGTTGATTTTTTTCAGATCTTGGGAGGCATTTTGTTGTCATTCGACAGTTTTCCTTATAATCGAGACCCGAGTATGAAAAACACAGAGTGTATCGGATGATTATACGACTGGTTTACTTTTTCGCCTGATTACATTCGCGGGATGAAACAAAAATCAAGAACCAGTCGAAACAAAATAATTATTGTATGCAGATCCAGGTTACCGGCGCACGATGTACAATTGTATGGGCCATACGTGACGGTAATGCGCCCTACTGGCACACACATCACTTTTTAATGGGCCATATAAAATTTTAGCGCGACTATGGCATGGCCCAAAGTGATCTCTGCAAGGTGAGCTAAAAATCCGCCAATCTGAAACAAAAATTGCCCGAGGCGGCCATGTTTGTTAATGGATCAAAACGAAATGAGCAATCTCTAAGAGGACTTTCAATAGATGCTTCCTACCAAGTTCATTTCCTTTGGCCAAGCGGTTTCAGATGAAAAGCTTTTTTAGGAATCGAACAATTGGTAAAAGAAATTGCCTATGGCGGCCATGTTTGTTAATGGATCAAAACGGAATGAGCAAACCCTATAGAGGACCTTCCATAGATGCTTCCTACCAAGTTTCAATCCATATGGCCAAGCTGTCTCGGAGGAGATTTTTTTAAATCGCCCAATCAGAAACAATAATTGCCTATGGTGGCCATGTTTGTTAATGGATCAAAATGGAATGAGCAAACCCTATAGAGGACCTTCCATAGATGCTTCCTACCAAGTTTCAATCCATATGGCCAAGCTGTCTCAGAGGAGATTTTTTTAAATCGGCCAATCAGAAACAATAATTGCCTATGGTGGCCATGTTTGTTAATGGATTAGAACAAAATGTGCAATCTTTATAGAGGACCTTCCATAGACGCTTCCTACTAAGTTTTAGTTCATTTGACCAAGCGGAGGAGACGATTTTTAGACATCGACCAATAAGAAACAAGAATTGCCTGTGGCAGCCATATTTGTAAATGCATCGGGACAAAATGAACAATCTTTATAGAGGACCTCCAATAGATGCTTCCTACCAAGTTTTGATTCATCTAGCTCAGCGGTTTTAGAAAAGATTTTTTTAGAAATCAACCAATCAGAAACAAGAATTGCCTGTGGTGGCCATATTTGTTAATGGTTCAGAACAAAATGTGCAATCTTTATAGAGGACCTTCTATAGATGCTTCCTACCAAGTTTTGGATCATTTGGCCAAGCGGTTTCAGAGGAGAAGATTTTTAGATATTGACCAATCAGAAACAAGAATTGTCTGTGGCGGCCATGCTTGTAAATGGATCGGGATGAAATGAGCAATCTTTATAGAGGACCTGCCATAGATGCTTCCTACCAAGTCTCAATTCATCTGGCTCAGTGGTTTTAGAGAAGATTTTTTAGAAATGAACTAATCAGAAACAAGAATTGCCTGTGGCGGCCATGTTTGTTAAGAATGGTTAAACCTCTGCATTTTATCTCGTCTTAATCTCCATTGTTGATCATGACTGTATAGTAGTTCTCGTAGCACTTTTCTCAGATAAAAAATCATACAGAAAATATCCAGTTTTTAATTCAACTTTCACTCTATATATACTAGAACTTCACAAAACTTTTTAGTTAAGGCACTGATTGTAGTCACGTGAGTCGGTGACCATCATTTCATCAACAGAAATTCATGCTAACTCGCACAAAACTTCAGCATTTTCCCTTTCATACATATATAAACAATTGGTTGCAATATGCATCAAATATTGTCATGTTTTACATATTGATCTATTTACATTCATGACTCCCCCCCCCCCTTTTTTTTTCATTGCATGCAATCTCAGAAACAACCTTAACACACCTGTGGATATTCTCCCAAGGATCTCATTTTAAAAAACCATCAAAATAAGATGGAACAAGATTGCTATGCCATAGCCAATGTCCCCCGTCTATTTACATAGATCTGTGTATAAATTACTTTCATTAGTTCCTATGACTGAAATGGACTAATCTTTAAAGAAGCTGTGTCGTCAATAATCAGTCAAGAATTTTGCTTGTGTTCTAGCAAGCCTTGATATGGGTTCTATATTAGAAATCATTTGTTTTTTTAATTGTGCTAGCTATTGTATATAAATATTTAAAACAGCAGGTGCTCATCTCCATACACTATTTTTATGCCCTTAAAATTTAATTGGATTCTATAAAATTAAGTGTAAATAACTTGCCATTTTCAAATCACTTTTGTCACTATCACATTCCTCATGTGTAAAAAAAACCCCTACATAACAATTTTCGTTGAAATTGGAGCACTTCGAAATTTTACGCATTTTGGCGGCCATCTTAAAAATGGCTGCCAAAATGACCGCTATTTTGAAATCGCATTGGTCACGATCACATTCCTCTAAAAATCCCTAAATATCAATTTTCTTTGTAATTGGAGCATTGGAGCACTTCGAAATTTTTTATGTGTTTTGGCGACCATACATGTATTGAAAATAGCTGCCAAAATGGCAACCATTTTTAAATTGCATTTGTCACTATCGCATTCCTCAGATCGAAAATCTTCTAAATATCGAACTTTGCCCAATTTCAAATTTAAACTAGAGATTCCTAATATAATGCTTGTGTGTAAGTTTGAAATCAATTGGTCAACAAATAAAAATCTTAGAGCGCTTACAACATATCTCGGACGGACGCCCGACATTTCCATATCCCCCGCTCCGCTTTGCGGGGAACAAAAATAAGCTCTCGTGTACAAGTAACAGAAACATCCATTTTTGTCCCACAGGGACTCTGTTGAAAACAGGTAGGATTACGGATTACAATACCCCAAATCAATGCCAACCTTTAATTTGTGCCAAGGATCATTGTGTTTAAAAATCAGAAGAATCAACAACTTAAGTTATTGCATGGAAACCATTTTTTCTCTCTCAAAATGAATAAACATACAGGGGAGATAATTTTACAGGCTTAGTAAAAGTTACAATCAGAAACAACAATTCAGGCCTCGACATTAACATTTGTCCGATACCAGTGAAAACTGACGTCGGACAAGTAGATCTTGTATTACGGTTGTCCGACGGGACAAGTGAAAAAATCAGATTCCCAAACGTGCCGGTACGACGGACAAATCTATTCCCACTGGTATAAAATACTGGGTTTGTTGTATAAAAAGAGCCCTGTTTGATCTCCAATTTGTCCATAATTTATTTTGATTAAAACTAAAGTGATACGCCAGATCAAAACTCTTTTATTGTATTTATTGTTCCTCCATGCTTTGATGAAGTTCAAGGACATTGACAAAATTAATGTCGCAATCTCAGAAACGCTTTAATGAACGGAAATATCAATATTTGAAATATAAGAACATGAATCACTCCGGAACGGACACGTAAAAATTATCGGATATCAATTTGGCGCCAAATTTAAACTTGTCTTTTGTGCAAAATACAATAGAGGGCTTGATTTAGGCTTTTGGGAAATATTGAAACCTTTGAAATGGACAAATATTACAAGCTTTTTCCTGATCTGGTTGAAAAGATCCACTAAAATTTTTATTTCTCTGTGAATTTAAATAAAATACTTTGCTTTATTTATATCACGGGCACTTGTTTCTGGTAAAAAACATATACCTAGATACTGGTATATATAGTATCTAGGTATATTTTACCAGAAACAACGATTTATATAACACAATTATGAGATATTACAATTTGTGTGGTATTGGATCACAACACACAGTAATATTTAAAAAGGAAAAGGGGGGGGGGTACATATACAAATCACTGGTATGCAAGACTCCAATAGTCATCAAGGTAGACAGAAATAGAAATGTGACATTGAATATATGTCCTTAAGGCGAATAAAAAAAACCCAGAACAAATCAGTTCAGGCTGCTTTAACTATTTACTAAATTTGGGCAGGGTAACGTCAGAGAGGGTCGCGATTGACTTCTCCCAGAAGTCTCCCCACTTCTCTTTGTTGTATCCCACTTCTCCCTGTGAGCTCTCTGAAAGAGAAGTCACTTCTACCTCTAATTTGAAAGTAGTGGGAGCCCTGGATAATTATTCTCTAGTTTTTGTAATTTTTATTAATTTTTTCGGACAACTAAAAGATTGAGTCGGACAAGTACTTTTTTTAGTTAGTTGTCCAAAGGGACAAGTTGAAAAATATGTTAATGTAGAGGCCTGCAATTGCCTAAGGTGTTCATATTTGATCAAAATGAAATGCAGAATTTTTGTAATGGACCTTCCAAACATCTTTCCTGTACATTGTCACAGTACTTAACCCATAATTTTCAGCACTTGAGTTACGGTTTACCCACACATTTTCTACTTTCTGTTGCTCTTGCATTGAACGGGAACCAGTTTGTCCTCTGTGTAAGGGAAATAACTCAAATAATAAAATGCTAAAAGTGTATAATTTTAGAATCAAGTCGGGAATTGGCAAATGGTATATTGCAAAGATTTAAGTTTTGGAAAAATATATTTTTGACTATTCCTCAAAGCAGCAAATCTCAGAAAAAGAATATTGACCAATAGTTGGAATAAAACAATAAACAAGGAACATACAACTTGAGTCCAGGAACATGTTTTACACTCTCGGGGCACCGGAGTTCACCCCCGTTTTTTTAGTAGTGGAGTTCATGTATGCTCAATCTTTAGTTTTCAGAGTAAGTGTTTTGTAGATCATTGTTTGTCCTTTTGTCCTTTTTCTTTTAGCCATTGTAATGCCTGTCCTTCTTTGATTTACAAATTCTGATTACCCATTTGGTATCTTCAAACTTTCATTACAAATTCAAAACAGATCATAATTTTACCTACCCTGTTTACTTGTTATTTAATATCATCTTCTATTCCATCGATCGTTTCTATTAAAGCTGAAAGGATAAAAATTAGTTTGAACATCTGGTAAGTTTGATAAACATATATAAATTAGTTTGAACATCTGGTAAGTTTGATAAACAGATAAAAATAAGTTTGAACATTAGGTAACTTTGATCATTTATACTGTCTTCACCTCATTTTGTGATATACCTAGGTATTTTCTTTTTGTGCTTTGCGTACCTCCGTTTATGCAGTCTCCGGTCAGAGGATGCAGGTCACGTTCCATTGACGACACGCTTTGTTTACATCACCTACTTTTTGGAAATGCTTGCATTTCAGGTAAGCTTTTGTCATTTTATTATAAATAATAATAAATCTCAACTTCTCCTTCAGCCTTATATACCATCTCATTTGATAAATCTTAAAAACCAACTTAGATATTGTTTATTGAACATGTGAAAACTGTTTTGTGTTCGTCTGTTATCCAGCTTCCTAGATACCAATGACAATAAAGTTGCACTTCCAGTTGTGCACAGGAAAAAACTATGGAAAGCCAGATTAAAAATTATGAGAATTTTGTTGTTTTTCGATAATACGAGTTAAAACTATACGGCATGAGTAAATGACATTAGAAAAAAAAATCAAGTGTTGCTTTTTGGAATTATACCATCATATGTTTCTTCCAACTCTTCAAATGTGAAACGTAAATTTAAAATGAAAGTTGCCAAAAAGTGCATAAAATTTCACCCCAAACAATTTTTTTTTTAAAACAAGTGTGGACACAAAAATGTGCTGTCCAAAAGGCAAGTGTGGATGTCAATATTTCATATTATTAACTTTAGAAGAAAAAAAAATTCATGGACACAGGGATCCTCGATTTTTTTAAATAAAAAACTAATCCTGGATTATTATTTTTACTTAATGTCCTGTCCTGTGTTTTTATTTCAAATTTTCATCATAGCCCCCCCTCCCCCTCCCAATGGATATAAAACTGTATCATTAATAATAAATTAATAAATAATAAATTCAGATTTTCTATTTAAAATAAATCTCATTTACAAAACCACTGAGGCCAAAATAAAAATATAGTTTGTTTGCCCAAACGCGACCGACCCAAAAAAATCCCACAGAGTCAAATTTTTTTTTTATTTCCGGATTTTCAACGTGTCCGCGGTTTTACAGGTTAAATCACTTTCGCGCTTACAACAACACTACAAAATCCTTGCCGGGAAGCGCTCAAGTGATACTGATGAGATTTTTTTCGATATCCTCAGCATTTATCATTATATATTGAAACCATGTGAAATCGGAAATGGCAGACAGTTATTTTACACTGTCTTCGTCTGTTGTAGTCAAAACTGACAATAAAGTGAAACCGATTGTGTCAAACAGACTACAGATTTAACAACAAAAAAACATGGAATGACGTCGAAGACGAGGTGACAGACCCCGAAGAAGTGGACTTGAAAAAGACGGATCAAATTTTAGCGAGTCTCGGACAGAGCTGGACAAACATTTGAGCCCGATATGGAAGAATCTGGTGCTCCAAAAAAAAAAGAAGAAAAAAAGAATTTGTCTACCTACCCAAAAGTCATGGGTCGGGTTTGGGCAAACTGAAATATTTTTAAGGATGGCCTGATATTTGTTCAATTTTTAATGCTGATTTAAGCTTTAGTCGCAACAAATTTTTATTTTTCTCTTTAAACTGTCAAAACATAACATTTATTTAACTGTAAAATTCACAACCCCCCCTTTTTCCCTTTTTTCTTGCTTAAATCAATGATCAACAACATTCCAGAATCAAACAAATGAATAAATATAACACAGATTTCTTTTACATGCATCTTTTTACCATGCAGAGTCAGTGTGTTTTAAATCGGTCATCCAATCAGGACGCTCATTATTCTTGTCCAAGATAAAAATACCAGAGTTTTTTAAATTCGTCGAACCTATCGGACCAAGGGGGCAGAAAATCATGAGGTCTGCCAATAACGTTGGTAATGCCGGTCCCCATGTCAGCCAAACATTTTTGAATGATGTGTTTACTTTTTTAACGGAAGTCGGAAACGCAGGTCGTATTGTAAATACCGGAACAAGTTCGGTCAACTCGGAATTCGTAACCGCATCGAATACGTGATATTTTATCTGTTTTTTGTCAATATTATTGGTAACTGTCATGAAAATAAATATATTTGAATATATTGTGATGCGCAAGATGATCTTTTCGAGTGAAAAGCCCCCAAAAAATTAATAAAATAAAAAAACACGACGTCCCTGATTTGTATCGTTCCCTTCACCGAATCCGTTTCTAATAGAATTTTGTTTACAGTTATGCGTCGATCATAAAAATGTGGTTGTTCCTGAAGCATTACAACGGAGCTCAGCCGGGCAAACGTAAAACGGCCAGTGCCACCCCAACTGGAGATTGAGAGAGTCTAATGACTTTTAGAATATTGTTATTGTAATCTCAATAAAATTTTTAAAAATTATGTTTTAAATCTGGTAAATTTTTCAAAGTTTGAGGGTATCCTTAGCTGGATTTGGCTACTCTTTTTTGGTGCATGGCTTCAACTTTTTGGTTTATTCTGGATGGTGACTGGTCTTCCTATTTCTAGGCATCTACCAGTACTAATGAAGTTAAATACAGAAAGCGCTCTGCTAGACTAAAATAATAATAACAGTATGAATTCAGAGGGTCCAGCAGAAAATTCCTGGGTGCTGGATCTATGTCCAGCAAAATGAAAACAAATTTCAAAAAGTCTGAAATACATCGCTAAAATTACCTGTGGGTGTTTCCCCACTTCAACTCGTAAATTTACATAGAAATCAGAGATATTTTGTCATAAAACTTCACACATGGTTTTGTCTATCATATTTCTTGAAGACAAACATAAAATTTTATTGCATTTATCAATATTTTATGAGTATCAACAGTTTTTTCAACACCGTATCCGTTTCTCGATACAGCCGCAACTTCAACTCGTAAATTTACATAGAAATCAGAGATATTTCGTCATAAAACTTCACACATGGTTTTGTCTATCATATTTGTTGAAGACAAACATAAAATTTTATTGCATTTATCAATATTTTATGAGTATCAACAGTTTTTTCAACACTATCTGTTTCTCGATACAGCCGCCCGATTACAGTGACCTGTGACCCAGATTAGCACGTTCCACCAGTTTTTTTCATAATAATGTTGTTTAATCAATTGTTTTTTTTACATTTTATGCAATCATGTTTTTTCCATCTGTTACAGTCTTTGAAATTAAGCTGTAGTCCAAAGCCCGTGGCGTGTAAAATTGTACACAGGCGTATACAATGAGTAGTTCCACAAGTCCGATGGGCCTGTGAAAAAAAAGTCATAGTTTCAAAAGTTGATTTCATAAGATATTGTGTGTAGATATTTAGTTTATTGTTCTCCGTTTTCAGTTGCTGCCGAGTCAATGCAAAAAATGGGTAGGCAAACAAGGTCACAAACAAGTCCTTTTAAGAATTTCCGATATTCGAAATAGATTTAGGTTTGTCTGTTTTCTGCAATTTGATTGGTTGATATTTTTACCATCATATAGGTTTTAAAAAGGACGAGAAGCAGGGCTCATGTTAGAGGGCGAAGTAGTTGCCTTGTGAAGGTTGACTTCGATTTCTCATTGGTCAAAAGCGAAGTTCAAGTAGCCTTGTAATTTTGAAGAGTCACCCTATGTTGCCCGCGTATTTTTGCCACGTGCCATTTATGAAAATATCGACATCGTGTTTATGGAATTCTATGAAAGTGACTTTCTTGAAAAGTAATCCATTTCGGTTTAAAGAAACTTTAATTTGGTTCGATATCAAATAAAAAAGGCACCACGAGAAAGGGGACGCATAATCTCGTTGAGATTAGGATTCCGAAGAAAATTTCTTCGGAATCCTAATCCTAATCTCAACGAGATTAAGGGATAATCTCAACGAGATTAGGGGACGCACACTGTGCTACGGGAAATGTTGAGCGAAGCTAACAAACAAACTTTTGATTAATTTTTTTCTCACTCCTGTGATATAAAGTCCGAGTTCTCAAATATAATATGTTCATATTTGAGAAGGTTGGTCATTAAAAATTCGTTGAAATGCACGGAGACAATTCAGGTTTTTTTCGATCCGCTTCCAAATCCGATCGGTATTTTTTATTAATTGCGATCTATTAATAGAACTGTTGCTGATAGACCTGTGTCTACGTTAATACCTCTGCAGTTAGAAAATAGACTTTGAACTACAGTAGTTTTGTTCCATTGTTGCACTATGATTTGAGGTCTGACAAATAATAATTACAATCTTTACTTGCTTCAGTTTATGACTGTCAGTTCGTGCTATATTTGCATTCCCTAGCTATCTATATATAGTTGGACCGTTGAGCAAATTGGCCTATACATATTTCTTCTGCTGAAGGCTACACAAATATGACTTTTTGCATTTTGTGTGGTATTAATTCAAAGCATAGTGATATTTAAAAAAAGGGGGGTACATATTAAAAATTATCACCAAATTATACATTGTATGTCACACACAAGGATGATACCACAAGTTTTTGTTATAAGAATCTTATAACAATATTGGTTGTGATGAGGAGGAGGTGGACAGTGATGATATGGAATATACTGAGGATGCTATTCAGGGACGGATCCAGGGGGGGGGGGGGGGGCACACGCGGTGCACGCCCCCCCCCTAAAATTGGAAAAAATAAGATTTTTTGGCGTAAAATCGTGATTTTTCACACAAAATACCCCAAAAATTTTCGCACCTCCCTCCGCAATTGGAAAAAATAAGATTTGTTGGCGTAAAATCGTGATTTTTCACACGAAATACCCCAAAAAATTTAGGCCTCCCTCCACTCGGCGCAATTTTTTTAAGTGCGCCCCCCCCTAACTTGAAATCCTGGATCCACCCCTGCTATTGACAATATGATTTTAGAATTTTCAGGAGATTAATATTAACATGAATCCAAAATAAATTATAAAGTGTCTTTTTGGTTTTTTTTATACTTGCATTCTGGTCTTACCTAATGCATAATTGACATGTCCACATAATATTTGGTACATCATCATGTTTTGAGTTTTGGTGGTTTTAATTAATGGTCATTAATGTAGTTTTCAAATTCGGGCCTGTAGAATTGATGGTGGGCCTGTAAATAATTGAACTTACAGGCCCGGTGGGCTTGTAAGGTAAAAAGTTAAGCGTGTACACTGCTGTTAAAGTGTGCTATATATACAGAATTAAAATAATAAAAGTTTCTTTTATTTGGTTCAAATATATCTGATATAAATAACCCACCACAGCAGTCAAGCATATTAGCCCCAATGGCTCTCCACAACAGGGAATTCCCAGTACATCGAAACGAGGTTAAGGTAAAAAAAAAAAAGGTGCCATCGGAGAACTGTCAACAATCGATAACTTGAACACAAGGTAAACACTCCTGTTTTAAAAGGATATTATTATTTTTTATTAGATCATAGCATAATATGTTTGTATAAATACAGATTCATTCAAACAATAGGTATCGGATATTATACAAGGTGTGTTTCCGTAAGACCATCGGAATGAGGTAAACCCAGTATACTATTAATTCCAATCAGTTTGTAAACTTAAAGGATCAATATTGTTACAAATTTATAAGATTATTACATGAATATTGTCCTTAGTAGAATATTACTTTGCATGATTTTACAAGTGAAATTAATATTCTATGAGGGGCAGTATTCAGTAAGTAAACGCTGCATCAATCCATGGTAGACTTATATCCATCTGAAAATTTTAATGCATGAAATCTTCTTTCTGTCCGACATTTTGTTTGCAAGTTGCTATTTCACGTGCACTTGCCTCGTTTTGCAGATATCCTTATTTGGATCCATTGCAGTAAACATCGTAGTAAAAGTTTTCCATATTTGGCATTCAGATCCATATATGGATAGGCTCCGCCCATCACGAGAGTCTACGTAAGGTGTCATGGCAGACAAGAAACAATTTTCGAATACGAAATCGATCGTGAAGGTAGAAACAGGTATTGCAACACTTTCATATCACCATTACTTAAAAATTGTAGGGAATAATAAGTTATGACCACATATGCAAAAAGAAAGTTGAAATATTCACGGAACGAAAATATTAATTTACTCCATTACGTTAAATGGAACCGAATCGTAACCCTCGCTGGAGCAAAAGCGGACTGAGTGTTACGTTATTGTATCTAGAAAAACGTATGAGGGTACCCCAAAGACCCATATTTTTTTTTCTATTGAAAATAATACCACCTTTTTTCTATTCTTTTTTTTGAATTCTGAATGTTAGCATGTATATGATGCTTTTGGTATGTTGTTTTTGAATACTTTTTTTTTTTTCCAATTAAAATCTTTATTCGAAATCTTTACATTTGTTAGTTAGAGAAACATAAAATACCAGTACCTTATCCTGGCCTCGTTAATATTAGTAGCATGTATAGGAATTGTTAGTCTTTTTAGTACAATAGTAATACAATTATGATAGATCAATAAATTCAATACGTATTTTGAGAGTTATTTCATGATTGTTTCTAAATTTTGTTTATTTATTTACTTCCGATCTACTTTCGTTTTGACCCACGTGTTGGGAGCTATGAAAAATCTAAAATGTTGTGGGTTTTTTTTGGTTTTTTTTTAATTCTATATGGAATTATATTATCAACGGAGATAGAATATACTTTGTTTCCGAAATTAAAATATCCGGATAATATTTAAGATTGAAAAAGAGATACATGTACTTGAAATCACTCTCATACTCATAGTCTCAATTTCTATTCAACAACGTGTAACTTTAAATTTTAACAAGGATAGATAATGGTCAAGCTATGGAATCTTCATCGTCACATTACTAAGTGTAAGTATATAGCATATTACTAGATATGTCTGATATGTAAGCAAAAAGAGTGACAACTAACCCCCCACAAAAAAAATATACATAGGGCAACACACACACGAATACAGATAATAAACACAACAAAACCAGAAAGTACAAACACATAAGACTCAGAGGCAACACATAGTGTGCGACATACACATTATTTGTACAGTTAATGTTATACTAACAGGATATACATACATTACATACACTCCCAAACATGTCTTCTTTCACATTTACATACACATACATACATATACATTCATACATTTACACACACACATATACATCCTCATAACTATTGATTTATTACAGAAAATTAAGGGGCATAAATATGCTTCCCAATTACTGTAATAAAAAAAAAAAAAAAAAAACAGTATTCTATAGTGAATCTAAATGAGATCAATAACCTTCTGCACAAATACATTTGTATGGCAGTTTACTAGTTTGTCTAATTCAAATCGATTCTTGAGTTCAATTTTAAAAAGTTGAAGTACATTAATATGGTTTTCCTTTTGTTTTGACACATAATGACTTTTATATATTGTGAATAATAGAATTGTAAGAAAATAATTGATGCTATTATAGTATTCATCTTCTATTTTATATCCAAACACTAAATTTTTCAATGAAAGTATATGAATTCCTATTCTTAGTTTTTCTAGTAATATTTTTACATCATTCCAAAAGGAGTCGAGGCTTTTGCAAGAAATAAAATAGTGTTCATAATCATCTATAATGTGACAGGTATCACATAATGGTGTGTTTTCTATTTTCCATTGATACAGTAGCTGTTTACATGGAAGTATGAAATGTAATAATTTCCATCTGAGGATTTTGAGTTTATTTTCTTTAAGATGATGAAATGTAAATTTGAGCATATCTTTAATACAAATAGTATTTCCGAGTTTTTGCCTCCATTTCATGAAACCAGTAGGATGTTCTTTGATATTTTTATTCATTATGTTTGGAGTTTTATATATATCTTGTGAATTACAGTCTTGTAGTTTTTTCTTGGAATTTTCATTTATATAAAGAATTTTATTGGTTTTTACTGCAGTCTTGGTTGAATTTTCAGATTCTAGTTCATTTAGCCAATTTTTGGGGATTGATTTCTTCAGTTTTGTAAATTCTGATATCCAATTAGTTTTTAAAGATAGTTTTTTTAATATGAAGTTTTCTGATAACTTTCCTTCATGATCTATTATGTCATTGATGAATATTATACCATCATTTATCCAATTTAAATATATAAGTGATTTATTCTTAAACTTGATATGTTGATTTCCCCATATTATTTCCTGTCTTACAGTTCTGAAGTTGCTTGGTATTTTAGTGTATTTGTTTATGGATATCCATGATTTTAATAGATTAAGGTAATAATCACTGAGATTGTTTGTAAACTGATCGACTGATTTAATAGTATCTATGCTCATATTAAAGATCATTAATTCAGGGCCAAACTTGTTAAAGTAATAGAAAGGAATGACTTTCCAATTGGCAAAATTTTTGCTTGTGAGTTTTTTAATCCATTTTATTTGTATAGCTTCTATATATTTGTCTATGTCAATCATTTTAAGCCCCCCTTCTAAATAGTTTTTATTCATTGTTTCTCGTTTTACCTTTTCTCGCTTATCATTCCATATGAATTTGTATATCATGGTTTTAAATTTTGATACATATTCTTTGTCTATATTGGTAACTGATGCTACATATGTTATATTTGGGATTATTAATGACTTAACTATCATAATCTTTCCTACCATTGTTATGTTTCTTTTCTTCCATGAATTCATTATTTTTTCAGATTTTAAAAGTTGTTTTTCTATATTAAGTTTTTTGCATTCTGCTTTATTGTGACCAAAATATATTCCTAGACATTTTACATAATCTGTGACCCAGTTAATATTTTCTATCTTATCTTTGCAATGTTTTAAGCATCCTATCCACATACCTTCTGTCTTATTTCTATTTAGTATTAGACCAGAAAATGAACCAAATGTTTCAATTATATTAAAAGCTATAGATATTTCTATTTTAGATTGAACGAAGACTGTGGTATCATCAGCTAGCTGACTAAGCTTTAAGCTGTGAGTCCTACCATCAAGCTTAATTTGGATACCTTTGAGGTTTTTATCCTGTCTGATCCTGCAAGCTAGAATTTCAACTGCAATTACGAAGATTAATGTGCTCAACGGACAGCCTTGACGGATCCCACGATTTATTTTAAAAGGTGAGGAAATCCAACCGTTATTCAGAATACATCCTTTAATATTACTATAGAGAGTTCTTAGCCATTTAATTATAGATTTTTGAAATCCAAATTTTTCCAGGGATAGATACATAAACTCCCATTCTAAGGAGTCGAAAGCTTTTGAAAAATCAAGAAAAAGAATTGCCCCCTCTACATTAAATTTATCTGCATAGTCTATAATATCCTGTATTTGTCTGATATTGAATCCTATATACCTATTTTTTATATAGCCATTTTGGTCGCTATTTATTATTTTATGCAACAGTGGTTTAATTCTTTGAGCTAAGGTGTATGCTATTATTTTGGTGTCGATATTCAAAAGAGTAATTGGGCGATAATTATCAAGGCTAAGTGGGTCATTTTTTTTATATATTAGTGAAATGAGACCAATTTTCTGCGTATTTGATAGTTCCTCTTTGACATAACAATTATTAAAAACTTTTACTGCAAAATGCTTTAAGGCCAAAAGGTTCTATAAAACTCTACAGTCAGTCCATCAATTCCAGGTGCTTTGTTTAATTTCATTTGAAATACAGATTTTGAACATTCCTCTATGGTTAATTCTCCTTCTGCAGCATTACTTTCATCCCTAGATAGTTTATTTTCAATATTTGTAGCTTCAATATATTCTTCTATTTTAATTGGATCTGGATTTTTTGTTTCATAGAGTGTTATATAATATTCTCTTTCTAATTCTAGTATTTTACTTTGTTTTTTTATCAGTTTACCTTTATTATCTTTAAGAGCTGTTATATTTTTTCTTGTCTGTCTAGCCTTTTCAAGTCCCAGAAAGAATTTTGTGTTTTTTTCACCTTCTTCTACCCATTTTATTCTTGACCTGATTTGGGCCCCTTTAGCCTTATCTGAATATATCTTTGACAATTTATTTTCAATGACATTAATTTTGTCTTGAAGAAACTTTGCATTTTCCTTTGTAACTTTATTTTTTTCATTATCTTGTTCTAATTGTAAAGATTGAAGAGTTTTTTCTAAATTATTCAGTTCATAATTTTTTTCGTGGGATATTTGTTTACATATTTTGACTGTGACATCTCTAACCTCAGCCTTAAAAACATCCCAAAGTGTTCTTGGGTCTGTCTTTTGTATTACAAGTTTTTTCTGGTATTTTGATATTAATTGTTTTATTATTTCTTTATATTCCTCATTTTCGAGAATTTTACTATTAAGCTTAAAATATCCCCTACCTCTGCTTTCAGCTTTATGATTAATTTTTAATGAAATTGCTTGGTGGTCAGTATAAGAAATAGTA
The DNA here is from genome assembly GCA_963680875.1 of Bathymodiolus brooksi. Lineage (NCBI taxonomy): Eukaryota > Metazoa > Mollusca > Bivalvia > Mytilida > Modiolidae > Bathymodiolus > Bathymodiolus brooksi. Next base: position 15,599,004 of record OY804575.1, on the reverse strand, counting down.
GCCGGCCTTATATCAGCACTTACAATTCTTGGTCTTATATCTGTACTTATCAAAAAATAATCAATCCTACTTGCAGTGCTGATGTTATTTTTTCTTCTCCATGTGTATTGTCTCAAGTTTGTGTTCATATCTCTCCAAATATCAATGAGTTTATTTTTTTTTATTAGAGTTTTCAAACTATTTACAGGTTGTTTTTTTTTGGGGTTGAGATACTATATTTTCTATCTGCACATGTAAGAGTATCGTTTAAATCCCCTCCCACTATTAAAATACCTATTGCATAGTTCTCTATAAAGTTATTTACTTTTTTGAAGAAAGCATTTCTATTTTTTTCTACATTGTTGGCATATAGGTTCACCAAAGTAAATATATTTTCATCTATTTCTATATTTATCAGCAATATTCTACCATCATTATCATTATGTACATCTATTATGGTATATTTTAATTCCTTTTTTATAAAAATTGAAACTCCTCTTGACTGAGAGTTACCATGACTATTGTAAACATCACCACTAAACTCTTGTTTTAGAGACAATATTGTATTTTTTGTAAAATGTGTCTCTTGTGCATAGAGAATATGGGTTTTTTGGTTTTTAGCCCATTGAAATAATCTTTGTCTTTTTTCTTTTTGTCCTAACCCTTGACAGTTCAATGAACATAAATGCAGTGTGTCTAACATTTTACCTTATATTTGCTTGGAGCTTATAATAATATGCATAATAATGAAAGTTTGGCAATATTGGCAATAAAAATATGCCTCTATGAACATGAATGTACAAATAATAACAAAACTTATAACATTTTACCATTATTACATACATTGACAATATTTGCATAATAATGCTCATTTGAAATACACAAACAATATTATTTACAATATGTATATATTTATTTTTCAGGACATTCCCTATTGCTATTAATAGAATTTTGTCGTTCTCCTTGTTCACCTGTACGGCCTTCACCCTAGAAACCGTGAATTTATTGACCATGTGGATTTTGCGGACTGCGACGATATTTTGCTTTGAGGGACTTTCGTGTGTTTTAGATGGACAGTTTTTCAACATAATTTTATAAAGATGGACTATGCATGGAATATAATTGTGTTTTTTGTGTTTAACAGACGATATAAGCTTTTCATGGTCAATGAAGTCCGGCAATTTACAAGCGTGTTTAATGGGAGAGTTTCTCGTGTTAACAGTACTAATACATTTGTGTTTACGTCTTAATTGGCTATCACAGTATGTCATTGTTTTATTGTTTAATAATATTATTATAGTTGTTGTAGTAATGATTGTATTGATTTTATTTATGACGTTGTTAAATTTCGTGGTATTTATTCTGTTGTTTGTTATTTTCCTTGTTTGTATGTCAAAATTTAATGGTGTCGATGTCGACTTCGTATCTATAAATAGGACACCCACGTGTTCATTGTTTATAAATAAAAAGTCCACATGTTCTTTGTTTATCCATAAGATGTACATGAAGTCATGTTTTTTTTCTTTGAATGATATCAGTTGCATTGAGTGTATTGTATTTTCATATATATGTCTTTTGCGGATATTTTTTAATAACACACTGTTGTAATACTTATGTTGACATTTTGCTAGTGTTGTAGAAATATGAAATTTGCATTTTATTGATCTTGGAGTTGTTTTAAAGGCTTTCAATATTTCATTGATATTTCTTGAACTACACTTATTTTTATTTTTTCTCTGAGAATTTAGTAGTATGCCTGATGGATTAATAATGAGATATTTCATCCGATTTATTTTTGTTCCTATTGTTTTTCTGGTCGTTTTACCTGTCGTATGTATATAATCTAATATTATATCACATCTATTATTTTTTATAGTACATTTTTTGCATATGATAAAATTGTTATGGAAAAAAACTAATATATAAATAAAAATATAGTATTTACATAACGCCATTGTTAATTCATTTTTTTACTTCAGTTCTGTGTTTTTTGGTTTTGGTGGTCCTTAGATGAAGCTCATCAGTTGGAGTTGTCGCTGGCTGTTTGTTGGACTTGTTAGGCGTTTGTTGAGGCTCATTTATTAGATAAACATCCAATGGACCTTTAGCTGACTCACTTTGTTTTTTCTTTCTTCTTTTTGTTTTGTTTTGACATTTAGGCAAGTTTGGCATATCTTGACTGTCTGTTTTGCCTTTTGCCTCCTCTTCTGTGATGTCTTTTGTTTTGTTCTGTAATGTTTCAATTTTGTCACTGTTTTTATTTTTCTCCTGAGGTTTAACAGTTGACTGTGATTTTTCTTCGTTTCTCTCATCGCAGTCCGCATCACTCTCAGTTTCATATTCGGTTTCTCCACCAACATCATTACTCTGATCATCAATGACTGACTGATTCTCTTCTTTCTCTTCTTGTTGGCTGGTCTCATTTAGATCTTCATGGCATTCACTTTCTCTATGACCTGGCTTGTTGCACTGTCTACATGTCCACTGATTTGGACACTCATATTGTTTATGGCCTTGCTGTAGGCATTTATTGCATTTAAGTGTCTGTTTCCTTGGATCAATTTGACCTCTGTGTATAATTGTGGCAAAGTATTTGCCAATTCTTACTGATCTTGGAAGGGATTTCCCTGGATTGTCACAGATGAATATTCTGTCACCTGTGTGACAATTTGTCAAAAAGCCATCTACTCTAAGTCTTTCTCTGTAGTGGTTATGTATCACGCACATTAACTGCTTTTCTAGATATCTATATATTTGTCCATCATCTGCAGAACAGGGGACATCTTTTACCCTTATACGGTAATGATCTGGTTTTTCTCGTGCTGCTACTTTAGGGTTTCTAGTGTAGAATTGTATCAACATATTTCTGATAGTGAGACCATTTGTGACAAGTGCATTTTTATCATCTTCATTGTCGGGGTAAATTCTCCAGAGCCCCCTTACTCTCTGTATGCCTTTCAGGTGACTGGCGGACACTTGCTCATCAATGGCTTTGTAGATTTCATTGTGTGTTATGAATTCTTGAGGCTTTGGTTTATAACTACCAAAGATGTCTGACTCGAGAATGAATATAGGTTTCACCCCATATTCCTCGTCGTATTCTTCATAAATGTTTTTCTTTATTACCGTTGCATACAAGGCAGCCATCTTTTCTTCAGGTATTTTGTTATTGTTTTTGTTTTCAAATGTTTCAGTTAATTCTGGCATTTCTTCTGAAGCTGAATTACCTATTTCATCCATTTGAATATCTTCTAGAACTATAAATCTTAAAGGTTTATCAAACTATGTACTTTTAGCTAGACTATTTACGTTTTGACCGGAGCAGATAAAAAATCCGTAGACATTCATTGCCCCATACGTCATTTTGAATACTTACTAAAAAGAAAAGGTAAAGAAAAAGTTGGGTTAGTTTTTTCATAAAATAAATTTTTTTCCAAAAAATAAAAGGTGCCTACCAACCTATGAAAATAAACCCATATCTTAGTTTTAGAAAAGCAGTTAACTTCAAATCTTTATTTTTTCAATTATTAAGATGTTGTACAAAGAATTAAAACATGATGTACTGTCTTAGTGTCTGGCTAGATACGATAATGTAACCCTCATTCCGCTTGTGCTCCAGTTAGGATTACGAATCGGTCCCATTCAACGTATGGGAGCAAATTAAAATTTTCGTTAAGTGAATATTTCAACTTTCTTTTTGCATATCTGGTCATAACTTATTATTCCCTACAATTTTTAAGTAATGGCGATACGAAATAGGTGTTACAATACCTGTTTCTACCTTCATGATCGATTTAGTATTCGAAAATTGTTTCTTGTCCGCCATGGCACCTTACGTATACTCTCGTGATGGGCGGAGCCTATCCATATATGGATCTGAATGCCAAATATAAAAACTTATTACGATGTTAAATACTACGATTGATCCAAATAAGGATATCTCCAAAACGAGGCAAGTGCACGTGAAATAGCAACTTGTAAACAAAATGACGGACAGAAAGAAGATTTCATTCATTCAAATTTTCAGATAGATATAAGTCTACCATGGATTGATGCAGCGTTTACTTAACACCTCAAGCTTTACCTAAATATATTTATCTTTCACCCCCGTTAATTTTTCCAACCACTTCAGTGCCTGAAATGGACGGTCGCCCAGTCGCCAAATGCGACTAATATCTTATTCGGGCGACCGAAAGCTGCTCCAAATTAGGTAGTCACTGGCCCAACAAAAAACGTTTGGGCGATTGCCTATTAGACCGTTAAAAATTTTTGTTTTTCCGAAACCCGACAAAAACTGTAACGGTAGATAACTCTTCTGTTCTAGTCGAAAACAGTTTGTTACGAGCACAGCGATTGGTCCAAATACATTTTTGTAGCCAATGAATACACAGCTAATGTAATTTACTGTTCTCCCCAATTATGTATTTTTATCGAGCCAATCAATACACGTTTCCTACACGTTTTCATGTAATACACAAGTATTCACTAAATATTAGAAAAGAAACATGTTTTTTGTTTCTTTATGATTTAATTATTAAAATTGTAAAAAATCACGGACGAAGTGGAAAGTTGTGAACAATAAAGAGAATTCTGTCAACTTATAATGTTTGCGATCTGGTATCCACGACCACGGTTCGGAAATTTATTCATTCAATCTGCTGCAAAATGTACATCATACAACATGTACGAATTTCATTTTACAGAAATCGGAAACCTTTTTGTGTCAATCCTTAGGTAATCATTGAAAAACTTTTCCCCAACAACGGAGAGAAAATCGTTGACAGTAATGTCAAACTACGGAAACGATCTGGCCTGTCACTTCTTTTAAACTTTTCATAGTTCATGTGTACACTGCTACATTTTAATGACAATTGGGAGTGGTTTTCTTTTTTGGAACAAGAACTTTTGTTTACAAATTAAAAAAAACAGGAAAAGTTTAATATATAACAGAAAATGACAGCACCGTTTGTTTTTTCAACAAACTGGTGAGATACTTGTTTGGAATGAATAACTGACCAACTGACGTTACCCCGAACTGAGAGGTTATTTTATCTTTAATGTGATCATGGCATTGATCTCCACTTACACAAACCAGCCTTCTATTGTCCCCATCCGATGGACTAGCATCGTTTCTTAAGACCACCCTAGCCAATGGCGTCAAGGTTGTCAAAAAGGTTATAACAAGTAAATTCAGGTTTCATTAGATAGCAATATATGCATTGGGGTGTTTTCGGCTTGGCAAATATTTCTCAAATAAAATTCAGCTTGTATCGTCTTTTGAAGTCAAACAAAAGATTAAAGCATTGATCTATGATTAAAGAAATTAAATTTGGTAATTAAAGCTATCTAATTAACACATTTATATAATCAAAACAAATGAAAATAATCATCCCGTTAAGTTTATCTGTGATTTATTGATAAAGGGACTTAGTTATCAAAACAAAAGTTATTTACAAATATTAATGAATTGCCTCTTTTTAGAGTACAATCTTTATTCTCATAAACCATCATAATACATTGGTATAGAGATACAATATATACAATATATACAGAAAATAAATAAATACAATAAATACAATAATAACAATAGTAATTACCCAGGAGGTAGTAAACTAGAATTAATGTTTCTGATCAACTGACAGAGTTTCCTTAATTTTGATTGTGTTTTACTACTTATTATTTCTTTAAATTTCAAAACATTAATTCTAGTTAAGTACCGCTTTTCAATGCAGGATTCTCTTTTGTCATGGAAATAACTGCATCGCATTATATAATGAAATTCGTCCCCAATTTGATTTTCTTGACAGAGTTGACATTTTCTATTTTCCCTTGCGATATTATTCCATCTTCCAGTTTCTATGGGTAATTTTGTATTGGTGGTTCTAAATTTGCAAAAAGTGAAAATGTCTTTATTTTCTAAAATATTAAAATAGTTTTCAAATTCGAATATTTGTTTATAAAGTCTGTAGTTCAATGCCTTTGGGGAATTTTCTAAATTGCTATTCCATTCTTGTAAAAAATGATCTCTGAGACGTAATTTCACATAAGCGATCACCCACTCAGTATTAAAGTTTATATTCTGAAATGTCCATACATTTGATAAGCCACAGTTATCCAATATATCTTTTGCAAATTTTACCCAAGGGGCAGATATATTTCCATTACAAAAAAAACTATGCAAAAGTTTATAAGATATGGCCGACATCTTGGAATCTTTTCCAGTAAGTAATTTGCACCAATAAGATATTACTCTAGTTTTTATATCTATGTAAAGTGGAAAGCGACCAAGCTCGCCATATATCATAAAATTTGGCGTGCTTTGCTTCAAGTGAAGTATTAATTTGCAGAATTTCAAATGAATTTTTTCAATTACATAATTATCACTAAATCCCCAAACTTCACAGCCATATAGTAATATAGGTTTTACAATTTTGTCAAATAAATCTAACAAGCATTCGATTGATAGATTATGTCTTTTTCCCCTTCTGATAACTTCATACATGGCTTTTGTAGTTTTTTCAATATTTTTTTGTTTTGCTAATTTAAACTTTCCATTTTTTGTAAAAGTAACACCTAAATAATTAAATTCGGTCACAGTTTCAATTTCTTTTTCATTATACAGGAAGTGTACATTTTCTGCAGTTCGGCTCGTGGAAAAAACCATAATTTTTGTTTTGTCAATGTTTACTTTAAGTTTCCACAATTTACTGTATTCATAAAAATTATTTAGTAAAGTTTGTAATCCGTCAGAAGTCTCTGACATTAGAACAGTGTCATCTGCGTATAAAAGGGCGAAAATTTTTAAATATATTTCCAATTGTGCTTCTAGTTCGCTAGAAATACTTTCTAAACCTGTAATATTCTTGTCTTCCATAAACTGTTCAAGGTCATTTAAAAATACTGCAAATAAGAAAGGGGACAAGTTTTCACCTTGTCTAACGCCCACTTCACTTGAAAAGAAATCTGACTTGTTATCATTATAAACAATACATGATTTAATACTATTATACATATTTACTATGAAATTATAAATTTTTCCATTTATTTTATTTAACAACAACTTATACCACAATGCTACCCTCCAAATATTGTCGAATGCTTTTTCGAAGTCTACGAATGCACATTACATTTTCTTTTTTTTCTTTTTTATTATCTCAAAAAAGGCATGAATACTATATATACAATCTAAAGTAGAATAGCCTTTACGGAAACCACATTGATTTTCATTCAACAATAAGAAACTTTCTGAATAAGTATTTAATCTATTATTTAAGATTGCAGTGAACAGTTTACCCAAACAGCTGAGAATTGTTATCGGTCGATAATTTTTGGGGTCATTTTTGTTACCTTTATTTTTATAAAAAGGTTTTATAGTTCCCAATAACCAGCTTTCCGGAATAATCCCGGTGTCAAAAATTAAATTAAAAAGCTTTTCGTAAATATCAACAAACTGGTTACTAGTAGTTAACTTGGTCATCGCCAAAGGCTTTATTGTTTTTAAGGTTTTTTATCCCTTTAAAGATTTCATCTTTCGTAATGGGAGAATTTATATTTTCATTTAATTCGGCTGTGATTGTTGGATCAAAGTTCAATGTGTTTTCCGGTTCATTGGTTTCCTTTAAAGTATTCAAGTCTTTGAAGAAATTAAAAAGTTCTTTAAATTCAATATCGGGTTGTTTAGTAGACTTTCCAGTATTTAAAATTTTCCAATATTCTTTCGGATCATTTTTTCGTAAAGTTTTCATACGCCTAGACATTTCCTTCGGTGTTTTTTCAGATTGCTGTCTAATGTTTTTTTATAGTGTTTTTCAGCGTTATTTACTTCTTCAGATGTAATTTGCCAAGGGTATAATTTTTTCTTTCGTTTTAATTTTCGGTAATTTTGTCGCGCAAATTTGCAATCTAAATTGAACCACGGTTTATCCCCATTTCCTATATTTGGTTTTCCCTTGTAGACGGAACGAGTTCCAAATGTATTCTTTGCTGCCGAAATAAATAAGTGGCATAAATCTGAAGTGCAAGTGTTAATGAAATCCTGGTTTATTTCTTCCAGATTAATATTATTGAGCTTTTCAGAAAGATCATTGAAATTGTTGACATTTATGCTTTCTATGAACTCTTGGGCCTTTAACGGATTCCATTTTTTAATATTTTGTAAGTTTTTAAAACTTTGATTATTTGTTGAATCTGTTTTTTCTTCCCTAATCGGTTGAGACGGATTAATGCTAACACGAAACGGTGAATGGACATCGGAAAATAGCCTTGAAAAGTCTAAAATACTCATATTTATAATGTTTTTAAAAAATTCTGAGTTACAGATAGTATAATCTACTACGCTTGCATTTCGACATGTTAAATTACCTTCTTTATTGTCACATATTCTTCCATTTACAATAAACAAATCATTCCCCCTACATAAATTAAGTAAAAGATTGCCATAGGGGTTTTTACCTTTGTCCACATTGTTTCGTTTTAAAGGTAAATTTAACTGCTGTAGCACATTTGGGGCATTTTCAATGAAACCATCAAAGGTTTCAAAGAGAGTATTTTCATCTAATGTAATAAATTCGTCATCCTCTGCTGTTCTTGCATTAAAGTCCCCGATTAGACAAATATTTTTAAATTTTTCAGTAAATTCTCTTTGATGTCCATTTAATAAAAGATGATTAAAAAAAAAACACATAAAAATTTGTATAAACAACGTCTACATGTAAAAAAAAAATTAAAAAAGTTTTTAAATTCAATCAAATTATTTTTATTATTTAGTACCGAAATAAATAACGTCTACATGTAAAAAAAAATTTAAAAAGTTTTTAAATTCAATCAAATTACTTTTATTATTCAGTACCGAAATTTCCAGTACCGAGATGTCCAGTACCGAGTACCGAGATGTCTCGTATGTTCAGTACCGAGATGTCCTGATACCGAAGAGCACCCCCCCCCCCCCCCCCCCTCGTGAGACTAGTGAAAGAATTAATTTTTTAATGTTATTAATAAAAATTAATTAATCTGAACTGTTTATATATTGATATCTGATGTCTTTTTTTCAAAAAAAAATGTCACAAAATGATTGGGCCACCATTATGCCATTTGGACCAGTGACTCTTAATTTTTTACTGGCCCAAAAATTTTTTTTCGGGCCAGCCAAAGGCTATCTCTCATTTCAGGCACTGCATTTAGGGAACGACCATTTAACTTGAAGGGGGGGGGGGGGGGGGGGGGGGGGGTTATGGTTTTTTTCTAAAAAAATATTCTGATTCCTAATGTTGCTGAAAAAAAGATTCTGATTTTGGTGGAGGAAAAAAAAAAAATCTGATTAAGAGTTTTTGTAATATAACCTAATGTTAAATTCTGGAAAAAAAATTCGCCCTTTGCGCGACAAAAAAAATAAATATTCTAACTCTTGTGTTGTCCGATAAAAAAAATCGGAACGAAACAAAAAACCATAACCCCCCCTTCAAGTTAAATGGTCGGTCCCTTACAACGGAATTAGGACAAAAAACCGCCCGGTTCAAAAGCTTTATTTAAAGACGATACATAGCAATACAAATAACACAAGCTCTATTGAGCTTTTAAATCGTCTATCAAACAAACATAAAATAGTAATAGAAAACATGCATGATGATGACAGTGGTCAGTACATATAATACAGTAAGGCACATATAACACAGGTGCTCGTAGACAGGACCCCATATGGTACCCCATGTCGTGGTACCGCCCACCAATTTATTTTCGTTTATTTTCTTATTTCTGACATATTTCGCTTGGAAAATATATGGGAATACTGACAAACAGGAAATATGTCAGAAATAAGAAAATAAACGAAAATAAATTGGTGGGCGGTACCACGACACAACCTGTGACATATAAGGCATACATGATACAATCATAAGACATTACAACATTAAATGCTATAGCACATATACCGTATATCATGCATACTTACTAATAAATAAAATTTAGAATGTGTTTATTCAGTACTTACAAACTAGATGTGTTCTGCCAGTCGATTTACTCATGGATCAAATAATTCTCACATGTGCGGCCATCATCGATTTTCCTGGCGCGAAACATTTTAAATACACGTCACTGGTGTGAAACTCAAATCAAATCAACAGAGCTTTTTTTTGTTTTGTTTTTGTCACAGGCAATTCTACCATGTATCCATTTAGATAGGGAAATAATTGCTGTGATGGTACTAACCAAAGGAATCAACAAGTTTTAACTGAAAATATATTTAATATCCAACATTCAACACTAGGAAAAATACAATATTCATTCACATATAATAACAAATGACGACAGGAATAAACAATATGACTATGACGAATTCTACGATATACTGACTCATTATATTAAACTTATAACTGAATTTTAATATAATAACTTTTAAATAAATAAATTAAAGCATTAAATCTAACTGAATCATTTATAACTTTATAACACAAATGTAAATACCTGAAAATATATGCGACGCTATTAGGTGTCCGCCTATTAAGAAGTCCTGGAAGTTTATGAAAAATATATAAAAAATCGCGGTGCGTATTTATACTTGGGTCTGCTCGATTAGTTTTTTTTTTAATTTTCGTGACAAGCATGCAAGTTAGTGTTGGAAGTGTTGGTATAATTAGTCGTCAGTCACAGTCATACGTCATGATGAATATGATAAAACAATGAATGAATAAACGAAACAAATAACATAACATCTATACTTTTTTTTAATAGAAAAACTATTACGGAGACATTTTTTTTTTTTTCGTTTTTTTTTTCTTTGGCAGTAGCCAGTGGCGGATTTAGAGGGGGCGTGCGGGGCGTGCGCCCCCCCCCCCCCCTAAAATTCGCAAAGCATATGTTATACAACGTTAATTAAGCAGTTCAATAAATAACTTTTTCATGAATGGTTAACTCGTGACCTGTAGTAAAATATTCTTACACATTGTAAATACACGTTGGATGTGTTCGCCGATTCATATATGTATTCGCTGTCAGTAGTTCAAAGATTATTCCATTCTGATTGGTTCCGAGGTATCAGACATCAACTATTTTCTCACGCTAATTAAACATTATTTCTGCAGTCAATTTTACAACTACATGTACACGTGCTATTTAGAAATTATAAAATCGACGAAAATTCTAAGCCAAGAAAACAAGCAAGATTGGATACATTTCTTATTCCTCGACGAGACGAGAAAAGTCAAAGGTAATTTAAAAAGTAAATTCAATCAATACTTCGAATAATTAATTTAACAATTGATCTCATTTATAAAACATACAACGAAAACCTATAACGAGAGAATCAGATGATGAAACTGAGACAGTGTGTAGAAACTTGAGTGTCCCAAGAAAATGGTCACTTCTCTTTAAATAATGGTTCAAATAGTTCTTGAATTCGAAATTCTGCAATTTCATATGAAAAAAAATATATAAATTTGATTTGTATACAAATACCCGAAAATGTTGCCTTTTACTTTTCAAGTGAAGATCAGTAAAAATACGCGTTGGTATATTGTACATTAAAATACAAAAGTAACATTAATTTAAAAAAAAAAAATAGCGGCAATTTATTTGTAACAATCTCTGCATCTGCACAAGAAAGTGTGAACAAATCCTTTGTCCGTATACGTTTATACTATTTATATCTACCAATGGATGTCTGGACAATTTTTTTTACACATTTTTAACAAAAAATTCTGACTACAATTTATTTGTAATAAATTAATATCTACAACTGCACAGTGAAAGTGTGAAAATAATCTCGACAAAATGATTTATGCATATCTCACACCTGATTTCCGTAAACATATTTCTCGAGAACTTTGATACATTTTTGTTGTTTGACCTTTTAGTGTAATGAGGTTTTTACGCCCGTTGCTCAAACACTTGATCTCCGTCCGTTCGTCCGTCCGTCTGTAAGATTTCTGCAATCCGCAACTCCCCTGACTGTAACCACGCAATTGATTGACTTAAACTATATAATGTACTTGAATTACATTGTAGTTGTGCACAATGGTTTTTAGAATTTTCATTGAAGGCCGGGTGGAGGGGATAGGAGGAGGATTCTGCAACCCGCAACCCGAGTCCTAAAAAAATAGAAAAAAAGATGGACGATGTAACGGCGCTTCGACTTGAAAATAAGAGAGCAATTCATCGTTAGCGCATTTTCTCTGACTGTATGACAAACCTATTTACACATATTGATAAATGTTTATTGAAATGAATATGGTTTAATACAAACAGACGCTACAAATGGCATTGTTGTTTACTTCTTTTTGGCGTGCCTAATAACAGAGTCTGTCTATAACGATGCATTCCGTACATTTACCTCTTCAATGCAGCAGTGTATCGTTTACATGACCAAAAAATCAGGATAATTCTCATTAATTTTAGATTTCAAATTGGGAACGATCGACAATCGAAAAGACTACATGTACTTGCAAACTTGGGGAGAATTATTTTTTTTCATTTTTTTTTTGGATAAAAACAGGAATACGGGATTTTCTTCTAGACATCTACTTCGCTTACAAAAGTTTTGTATGAACAGCCGCTTTAGGACTGGAATTTTCTGGATCCAATGATATCGTTTTGATTTTGCCTTTATATTAGTAATATAATTTATTAATTTCTGGCAACTTCGATGATCATCGAACACTCTGGCAATACATAAACTTGTGTACATTCTTCTGTTATATTAATATTAATATATAACAGGGATATTTATTCGTCTTCATGATTGATAGATGATAAACACATCTTTATTTGCAGGGGCGGATCCAGGGGGGCGCACCCGGCGCGCGCCCCCTAAAATTGAAAAAAATAAGATTTTTTGGCGTAAAATCGTGATTTTTCACACGAAATACCCCCAAAATTTTCGCGCCTCCCTCCACTCGGCGCAATTTTTTAAGTGCGCCCCCCCCCCCTAACTTGAAATTCTGGATCCGCCCCTGATTTGGGCCGTTATCTCAGAAAAATCGGGATACATTTTCATCAGTAAAAGAACAAGCATTTGATTTTATGTGGGATGGGATTAATTGGAAAAAAGGGGTAAATATTTTGCTGACAAATAACCGATAAAATGAATTATATGAATAGGGTTTTTTCACACTCCAGATGCACTCCCTTAAAAAATACTTCTACCAAAAGTAACCACGCGTGGATGATGACGCACAACTCCAAGTAATGATAATTATTATAGATCATTTTAATTTACATGCATTAGAAATGTTCCTCTATACGAAAATCATACCCGTTCATATTTTGTGCAGTTATTGGTGACCGATTCATATACATTTTTTTGTATTAGATAAAAATTCAATATAAACATACAAACACATCATAGCATAAAAATTGCTTATAAATTAGTGCCGGGGATATTTTTTAGAATAATTTTATTTAAAAAAAATGCTTTGTTGTGCTATGGAAATGAAACTAGGTTGCTAAGGAAGATGGTTTATGGTGTTTAACGCCCCTTTCAACAATATATCGGTCAGTTTTATTGGTGGAGAAAACTGGAGTACTCGGAGAAAACCATTGACCTGTCGCAAATCACTGACAAACTTTATCACATAATATTGTATCGAGTACACCTAAGGAAGAATTTTTTATCGTACATGTAAGTGTAATTTTAGTCGTAAGATTAAAATTTATCGTAAGATAATCTTTGTGAAAAGGACTTAGGAGTTGTCGTAAGATAATCTTAAGTGAAAAAGTTAGGACTATAGTTACGAATTTTTGTGAAAAGGGCTACAGGGCTGACGCCCTGGTAGGGGGACCAGGGGGGGCGAAGCCCCCTGGAAGGCCAGCGTTTCTAGCAATTAGAGAGGGCAATTCCTGCTGTTAAATCGCTCCTTTTTTACCATCACGTTTCATACATAAAACATTCATCAGTTGACAGAACACTTCAGGAAGTTAATATATATGAACAAAGGAAATATGAGGTACAACACCTGTTAAAAAAGAAATGCCTTGATTCCTGAAACCTGCGACTTGTTCCTATAAATTCAGTTTTATATATAAAAGGTCCGCCTTGGTTATTAAAATTTTATTTTTAGAAAGCTAGCGAATCATCAATGTTTGTTCTGATGGATACTAAATATTTGTTTTTTAAAAAGCTTTGCTGATTAACGGAGATGTTACAAAGTAAAACTGAAAAAATATCTAAACAAAAATAGGAACACGTTATTGTAGTTTTGTATAGCCAGAAATATGCAATAAATTACATCACAGCTAAGTTTTTCATTTCAAAATAATAAGGGCCTGGTGGCTCAATGAGTTAGGTAGTTGGATTATCTAACGACTCATACAAGCCTATCACCAATACGGCATGGGTTCGAGCCCGACTTTGTAAATTACAAAAAGGGTGCATTCGACTCGCAAACGCAAGTGATAAAGTTTACCAGTTGCTTGCGCATGGTCAGCGGTTCTCTCCGAGTACTCCGGCTTCTTCCACCACTAAAACTGGTCGCCATGATATAGTTGATATATTACTGAAAGTGGCGTTAAATACAATAAATCAATCAATCAATCAAAATAATGATAAGTCAATATTTACCGGAATTCCAATCAAATTCAACTTATTTATTTCAAATAACATAATAATACGCATTACGGAAAATCTGTAACAGTGTGAGAAGTAATGCTCTGGAGTGTCATTAACGTATCCACATAAACAATTAGAATTTACAATATAGAGGATATAGATGATATAGGGAGGGGCTCCGGGGTGCCAATTGATAAAATATTGTTGAATATGGCGTTAAACACCATAGCCCTTTTCACAAAAATTATTACGATAAAAAATTGTCGTAAGTGTAAAACTAAGATTAAAAAGAGTTTCACAAAAATACTTACGATAATCTTAAGTGTAAAAATAGTCCTAACTTTACGTGTAAAACTACCCTGTCCTAAGTGTCAAATTTTGATCGTAAGAGAAATTTTGGTCTTATCTTTTATCGTAAGTGAAAAAAATAGAAAAAAAGATGGACGTTGTAACGGCGCTTCGACTTGCAAATAAGAGAGCAATTCATCGTTAGCGCATTTTCTCTGACTGTATGACAAACCTATTTACACATATTGATAAATGTTTATTGAAATGAATATGGTTTAATACAAACAGACGCTACAAATGGCATTGTTGTTTACTTCTTTTTGGCGTGCCTAATAACAGAGTCTGTCTATAACGATGCATTCCGTACATTTACCTCTTCAATGCAGCAGTGTATCGTTTACATGACCAAAAAATCAGGATAATTCTCATTAATTTTAGATTTCAAATTGGGAACGATCGACAATCGAAAAGACTACATGTACTTGCAAACTTGGGGAGAATTATTTTTTTTCATTTTTTTTTTTGGATAAAAAAAGGAATACGGGATTTTCTTCTAGACATCTACTTCGCTTACAAAAGTTTTGTATGAACAGCCGCTTTAGGACTGGAATTTTCTGGATCCAATGATATCGTTTTGATTTTGCCTTTATATTAGTAATATAATTTATTAATTTCTGGCAACTTCGATGATCATCGAACACTCTGGCAATACATGAACTTGTGTACATTCTTCTGTTATATTAATATTAATATATAACAGGGATATTTATTTGTCTTCATGATTGATAGATGATAAACACATCTTTATTTGCAGGGGCGGATCCAGGGGGGGGGGGGGGGGCGCACCCGGCGCGCGCCCCCCTAAAATTGAAAAAAAATATGATTTTTTGGCGTAGAATCGTGATTTTTCACACGAAATACCCCCAAAATTTTCGCGCCTCCCTCCGCTCGGCGCAATTTTTTAAGTGCGCCCCCCCCCCCTAACTTGAAATTCTAGATCCGCCCCTGATTTGGGCCGTTATCTCAGAAAAATCGGGATACATTTTCATCAGTAAAAGAACAAGCATTTGATTTTATGTGGGATGGGATTAATTGGAAAAAAGGGGTAAATATTTTGCTGACAAATAACCGATAAAATGAATTATATGAATAGGGTTTTTTCACACTCCAGATGCACTCCCTTAAAAAATACTTCTACCAAAAGTAACCACGAGTGGATGATGACGCACAACTCCAAGTAATGATAATTATTATAGATCATTTTAATTTACATGCATTAGAAATGTTCCTCTATACGAAAATCATACCCGTTCATATTTTGTGCAGTTATTGGTGACCGATTCATATACATTTTTTTGTATTAGATAAAAATTCAATATAAACATACAAACACATCATAGCATAAACATTGCTTATAAATTAGTGCCGGGGATATTTTTTAGAATAATTTTATTTAAAAAAAATGCTTTGTTGTGCTATGGAAATGAAACTAGGTTGCTAAGGAAGATGGTTTATGGTGTTTAACGCCCCTTTCAACAATATATCGGTCAGTTTTATTGGTGGAGAAAACTGGAGTACTCGGAGAAAACCATTGACCTGTCGCAAATCACTGACAAACTTTATCACATAATATTGTATCGAGTACACCTAAGGAAGAATTTTTTATCGTACATGTAAGTGTAATTTTAGTCGTAAGATTAAAATTTATCGTAAGATAATCTTTGTGAAAAGGACTTAGGAGTTGTCGTAAGATAATCTTAAGTGAAAAAGTTAGGACTATAGTTACGAATTTTTGTGAAAAGGGCTACAGGGCTGACGCCCTGGTAGGGGGACCAGGGGGGGCGAAGCCCCCTGGAAGGCCAGCGTTTCTAGCAATTAGAGAGGGCAATTCCTGCTGTTAAATCGCTCCTTTTTTACCATCACGTTTCATACATAAAACATTCATCAGTTGACAGAACACTTCAGGAAGTTAATATATATGAACAAAGGAAATATCAGGTACAACACCTGTTAAAAAAGAAATGCCTTGATTCCTGAAACCTGCGACTTGTTCCTATAAATTCAGTTTTATATATAAAAGGTCCGCCTTGGTTATTAAAATTTTATTTTTAGAAAGCTAGCGAATCATCAATGTTTGTTCTGATGGATACTAAATATTTGTTTTTTAAAAAGCTTTGCTGATTAACGGAGATGTTACAAAGTAAAACTGAAAAAATATCTAAACAAAAATAGGAACACGTTATTGTAGTTTTGTATAGCCAGAAATATGCAACAAATTACATCACAGCTAAGTTTTTCATTTCAAAATAATAAGGGCCTGGTGGCTCAATGAGTTAGGTAGTTGGATTATCTAACGACTCATACAAGCCTATCACCAATACGGCATGGGTTCGAGCCCGACTTTGTAAATTACAAAAAGGGTGCATTCGACTCGCAAACGCAAGTGATAAAGTTTACCAGTTGCTTGCGCATGGTCAGCGGTTCTCTCCGAGTACTCCGGCTTCTTCCACCACTAAAACTGGTCGCCATGATATAGTTGATATATTACTGAAAGTGGCGTTAAATACAATAAATCAATCAATCAATCAAAATAATGATAAGTCAATATTTACCGGAATTCCAATCAAATTCAACTTATTTATTTCAAATAACATAATAATACGCATTACGGAAAATCTGTAACAGTGTGAGAAGTAATGCTCTGGAGTGTCATTAACGTATCCACATAAACAATTAGAATTTACAATATAGAGGATATAGATGATATAGGGAGGGGCTCCGGGGTGCCAATTGATAAAATATTGTTGAATATGGCGTTAAACACCATAGCCCTTTTCACAAAAATTATTACGATAAAAAATTGTCGTAAGTGTAAAACTAAGATTAAAAAGAGTTTCACAAAAATACTTACGATAATCTTAAGTGTAAAAATAGTCCTAACTTTACGTGTAAAACTACCCTGTCCTAAGTGTCAAATTTTGATCGTAAGAGAAATTTTGGTCTTATCTTTTATCGTAAGTGAAAAAAATAGAAAAAAGATGGACGTTGTAACGGCGCTTCGACTTGCAAATAAGAGAGCAATTCATCGTTAGCGCATTTTCTCTGACTGTATGACAAACCTATTTACACATATTGATAAATGTTTATTGAAATGAATATGGTTTAATACAAACAGACGCTACAAATGGCATTGTTGTTTACTTCTTTTTGGCGTGCCTAATAACAGAGTCTGTCTATAACGATGCATTCCGTACATTTACCTCTTCAATGCAGCAGTGTATCGTTTACATGACCAAAAAATCAGGATAATTCTCATTAATTTTAGATTTCAAATTGGGAACGATCGACAATCGAAAAGACTACATGTACTTGCAAACTTGGGGAGAATTATTTTTTTTCATTTTTTTTTTTGGATAAAAAAAGGAATACGGGATTTTCTTCTAGACATCTACTTCGCTTACAAAAGTTTTGTATGAACAGCCGCTTTAGGACTGGAATTTTCTGGATCCAATGATATCGTTTTGATTTTGCCTTTATATTAGTAATATAATTTATTAATTTCTGGCAACTTCGATGATCATCGAACACTCTGGCAATACATGAACTTGTGTACATTCTTCTGTTATATTAATATTAATATATAACAGGGATATTTATTTGTCTTCATGATTGATAGATGATAAACACATCTTTATTTGCAGGGGCGGATCCAGGGGGGGGGCGCACCCGGCGCGCGCCCCCCTAAAATTGAAAAAAAATATGATTTTTTGGCGTAAAATCGTGATTTTTCACACGAAATACCCCCAAAATTTTCGCGCCTCCCTCCGCTCGGCGCAATTTTTTAAGTGCGCCCCCCCCCCTAACTTGAAATTCTAGATCCGCCCCTGATTTGGGCCGTTATCTCAGAAAAATCGGGATACATTTTCATCAGTAAAAGAACAAGCATTTGATTTTATGTGGGATGGGATTAATTGGAAAAAAGGGGTAAATATTTTGCTGACAAATAACCGATAAAATGAATTATATGAATAGGGTTTTTTCACACTCCAGATGCACTCCCTTAAAAAATACTTCTACCAAAAGTAACCACGAGTGGATGATGACGCACAACTCCAAGTAATGATAATTATTATAGATCATTTTAATTTACATGCATTAGAAATGTTCCTCTATACGAAAATCATACCCGTTCATATTTTGTGCAGTTATTGGTGACCGATTCATATACATTTTTTTGTATTAGATAAAAATTCAATATAAACATACAAACACATCATAGCATAAACATTGCTTATAAATTAGTGCCGGGGATATTTTTTAGAATAATTTTATTTAAAAAAAATGCTTTGTTGTGCTATGGAAATGAAACTAGGTTGCTAAGGAAGATGGTTTATGGTGTTTAACGCCCCTTTCAACAATATATCGGTCAGTTTTATTGGTGGAGAAAACTGGAGTACTCGGAGAAAACCATTGACCTGTCGCAAATCACTGACAAACTTTATCACATAATATTGTATCGAGTACACCTAAGGAAGAATTTTTTATCGTACATGTAAGTGTAATTTTAGTCGTAAGATTAAAATTTATCGTAAGATAATCTTTGTGAAAAGGACTTAGGAGTTGTCGTAAGATAATCTTAAGTGAAAAAGTTAGGACTATAGTTACGAATTTTTGTGAAAAGGGCTACAGGGCTGACGCCCTGGTAGGGGGACCAGGGGGGGGCGAAGCCCCCTGGAAGGCCAGCGTTTCTAGCAATTAGAGAGGGCAATTCCTGCTGTTAAATCGCTCCTTTTTTACCATCACGTTTCATACATAAAACATTCATCAGTTGACAGAACACTTCAGGAAGTTAATATATATGAACAAAGGAAATATGAGGTACAACACCTGTTAAAAAAGAAATGCCTTGATTCCTGAAACCTGCGACTTGTTCCTATAAATTCAGTTTTATATATAAAAGGTCCGCCTTGGTTATTAAAATTTTATTTTTAGAAAGCTAGCGAATCATCAATGTTTGTTCTGATGGATACTAAATATTTGTTTTTTAAAAAGCTTTGCTGATTAACGGAGATGTTACAAAGTAAAACTGAAAAAATATCTAAACAAAAATAGGAACACGTTATTGTAGTTTTGTATAGCCAGAAATATGCAACAAATTACATCACAGCTAAGTTTTTCATTTCAAAATAATAAGGGCCTGGTGGCTCAATGAGTTAGGTAGTTGGATTATCTAACGACTCATACAAGCCTATCACCAATACGGCATGGGTTCGAGCCCGACTTTGTAAATTACAAAAAGGGTGCATTCGACTCGCAAACGCAAGTGATAAAGTTTACCAGTTGCTTGCGCATGGTCAGCGGTTCTCTCCGAGTACTCCGGCTTCTTCCACCACTAAAACTGGTCGCCATGATATAGTTGATATATTACTGAAAGTGGCGTTAAATACAATAAATCAATCAATCAATCAAAATAATGATAAGTCAATATTTACCGGAATTCCAATCAAATTCAACTTATTTATTTCAAATAACATAATAATACGCATTACGGAAAATCTGTAACAGTGTGAGAAGTAATGCTCTGGAGTGTCATTAACGTATCCACATAAACAATTAGAATTTACAATATAGAGGATATAGATGATATAGGGAGGGGCTCCGGGGTGCCAATTGATAAAATATTGTTGAATATGGCGTTAAACACCATAGCCCTTTTCACAAAAATTATTACGATAAAAAATTGTCGTAAGTGTAAAACTAAGATTAAAAAGAGTTTCACAAAAATACTTACGATAATCTTAAGTGTAAAAATAGTCCTAACTTTACGTGTAAAACTACCCTGTCCTAAGTGTCAAATTTTGATCGTAAGAGAAATTTTGGTCTTATCTTTTATCGTAAGTGAAAAAAATAGAAAAAAGATGGACGTTGTAACGGCGCTTCGACTTGCAAATAAGAGAGCAATTCATCGTTAGCGCATTTTCTCTGACTGTATGACAAACCTATTTACACATATTGATAAATGTTTATTGAAATGAATATGGTTTAATACAAACAGACGCTACAAATGGCATTGTTGTTTACTTCTTTTTGGCGTGCCTAATAACAGAGTCTGTCTATAACGATGCATTCCGTACATTTACCTCTTCAATGCAGCAGTGTATCGTTTACATGACCAAAAAATCAGGATAATTCTCATTAATTTTAGATTTCAAATTGGGAACGATCGACAATCGAAAAGACTACATGTACTTGCAAACTTGGGGAGAATTATTTTTTTTCATTTTTTTTTTTGGATAAAAAAAGGAATACGGGATTTTCTTCTAGACATCTACTTCGCTTACAAAAGTTTTGTATGAACAGCCGCTTTAGGACTGGAATTTTCTGGATCCAATGATATCGTTTTTATTTTGCCTTTATATTAGTAATATAATTTATTAATTTCTGGCAACTTCGATGATCATCGAACACTCTGGCAATACATGAACTTGTGTACATTCTTCTGTTATATTAATATTAATATATAACAGGGATATTTATTTGTCTTCATGATTGATAGATGATAAACACATCTTTATTTGCAGGGGCGGATCCAGGGGGGGGGCGCACCCGGCGCGCGCCCCCCTAAAATTGAAAAAAATATGATTTTTTGGCGTAAAATCGTGATTTTTCACACGAAATACCCCCAAAATTTTCGCGCCTCCCTCCGCTCGGCGCAATTTTTTAAGTGCGCCCCCCCCCCCCTAACTTGAAATTCTAGATCCGCCCCTGATTTGGGCCGTTATCTCAGAAAAATCGGGATACATTTTCATCAGTAAAAGAACAAGCATTTGATTTTATGTGGGATGGGATTAATTGGAAAAAAGGGGTAAATATTTTGCTGACAAATAACCGATAAAATGAATTATATGAATAGGGTTTTTTCACACTCCAGATGCACTCCCTTAAAAAATACTTCTACCAAAAGTAACCACGAGTGGATGATGACGCACAACTCCAAGTAATGATAATTATTATAGATCATTTTAATTTACATGCATTAGAAATGTTCCTCTATACGAAAATCATACCCGTTCATATTTTGTGCAGTTATTGGTGACCGATTCATATACATTTTTTTGTATTAGATAAAAATTCAATATAAACATACAAACACATCATAGCATAAACATTGCTTATAAATTAGTGCCGGGGATATTTTTTAGAATAATTTTATTTAAAAAAAATGCTTTGTTGTGCTATGGAAATGAAACTAGGTTGCTAAGGAAGATGGTTTATGGTGTTTAACGCCCCTTTCAACAATATATCGGTCAGTTTTATTGGTGGAGAAAACTGGAGTACTCGGAGAAAACCATTGACCTGTCGCAAATCACTGACAAACTTTATCACATAATATTGTATCGAGTACACCTAAGGAAGAATTTTTTATCGTACATGTAAGTGTAATTTTAGTCGTAAGATTAAAATTTATCGTAAGATAATCTTTGTGAAAAGGACTTAGGAGTTGTCGTAAGATAATCTTAAGTGAAAAAGTTAGGACTATAGTTACGAATATTTGTGAAAAGGGCTACAGGGCTGACGCCCTGGTAGGGGGACCAGGGGGGGGCGAAGCCCCCTGGAAGGCCAGCGTTTCTAGCAATTAGAGAGGGCAATTCCTGCTGTTAAATCGCTCCTTTTTTACCATCACGTTTCATACATAAAACATTCATCAGTTGACAGAACACTTCAGGAAGTTAATATATATGAACAAAGGAAATATGAGGTACAACACCTGTTAAAAAAGAAATGCCTTGATTCCTGAAACCTGCGACTTGTTCCTATAAATTCAGTTTTATATATAAAAGGTCCGCCTTGGTTATTAAAATTTTATTTTTAGAAAGCTAGCGAATCATCAATGTTTGTTCTGATGGATACTAAATATTTGTTTTTTAAAAAGCTTTGCTGATTAACGGAGATGTTACAAAGTAAAACTGAAAAAATATCTAAACAAAAATAGGAACACGTTATTGTAGTTTTGTATAGCCAGAAATATGCAACAAATTACATCACAGCTAAGTTTTTCATTTCAAAATAATAAGGGCCTGGTGGCTCAATGAGTTAGGTAGTTGGATTATCTAACGACTCATACAAGCCTATCACCAATACGGCATGGGTTCGAGCCCGACTTTGTAAATTACAAAAAGGGTGCATTCGACTCGCAAACGCAAGTGATAAAGTTTACCAGTTGCTTGCGCATGGTCAGCGGTTCTCTCCGAGTACTCCGGCTTCTTCCACCACTAAAACTGGTCGCCATGATATAGTTGATATATTACTGAAAGTGGCGTTAAATACAATAAATCAATCAATCAATCAAAATAATGATAAGTCAATATTTACCGGAATTCCAATCAAATTCAACTTATTTATTTCAAATAACATAATAATACGCATTACGGAAAATCTGTAACAGTGTGAGAAGTAATGCTCTGGAGTGTCATTAACGTATCCACATAAACAATTAGAATTTACAATATAGAGGATATAGATGATATAGGGAGGGGCTCCGGGGTGCCAATTGATAAAATATTGTTGAATATGGCGTTAAACACCATAGCCCTTTTCACAAAAATTATTACGATAAAAAATTGTCGTAAGTGTAAAACTAAGATTAAAAAGAGTTTCACAAAAATACTTACGATAATCTTAAGTGTAAAAATAGTCCTAACTTTACGTGTAAAACTACCCTGTCCTAAGTGTCAAATTTTGATCGTAAGAGAAATTTTGGTCTTATCTTTTATCGTAAGTGAAAAAAATAGAAAAAAGATGGACGTTGTAACGGCGCTTCGACTTGCAAATAAGAGAGCAATTCATCGTTAGCGCATTTTCTCTGACTGTATGACAAACCTATTTACACATATTGATAAATGTTTATTGAAATGAATATGGTTTAATACAAACAGACGCTACAAATGGCATTGTTGTTTACTTCTTTTTGGCGTGCCTAATAACAGAGTCTGTCTATAACGATGCATTCCGTACATTTACCTCTTCAATGCAGCAGTGTATCGTTTACATGACCAAAAAATCAGGATAATTCTCATTAATTTTAGATTTCAAATTGGGAACGATCGACAATCGAAAAGACTACATGTACTTGCAAACTTGGGGAGAATTATTTTTTTTCATTTTTTTTTTTGGATAAAAAAAGGAATACGGGATTTTCTTCTAGACATCTACTTCGCTTACAAAAGTTTTGTATGAACAGCCGCTTTAGGACTGGAATTTTCTGGATCCAATGATATCGTTTTTATTTTGCCTTTATATTAGTAATATAATTTATTAATTTCTGGCAACTTCGATGATCATCGAACACTCTGGCAATACATGAACTTGTGTACATTCTTCTGTTATATTAATATTAATATATAACAGGGATATTTATTTGTCTTCATGATTGATAGATGATAAACACATCTTTATTTGCAGGGGCGGATCCAGGGGGGGGGCGCACCCGGCGCGCGCCCCCCTAAAATTGAAAAAAATATGATTTTTTGGCGTAAAATCGTGATTTTTCACACGAAATACCCCCAAAATTTTCGCGCCTCCCTCCGCTCGGCGCAATTTTTTAAGTGCGCCCCCCCCCCCTAACTTGAAATTCTAGATCCGCCCCTGATTTGGGCCGTTATCTCAGAAAAATCGGGATACATTTTCATCAGTAAAAGAACAAGCATTTGATTTTATGTGGGATGGGATTAATTGGAAAAAAGGGGTAAATATTTTGCTGACAAATAACCGATAAAATGAATTATATGAATAGGGTTTTTTCACACTCCAGATGCACTCCCTTAAAAAATACTTCTACCAAAAGTAACCACGAGTGGATGATGACGCACAACTCCAAGTAATGATAATTATTATAGATCATTTTAATTTACATGCATTAGAAATGTTCCTCTATACGAAAATCATACCCGTTCATATTTTGTGCAGTTATTGGTGACCGATTCATATACATTTTTTTTGTATTAGATAAAAATTCAATATAAACATACAAACACATCATAGCATAAACATTGCTTATAAATTAGTGCCGGGGATATTTTTTAGAATAATTTTATTTAAAAAAAATGCTTTGATGTGCTATGGAAATGAAACTAGGTTGCTAAGGAAGATGGTTTATGGTGTTTAACGCCCCTTTCAACAATATATCGGTCAGTTTTATTGGTGGAGAAAACTGGAGTACTCGGAGAAAACCATTGACCTGTCGCAAATCACTGACAAACTTTATCACATAATATTGTATCGAGTACACCTAAGGAAGAATTTTTTATCGTACATGTAAGTGTAATTTTAGTCGTAAGATTAAAATTTATCGTAAGATAATCTTTGTGAAAAGGACTTAGGAGTTGTCGTAAGATAATCTTAAGTGAAAAAGTTAGGACTATAGTTACGAATATTTGTGAAAAGGGCTACAGGGCTGACGCCCTGGTAGGGGGACCAGGGGGGGGCGAAGCCCCCTGGAAGGCCAGCGTTTCTAGCAATTAGAGAGGGCAATTCCTGCTGTTAAATCGCTCCTTTTTTACCATCACGTTTCATACATAAAACATTCATCAGTTGACAGAACACTTCAGGAAGTTAATATATATGAACAAAGGAAATATGA
Source organism: Bathymodiolus brooksi (assembly GCA_963680875.1). Lineage (NCBI taxonomy): Eukaryota > Metazoa > Mollusca > Bivalvia > Mytilida > Modiolidae > Bathymodiolus > Bathymodiolus brooksi. Next base: position 15,573,562 of record OY804575.1, on the reverse strand, counting down.
GGTACAACACCTGTTAAAAAAGAAATGCCTTGATTCCTGAAACCTGCGACTTGTTCCTATAAATTCAGTTTTATATATAAAAGGTCCGCCTTGGTTATTAAAATTTTATTTTTAGAAAGCTAGCGAATCATCAATGTTTGTTCTGATGGATACTAAATATTTGTTTTTTAAAAAGCTTTGCTGATTAACGGAGATGTTACAAAGTAAAACTGAAAAAATATCTAAACAAAAATAGGAACACGTTATTGTAGTTTTGTATAGCCAGAAATATGCAACAAATTACATCACAGCTAAGTTTTTCATTTCAAAATAATAAGGGCCTGGTGGCTCAATGAGTTAGGTAGTTGGATTATCTAACGACTCATACAAGCCTATCACCAATACGGCATGGGTTCGAGCCCGACTTTGTAAATTACAAAAAGGGTGCATTCGACTCGCAAACGCAAGTGATAAAGTTTACCAGTTGCTTGCGCATGGTCAGCGGTTCTCTCCGAGTACTCCGGCTTCTTCCACCACTAAAACTGGTCGCCATGATATAGTTGATATATTACTGAAAGTGGCGTTAAATACAATAAATCAATCAATCAATCAAAATAATGATAAGTCAATATTTACCGGAATTCCAATCAAATTCAACTTATTTATTTCAAATAACATAATAATACGCATTACGGAAAATCTGTAACAGTGTGAGAAGTAATGCTCTGGAGTGTCATTAACGTATCCACATAAACAATTAGAATTTACAATATAGAGGATATAGATGATATAGGGAGGGGCTCCGGGGTGCCAATTGATAAAATATTGTTGAATATGGCGTTAAACACCATAGCCCTTTTCACAAAAATTATTACGATAAAAAATTGTCGTAAGTGTAAAACTAAGATTAAAAAGAGTTTCACAAAAATACTTACGATAATCTTAAGTGTAAAAATAGTCCTAACTTTACGTGTAAAACTACCCTGTCCTAAGTGTCAAATTTTGATCGTAAGAGAAATTTTGGTCTTATCTTTTATCGTAAGTGAAAAAAATAGAAAAAAGATGGACGTTGTAACGGCGCTTCGACTTGCAAATAAGAGAGCAATTCATCGTTAGCGCATTTTCTCTGACTGTATGACAAACCTATTTACACATATTGATAAATGTTTATTGAAATGAATATGGTTTAATACAAACAGACGCTACAAATGGCATTGTTGTTTACTTCTTTTTGGCGTGCCTAATAACAGAGTCTGTCTATAACGATGCATTCCGTACATTTACCTCTTCAATGCAGCAGTGTATCGTTTACATGACCAAAAAATCAGGATAATTCTCATTAATTTTAGATTTCAAATTGGGAACGATCGACAATCGAAAAGACTACATGTACTTGCAAACTTGGGGAGAATTATTTTTTTTCATTTTTTTTTTTGGATAAAAAAAGGAATACGGGATTTTCTTCTAGACATCTACTTCGCTTACAAAAGTTTTGTATGAACAGCCGCTTTAGGACTGGAATTTTCTGGATCCAATGATATCGTTTTTATTTTGCCTTTATATTAGTAATATAATTTATTAATTTCTGGCAACTTCGATGATCATCGAACACTCTGGCAATACATGAACTTGTGTACATTCTTCTGTTATATTAATATTAATATATAACAGGGATATTTATTTGTCTTCATGATTGATAGATGATAAACACATCTTTATTTGCAGGGGCGGATCCAGGGGGGGGGCGCACCCGGCGCGCGCCCCCCTAAAATTGAAAAAAATATGATTTTTTGGCGTAAAATCGTGATTTTTCACACGAAATACCCCCAAAATTTTCGCGCCTCCCTCCGCTCGGCGCAATTTTTTAAGTGCGCCCCCCCCCCCCTAACTTGAAATTCTAGATCCGCCCCTGATTTGGGCCGTTATCTCAGAAAAATCGGGATACATTTTCATCAGTAAAAGAACAAGCATTTGATTTTATGTGGGATGGGATTAATTGGAAAAAAGGGGTAAATATTTTGCTGACAAATAACCGATAAAATGAATTATATGAATAGGGTTTTTTCACACTCCAGATGCACTCCCTTAAAAAATACTTCTACCAAAAGTAACCACGAGTGGATGATGACGCACAACTCCAAGTAATGATAATTATTATAGATCATTTTAATTTACATGCATTAGAAATGTTCCTCTATACGAAAATCATACCCGTTCATATTTTGTGCAGTTATTGGTGACCGATTCATATACATTTTTTTTGTATTAGATAAAAATTCAATATAAACATACAAACACATCATAGCATAAACATTGCTTATAAATTAGTGCCGGGGATATTTTTTAGAATAATTTTATTTAAAAAAAATGCTTTGTTGTGCTATGGAAATGAAACTAGGTTGCTAAGGAAGATGGTGTATGGTGTTTAACGCCCCTTTCAACAATATATCGGTCAGTTTTATTGGTGGAGAAAACTGGAGTACTCGGAGAAAACCATTGACCTGTCGCAAATCACTGACAAACTTTATCACATAATATTGTATCGAGTACACCTAAGGAAGAATTTTTTATCGTACATGTAAGTGTAATTTTAGTCGTAAGATTAAAATTTATCGTAAGATAATCTTTGTGAAAAGGACTTAGGAGTTGTCGTAAGATAATCTTAAGTGAAAAAGTTAGGACTATAGTTACGAATATTTGTGAAAAGGGCTACAGGGCTGACGCCCTGGTAGGGGGACCAGGGGGGGGCGAAGCCCCCTGGAAGGCCAGCGTTTCTAGCAATTAGAGAGGGCAATTCCTGCTGTTAAATCGCTCCTTTTTTACCATCACGTTTCATACATAAAACATTCATCAGTTGACAGAACACTTCAGGAAGTTAATATATATGAACAAAGGAAATATGAGGTACAACACCTGTTAAAAAAGAAATGCCTTGATTCCTGAAACCTGCGACTTGTTCCTATAAATTCAGTTTTATATATAAAAGGTCCGCCTTGGTTATTAAAATTTTATTTTTAGAAAGCTAGCGAATCATCAATGTTTGTTCTGATGGATACTAAATATTTGTTTTTTAAAAAGCTTTGCTGATTAACGGAGATGTTACAAAGTAAAACTGAAAAAATATCTAAACAAAAATAGGAACACGTTATTGTAGTTTTGTATAGCCAGAAATATGCAACAAATTACATCACAGCTAAGTTTTTCATTTCAAAATAATAAGGGCCTGGTGGCTCAATGAGTTAGGTAGTTGGATTATCTAACGACTCATACAAGCCTATCACCAATACGGCATGGGTTCGAGCCCGACTTTGTAAATTACAAAAAGGGTGCATTCGACTCGCAAACGCAAGTGATAAAGTTTACCAGTTGCTTGCGCATGGTCAGCGGTTCTCTCCGAGTACTCCGGCTTCTTCCACCACTAAAACTGGTCGCCATGATATAGTTGATATATTACTGAAAGTGGCGTTAAATACAATAAATCAATCAATCAATCAAAATAATGATAAGTCAATATTTACCGGAATTCCAATCAAATTCAACTTATTTATTTCAAATAACATAATAATACGCATTACGGAAAATCTGTAACAGTGTGAGAAGTAATGCTCTGGAGTGTCATTAACGTATCCACATAAACAATTAGAATTTACAATATAGAGGATATAGATGATATAGGGAGGGGCTCCGGGGTGCCAATTGATAAAATATTGTTGAATATGGCGTTAAACACCATAGCCCTTTTCACAAAAATTATTACGATAAAAAATTGTCGTAAGTGTAAAACTAAGATTAAAAAGAGTTTCACAAAAATACTTACGATAATCTTAAGTGTAAAAATAGTCCTAACTTTACGTGTAAAACTACCCTGTCCTAAGTGTCAAATTTTGATCGTAAGAGAAATTTTGGTCTTATCTTTTATCGTAAGTGAAAAAAATAGAAAAAAGATGGACGTTGTAACGGCGCTTCGACTTGCAAATAAGAGAGCAATTCATCGTTAGCGCATTTTCTCTGACTGTATGACAAACCTATTTACACATATTGATAAATGTTTATTGAAATGAATATGGTTTAATACAAACAGACGCTACAAATGGCATTGTTGTTTACTTCTTTTTGGCGTGCCTAATAACAGAGTCTGTCTATAACGATGCATTCCGTACATTTACCTCTTCAATGCAGCAGTGTATCGTTTACATGACCAAAAAATCAGGATAATTCTCATTAATTTTAGATTTCAAATTGGGAACGATCGACAATCGAAAAGACTACATGTACTTGCAAACTTGGGGAGAATTATTTTTTTTCATTTTTTTTTTTGGATAAAAAAAGGAATACGGGATTTTCTTCTAGACATCTACTTCGCTTACAAAAGTTTTGTATGAACAGCCGCTTTAGGACTGGAATTTTCTGGATCCAATGATATCGTTTTGATTTTGCCTTTATATTAGTAATATAATTTATTAATTTCTGGCAACTTCGATGATCATCGAACACTCTGGCAATACATGAACTTGTGTACATTCTTCTGTTATATTAATATTAATATATAACAGGGATATTTATTTGTCTTCATGATTGATAGATGATAAACACATCTTTATTTGCAGGGGCGGATCCAGGGGGGGGGGGCGCACCCGGCGCGCGCCCCCCTAAAATTGAAAAAAATATGATTTTTTGGCGTAAAATCGTGATTTTTCACACGAAATACCCCCAAAATTTTCGCGCCCCCCTCCGCTCGGCGCAATTTTTTAAGTGCGCCCCCCCCCCCCTAACTTGAAATTCTAGATCCGCCCCTGATTTGGGTCGTTATCTCAGAAAAATCGGGATACATTTTCATCAGTAAAAGAACAAGCATTTGATTTTATGTGGGATGGGATTAATTGGAAAAAAGGGGTAAATATTTTGCTGACAAATAACCGATAAAATGAATTATATGAATAGGGTTTTTTCACACTCCAAATGCACTCCCTTAAAAAATACTTCTACCAAAAGTAACCACGAGTGGATGATGACGCACAACTCCAAGTAATGATAATTATTATAGATCATTTTAATTTACATGCATTAGAAATGTTCCTCTATACGAAAATCATACCCGTTCATATTTTGTGCAGTTATTGGTGACCGATTCATATACATTTTTTTGTATTAGATAAAAATTCAATATAAACATACAAACACATCATAGCATAAACATTGCTTATAAATTAGTGCTGGGGATATTTTTTAGAATAATTTTATTTAAAAAAAATGCTTTGATGTGCTATGGAAATGAAACTAGGTTGCTAAGGAAGATGGTTTATGGTGTTTAACGCCCCTTTCAACAATATATCGGTCAGTTTTATTGGTGGAGAAAACTGGAGTACTCGGAGAAAACCATTGACCTGTCGCAAATCACTGACAAACTTTATCACATAATATTGTATCGAGTACACCTAAGGAAGAATTTTTTATCGTACATGTAAGTGTAATTTTAGTCGTAAGATTAAAATTTATCGTAAGATAATCTTTGTGAAAAGGACTTAGGAGTTGTCGTAAGATAATCTTAAGTGAAAAAGTTAGGACTATAGTTACGAATTTTTGTGAAAAGGGATACAGGGCTGACGCCCTGGTAGGGGGACCAGGGGGGGCGAAGCCCCCTGGAAGGCCAGCGTTTCTAGCAATTAGAGAGGGCAATTCCTGCTGTTAAATCGCTCCTTTTTTACCATCACGTTTCATACATAAAACATTCATCAGTTGACAGAACACTTCAGGAAGTTAATATATATGAACAAAGGAAATATGAGGTACAACACCTGTTAAAAAAGAAATGCCTTGATTCCTGAAACCTGCGACTTGTTCCTATAAATTCAGTTTTATATATAAAAGGTCCGCCTTGGTTATTAAAATTTTATTTTTAGAAAGCTAGCGAATCATCAATGTTTGTTCTGATGGATACTAAATATTTGTTTTTTAAAAAGCTTTGCTGATTAACGGAGATGTTACAAAGTAAAACTGAAAAAATATCTAAACAAAAATAGGAAAACGTTATTGTAGTTTTGTATAGCCAGAAATATGCAACAAATTACATCACAGCTAAGTTTTTCATTTCAAAATAATAAGGGCCTGGTGGCTCAATGAGTTAGGTAGTTGGATTATCTAACGACTCATACAAGCCTATCACCAATACGGCATGGGTTCGAGCCCGACTTTGTAAATTACAAAAAGGGTGCATTCGACTCGCAAACGCAAGTGATAAAGTTTACCAGTTGCTTGCGCATGGTCAGCGGTTCTCTCCGAGTACTCCGGCTTCTTCCACCACTAAAACTGGTCGCCATGATATAGTTGATATATTACTGAAAGTGGCGTTAAATACAATAAATCAATCAATCAATCAAAATAATGATAAGTCAATATTTACCGGAATTCCAATCAAATTCAACTTATTTATTTCAAATAACATAATAATACGCATTACGGAAAATCTGTAACAGTGTGAGAAGTAATGCTCTGGAGTGTCATTAACGTATCCACATAAACAATTAGAATTTACAATATAGAGGATATAGATGATATAGGGAGGGGCTCCGGGGTGCCAATTGATAAAATATTGTTGAATATGGCGTTAAACACCATAGCCCTTTTCACAAAAATTATTACGATAAAAAATTGTCGTAAGTGTAAAACTAAGATTAAAAAGAGTTTCACAAAAATACTTACGATAATCTTAAGTGTAAAAATAGTCCTAACTTTACGTGTAAAACTACCCTGTCCTAAGTGTCAAATTTTGATCGTAAGAGAAATTTTGGTCTTATCTTTTATCGTAAGTGAAAAAAATAGAAAAAAGATGGACGTTGTAACGGCGCTTCGACTTGCAAATAAGAGAGCAATTCATCGTTAGCGCATTTTCTCTGACTGTATGACAAACCTATTTACACATATTGATAAATGTTTATTGAAATGAATATGGTTTAATACAAACAGACGCTACAAATGGCATTGTTGTTTACTTCTTTTTGGCGTGCCTAATAACAGAGTCTGTCTATAACGATGCATTCCGTACATTTACCTCTTCAATGCAGCAGTGTATCGTTTACATGACCAAAAAATCAGGATAATTCTCATTAATTTTAGATTTCAAATTGGGAACGATCGACAATCGAAAAGACTACATGTACTTGCAAACTTGGGGAGAATTATTTTTTTTCATTTTTTTTTTTGGATAAAAAAAGGAATACGGGATTTTCTTCTAGACATCTACTTCGCTTACAAAAGTTTTGTATGAACAGCCGCTTTAGGACTGGAATTTTCTGGATCCAATGATATCGTTTTGATTTTGCCTTTATATTAGTAATATAATTTATTAATTTCTGGCAACTTCGATGATCATCGAACACTCTGGCAATACATGAACTTGTGTACATTCTTCTGTTATATTAATATTAATATATAACAGGGATATTTATTTGTCTTCATGATTGATAGATGATAAACACATCTTTATTTGCAGGGGCGGATCCAGGGGGGGGGGGGCGCACCCGGCGCGCGCCCCCCTAAAATTGAAAAAAAATATGATTTTTTGGCGTAAAATCGTGATTTTTCACACGAAATACCCCCAAAATTTTCGCGCCTCCCTCCGCTCGGCGCAATTTTTTAAGTGCGCCCCCCCCCCCTAACTTGAAATTCTAGATCCGCCCCTGATTTGGGCCGTTATCTCAGAAAAATCGGGATACATTTTCATCAGTAAAAGAACAAGCATTTGATTTTATGTGGGATGGGATTAATTGGAAAAAAGGGGTAAATATTTTGCTGACAAATAACCGATAAAATGAATTATATGAATAGGGTTTTTTCACACTCCAGATGCACTCCCTTAAAAAATACTTCTACCAAAAGTAACCACGAGTGGATGATGACGCACAACTCCAAGTAATGATAATTATTATAGATCATTTTAATTTACATGCATTAGAAATGTTCCTCTATACGAAAATCATACCCGTTCATATTTTGTGCAGTTATTGGTGACCGATTCATATACATTTTTTTGTATTAGATAAAAATTCAATATAAACATACAAACACATCATAGCATAAACATTGCTTATAAATTAGTGCCGGGGATATTTTTTAGAATAATTTTATTTAAAAAAAATGCTTTGTTGTGCTATGGAAATGAAACTAGGTTGCTAAGGAAGATGGTTTATGGTGTTTAACGCCCCTTTCAACAATATATCGGTCAGTTTTATTGGTGGAGAAAACTGGAGTACTCGGAGAAAACCATTGACCTGTCGCAAATCACTGACAAACTTTATCACATAATATTGTATCGAGTACACCTAAGGAAGAATTTTTTTATCGTACATGTAAGTGTAATTTTAGTCGTAAGATTAAAATTTATCGTAAGATAATCTTTGTGAAAAGGACTTAGGAGTTGTCGTAAGATAATCTTAAGTGAAAAAGTTAGGACTATAGTTACGAATTTTTGTGAAAAGGGCTACAGGGCTGACGCCCTGGTAGGGGGACCAGGGGGGCGAAGCCCCCTGGAAGGCCAGCGTTTCTAGCAATTAGAGAGGGCAATTCCTGCTGTTAAATCGCTCCTTTTTTACCATCACGTTTCATACATAAAACATTCATCGGTTGACAGAACACTTCAGGAAGTTGATATATATGAACAAAGGAAATATGAGGTACAACACCTGTTAAAAAAGAAATGCCTTGATTCCTGAAACCTGCGACTTGTTCCTATAAATTCAGTTTTATATATACGGTCCGCCTTGGTTATTAAAATTTTATTTTTAGAAAGCTAGCGAATCATCAATGTTTGTTCTGATGGATACTAAATATTTGTTTTTTAAAAAGCTTTGCTGATTAACGGAGATGTTACAAAGTAAAACTGAAAAAATATCTAAACAAAAATAGGAACACGTTATTGCATGCACCTTTTGATTCGCAGTCTGTTCATATTGCCATATTGTCGACTTGTTATAAGTGTTAATGAATTCCTGCTGTAAAAATCAAAACACATAGTAGTTTGCGTTATTTGAATTTAATGTCCGTAGCCAAAGTTAACATGACGAGATTTTCCTAAAGTAAATGAGCGCATGACTCTGTTGATGTCAATGTCAATGTCTCTGTGCACATGCAGTACAGCTAAAGAAGTCAGGCGGTCCTGCAGCATTGTTGTCCTCAAGTACGTCTTAAGGCGACGGAGAACAGAGAATGATCTCCCCGTTGTAGCTGTGCTGGCAGGCATGGTGTAAAGTATCAACAAAACGGTGCTGATCGAAGGATAGAGCTCTTCGTTTGTGACGTTAAGGGTGTCCTTCAGATTCGATGGTTTAGCGGTTGTCAATGTTGCCCAACCTTTTGATTTCGGCTTTAAAACATAACTATGTCGCAACGTAAATCGGTTTTGTATGTGTCAAATATAACGTCTACGGTGTCTGGTGTTAGTCTAGGCAAGTTCATTGGTATCAAGTATTGTGCCTGGTATCTGCTGCCATTTTCAAGTAATCTCGCGGTAAGCTCTGTTATGTAATAGTCCATAAACGGGTAGTACATAGACCGCTGCCAAAACTGGCTAGGGTTATCAGCGGGATGACCAGCTCGGTTGATCTGTCGGCCCGTTCTCCTTGGAATAGTCGGTAGAATTTCAAACTGATCGGCAATAGAAACAGCCATATCAAATAACGATCGGGTCCCACACAGTTTGGTCGTTTCGTTCCGAAGTTAACTGATTGATAACAACTTCCCTCTCTTTGACCGCTTCTACCAGATCGCATATAAAACACGTTATAATGATTATTAATTATACTGAAAAAGTGAGATTCTTCCCATGTCAAAATTTTTTTTTTTTGCCGAAATGATGTGCAAGCAATTGATTTTTTGCATAAAGGCAGCTACGCGCCTGGTATATTTATAAATACTTACGATAATTATCTGTGTCTGCTTTAAAAATACCGCTTTAAAATATCCCGGATGTTGACCAAACATTTTCGATCGGAGCTCTTTGACGACAGTGTATTTGTCGTGTATTAACAAATTCATTTAAGTATGGTGTATTATTTTGCCCCTAATAATAAAATGTTTTGTACAAGTTTTTTTAAAAAGTTGTCAATATATTATTTACTATTTTTAAAAAGAGGTTAAATTAATTATTTTTTAATAGAATAATAAGAAAATCAGCAGGAAATGGTTAATAAAGCATTTATTTCCCCCAAGTTCATGCAAAAAACAAATAAATAAACAGATTTCTTACCTTCTTCTTGCCTTGTTGCAGTCCGGTTCCGTTCCGGAATTAGATATGCACGTGTCCAAACATTTTCTGCCGGGTCAGTTTATCCACAGTGGACTATAAATAAAACTTATCTTATCTTATCCGGGCTTTGGAAGAACTGGAATATTATTTTTAAGATAGCAATTTTTGTGACTATCATTTGGAACACTGACTAGATACGATAACGTAACCCTCAGTCCGCTTTTGTTCCCAGCGAGGGTTACGAATCGGTCACATTCAACGTAATGGAGCAAATTAAAAATTTTCGTTCCGTGAATATTTCAACTTTCTTTTTGCATATGTAGTCATAACTTATTATTCCCTACAATTTTTAAGTAATGGTGATACGAAATAAGTGTTACAATACCTGTTTCTACCTTCACGATCGATTTCGTATTCGAAAATTGTTTCTTGTCCGCCATGACACCTTAGTAGACTTTCGTGATGGGCAGAGCCTATCCATATATGGATCTGAATGCCAAATATGGAAAACTTTTACTACGATATGTACGGCAATCGATCCAAATAAGGATATATCCAAAACGAGGCAAGTGCACGTGAAAAAGCAGCTTGTAAACAAAATGTCTGACAGAAAGAAGATCTCATGCATTCAAATTTTCAGATGGATGTAAGTCTACCATGAATTGATGCAGCATTTACTTAACACCTCAAGCTTTATCTAAATATATTTATCTTTCACCCCCGTTAATTTTCCAACCACTTCAACGGAATTAGGACAAAAAACCGCCCGGTGTGAATCACTCCGTGCGCTGCTCCATTACGTTGAATGGGACCGAATCGTAACCCTCGCTGGGAGCAAAAGCGGACTGAGGGTTACGTTATCGTATCTATTGGAACACTTCTGTGGGTGCCCCACGACAAAGAGTAGCTTGATTTCATGGCAGCTCAGATTCATACGACAACGGAAACTTTTGTTTAAGGTGGCACTTGTATGGTCACAAATCTACACTTCATCGTAAAAAATAAAAGTTAAACGTCATTTCCGTCAACATTTAGGCACATGTGTTGTTTCTGAATCTGTCAAGGCTGTTTGTGCGAAGATGTGTATTAGATAAAGAGATGTTGGATGCGTGACTGAAAAGCTTAATACACGTGAGGTTGGTAGCGAAGCTAGAACCACGACAGGGATGTGATTGGTGGGAGGCCTAGCGTGTTATAATTAGAAGACCAACATTGAACAATAGTCAATAATCTCGTTGAGATTAGGATTCCGAAGAAATTTTCGGATGAAGATACAGACAGAAATTTCTTCGGAATCCTAATCTCAACGAGATTAGACCAACAAGTCCCAGGCTAAGTACCAGGCCTAGGCCATCTGCCTATCACCACAGTTTTGTTTGTCCACAGGAGTCTGCAAATTTATCCACTGTGTTACTAATACTGTTATGGGGTAATTAGATCGCTGGGCAATGAGAAGATCATTGGTCAATTTATTCCCATTGACCAGACGAGAGATCTTATGCCATAACCTAATGGATATCAGACTCCTGTGTTATCATTATCATAATGACTATTAATAAAAGTCTAAATAAAGCTGCGACTTGAGAAGTTAGTCAATTTTGTTTGCTATTTTATTTCTAAAAGGAGCCCAAATTCCAAAATTTTGCATATTTGGAAAGGTAAATAGAACATTTATTTTTCATCCAATTTTGATGTGTTTTTTGTTGTTCAATGGATTGTGTTGCAAGAGTTTTCGGTAGTAAGTCAGCGGAGTTCCTCTATCTTCATCTGATTCTCATCAAAATCTAACTTGTTTTCTTTGAATAATTTTTCTTAAAATCTAGACTGCATTGAACCAAGGATTTATATAGTAGACTGTATAAATCCTTGATTGAACATTGAACACAAACTTGCATATGAATAATCAGGTGAGTGATACATGCTCAGATGAGACTAGTTTGTGTGGATATTAATTTTCTTGGATTAACGAAGAATGAGGCATTCTTTTTTTAATTTGCTATTTTTACATTCTATTTACACTAAATGTAATTATTGGCACATATTACTGGAATTCACAAAATCAACAACAAAAAATGGTATAAAACGAATATTTATGCTAATTGGTCTATTTCAGAATAGTTTGTACCACCTCACCCTTGTGTAGCCATGGAACCAGAGGCAAAGAAGCCAAAATTAGATACTGACTATATTTCTGAACAAAATAATACTGAAATTTCTAAGAAGAAGGAAGCATTCACAGATGTCAAAACTGACAAGGAAATATCTATCAGTTCTGGTGCTGATCATGAGAAGACCAGTCAGGACACAGGAAATCTTAAGTTTGTAAAGGAAGATGATGTTGGAATTCTTTGTTATATAAGTGATTTACCTGGTTGCCATGGTGTCATAAAACAAAGGTATTTTTAACTCAAACGGTCAAGTGAGCTATTGAAATTAATTAGCATCATTCTGGAGTTAGAGCAAAGATTAGTTTGCTTGGAATCAGGATAATGTGTCAGAGTAGAGCAACATGTCTACCAGAGGATGGTTGTTTCAGTGAGCTAGCACTATAAAGAAAAGTAAGCATGCTGGTCTAGTACAAAATGGATATTATCATCATTCCATCAAAACTTAACTTGTTCTTGTCATGATATGGCTGAAAAATTCACTTATTTTGCATTAAACAACAATCACTCACTCAAACTGAAAAATATAGTGTACTGTACTTTAGTGCTGATGTTTATAAAGTAAAAAGCCTTCTATCATATGAAATGAAGAGAATTTTCAGAATATGCAAATAAATGTTTGATCTGTCAATTAGTTCATTATTATATTTAAAATTGTTCTTCTTTTAGATATGTCACATTGTTACTTTTAAATGGGGAAAAACATATTTCTACTTTTGTTTTTGTTTTTTGTTTGTTTTGCAGATATTCTGATTTTATAGTGAATGAAATCGATGAAAATGGCAAAGTTGTAGAGTTAACTAATCTTGAAGTTGATATTTCCACAGAAGAAATAGTATGTAATATGTTTAGGAAAACATTTCTTTTGTCTAATGTTTTATTTTGTAACATTTATGGGTTGTGGTTAGGTTATGGTGCTTAAAGCCACTTTCAACAATATTTCAGTTCGTGGCAGTCAGTTTTATTGGTGGAGGAAACCGAAGTAGCTGGAGAAAACCATTCTCCTGCGCAAGTCATTGATAAATGTTGTATCGAGTACACCTCACAATGAACAGGATTCGAACTCACAATGCACTGATTTCATAGGTAGTTGTAAATCAAACTAACATATGATCACAACCACGATGGCCCCTATGACATTTATGGTAAGACAACAGCTGGTATGTTTATGTTGTAACATTCTACAAATTCTAATGTGTACAAAAATATCAAATTTTTAATAAATTATAATAATAACTTTGTACAGTTTTATTTGGTCAAACATCCACACAAGTACAGAATTTTGTCCTTTAGCATAGCTAAACCAATTGAAATAAAATGTGGTAGATACATTTTATGTCCCTTGTAAGAAACTCACAATGTTTTGCTACTTTGGCACCGATCAGTCATCCAATATCACTTCTAGCAAGTTAGTTTTAGATTGACTTTGAGTGTGTGTGAAATATTCATTTTGTTGATATTGGATGAATTGTTTACCATCACTGTTTAAACTTTCTTTCATAATTTGTATTTTTAAAACAACATCGTTCAGTGAGATACCATGTATAAAATGTAAAGTTTGACTGATATTATTTCAGAAAGAGGAGCAAAAAGATGCATTTAGTTTACCAGAGGATACACTTAGTTTACTAAGAGAACTGTCTTCAGCAGAAAAAAATCCACCATCGTCCAAAGATCCTCCTCCCTGTGTCAATATTGAGGTAATTTGTTACCATTTATTATTTATTATTTGAAAATATTGTCAGTATAATCAATCAATAAAATAGATGCATGAAAAAAATTAATTAATATGGAGACCAAAAAGTGATCAAGGCTGCGTTCATCTTCATTGTGCAATAAAAATGTAGATATCTAATTTACTGCACACATTTCTGGAATAACCATCATCAGGTACAATAACCATCATCGGTACAATAACCATCATCAGGTACAATAACCATCATCAGGTACAATAACCATCATCAGGTACAATAACCATCATCAGGTACAATAACCATCATCAGGTACAATAACCATCATCAGGTATAATAACCATCATCAGGTACAATAACCATCATCAGGTATAATAACCATCATCAGGTATAATAACCATCATCAGGTATAATAACCATCATCGGTACAATAACCATCATCAGGTACAATAACCATCATCAGGTATAATAACCATCATCAGGTACAATAACCATCATCAGGTATAATAACCATCATCAGGTACAATAACCATCATCAGGTACAATAACCATCATCAGGTATAATAACCATCATCAGGTATAATAACCATCATCAGGTACAATAACCATCATCAGGTATAATAACCATCATCAGGTACAATAACCATCATCAGGTACAATAACCATCATCAGGTACAATAACCATCATCAGGTATAATAACCATCATCAGGTACAATAACCATCATCAGGTACAATAACCATCATCAGGTACAATAACCATCATCAGGTATAATAACCATCATCAGGTACAATAACCATCATCAGGTACAATAACCATCATCAGGTACAATAACCATCATCAGGTATAATAACCATCATCAGGTATAATAACCATCATCAGGTACAATAACCATCATCAGGTACAATAACCATCATCAGGTATAATAACCATCATCAGGTACAATAACCATCATCAGGTATAATAACCATCATCAGGTACAATAACCATCATCAGGTATAATAACCATCATCAGGTACAATAACCATCATCAGGTACAATAACCATCATCAGGTACAATAGCCATCATCAGGTATGATAACCATCATCAGGTACAATAACCATCATCAGGTATAATAACCATCATCAGGTATAATAACCATCATCAGGTATAATAACCATCATCAGGTACAATAACCATCATCAGGTACAATAACCATCATCAGGTATAATAACCATCATCGGTACAATAACCATCATCAGTTACAATAACCATCATCAGGTACAATAACCATCATCAGGTACAATAACCATCATCAGGTATAATAACCATCATCAGGTATAATAACCATCATCAGGTATAATAACCATCATCAGGTACAATAACCATCATCAGGTATAATAACCATCATCAGGTATATCATCAGGTATAATAACCATCATCAGGTACAATAACCATCATCAGGTATAATAACCATCATCAGGTATAATAACCATCATCAGGTATAATAACCATCATCAGGTACAATAACCATCATCAGGTATAATAACCATCATCAGGTACAATAACCATCATCCGGTATAATAACCATCATCAGGTACAATAACCATCATCAGGTACAATAACCATCATCAGGTATAATAACCATCATCAGGTACAATAACCATCATCAGGTATAATAACCATCATCAGTTACAATAACCATCATCAGGTACAATAACCATCATCAGATATAATAACCATCATCAGGTATAATAACCATCATCGGTACAATAACCATCATCAGTTACAATAACCATCATCAGGTACAATAACCATCATCAGGTACAATAACCATCATCAGGTATAATAACCATCATCGGTACAATAACCATCATCAGTTACAATAACCATCATCAGGTACAATAACCATCATCAGGAATAATAAACATCATCAGGTACAATAACCATCATCAGGTACAATAACCATCATCAGGTACAATAACCATCATCAGGTATAATAACCATCATCAGGTATAATAACCATCATCAGGAATAATAAACATCATCAGGTATAATAACCATCATCAGGTACAATAACCATCATCAGGTACAATAACCATCATCGGTACAATAACCATCATCAGGTACAATAACCATCATCAGGTACAATAACCATCATCAGGTACAATAACCATCATCAGGTACAATAACCATCATCAGGTATAATAACCATCATCAGGTACAATAACCATCATCAGGTACAATAACCATCATCTGGAATAATAACCATCATCAGGTACAATAACCATCATCAGGTACAATAACCATCATCAGGTACAATAACCATCATCAGGTATAATAACCATCATCAGGAATAATAAACATCATCAGGTACAATAACCATCATCAGGTACAATAACCATCATCAGGTATAATAACCATCATCAGGTATAATAACCATCATCAGGTATAATAACCATCATCAGGTATAATAACCATCATCAGGTACAATAACCATCATCAGGTACAATAACCATCATCAGGTACAATAACCATCATCAGGTATAATAACCATCATCAGGTACAATAACCATCATCAGGTACAATAACCATCATCAGGTATAATAACCATCATCAGGTACAATAACCATCATCAGGTACAATAACCATCATCAGGTATAATAACCATCATCAGGTATAATAACCATCATCAGGTATAATAACCATCATCAGGTATAATAACCATCCATCATCAGGTATAATAACCATCCATCATCAGGTATAATAACCATCATCAGGTACAATAACCATCATCAGGTATAATAACCATCATCAGGTACAATAACCATGATCAGGTATAATAACCATCATCAGTTACAATAACCATCATCAGGTACAATAACCATCATCAGGTACAATAACCATCATCAGGTACAATAACCATCATCAGGTATAATAACCATCATCAGGTATAATAACCATCATCAGGTATAATAACCATCATCAGGTACAATAGCCATCATCAGATATAATAACCATCATCAGGTACAATAACCATCATCAGGTATAATAACCATCATCAGGTACAATAACCATCATCAGGTATAATAACCATCGTCAGGTACAATAACCATCATCAGGTACAATAACCATCATCAGGTACAATAACCATCATCAGGTATAATAACCATCATCAGGTATAATAACCATCATCAGGTATAATAACCATCATCAGGTACAATAACCATCATCAGGTATAATAACCATCATCAGGTATAATAACCATCATCAGGTACAATAACCATGATCAGGTATAATAACCATCATCAGTTACAATAACCATCATCAGGTACAATAACCATCATCAGGTACAATAACCATCATCAGGTACAATAACCATCATCAGGTACAATAACCATCATCAGATATAATAACCATCATCGGGTATAATAACCATCATCAGGTATAATAACCATCATCAGGTACAATAACCATCATCAGGTATAATAACCATCATCAGTTACAATAACCATCATCAGGTACAATAACCATCATCAGGTACAATAACCATCATCAGGTATAATAACCATCATCAGGTATAATAACCATCATCAGGTATTATAACCATCATCAGGTACAATAGCCATCATCAGATATAATAACCATCATCAGGTACAATAACCATCATCAGGTATAATAACCATCATCAGGTACAATAGCCATCATCAGGTATAATAACCATCATCAGATAAAATAACCATCATCAGGTATAATAACCATCATCAGGTATAATAACCATCATCAGGTATAATAACCATCATCAGGTACAATAACCATCATCAGGTACAATAACCATCATCAGGTATAATAACCATCATCAGGTATAATAACCATCAGGTACAATAACCATCATCAGGTACAATAACCATCATGAGGTACAATAACCATCATCGGTACAATAACCATCATCAGGTACAATAACCATCATCAGGTATAATAACCATCATCAGGTACAATAACCATCATCAGGAATAATAAGCATCATCAGGTACAATAACCATCATCAGGTATAATAACCATCATCAGGTATAATAACCATCATCAGGTATAATAACCATCATCAGGAATAATAAACATCATCAGGTGCAATAACCATCATCAGGTATAATAACCATCATCGGGTACAATAACCATCATCAGGTACAATAACCATCATCAGGAATAATAAACATCATCAGGTACAATAACCATCATCAGGTACAATAACCATCATCAGGTACAATAACCATCATCAGGTATAATAACCATCATCAGGTACAATAACCATCATCAGGTACAATAACCATCATCAGGTATAATAACCATCATCAGGTACAATAACCATCATCAGGTACAATAACCATCATCAGGTATAATAACCATCATCAGGTACAATAACCATCATCAGGTATAATAACCATCATCAGGTATAATAACCATCATCAGGTACAATAGCCATCATCAGATACAATAACCATCATCAGGTACAATAACCATCATCAGGTACAATAACCATCATCAGGTATAATAACCATCATCAGGTACAATAACCATCATCAGGTACAATAACCATCATCAGGTATAATAACCATCATCAGGTACAATAACCATCATCAGGTATAATAACCATCATCAGGTACAATAACCATCATCAGGTACAATAACCATCATCAGGTACAATAACCATCATCAGGTATAATAACCATCAGGTACAATAACCATCATCAGGTATAATAACCATCATCAGGTATAATAACCATCATCAGGTACAATAACCATCATCAGGTACAATAACCATCATCAGGTACAATAACCATCATCGGTACAATAACCATCATCAGGTATAATAACCATCATCAGGTACAATAACCATCATCAGGAATAATAAGCATCATCAGGTACAATAACCATCATCAGGTATAATAACCATCATCGGGTACAATAACCATCATCAGGTACAATAACCATCATTGGTACAATAACCATCATCAGGTATAATAACCATCATCGGGTATAATAACCATCATCAGGTACAATAACCATCATCAGGTACAATAACCATCAGGTATAATAACCATCATCAGATATAATAACCATCATCAGGTATAATAACCATCATCAGGTACAATAACCATCATCAGGTACAATAACCATCATCAGGTATAATAACCATCGTCAGGTATAATAACCATCATCAGGTACAATAACTATCATCAGGTACAATAACCATCATCAGGTACAATAACCATCATCAGGTATAATAACCATCATCAGGTACAATAACCATCATCAGGTATAATAACCATCATCAGGTATAATAATAATCATCAGGTACAATAGCCATCATCAGGTACAATAACCATCATCAGGTACAATAACCATCATCAGGTATAATAACCATCATCAGGTACAATAACCATCATCAGGAATAATAACCATCATCAGGTACAATAACCATCATCAGGTACAATAACCATCATCAGGTACAATAACCATCATCAGGTATAATAACCATCATCAGGTACAATAACCATCATCAGGTACAATAACCATCATCAGGTATAATAACCATCATCAGGTATAATAACCATCATCAGGTACAATAACCATCATCAGGTACAATAACCATCATCAGGTACAATAACCATCATCAGGTATAATAACCATCATCAGGTACAATAACCATCATCAGGTATAATAACCATCATCAGGTATAATAACCATCATCAGGTATAATAACCATCATCAGGTATAATAACCATCATCAGGTACAATAACCATCATCAGGTACAATAACCATCATCAGGTACAATAACCATCATCAGGTACAATAACCATCATCAGGTATAATAACCATCATCAGGTATAATAACCATCATCAGGTATAATAACTATCATCAGGTATAATAACCATCATCAGGTACAATAACCATCATCGGGTACAATAACCATCATCAGGTATAATAACCATCATCAGGTACAATAACCATCATCAGGTACAATAACCATCATCAGGTATAATAACCATCATCAGGTACAATAACCATCATCAGGTATAATAACCATCATCAGGTATAATAACCATCATCAGATATAATAACCATCATCAGGTATAACCATCATCAGGTACAATAACCATCATCGGTACAATAACCATCATCAGGTATGATAACCATCATCAGGTACAAAAACCATCATCGGTACAATAACCATCATCAGGTACAATAACCATCAGGTATAATAACCATCATCAGGTATAACCATCATCAGGTACAATAACCATCATCGGTACAATAACCATCATCAGGTACAATAACCATCATCAGGTATAATAACCATCATCAGATATAATAACCATCATCAGGTATAATAACCATCATCAGGTACAATAACCATCATCGGTACAATAACCATCATCAGGTACAATAACCATCATCAGGTATAATAACCATCATCAGTTACAATAACCATCATCAGGTACAATAACCATCATCAGGTATAATAACCATCATCAGGTACAATAACCATCATCGGTACAATAACCATCATCAGGTACAATAACCATCATCAGGTATAATAACCATCATCAGGTACAATAACCATCATCAGGTATAATAACCATCATCAGGTATAATAACCATCATCAGGTACAATAGCCATCATCAGATACAATAACCATCATCAGGTACAATAACCATCATCAGGTACAATAACCATCATCAGGTATAATAACCATCATCAGGTACAATAACCATCATCAGGTACAATAACCATCATCAGGTATAATAACCATCATCAGGTACAATAACCATCATCAGGTATAATAACCATCATCAGGTACAATAACCATCATCAGGTACAATAACCATCATCAGGTACAATAACCATCATCAGGTATAATAACCATCATCAGGTACAATAACCATCATCAGGTATAATAACCATCATCAGGTATAATAACCATCATCAGGTACAATAACCATCATCAGGTACAATAACCATCATCAGGTACAATAACCATCATCGGTACAATAACCATCATCAGGTATAATAACCATCATCAGGTACAATAACCATCATCAGGAATAATAAGCATCATCAGGTACAATAACCATCATCAGGTATAATAACCATCATCAGGTATAATAACCATCATCAGGTATAATAACCATCATCAGGAATAATAAACATCATCAGGTACAATAACCATCATCAGGTATAATAACCATCATCAGGTACAATAACCATCATCAGGTACAATAACCATCCTACAATAACCATCATCAGGTATAATAACCATCATCAGGTATAATAACCATCATCAGGAATAATAAACATCATCAGGTATAATAACCATCATCAGGTACAATAACCATCATCAGGTACAATAACCATCATCAGGTACAATAACCATCATCGGTACAATAACCATCATCAGGTACAATAACCATCATCAGGTACAATAACCATCATCAGGTACAATAACCATCATCAGGTATAATAACCATCATCAGGTACAATAACCATCATCAGGTATAATAACCATCATCAGGTACAATAACCATCATCAGGTATAATAACCATCATCAGGTATAATAACCATCATCAGGTACAATAGCCATCATCAGATACAATAACCATCATCAGGTACAATAACCATCATCAGGTACAATAACCATCATCAGGTATAATAACCATCATCAGGTACAATAACCATCATCAGGTACAATAACCATCATCAGGTATAATAACCATCATCAGGTACAATAACCATCATCAGGTATAATAACCATCATCAGGTACAATAACCATCATCAGGTACAATAACCATCATCAGGTACAATAACCATCATCAGGTATAATAACCATCATCAGGTACAATAACCATCATCAGGTATAATAACCATCATCAGGTATAATAACCATCATCAGGTACAATAACCATCATCAGGTACAATAACCATCATCAGGTACAATAACCATCATCGGTACAATAACCATAATCAGGTATAATAACCATCATCAGGTACAATAACCATCATCAGGAATAATAAGCATCATCAGGTACAATAACCATCATCAGGTATAATAACCATCATCAGGTATAATAACCATCATCAGGTATAATAACCATCATCAGGAATAATAAACATCATCAGGTACAATAACCATCATCAGGTATAATAACCATCATCAGGTACAATAACCATCATCAGGTACAATAACCATCATCAGGAATAATAAACATCATCAGGTACAATAACCATCATCAGGTACAATAACCATCATCAGGTACAATAACCATCATCAGGTATAATAACCATCATCAGGTATAATAACCATCATCAGGAATAATAAACATCATCAGGTATAATAACCATCATCAGGTACAATAACCATCATCAGGTACAATAACCATCATCAGGTACAATAACCATCATCAGGTACAATAACCATCATCAGGTATAATAACCATCATCAGGTACAATAACCATCATCAGGAATAATAACCATCATCAGGTACAATAACCATCATCAGGTACAATAACCATCATCAGGTATAATAACCATCATCAGGTATAATAACCATCATCAGGTACAATAACCATCATCAGGTGCAATAACCATTATCGGTACAATAACCATCATCAGGTACAATAACCATCATCATCAGGTACAATAACCATCATCAGGTATAATAACCATCATCAGGTATAATAACCATCATCAGGTACAATAACCATCATCAGGTACAATAACCATCATCAGGTACAATAACCATCATCAGGTACAATAACCATCATCAGGTACAATAACCATCATCAGGTATAATAACCATCATCGGGTACAATAACCATCATCAGGTACAATAACCATCATTGGTACAATAACCATCATCAGGTATAATAACCATCATCAGGTACAATAATCATCATCAGGTACAATAACCATCAGGTATAATAACCATCATCAGATATAATAACCATCATCAGGTATAATAACCATCATCAGGTACAATAACCATCATCAGGTACAATAACCATCATCAGGTATAATAACCATCATCAGGTACAATAACCATCATCAGGAATAATAGCCATCATCAGGTACAATAACCATCATCAGGTACAATAACCATCATCAGGTACAATAACCATCATCAGGTATAATAACCATCATCAGGTACAATAACCATCATCAGGTACAATAACCATCATCAGGTATAATAACCATCATCAGGTACAATAACCATCATCAGGTATAATAACCATCATCAGGTATAATAACCATCATCAGGTATAATAACCATCATCAGGTACAATAACCATCATCAGGTACAATAACCATCATCAGGTATAATAACCATCATCAGGTACAATAACCATCATCAGGTATAATAACCATCATCGGGTACAATAACCATCATCAGGTATAATAACCATCATCAGGTACAATAACCATCATCAGGTACAATAACCATCATCAGGTATAATAACCATCATCAGGTATAATAAACATCATCAGGTATAATAACCATCATCAGGTATAATAACCATCATCAGGTATAATAAACATCATCAGGTACAATAACCATCATCAGGTATAATAACCATCATCAGTTACAATAACCATCATCAGGTACAATAACCATCATCAGGTATAATAACCATCATCAGGTACAATAACTATCATCAGGTACAATAACCATCATCAGGTATAATAACCATCATCAGGTATAATAACCATCATCAGGTATAATAACCATCATCAGGTACAATAACCATCATCAGGTATAATAACCATCATCAGGTATAATAACCATCATCAGGTATAATAACCATCATCAGGTACAATAACCATCATCAGGTACAATAACCATCATCAGTACAATAACCATCATCAGGTACAATAACCATCATCAGGTACAATAACCATCATCAGGTATAATAACCATCATCAGGTATAATAACCATCATCAGGTATAATAACTATCATCAGGTATAATAACCATCATCAGGTACAATAACCATCATCAGGTACAATAACCATCATCAGGTATAATAACCATCATCAGGTACAATAACCATCATCAGGTACAATAACCATCATCAGGTATAATAACCATCATCAGGTACAATAACCATCATCAGGTATAATAACCATCATCAGGTATAATAACCATCATCAGATATAATAACCATCATCAGGTATAACCATCATCAGGTACAATAACCATCATCAGGTACAATAACCATCATCGGTACAATAACCATCATCAGGTATGATAACCATCATCAGGTACAATAACCATCATCGGTACAATAACCATCATCAGGTACAATAACCATCAGGTATAATAACCATCATCAGGTATAACCATCATCAGGTACAATAACCATCATCGGTACAATAACCATCATCAGGTACAATAACCATCATCAGGTATAATAACCATCATCAGATATAATAACCATCATCAGGTATAATAACCATCATCAGGTACAATAACCATCATCAGGTACAATAACCATCATCAGGTACAATAACCATCATCGGTACAATAACCATCATCAGGTACAATAACCATCATCAGGTATAATAACCATCAATAGGTATAATAACCATCATCAGGTATAATAACCATCATCAGGTACAATAACCATCATCGGTACAATAACCATCATCAGGTACAATAACCATCATCAGGTATAATAACCATCATCAGGTACAATAACCATCATCAGGTATAATAACCATCATCAGGTACAATAGCCATCATCAGATACAATAACCATCATCAGGTACAATAACCATCATCAGGTACAATAACCATCATCAGGTATAATAACCATCATCAGGTACAATAACCATCATCAGGTACAATAACCATCATCAGGTATAATAACCATCATCAGGTACAATAACCATCATCAGGTATAATAACCATCATCAGGTACAATAACCATCATCGGGTACAATAACCATCATCAGGTACAATAACCATCATCAGGTATAATAACCATCATCAGGTATAATAACCATCATCAGGTACAATAACCATCATCAGGTATAATAACCATCATCAGGTATAATAACCATCATCAGGTACAATAACCATCATCGGGTACAATAACCATCATCAGGTACAATAACCATCATCAGGTATAATAACCATCATCAGGTACAATAACCATCATCAGGTACAATAACCATCATCAGGTATAATAACCATCATCGGGTATAATAACCATCATCAGGTATAATAACCATCATCAGGTACAATAACCATCGGGTATAATAACCATCATCAGGTATAATAACCATCATCAGGTACAATAACCATCATCAGGTACAATAACCATCATCAGGTATAATAAACATCATCAGGTATAACCATCATCAGGTACAATAACCATCATCAGGTACAATAACCATCATCAGGTATAATAACCATCATCAGGTACAATAACCATCATCAGGTACAATAACCATCATCAGGTATAATAACCATCATCAGGTACAATAACCATCATCAGGTATAATAACCATCATTAGGTAAAATAACCATCATCAGGTATAATGACCATCATCAGGTATAATAACCATCATCAGGTACAATAGCCATCATCAGATACAATAACCATCATCAGGTACAATAACCATCATCAGGTATAATAACCATCATCAGGTATAATAACCATCATCAGGTACAATAGCCATCATCGGGTACAATAACCATCATCGGTACAATAACCATCATCAGGTACAATATCCATCATCAGGTACAATAACCATAATCAGGTATAATAACCATCATCAGGTACAATAGCCATCATCAGGTATAATAACCATCATGAGGTACAATAACCATCATCAGGTACAATAACCATCATCAGGTATAATAACCATCATCAGGTACAATAACCATCATCAGGTATAATAACCATCATCAGGTACAATAACCATCATCAGGTACAATAACCATTATCAGGTACAATAACCATCATCGGGTATAATAACCATCATCAGTACAATAACCATCATCAGGTACAATAGCCATCATCAGGTAAAATAACCATCATCAGGTATAATAACCATCATCAGGTATAATAACCATCATCAGGTACAATAACCATCATCAGGTATAATAACCATCATCAGGTACAATAACCATCATCAGGTATAATAACCATCATCAGGTATAATAACCATCATCAGGTACAATAACCATCATCGGGTACAATAACCATCATCAGGTACAATAACCATCATCAGGTATAATAACCATCATCAGGTACAATAACCATCATCAGGTACAATAACCATCATCAGGTATAATAACCATCATCGGGTATAATAACCATCATCAGGTATAATAACCATCATCAGGTACAATAACCATCGGGTATAATAACCATCATCAGGTATAATAACCATCATCAGGTACAATAACCATCATCAGGTACAATAACCATCATCAGGTATAATAAACATCATCAGGTATAACCATCATCAGGTACAATAACCATCATCAGGTACAATAACCATCATCAGGTATAATAACCATCATCAGGTACAATAACCATCATCAGGTACAATAACCATCATCAGGTATAATAACCATCATCAGGTACAATAACCATCATCAGGTATAATAACCATCATTAGGTAAAATAACCATCATCAGGTATAATGACCATCATCAGGTATAATAACCATCATCAGGTACAATAGCCATCATCAGATACAATAACCATCATCAGGTACAATAACCATCATCAGGTATAATAACCATCATCAGGTATAATAACCATCATCAGGTACAATAGCCATCATCGGGTACAATAACCATCATCGGTACAATAACCATCATCAGGTACAATATCCATCATCAGGTACAATAACCATAATCAGGTATAATAACCATCATCAGGTACAATAGCCATCATCAGGTATAATAACCATCATGAGGTACAATAACCATCATCAGGTACAATAACCATCATCAGGTATAATAACCATCATCAGGTACAATAACCATCATCAGGTATAATAACCATCATCAGGTACAATAACCATTATCAGGTACAATAACCATCATCGGGTATAATAACCATCATCAGTACAATAACCATCATCAGGTACAATAGCCATCATCAGGTAAAATAACCATCATCAGGTATAATAACCATCATCAGGTATAATAACCATCATCAGGTACAATAACCATCATCAGGTATAATAACCATCATCAGGTACAATAACCATCATCAGGTATAATAACCATCATCAGGTACAATAACCATCATCAGGTACAATAACCATCATCAGGTATAATAACCATCATCAGGTACAATAACCATCATCAGGTACAATAACCATCATCAGGTATAATAACCATCATCAGGTACAATAACCATCATCAGGTATAATAACCATCATCAGGTATAATAACCATCATCGGGTACAATAGCCATCATCGGGTACAATAACCATCATCGGGTACAATAACCATCATCAGGTACAATATCCATCATCAGGTACAATAACCATAATCAGGTATAATAACCATCATCAGGTACAATAACCATCATCAGGTACAATAACCATCATCAGGTATAATAACCATCATCAGGTACAATAACCATCATCAGGTACAATAACCATCATCAGGTATAATAACCATCATCAGGTATAATAAACATCATCAGGTATAATAACCATCATCAGGTACAATAACCATCATCGGTACAATAACCATCATCAGGTATAATAACCATCATCAGGTACAATAACCATCATCAGGTATAATAACCATCATCAGGTATAATAACCATCATCAGGTACAATAACCATCATCGGTACAATAACCATCATCAGGTATAATAACCATCATCAGGTACAATAACCATCATCAGGTACAATAACCATCATCAGGTACAATAACCATCAGGTATAATAACCATCATCAGATATAATAACCATCATCAGGTATAATAACCATCATCAGGTACAATAACCATCATCAGGTACAATAACCATCATCAGGTATAATAACCATCGTCAGGTACAATAACCATCATCAGGTACAATAACCATCATCAGGTACAATAACCATCATCAGGTATAATAACCATCATCAGGTACAATAACCATCATCAGGTATAATAACCATCATCAGGTATAATAACCATCATCAGGTACAATAGCCATCATCAGGTACAATAACCATCATCAGGTACAATAACCATCATCAGGTACAATAACCATCATCAGGTATAATAACCATCATCAGGTACAATAACCATCATCAGGAATAATAACCATCATCAGGTACAATAACCATCATCAGGTACAATAACCATCATCAGGTACAATAACCATCATCAGGTATAATAACCATCATCAGGTACAATAACCATCATCAGGTACAATAACCATCATCAGGTATAATAACCATCATCAGGTACAATAACCATCATCAGGTATAATAACCATCATCAGGTATAATAACCATCATCAGGTATAATAACCATCATCAGGTACAATAACCATCATCAGGTACAATAACCATCATCAGGTACAATAACCATCATCAGGTATAATAACCATCATCAGGTACAATAACCATCATCAGGTACAATAACCATCATCAGGTACAATAACCATCATCAGGTATAATAACCATCATCAGGTATAATAAACATCATCAGGTATAATAACCATCATCAGGTATAATAACCATCATCAGGTATAATAACCATCATCAGGTATAATAAACATCATCAGGTACAATAACCATCATCAGGTATAATAACCATCATCAGTTACAATAACCATCATCAGGTACAATAACCATCATCAGGTATAATAACCATCATCAGGTACAATAACTATCATCAGGTACAATAACCATCATCAGGTATAATAACCATCATCAGGTACAATAACCATCATCAGGTACAATAACCATCATCAGGTATAATAACCATCATCAGGTACAATAACCATCATCAGGTACAATAACCATCATCAGGTACAATAACCATCATCAGGTATAATAACCATCATCAGGTATAATAACCATCATCAGGTATAATAACTATCATCAGGTATAATAACCATCATCAGGTACAATAACCATCATCAGGTACAATAACCATCATCAGGTATAATAACCATCATCAGGTACAATAACCATCATCAGGTACAATAACCATCATCAGGTATAATAACCATCATCAGGTACAATAACCATCATCAGGTATAATAACCATCATCAGGTATAATAACCATCATCAGATATAATAACCATCATCAGGTATAACCATCATCAGGTACAATAACCATCATCAGGTACAATAACCATCATCGGTACAATAACCATCATCAGGTATGATAACCATCATCAGGTACAATAACCGTCATCGGTATAATAACCATCATCAGGTATAATAACCATCATCAGGTATAACCATCATCAGGTACAATAACCATCATCGGTACAATAACCATCATCAGGTACAATAACCATCATCAGGTATAATAACCATCATCAGATATAATAACCATCATCAGGTATAATAACCATCAGGTATAATAACCATCATCAGGTATAACCATCATCAGGTACAATAACCATCATCGGTACAATAACCATCATCAGGTACAATAACCATCATCAGGTATAATAACCATCATCAGATATAATAACCATCATCAGGTATAATAACCATCATCAGGTACAATAACCATCATCAGGAATAATAACCATCATCAGGTACAATAACCATCATCGGTACAATAACCATCATCAGGTACAATAACCATCATCAGGTATAATAACCATCATCAGGTATAATAACCATCATCAGGTATAATAACCATCATCAGGTACAATAACCATCATCGGTACAATAACCATCATCAGGTACAATAACCATCATCAGGTATAATAACCATCATCAGGTACAATAACCATCATCAGGTATAATAACCATCATCAGGTACAATAACCATCATCAGATACAATAACCATCATCAGGTACAATAACCATCATCAGGTACAATAACCATCATCAGGTATAATAACCATCATCAGGTACAATAACCATCATCAGGTACAATAACCATCATCAGGTATAATAACCATCATCAGGTACAATAACCATCATCAGGTATAATAACCATCATCAGGTACAATAACCATCATCGGGTACAATAACCATCATCAGGTACAATAACCATCATCAGGTATAATAACCATCGTCAGGTATAATAACTATCAGGTACAATAACCATCATCAGGTATAATAACCATCATCAGGTATAATAACCATCATCAGGTACAATAACCATCATCGGGTACAATAACCATCATCAGGTACAATAACCATCATCAGGTATAATAACCATCATCAGGTACAATAACCATCATCAGGTACAATAACCATCATCAGGTATAATAACCATCATCGGGTATAATAACCATCATCAGGTACAATAACCATCGGGTATAATAACCATCATCAGGTATAATAACCATCATCAGGTACAATAACCATCATCAGGTACAATAACCATCATCAGGTATAATAAACATCATCAGGTATAACCATCATCAGGTACAATAACCATCATCAGGTACAATAACCATCATCAGGTATAATAACCATCATCAGGTACAATAACCATCATCAGGTACAATAACCATCATCAGGTATAATAACCATCATCAGGTACAATAACCATCATCAGGTATAATAACCATCATCAGGTAAAATAACCATCATCAGGTATAATAACCATCATCAGGTATAATAACCATCATCAGGTACAATAGCCATCATCAGATACAATAACCATCATCAGGTACAATAACCATCATCAGGTACAATAACCATCATCAGGTATAATAACCATCATCAGGTATAATAACCATCATCAGGTACAATAGCCATCATCGGGTACAATAACCATCATCGGTACAATAACCATCATCAGGTACAATATCCATCATCAGGTACAATAACCATAATCAGGTATAATAACCATCATCAGGTACAATAGCCATCATCAGGTATAATAACCATCATGAGGTACAATAACCATCATCAGGTACAATAACCATCATCAGGTATAATAACCATCATCAGGTACAATAACCATCATCAGGTATAATAACCATCATCAGGTACAATAACCATCATCAGGTACAATAACCATTATCAGGTACAATAACCATCATCGGGTATAATAACCATCATCAGTACAATAACCATCATCAGGTACAATAGCCATCATCAGGTACAATAACCATCATCAGGTATAATAACCATCATCAGGTATAATAACCATCATCAGGTATAATAACCATCATCAGGTACAATAACCATCATCAGGTATAATAACCATCATCAGGTACAATAACCATCATCAGGTATAATAACCATCATCAGGTACAATAACCATCATCAGGTACAATAACCATCATCAGGTATAATAACCATCATCAGGTACAATAACCATCATCAGGTACAATAACCATCATCAGGTATAATAACCATCATCAGGTACAATAACCATCATCAGGTATAATAACCATCATCAGGTATAATAAACATCATCAGGTATAATAACCATCATCAGGTACAATAACCATCATCAGGTATAATAACCATCATCAGGTACAATAACCATCATCAGGTATAATAACCATCATCAGGTATAATAACCATCATCAGGTACAATAACCATCATCGGTACAATAACCATCATCAGGTATAATAACCATCATCAGGTACAATAACCATCATCAGGTACAATAACCATCATCAGGTACAATAACCATCATCAGGTACAATAACCATCATCAGGTACAATAACCATCATCAGGTATAATAACCATCATCAGGTATAATAACCATCATCAGGTATAATAACCATCATCAGGTACAATAACCATCATCGGTACAATAACCATCATCAGGTACAATAACCATCATCAGGTATAATAACCATCATCACGTACAATAACCATCATCAGGTATAATAACCATCATCAGGTATAATAACCATCATCAGGTATAATAACCTTCATCAGGTACAATAGCCATCATCAGATACAATAACCATCATCAGGTACAATAACCATCATCAGGTATAATAACCATCATCAGGTACAATAACCATCATCAGGTACAATAACCATCATCAGGTATAATAACCATCATCAGGTACAATAACCATCATCAGGTATAATAACCATCATCAGGTACAATAACCATCATCAGGTACAATAACCATCATCAGGTATAATAACCATCATCAGGTACAATAACCATCATCAGGTATAATAACCATCATCAGGTATAATAACCATCATCAGGTACAATAACCATCATCGGGTACAATAACCATCATCAGGTACAATAACCATCATCAGGTATAATAACCATCATCAGGTACAATAACCATCATCAGGTACAATAACCATCATCAGGTATAATAACCATCATCGGGTATAATAACCATCATCAGGTATAATAACCATCATCAGGTACAATAACCATCGGGTATAATAACCATCATCAGGTATAATAACCATCATCAGGTACAATAACCATCATCAGGTATAATAACCATCATCGGTTACAATAACCATCATCAGGTACAATAACCATCATCAGGTACAATAACCATCATCAGGTATAATAACCATCATCAGGTATAATAACCATCATCAGGTATAATAAACATCATCAGGTATAACCATCAGGTACAATAACCATCATCAGGTATAATAACCATCATCAGGTACAATAACCATCATCAGGTACAATAACCATCATCAGGTATAATAACCATCATCAGGTACAATAACCATCATCAGGTATAATAACCATCATCAGGTACAATAGCCATCATCAGATACAATAACCATCATCAGGTACAATAACCATCATCAGGTATAATAACCATCATCAGGTACAATAACCATCATCAGGTATAATAACCATCATCAGGTACAATAACCATCATCAGGTATAATAACCATCATCAGGTACAATAACCATCATCAGGTATAATAACCATCATCAGGTATAATAACCATCATCAGTACAATAACCATCATCAGGTACAATAACCATCATCAGGTACAATAACCATAATCAGGTATAATAACCATCATCAGGTATAATAACCATCATCAGGTACAATAACCATCATCAATAACAATAACCATCATCAGGTATAATAACCATCATCAGGTACAATAACCATCATCAGGTACAATAACCATCATCAGGTACAATAACCATCATCAGGTATAATAACCATCATCAGGTATAATAACCATCATCAGGTATAATAACCATCATCAGGTATAATAACCATCATCAGGTACAATAACCATCATCAGGTATAATAACCATCATCAGGTACAATAACCATCATCAGGTACAATAACCATCATCAGGTATAATAACCATCATCAGTACAATAACCATCATCAGGTACAATAACCATCATCAGGTACAATAACCATCATCAGGTATAATAACCATCATCAGGTACAATAACCATCATCAGGTATAATAACCATCATCAGGTACAATAACCATCATCAGGTATAATAACCATCATCAGGTATAATAACCATCATCAGTTACAATAACCATCATCAGGTACAATAACCATCATCAGGTACAATAACCATCATCAGGTATAATAACCATCATCAGGTACAATAACCATCATCAGGTACAATAACCATCATCAGGTATAATAACCATCATCAGGTATAATAACCATCATGAGGTACAATAACCATCATCAGGTACAATAACCATCATCAGGTATAATAACCATCATCAGGTACAATAACCATCATCAGGTATAATAACCATCATCAGGTACAATAACCATCATCAGGTACAATAACCATTATCAGGTACAATAACCATCATCGGGTATAATAACCATCATCAGTACAATAACCATCATCAGGTACAATAGCCATCATCAGGTAAAATAACCATCATCAGGTATAATAACCATCATCAGGTATAATAACCATCATCAGGTACAATAACCATCATCAGGTATAATAACCATCATCAGGTACAATAACCATCATCAGGTATAATAACCATCATCAGGTACAATAACCATCATCAGGTACAATAACCATCATCAGGTATAATAACCATCATCAGGTACAATAACCATCATCAGGTACAATAACCATCATCAGGTATAATAACCATCATCAGGTACAATAACCATCATCAGTTATAATAACCATCATCAGGTATAATAAACATCATCAGGTATAATAACCATCATCAGGTACAATAACCATCATCGGTACAATAACCATCATCAGGTATAATAACCATCATCAGGTACAATAACCATCATCAGGTATAATAACCATCATCAGGTATAATAACCATCATCAGGTACAATAACCATCATCGGTACAATAACCATCATCAGGTATAATAACCATCATCAGGTACAATAACCATCATCAGGTACAATAACCATCATCAGGTACAATAACCATCATCAGGTACAATAACCATCATCAGGTACAATAACCATCATCAGGTATAATAACCATCATCAGGTATAATAACCATCATCAGGTATAATAACCATCATCAGGTACAATAACCATCATCGGTACAATAACCATCATCAGGTACAATAACCATCATCAGGTATAATAACCATCATCAGGTACAATAACCATCATCAGGTATAATAACCATCATCAGGTATAATAACCATCATCAGGTATAATAACCTTCATCAGGTACAATAGCCATCATCAGATACAATAACCATCATCAGGTACAATAACCATCATCAGGTATAATAACCATCATCAGGTACAATAACCATCATCAGGTATAATAACCATCATCAGGTATAATAACCATCATCAGGTACAATAACCATCATCAGGTATAATAACCATCATCAGGTACAATAACCATCATCAGGTACAATAACCATCATCAGGTACAATAACCATCATCAGGTACAATAACCATCATCAGGTATAATAACCATCATCAGGTACAATAACCATTATCGGGTACAATAACCATCATCAGGTACAATAACCATCATCAGGTATAATAACCATCATCAGGTACAATAACCATCATCAGGTATAATAACCATCATCGGGTATAATAACCATCATCAGGTATAATAACCATCATCAGGTACAATAACCATCGGGTATAATAACCATCATCAGGTATAATAACCATCATCAGGTACAATAACCATCATCAGGTATAATAACCATCATCGGTTACAATAACCATCATCAGGTACAATAACCATCATCAGGTACAATAACCATCATCAGGTATAATAACCATCATCAGGTATAATAACCATCATCAGGTATAATAAACATCATCAGGTACAATAACCATCATCAGGTATAATAACCATCATCAGGTACAATAACCATCATCAGGTACAATAACCATCATCAGGTATAATAACCATCATCAGGTACAATAACCATCATCAGGTATAATAACATCATCAGGTAAAATAACCATCATCAGGTATAATAACCATCAACAGGTATAATAACCATCATCAGGTACAATAGCCATCATCAGATACAATAACCATCATCAGGTACAATAACCATCATCAGGTATAATCATCATCAGGTACAATAACCATCATCAGGTATAATAACCATCATCAGGTACAATAACCATCATCAGGTATAATAACCATCATCAGGTACAATAACCATCATCAGGTATAATAACCATCATCAGGTATAATAACCATCATCAGTACAATAACCATCATCAGGTACAATAACCATCATCAGGTACAATAACCATCATCAGGTATAATAACCATCATCAGGTATAATAACCATCATCAGGTACAATAACCATCATCAATAACAATAACCATCATCAGGTATAATAACCATCATCAGGTACAATAACCATCATCAGGTACAATAACCATCATCAGGTACAATAACCATCATCAGGTATAATAACCATCATCAGGTATAATAACCATCATCAGGTACAATAACCATCATCAGGTATAATAACCATCATCAGGTACAATAACCATCATCAGGTATAATAACCATCATCAGGTATAATAACCATCATCAGTTACAATAACCATCATCAGGTACAATAACCATCATCAGGTACAATAACCATCATCAGGTATAATAACCATCATCAGGTACAATAACCATCATCAGGTACAATAACCATCATCAGGTATAATAACCATCATCAGGTATAATAACCATCATCAGGTATAATAACCATCATCAGGTACAATAACCATCATCAGGTATAATAACCATCATCAGGTATAATAACCATCATCAGGTATAATAACCATCATCAGTTACAATAACCATCATCAGGTACAATAACCATCATGAGGTAAAATAACCATCATGAGGTATAATAACCATCATCAGGTATAATAACCATCATCAGGTATAATAACCATCATCAGGTACAATAACCATAATCAGGTATAATAACCATCATCAGGTACAATAACCATCATCAGGTATAATAACTATCATCAGGTACAATAACCATCATCAGGTATAATAACCATCATCAGGTACAATAACCATCATCAGGTACAATAACCATCATCAGGTATAATAACCATCAGGTACAATAACCATCATCAGGTACAATAACCATCATCAGGTACAATAACCATCATCAGGTACAATAACCATCATCAGGTATAATAACCATCATCAGGTACAATAACCATCATCAGGTACAATAACCATCATCAGGTACAATAACCATCATCAGGTACAATAACCATCATCAGGTATAATAACCATCATCAGGTATAATAACCATCATCAGGTATAATAACCATCATCAGGTACAATAACCATCATCGGGTACAATAACCATCATCAGGTACAATAACCATCATCAGGTACAATAACCATCATCAGTACAATAACCATCATCAGGTACAATAACCATCATCAGGTATAATAACCATCATCAGGTACAATAACCATCATCAGGTATAATAACCATCATCAGGTACAATAACCATCATCAGGTATAATAACCATCATCAGGTACAATAACTATCATCAGGTACAATAACCATCATCAGGTATAATAACCATCATCAGGTACAATAACCATCATCAGGTATAATAACCATCATCAGGTACAATAACCATCATCAGGTATAATAACCATCATCAGGTACAATAACCATCATCAGGTATAATAACCATCCATCATCAGGTATAATAACCATCATCAGGTACAATAACCATCATCGGTACAATAACCATCATCAGGTACAATAACCATCATCGGTACAATAACCATCATCAGGTATAATAACCATCATCAGGTATA
The DNA here is from genome assembly GCA_963680875.1 of Bathymodiolus brooksi. NCBI lineage: Eukaryota > Metazoa > Mollusca > Bivalvia > Mytilida > Modiolidae > Bathymodiolus > Bathymodiolus brooksi. The sequence continues at coordinate 15,536,046 of OY804575.1, read as the reverse complement.
ATAACCATCAGGTACAATAACCATCATCAGGTACAATAACCATCATCAGGTATAATAACCATCATCAGGTACAATAACCATCATCGGTACAATAACCATCATCAGGTATAATAACCATCATCAGGTACAATAACCATCATCAGGTACAATAACCATCATCAGGTACAATAACCATCATCAGGTACAATAACCATCATCAGGTACAATAACCATCATCAGGTATAATAACCATCATCAGGTATAATAACCATCATCAGGTATAATAACCATCATCAGGTACAATAACCATCATCGGTACAATAACCATCATCAGGTACAATAACCATCATCAGGTATAATAACCATCATCAGGTACAATAACCATCATCAGGTATAATAACCATCATCAGGTATAATAACCATCATCAGGTATAATAACCTTCATCAGGTACAATAGCCATCATCAGATACAATAACCATCATCAGGTACAATAACCATCATCAGGTATAATAACCATCATCAGGTACAATAACCATCATCAGGTATAATAACCATCATCAGGTATAATAACCATCATCAGGTACAATAACCATCATCAGGTATAATAACCATCATCAGGTACAATAACCATCATCAGGTACAATAACCATCATCAGGTATAATAACCATCATCAGGTACAATAACCATCATCAGGTATAATAACCATCATCAGGTATAATAACCATCATCAGGTACAATAACCATCATCGGGTACAATAACCATCATCAGGTACAATAACCATCATCAGGTATAATAACCATCATCAGGTACAATAACCATCATCAGGTATAATAACCATCATCGGGTATAATAACCATCATCAGGTATAATAACCATCATCAGGTACAATAACCATCGGGTATAATAACCATCATCAGGTATAATAACCATCATCAGGTACAATAACCATCATCAGGTATAATAACCATCATCGGTTACAATAACCATCATCAGGTACAATAACCATCATCAGGTACAATAACCATCATCAGGTATAATAACCATCATCAGGTATAATAACCATCATCAGGTATAATAAACATCATCAGGTACAATAACCATCATCAGGTATAATAACCATCATCAGGTACAATAACCATCATCAGGTACAATAACCATCATCAGGTATAATAACCATCATCAGGTACAATAACCATCATCAGGTATAATAACATCATCAGGTAAAATAACCATCATCAGGTATAATAACCATCAACAGGTATAATAACCATCATCAGGTACAATAGCCATCATCAGATACAATAACCATCATCAGGTACAATAACCATCATCAGGTATAATCATCATCAGGTACAATAACCATCATCAGGTATAATAACCATCATCAGGTACAATAACCATCATCAGGTATAATAACCATCATCAGGTACAATAACCATCATCAGGTATAATAACCATCATCAGGTATAATAACCATCATCAGTACAATAACCATCATCAGGTACAATAACCATCATCAGGTACAATAACCATAATCAGGTATAATAACCATCATCAGGTATAATAACCATCATCAGGTACAATAACCATCATCAATAACAATAACCATCATCAGGTATAATAACCATCATCAGGTACAATAACCATCATCAGGTACAATAACCATCATCAGGTACAATAACCATCATCAGGTATAATAACCATCATCAGGTATAATAACCATCATCAGGTATAATAACCATCATCAGGTATAATAACCATCATCAGGTACAATAACCATCATCAGGTATAATAACCATCATCAGGTACAATAACCATCATCAGGTACAATAACCATCATCAGGTATAATAACCATCATCAGTACAATAACCATCATCAGGTACAATAACCATCATCAGGTACAATAACCATCATCAGGTATAATAACCATCATCAGGTACAATAACCATCATCAGGTATAATAACCATCATCAGGTACAATAACCATCATCAGGTATAATAACCATCATCAGGTATAATAACCATCATCAGTTACAATAACCATCATCAGGTACAATAACCATCATCAGGTACAATAACCATCATCAGGTATAATAACCATCATCAGGTACAATAACCATCATCAGGTACAATAACCATCATCAGGTATAATAACCATCATCAGGTATAATAACCATCATCAGGTATAATAACCATCATCAGGTACAATAACCATCATCAGGTATAATAACCATCATCAGGTATAATAACCATCATCAGGTATAATAACCATCATCAGTTACAATAACCATCATCAGGTACAATAACCATCATGAGGTAAAATAACCATCATGAGGTATAATAACCATCATCAGGTATAATAACCATCATCAGGTATAATAACCATCATCAGGTACAATAACCATAATCAGGTATAATAACCATCATCAGGTACAATAACCATCATCAGGTATAATAACTATCATCAGGTACAATAACCATCATCAGGTATAATAACCATCATCAGGTACAATAACCATCATCAGGTACAATAACCATCATCAGGTATAATAACCATCATCAGGTACAATAACCATCATCAGGTACAATAACCATCATCAGGTACAATAACCATCATCAGGTACAATAACCATCATCAGGTATAATAACCATCATCAGGTACAATAACCATCATCAGGTACAATAACCATCATCAGGTACAATAACCATCATCAGGTATAATAACCATCATCAGGTATAATAACCATCATCAGGTATAATAACCATCATCAGGTACAATAACCATCATCGGGTACAATAACCATCATCAGGTACAATAACCATCATCAGGTACAATAACCATCATCAGGTACAATAACCATCATCAGTACAATAACCATCATCAGGTACAATAACCATCATCAGGTATAATAACCATCATCAGGTACAATAACCATCATCAGGTATAATAACCATCATCAGGTACAATAACCATCATCAGGTATAATAACCATCATCAGGTACAATAACCATCATCAGGTACAATAACCATCATCAGGTATAATAACCATCATCAGGTACAATAACCATCATCAGGTATAATAACCATCATCAGGTACAATAACCATCATCAGGTATAATAACCATCATCAGGTACAATAACCATCATCAGGTATAATAACCATCCATCATCAGGTATAATAACCATCATCAGGTACAATAACCATCATCGGTACAATAACCATCATCAGGTACAATAACCATCATCGGTACAATAACCATCATCAGGTATAATAACCATCATCAGGTATAATAACCATCAGGTACAATAACCATCATCAGGTACAATAACCATCATCAGGTATAATAACCATCATCAGGTACAATAACCATCATCAGGTATAATAACCATCATCAGGTACAATAACCATCATCAGGTATAATAACCATCATCAGTTACAATAACCATCATCAGGTACAATAACCATCATCAGGTATAATAACCATCATCAGGTACAATAACCATCATCAGGTACAATAACCATCATCAGGTACAATAACCATCATCAGGTATAATAACCATCATCAGGTACAATAATCATCATCAGGTATAATAACCATCATCAGGTATAATAACCATCATCAGGTATAATAACCATCATCAGGTACAATAACCATCATCAGGTATAATAACCATCATCAGGTACAATAACCATCATCAGGTACAATAACCATCATCAGTTACAATAACCATCATCAGGTACAATAACCATCATCAGGTACAATAACCATCATCAGGTACAATAACCATCATCAGGTACAATAACCATCATCAGGTATAATAACCATCATCAGGTACAATAACCATCATCAGGTATAATAACCATCATCAGGTATAATAACCATCATAAGGTACAATAACCATCATCAGGTACAATAACCATCATCAGGTACAATAACCATCATCGGTACAATAACCATCATCAGGTACAATAACCATCATCAGGTACAATAACCATCATCGGGTATAATAACCATCATCAGGTACAATAACCATCATCAGGTACATTCAAATTCAAAAGATTTGGAAAACCAAAAGTCTTTTGTATCAACAAAATCAAAGGACATAAACAGGGTAGTCAAAATCGACCAAGGTCTCTTATGCCTCTTCGTTGGGCAAGCTGTACATGTATCAAGAAAAAAAAATTCACTTGCATCCAAAAATATTCTTGAGAAACAGCTTTTTTTTTAAACTAAAAATAGATATCTTTTATAGGAAAAATTGCAGGAAATATAACATTATCAAAGATATAAAAATACGTCTTAACCTCCCTCCTGAAATTTTTGAAATGACCATCATAGTATAATAAGTATTATGTATAAGGAGTTTTAGAAGATTACATGTATGTCAATCAATTTTAAGGGGTCGTCCTGGTTGTGATCGTATGGTACATGTAGTTGGATTTACAACTACATGTGCAATCAGTGCCTATCACCACTAAATTTGTGAGTTCGAACCCCATTCATGGAGAGGTGTACTCGATACAACATAATGTGATAAAGTTTGTCAGGGACTTGCAGCAAGTCGGTGGTTTTCCCAGGGTACTCTGGTTTCCTCCACCAATTAAAACTGACCGCCATGATATAACTGAAATATTGTTGAAAGTAGCGTAAAACACCATAAACCAACCAAACCAACCAATCAATCAACTTTACTGTATTTTACAGGTATCAGATGACAAAGAGTTGAGAACAAAATACCACCAGGCAATAAAGTCTAAGTTTCCAGACCTTGAAACATCTACAGTAACAATAGAAGGTGCTAAAGTCATTAAAGTTGTCAAAAAATCTGACACAAAGAGTAAGTACATGTTGGTACACTGGATGAGTATTTAATTTAGATAAATGTAGATATTTTGTGCCCCCTTTTCCTAGTTAGTTCACCTGGACCAAAGGTCCATGTGAACTATTGCCATCACTTGGCGTCCGTCGTCTGTAAACTTTTCACATTTCAAGCTTCTTCTCCGAAACCACTTGGCCGATTGGAACCGAACTTAGCAGGAATGTTCCTTGGATGGTCCTCTACAAAGTTACTGTTTTTCGTTCCAGTCGGATATTCAATATGGCTGCCAGGGCCAATAATATGCTCTGATTGGCTGAAATTTCAAAGATCTTCTTCTCCGAAACTAATGAACTGACTGAACCCAAACTGTAAAGGAATGATCATTGGAATGTCCTTTAACAAGTTACTGTTTTTTATGCCGATCGGAAATCCAAGATGGCCGCCATCGCAGGACATAGATTAACATTGGACCCTATGGGAAAATGTTCAAATGCCTTCTTCTCAGAAACTACAAATATGATTAAAGCCAAACTGTACATGAATGTTCATTGGATGGTCCTCTACAATCTTAAGGTTTTTTGTTCCGATATGAAATTCAAAATGGCGGCTACGGCAGGACTTAGTTTAACATTGGACCCTATGGGAAAAATGTTTCAAAATGCTTCTTCTCTGAAACCACTTGGACAGTTGAAACCAAACTGCCCAGGAATGATCATTGGAAGGTCCTCTACAAATTTTTTGTTTTTTATGCCGGTCGGAAATCCAAGATGGCCGCCACCGCAGGACATAGATTAACATTGGACCCTATGGGAAAATGTTCAAATGCCTTCTTCTCAGAAACTACAAATATTATTAAAGCCAAACTGTACATGAATGTTCATTGGATGGTCCTCTACAATCTTAAGGTTTTTTGTTCCGATATGAAATTCAAAATGGCGGCTACGGCAGGACTTAGTTTAACATTGGACCCTATGGGAAAAATGTTTCAAAATGCTTCTTCTCTGAAACCACTTGGACAGTTGAAACCAAACTGCCCAGGAATGATCATTGGAAGGTCCTCTACAAATTTTCTGTTTTTTATGCCGGTCGGAAGGAAATCCAAGATGGCCGCCACCGCAGGACATAGATTAACATTGGACCCTATGGGAAAATGTTCAAATGCCTTCTTCTCAGAAACTACAAATATTATTAAAGCCAAACTGTACATGAATGTTCATTGGATGGTCCTCTACAATCTTAAGGTTTTTTGTTCCGATATGAAATTCAAAATGGCGGCTACGGCAGGACTTAGTTTAACATTGGACCCTATGGGAAAAATGTTTCAAAATGCTTCTTCTCTGAAACCACTTGGACAGTTGAAACCAAACTGCCCAGGAATGATCATTGGAAGGTCCTCTACAAATTTTCTGTTTTTTATGCCGGTCGGAAGGAAATCCAAGATGGCCGCCACCGCAGGACATAGATTAACATTGGACCCTATGGGAAAATATTCAAATGCCTTCTACTCAGAAACTACAAATATGATTAAAGCCAAACTGTACATGAATGTTCATTAGATGGTCCTCTACAAACTTTACGTTTTTTGTTCCGGTATGAAATTCAAAATGGCGGCTACGGCAGGACTTAGTTTAACATTGAACCCTATGGGGAAAATGTTTCAAAACGCTTCTTCTCTGAAACCACTTGGATAATTGAAACCAAACTGCCTAGGAATGATCATTGGAAGGTCCTCTACAAATTTTATGTTTTTTATGCCGATCGGAAATCCAAGATGGCCACCACCGCAATACATAGATTAACATTGGACCCTATGGGAAAATGTTCAAATGCCTTCTACTCAGAAACTACAAATATGATTAAAGCCAAACTGTACATGAATGTTCATTAGATGGTCCTCTACAAACTTTACGTTTTTTGTTCTGGTATGAAATTCAAAATGGCGGCTATGGCAGGACTTAGTTTAACATTGGACCCTATGGGAAAAATGTTTCAAAATGCTTCTTCTCTGAAACCACTTGGACAGTTGAAACCAAACTGCCCAGGAATGATCATTGGAAGGTCCTCTACAAAGTTTCTGTTTTTTATGCCGGTCGGAAATCCAAGATGGCCACCACCGCAGGACATAGATTAACATTGGACCCTATGGGAAAATGTTCAAATGCCTTCTTCTCAGAAACTACAAATATGATTAAAGCCAAACTGTACATGAATGTTCATTGGATGGTCCTCTACAAACTTTGCGTTTTTTGTTCCGATATAAAATTCAAAATGGCGGCTACGGCAGGACTTAGTTTAACATTGGACCCTATGGGAAAAATGTTTCAAAACGCTTCTTCTCTGAAACCACTTGGATAATTGAAACCAAACTGCCCAGGAATGATCATTGGAAGGTCCTCTACAAGGTGTGTGTTTTTTATGCCGATCGGAAATCCAAGATGGCCACCACCGCAGGACATAGATTAACATTGGACCCTATGGGAAAATGTTCAAATGCCTTCTTCTCAGAAACTACAAATATGATTAAAGCCAAACTGTACAAGAATGTTCATTGGATGGTCCTCTACAAACTTTACGTTTTTTGTTCCGATATGAAATTCAAAATGGCGGCTACGGCAGGACTTAGTTTAACATTGGACCCTATGGGGGAAATGTTTGAAAACGCTTCTTCTCTGAAACCACTTGAACAGTTGAAACCAAACTGCCCAGGAATGATCATTGGAAGGTCCTCTACAAATTTTATGTTTTTTATGCCGATCGGAAATCCAAGATGGCCGCCACCACAATACATAGATTAACATTGGACCCTATGGGAAAATGTTCAAATGCCTTCTTCTCAGAAACTACAAATATGATTAAAGCCAAACTGTACATGAATGTTCATTGGATGGTCCTCTACAAACTTTGCGTTTTTTGTTCCGATATAAAATTCAAAATGGCGGCTATGGCAGGACTTAGTTTAACATTGGACCCTATGGGAAAAATGTTTCAAAATGCTTCTTCTCTGAAACCACTTGGACAGTTGAAACTAAACTGCCCAGGAATGATCATTGGAAGGTCCTCTACAAATTTTCTGTTTTTTATGCCGGTCGGAAATCCAAGATGGCCGCCACCGCAGGACATAGATTAACATTGGACCCTATGGGAAAATATTCAAATGCCTTCTACTCAGAAACTACAAATATGATTAAAGCCAAACTGTACATGAATGTTCATTGGATGATTCTCTACAAACAATACGTTTTTTGTTCCGATATGAAATTCAAAATGGCGGCTACGGCAGGACTTAGTTTAACATTGGACCCTATGGGAAAAATGTTTCAAAATGCTTCTTCTCTGAAACCACTTGGACAGTTGAAACCAAACTGCCCAGGAATGATCATTGGAAGGTCCTCTACAAAGTTTCTGTTTTTTATGCCGGTCGGAAATCCAAGATGGCCACCACCGCAGGACATAGATTAACATTGGACCCTATGGGAAAATGTTCAAATGCCTTCTTCTCAGAAACTACAAATATGATTAAAGCCAAACTGTACATGAATGTTCATTGGATGGTCCTCTACAAACTTTGCGTTTTTTGTTCCGATATAAAATTCAAAATGGCGGCTACGGCAGGACTTAGTTTAACATTGGACCCTATGGGAAAAATGTTTCAAAACGCTTCTTCTCTGAAACCACTTGGATAATTGAAACCAAACTGCCCAGGAATGATCATTGGAAGGTCCTCTACAAGGTGTGTGTTTTTTATGCCGATCGGAAATCCAAGATGGCCACCACCGCAGGACATAGATTAACATTGGACCCTATGGGAAAATGTTCAAATGCCTTCTTCTCAGAAACTACAAATATGATTAAAGCCAAACTGTACAAGAATGTTCATTGGATGGTCCTCTACAAACTTTACGTTTTTTGTTCCGATATGAAATTCAAAATGGCGGCTACGGCAGGACTTAGTTTAACATTGGACCCTATGGGAAAAATGTTTCAAAATGCTTCTTCTCTGAAACCACTTGGACAGTTGAAACCAAACTGCCCAGGAATGATCATTGGAAGGTCCTCTACAAAGTTTCTGTTTTTTATGCCGGTCGGAAATCCAAGATGGCCACCACCGCAGGACATAGATTAACATTGGACCCTATGGGAAAATGTTCAAATGCCTTCTTCTCAGAAACTACAAATATGATTAAAGCCAAACTGTACATGAATGTTCATTGGATGGTCCTCTACAAACTTTGCGTTTTTTGTTCCGATATAAAATTCAAAATGGCGGCTACGGCAGGACTTAGTTTAACATTGGACCCTATGGGAAAAATGTTTCAAAACGCTTCTTCTCTGAAACCACTTGGATAATTGAAACCAAACTGCCCAGGAATGATCATTGGAAGGTCCTCTACAAGGTGTGTGTTTTTTATGCCGATCGGAAATCCAAGATGGCCACCACCGCAGGACATAGATTAACATTGGACCCTATGGGAAAATGTTCAAATGCCTTCTTCTCAGAAACTACAAATATGATTAAAGCCAAACTGTACAAGAATGTTCATTGGATGGTCCTCTACAAACTTTACGTTTTTTGTTCCGATATGAAATTCAAAATGGCGGCTACGGCAGGACTTAGTTTAACATTGGACCCTATGGGAAAAATGTTTCAAAATGCTTCTTCTCTGAAACCACTTGGACAGTTGAAACCAAACTGCCCAGGAATGATCATTGGAAGGTCCTCTACAAAGTTTCTGTTTTTTATGCCGGTCGGAAATCCAAGATGGCCACCACCGCAGGACATAGATTAACATTGGACCCTATGGGAAAATGTTCAAATGCCTTCTTCTCAGAAACTACAAATATGATTAAAGCCAAACTGTACATGAATGTTCATTGGATGGTCCTCTACAAACTTTGCGTTTTTTGTTCCGATATAAAATTCAAAATGGCGGCTACGGCAGGACTTAGTTTAACATTGGACCCTATGGGAAAAATGTTTCAAAACGCTTCTTCTCTGAAACCACTTGGATAATTGAAACCAAACTGCCCAGGAATGATCATTGGAAGGTCCTCTACAAGGTGTGTGTTTTTTATGCCGATCGGAAATCCAAGATGGCCACCACCGCAGGACATAGATTAACATTGGACCCTATGGGAAAATGTTCAAATGCCTTCTTCTCAGAAACTACAAATATGATTAAAGCCAAACTGTACAAGAATGTTCATTGGATGGTCCTCTACAAACTTTACGTTTTTTGTTCCGATATGAAATTCAAAATGGCGGCTACGGCAGGACTTAGTTTAACATTGGACCCTATGGGGGAAATGTTTGAAAACGCTTCTTCTCTGAAACCACTTGAACAGTTGAAACCAAACTGCCCAGGAATGATCATTGGAAGGTCCTCTACAAATTTTATGTTTTTTATGCCGATCGGAAATCCAAGATGGCCGCCACCACAATACATAGATTAACATTGGACCCTATGGGAAAATGTTCAAATGCCTTCTTCTCAGAAACTACAAATATGATTAAAGCCAAACTGTACATGAATGTTCATTGGATGGTCCTCTACAAACTTTGCGTTTTTTGTTCCGATATAAAATTCAAAATGGCGGCTATGGCAGGACTTAGTTTAACATTGGACCCTATGGGAAAAATGTTTCAAAATGCTTCTTCTCTGAAACCACTTGGACAGTTGAAACTAAACTGCCCAGGAATGATCATTGGAAGGTCCTCTACAAATTTTCTGTTTTTTATGCCGGTCGGAAATCCAAGATGGCCGCCACCGCAGGACATAGATTAACATTGGACCCTATGGGAAAATATTCAAATGCCTTCTACTCAGAAACTACAAATATGATTAAAGCCAAACTGTACATGAATGTTCATTGGATGATTCTCTACAAACAATACGTTTTTTGTTCCGATATGAAATTCAAAATGGCGGCTACGGCAGGACTTAGTTTAACATTGGACCCTATGGGAAAAATGTTTCAAAATGCTTCTTCTCTGAAACCACTTGGACAGTTGAAACCAAACTGCCCAGGAATGATCATTGGAAGGTCCTCTACAAAGTTTCTGTTTTTTATGCCGGTCGGAAATCCAAGATGGCCACCACCGCAGGACATAGATTAACATTGGACCCTATGGGAAAATGTTCAAATGCCTTCTTCTCAGAAACTACAAATATGATTAAAGCCAAACTGTACATGAATGTTCATTGGATGGTCCTCTACAAACTTTGCGTTTTTTGTTCCGATATAAAATTCAAAATGGCGGCTACGGCAGGACTTAGTTTAACATTGGACCCTATGGGAAAAATGTTTCAAAACGCTTCTTCTCTGAAACCACTTGGATAATTGAAACCAAACTGCCCAGGAATGATCATTGGAAGGTCCTCTACAAGGTGTGTGTTTTTTATGCCGATCGGAAATCCAAGATGGCCACCACCGCAATACATAGATTAACATTGGACCCTATGGGAAAATGTTCAAATGCCTTCTTCTCAGAAACTACAAATATGATTAAAGCCAAACTGTACATGAATGTTCATTGAATGGTCCTCTACAAAATTTACGTTTTTTATTCTGATATGAAATTCAAAATGGCGGCTACGGCAGGACTTAGTTTAACATTGGACCCTATGGGAAAAATGTTTCAAAATGCTTCTTCTCTGAAACCACTTGGACAGTTGAAACCAAACTGCCCAGGAATGATCATTGGAAGGTCCTGTTTTTTATGCCGATCGGAAATCCAAGATGGCTGCCACCGCAGGTCATAGTATTAACACAGAACCATATGGGGAAAATACACAAATATATTCTTCTCTGAAGCTATTGCACTGATTGAACCTAAACTGTGCATCAATCATTGGAAGGTCCTTTACAAACTTTGTGTTTTTTATGTTGATCGTAATTCCAAGATGACGCAGGACATAGTTTTTACATAGGACCAATTGGTTTTTTTTATTACCAGGTGAACGATACAGGCTCTTGAGAGCCTCTGGTTTTATTTATATTTTCGCTTTTTAAATTTGTTTGATATTTAATTTTTTTAGGTTTAAAATAAAGAAAGAGTTCACATAAATATAAATAGCATCAAGGTGGATTCAATAGGAAAACTTATTTAGGTATTAAAAAACCATTAGTTTCCATGGAAACTGGGATGAAATAAGAAAATATTAAAATTTAATATAAATTAATTTGTTTTCATCTTTTGAATTTGATTGATTTCCTCTATATCTTATGGTTTCCAAACTCATCCGAATTAACTTTTTAAAATTTTTCGTCAAATTTTAATGCAGTTGTTTGCAAAGTGATCAGCTTTATGGGTTATTGATGGAAATTTCACATATTTGGAAGGTATATAGAATTTTATTTCTCATCCAATTTTGATTTGTTTTTTTTTTCTTTGAATTGATTGCTGAGAGTTTCTAGTAGTATGTTGACAAATTTCCTTTATCTCATATAATTTCTGAGATAAACTCAAAAGGCAAACAAGAGCCAAATTCCAAAATTTGAGCTTTCTTTTTTTTTCATTCAATTTTAATGCATTTATTTGTAAAATGCTCATCTTTATTAGTTACAATTTAGACAATACAGTAAATGAGCTTTTTTTATGGATAATAGGTTAAATGGGGCTTCTAAATTTCACAAATTTGTAAGATATACACAATCTATATTTTTCACCTTATTATGACATGTTTGATACATTGATTGTCTAAAGAGTCTCAGGTTGTATTTGAGCAGATTTGTTTCGATCATAACGGTTTTCCTGAGGTAAACTTGATTGCAGTAAAACTGGTGCTGGAGGAAGCCCTTGTCTACTTGCTGTGGTCGTATCATGCTGCACTCAGCATAGACCTTTATTTCTAAATAAACAAAAGTACTGAGTGTTTCTTTCACCTTTAATGTTCCATTTTGCTTTAGCTCTAGTAATTATTCCTATAACATTTTTTGTATATATATATATATATATATATATATATACGTCTGAAAATTAAACCAAACAGTGTTAGAATTAGATTTTAGAGCTGTCAAATTTTTGTTCTTCCCTCGACGGGATTTGAACCCACACCATTGTTACACTGCAGCACCATTCGCTTAGCCTTACGTCCAGTGCCCTAGACCACTCGACTACATCCACTCCCTAAAAAAAGGAGCTTCAATAGTCGTAGTGTTACCTTGTCTCGTAAGGCAAATCTAGGGATAGGCGTAAGACATGTGTATAAGCGTGTGTAGATGGTACATATATACTTAATATTATAATTTGACAGCAATCTAACTCAGCAATTTTTAATATATTGGATAGGATAATGAAGAATTATTCATTATACAGTCACAGGAAATAAAGTATATTATACAAACGTCTAGAAGCAAGTGACAACCATACAATATATCTGTCCCACTGGATCTCAAAGTTACTTTAAAGGATACTAGGTTACTACTAAATATTATATACGTCTGAAAATTAAACCAAACAGTGTTAGAATTAGATTTTAGAGCTGTCAAATTTTTGTTCTTCCCTCGACGGGATTTGAACCCACACCATTGTTACACTGCAGCACCATTCGCTTAGCCTTACGTCCAGCGCCCTAGACCACTCGACTACATCCACATATATATATTTTTTTAATTCTAACTCTAGTTTTATAATATCTTCCTTATTATGACAGTATCGGTGGTGTAATGGTTAGAATGCTCGCCTCGAGTGCGGTAGATCTTCATTTCGAACCCCGTTCAGGTCAAACCAAAGACTATGAAATGGGTATTTGTTGCTTCTGCGCTAAGCACGCAGCATTAAGGAGAAAGAGTAAAGACTGGTTGGCTCGAAATCAGGATAATGTGTCTGAGTGGGGAGACATGTCTATCCGTGGACTGTTGTTTCAGTGAGCTAGAACTATTAAAATCCAACTCAGCGTGTTGGTCTAGTACAAAGTGAACCTCATCATCATCTCATTGTAAATTAACTTGTTCTCACCATGATATTGCTAAAAAAGTTGCTGAGTTGAGATTAAACAACAATCACTCACTCACACACTCCTTTTTTTGACAGTTCATATTGTATTTATTTGAAATTCTTGTTTAGTGAAAAACAGATGGAAAAATGATTGGCCTTCTCAACGAGGAAACTACTGCCGGTTTGTTCTGTACAAAGAAAACAGAGACACTATGACAGCTATTGGTGACATTGCAAGATTCCTAAGGTAAATAGAAGATCTATGTATAATTGGTAAATATATTTCATCATCATCTAAATATATAAATATATGAATAAATTATCATCATCATTACTAGAAGGCTTGAAGGTATCCAGACTTCATATAAATGATTATTAGATTGAGTTATTCAAGTCTTATAACCCTGAAAAAAAATAATACAAAAATAAATATGTATAACCAAGGGCTGTTCCATGGTACCCAGAGATGACATTTTGAAAATAGGGCAACCAACCATAGTAGCACTTTTACAGTATTTAACAGTAAAATGATGGGTGTCACTAGTGGAATAGAAACTGCCTACCCATCTGGAGCACCTGAGTTCACCCACAATTTTTTGTGGGGTTCGTGTTGCTCAAACTTGGTTTTCTCTGTAGTGTTTTGTAGATCTTTGTTGATCTTTAAGTCCTTTTTATTGCAATCACCTTGTCCGTCCGTCCGTTCACACTTTCGTAACAGATATCTCAGCTTCTACTGGAAGAAATGATTTTATATTTGATATATGGCTTTGGCATGGTGACTTGTACCGTGTCTCCCCTTTCCAGGTTTACCGCACATCTACTTCCTGTTTGCCGTGCGACTTACAAATGAACGAGTGGGGGTATTCTTAGCACGACGTAGCGTGCAACATCTTGTTCTTTTGGCCATTGTATTATCTGTCCTTCCATTGATGACTTCTGATTACCCCTTTGGTATCTTTTGGACATTGTATTATCTGTCCTTCATTGATGATTTCTGATTACCCCTTTGGTATCTTGTGGCCATTGTATTATCTGTCCTTCCATTGATGACTTCTGATTACCCCTTTGGTATCTTTTGGCCATTGTATTATCTGTCCTTCCATTGATGACTTCTGATTACCCCTTTGGTATCTTGTGGCCATTGTATTATCTGTCCTTCCATTGATGACTTCTGATTACCCCTTTGGTATCTTGTGGCCATTGTATTATCTGTCCTTCCATTGATGACTTCTGATTACCCCTTTGGTATCTTTTGGCCATTGTATTATCTGTCCTTCCATTGATGACTTCTGATTACCCCTTTGGTATCTTGTGGCCATTGTATTATCTGTCCTTTCATTGATGACTTCTGATTACCCCTTTGGTATCTTGTGCCCATTGTATTATCTGTCCTTCCATTGATGACTTCTGATTACTCCTTTGGTATCTTTTGGCCATTGTATTATCTGTCCTTCCATTGATGACTTCTGATTACCCCTTTGGTATCTTGTGGCCATTGTATTATCTGTCCTTCCATTGATGACTTCTGATTACCCCTTTGGTATCTTTTGGCCATTGTATTATCTGTCCTTCCATTGATGACTTCTGAATACCCCTTTGGTATCTTGTGGCCATTGTATTATCTGTCCTTCCATTGATGACTTCTGATTACCCCTTTGGTATCTTTTGGCCATTGTATTATCTGTCCTTCCATTGATGACTTCTGATTACCCCTTTGGTATCTTGTGGCCATTGTATTATCTGTCCTTCCATTGATGACTTCTGATTACCCCTTTGGTATCTTGTGCCCATATTACTCCTTTGGTATCTTGTGGCCATTGTATTATCTGTCCTTCCATTGATGACTTCTAATTACTCCTTTGGTATCTTGTGGCCATTGTATTATATGTCCTTCCATTGATGACTTCTAATTACTCCTTTGGTATCTTGTGGCCATTGTATTATCTGTCCTTCCATTGATGACTTCTAATTACTCCTTTGGTATCTTGTGGCCATTGTATTACCTGTCCTTCCATTGATGACTTCTGATTACTCCTTTGGTATCTTGTGGCCATTGTATTATCTGTCCTTCCATTGATGACTTCTAATTACTCCTTTGGTATATTGTGGCCATTGTATTATCTGTCCTTCCATTGATGACTTCTAATTACTCCTTTGGTATCTTGTGGCCATTGTATTATCTGTCCTTCCATTGATGACTTCTGATTACTCCTTTGGTATCTTGTGGCCATTGTATTATCTGTCCTTCCATTGATGACTTCTAATTACTCCTTTGGTATCTTGTGGCCATTGTATTATCTGTCCTTCCATTGATGACTTCTAATTACTCCTTTGGTATCTTGTGGCCATTGTATTATCTGTCCTTCCATTGATGACTTCTGATTACTCCTTTGGTATCTTGTGGCCATTGTATTATCTGTCCTTCCATTGATGACTTCTAATTACTCCTTTGGTATCTTGTGGCCATTGTATTATCTGTCCTTCCATTGATGACTTCTAATTACTCCTTTGGTATCTTGTGACCATTGTATTATCTGTCCTTCCATTGATGACTTCTAATTACTCCTTTGGTATCTTGTGGCCATTGTATTATCTGTCCTTCCATTGATGACTTCTAATTACTCCTTTGGTATCTTGTGGCCATTGTATTATCTGTCCTTCCATTGATGACTTCTGATTACTCCTTTGGTATCTTGTGGCCATTGTATTATCTGTCCTTCCATTGATGACTTCTAATTACTCCTTTGGTATCTTGTGGCCATTGTATTATCTGTCCTTCCATTGATGACTTCTGATTACTCCTTTGGTATCTTGTGGCCATTGTATTATCTGTCCTTCCATTGATGACTTCTAATTACTCCTTTGGTATCTTGTGGCCATTGTATTATCTGTCCTTCCATTGATGACTTCTGATTACTCCTTTGGTATCTTGTGGCCATTGTATTATCTGTCCTTCCATTGATGACTTCTAATTACTCCTTTGGTATCTTGTGGCCATTGTATTATCTGTCCTTCCATTGATGACTTCTAATTACTCCTTTGGTATCTTGTGGCCATTGTATTATCTGTCCTTCCATTGATGACTTCTGATTACTCCTTTGGTATCTTGTGGCCATTGTATTATCTGTCCTTCCATTGATGACTTCTGATTACTCCTTTGGTATCTTGTGGCCATTGTATTATCTGTCCTTCCATTGATGACTTCTAATTACTCCTTTGGTATCTTGGCCATTGTATTATCTGTCCTTCCATTGATGACTTCTAATTACTCCTTTGGTATCTTGTGGCCATTGTATTATCTGTCCTTCCATTGATGACTTCTAATTACTCCTTTGGTATCTTGTGGCCATTGTATTATCTGTCCTTCCATTGATGACTTCTAATTACTCCTTTGGTATCTTGTGGCCATTGTATTATCTGTCCTTCCATTGATGACTTCTAATTACTCCTTTGGTATCTTGTGGCCATTGTATTATCTGTCCTTCCATTGATGACTTCTAATTACTCCTTTGGTATCTTGTGGCCATTGTATTATCTGTCCTTCCATTGATGACTTCTAATTACTCCTTTGGTATCTTGTGGCCATTGTATTATCTGTCCTTCCATTGATGACTTCTAATTACTCCTTTGGTATCTTGTGGCCATTGTATTATCTGTCCTTCCATTGATGACTTCTAATTACTCCTTTGGTATCTTGTGGCCATTGTATTATCTGTCCTTCCATTGATGACTTCTAATTACTCCTTTGGTATCTTGTGGCCATTGTATTATCTGTCCTTCCATTGATGACTTCTAATTACTCCTTTGGTATCTTGTGGCCATTGTATTATCTGTCCTTCCATTGATGACTTCTGATTACTCCTTTGGTATCTTGTGGCCATTGTATTATCTGTCCTTCCATTGATGACTTCTAATTACTCCTTTGGTATCTTGTGGCCATTGTATTATCTGTCCTTCCATTGATGACTTCTAATTACTCCTTTGGTATCTTGTGGCCATTGTATTATCTGTCCTTCCATTGATGACTTCTAATTACTCCTTTGGTATCTTGTGGCCATTGTATTATCTGTCCTTCCATTGATGACTTCTGATTACTCCTTTGGTATCTTGTGGCCATTGTATTATCTGTCCTTCCATTGATGACTTCTAATTACTCCTTTGGTATCTTGTGGCCATTGTATTATCTGTCCTTCCATTGATGACTTCTAATTACTCCTTTGGTATCTTGTGGCCATTGTATTATCTGTCCTTCCATTGATGACTTCTAATTACTCCTTTGGTATCTTGTGGCCATTGTATTATCTGTCCTTCCATTGATGACTTCTAATTACTCCTTTGGTATCTTGTGGCCATTGTATTATCTGTCCTTCCATTGATGACTTCTAATTACTCCTTTGGTATCTTGTGGCCATTGTATTATCTGTCCTTCCATTGATGACTTCTAATTACTCCTTTGGTATCTTGTGGCCATTGTATTATCTGTCCTTCCATTGATGACTTCTAATTACTCCTTTGGTATCTTGTGGCCATTGTATTATCTGTCCTTCCATTGATGACTTCTAATTACTCCTTTGGTATCTTGTGGCCATTGTATTATCTGTCCTTCCATTGATGACTTCTAATTACTCCTTTGGTATCTTGTGGCCATTGTATTATCTGTCCTTCCATTGATGACTTCTAATTACTCCTTTGGTATCTTGTGGCCATTGTATTATCTGTCCTTCCATTGATGACTTCTAATTACTCCTTTGGTATCTTGTGGCCATTGTATTATCTGTCCTTCCATTGATGACTTCTAATTACTCCTTTGGTATCTTGTGGCCATTGTATTATCTGTCCTTCCATTGATGACTTCTAATTACTCCTTTGGTATCTTGTGGCCATTGTATTATCTGTCCTTCCATTGATGACTTCTAATTACTCCTTTGGTATCTTGTGGCCATTGTATTATCTGTCCTTCCATTGATGACTTCTAATTACTCCTTTGGTATCTTGTGGCCATTGTATTATCTGTCCTTCCATTGATGACTTCTAATTACTCCTTTGGTATCTTGTGGCCATTGTATTATCTGTCCTTCCATTGATGACTTCTGATTACCCCTTTGGTATCTTGTGGCCATTGTATTATCTGTCCTTCCATTGATGACTTCTAATTACTCCTTTGGTATCTTGTGGCCATTGTATTATCTGTCCTTCCATTGATGACTTCTGATTACCCCTTTGGTATCTTGTGGCCATTGTATTATCTGTCCTTCCATTGATGACTTCTGATTACCCCTTTGGTATCTTGTGGCCATTGTATTATCTGTCCTTCCATTGATGACTTCTGATTACCCCTTTGGTATCTTGTGGCCATTGTATTATCTGTCCTTCCATTGATGACTTCTGATTACCCCTTTGGTATCTTGTGGCCATTGTATTATCTGTCCTTCCATTGATGACTTCTGATTACCCCTTTGGTATCTTGTGGCCATTGTATTATCTGTCCTTCCATTGATGACTTCTGATTACTCCTTTGGTATCTTGTGGCCATTGTATTATCTGTCCTTCCATTGATGACTTCTAATTACTCCTTTGGTATCTTGTGGCCATTGTATTATCTGTCCTTCCATTGATGACTTCTGATTACCCCTTTGGTATCTTGTGGCCATTGTATTATCTGTCCTTCCATTGATGACTTCTGATTACTCCTTTGGTATCTTGTGGCCATTGTATTATCTGTCCTTCCATTGATGACTTCTAATTACTCCTTTGGTATCTTGTGGCCATTGTATTATCTGTCCTTCCATTGATGACTTCTGATTACTCCTTTGGTATCTTGTGGCCATTGTATTATCTGTCCTTCCATTGATGACTTCTAATTACTCCTTTGGTATCTTGTGGCCAATGTATTATCTGTCCTTCCATTGATGACTTCTAATTACTCCTTTGGTATCTTGTGGCCATTGTATTATCTGTCCTTCCATTGATGACTTCTAATTACTCCTTTGGTATCTTGTGGCCATTGTATTATCTGTCCTTCCATTGATGACTTCTAATTACTCCTTTGGTTTCTTGTGGCCATTGTATTATCTGTCCTTCCATTGATGACTTCTAATTACTCCTTTGGTATCTTGTGGCCATTGTATTATCTGTCCTTTCATTGATGACTTCTAATTACTCCTTTGGTATCTTGTGGCCATTGTATTATCTGTCCTTCCATTGATGACTTCTAATTACTCCTTTGGTATCTTGTGGCCATTGTATTATCTGTCCTTCCATTGATGACTTCTAATTACCCCTTTGGTATCTTGTGGCCATTGTATTATCTGTCCTTCCATTGATGACTTCTAATTACTCCTTTGGTATCTTGTGGCCATTGTATTATCTGTCCTTCCATTGATGACTTCTGATTACTCCATTGGTATCTTGTGGCCATTGTATTATCTGTCCTTCCATTGATGACTTCTAATTACTCCTTTGGTATCTTGTGGCCATTGTATTATCTGTCCTTCCATTGATGACTTCTGATTACTCCTTTGGTATCTTGTGGCCATTGTATTATCTGTCCTTCCATTGATGACTTCTAATTACTCCTTTGGTATCTTGTGGCCATTGTATTATCTGTCCTTCCATTGATGACTTCTAATTACTCCTTTGGTATCTTGTGGCCATTGTATTATCTGTCCTTCCATTGATGACTTCTGATTACCCCTTTGGTATCTTGTGGCCATTGTATTATCTGTCCTTCCATTGATGACTTCTAATTACTCCTTTGGTATCTTGTGGCCATTGTATTATCTGTCCTTCCATTGATGACTTCTAATTACTCCTTTGGTTTCTTGTGGCCATTGTATTATCTGTCCTTCCATTGATGACTTCTAATTACTCCTTTGGTATCTTGTGGCCATTGTATTATCTGTCCTTTCCATTGATGACTTCTAATTACTCCTTTGGTATCTTGTGGCCATTGTATTATCTGTCCTTCCATTGATGACTTCTAATTACTCCTTTGGTATCTTGTGGCCATTGTATTATCTGTCCTTCCATTGATGACTTCTAATTACCCCTTTGGTATCTTGTGGCCATTGTATTATCTGTCCTTCCATTGATGACTTCTAATTACTCCTTTGGTATCTTGTGGCCATTGTATTATCTGTCCTTCCATTGATGACTTCTGATTACTCCATTGGTGACTTCTGATTACTCCATTGGTATCTTGTGGCCATTGTATTATCTGTCCTTCCATTGATGACTTCTAATTACTCCTTTGGTATCTTGTGGCCATTGTATTATCTGTCCTTCCATTGATGACTTCTGATTACTCCTTTGGTATCTTGTGGCCATTGTATTATCTGTCCTTCCATTGATGACTTCTAATTACTCCTTTGGTATCTTGTGGCCATTGTATTATCTGTCCTTCCATTGATGACTTCTAATTACTCCTTTGGTATCTTGTGGCCATTGTATTATCTGTCCTTCCATTGATGACTTCTGATTACTCCTTTGGTATCTTGTGGCCATTGTATTATCTGTCCTTCCATTGATGACTTCTAATTACTCCTTTGGTATCTTGTGGCCATTGTATTATCTGTCCTTCCATTGATGACTTCTAATTACTCCTTTGGTATCTTTTGGCCATTGTATTATCTGTCCTTCCATTGATGACTTCTGATTACCCCTTTGGTATCTTGTGGCCATTGTATTATCTGTCCTTCCATTGATGACTTCTAATTACTCCTTTGGTATCTTGTGGCCATTGTATTATCTGTCCTTCCATTGATGACTTCTAATTACTCCTTTGGTATCTTGTGGCCATTGTATTATCTGTCCTTCCATTGATGACTTCTAATTACTCCTTTGGTATCTTGTGGCCATTGTATTATCTGTCCTTCCATTGATGACTTCTGATTACCCCTTTGGTATCTTGTGGCCATTGTATTATCTGTCCTTCCATTGATGACTTCTGATTACCCCTTTGGTATCTTGTGGCCATTGTATTATCTGTCCTTCATTGATGACTTCTGATTACCCCTTTGGTATCTTGTGGCCATTGTATTATCTGTCCTTCATTGATGACTTCTGATTACCCCTTTGGTATATTGTGGCCATTGTATTATCTGTCCTTCCATTGATGACTTCTGATTACCCCTTTGGTATCTTGTGGCCATTGTATTATCTGTCCTTCCATTGATGACTTCTGATTACCCCTTTGGTATCTTGTGGCCATTGTATTATCTGTCCTTCATTGATGACTTCTGATTACCCCTTTGGTATCTTGTGGCCATTGTATTATCTGTCCTTCATTGATGACTTCTGATTACCCCTTTGGTATATTGTGGCCATTGTATTATCTGTCCTTCCATTGATGACTTCTGATTACCCCTTTGGTATCTTGTGGCCATTGTATTATCTGTCCTTCATTGATGACTTCTGATTACCCCTTTGGTATCTTGTGGCCATTGTATTATCTGTCCTTCCATTGATGACTTCTGATTACTCCTTTGGTATCTTGTGGCCATTGTATTATCTGTCCTTCCATTGATGACTTCTGATTACTCCTTTGGTATCTTGTGGCCATTGTATTATCTGTCCTTCCATTGATGACTTCTAATTACTCCTTTGGTATCTTGTGGCCATTGTATTATCTGTCCTTCCATTGATGACTTCTAATTACCCCTTTGGTATCTTGTGGCCATTGTATTATCTGTCCTTCCATTGATGACTTCTGATTACTCCTTTGGTATCTTGTGGCCATTGTATTATCTGTCCTTCCATTGATGACTTCTAATTACTCCTTTGGTATCTTGTGGCCATTGTATTATCTGTCCTTCCATTGATGACTTCTAATTACTCCTTTGGTATCTTGTGGCCATTGTATTATCTGTCCTTCCATTGATGACTTCTAATTACTCCTTTGGTATCTTGTGGCCATTGTATTATCTGTCCTTCCATTGATGACTTCTAATTACTCCTTTGGTATCTTGTGGCCATTGTATTATCTGTCCTTCCATTGATGACTTCTAATTACTCCTTTGGTATCTTGTGGCCTTTGTATTATCTGTCCTTCCATTGATGACTTCTAATTACCCCTTTGGTATCTTGTGGCCATTGTATTATCTGTCCGTCCATTGATGACTTCTAATTACTCCTTTGGTATCTTGTGGCCATTGTATTATCTGTCCTTCCATTGATGACTTCTGATTACTCCATTGGTATCTTGTGGCCATTGTATTATCTGTCCTTCCATTGATGACTTCTAATTACTCCTTTGGTATCTTGTGGCCATTGTATTATCTGTCCTTCCATTGATGACTTCTAATTACTCCTTTGGTATCTTGTGGCCATTGTATTATCTGTCCTTCCATTGATGACTTCTAATTACTCCTTTGGTATCTTGTGGCCATTGTATTATCTGTCCTTCCATTGATGACTTCTAATTACTCCTTTGGTATCTTGTGGCCATTGTATTATCTGTCCTTCCATTGATGACTTCTGATTACCCCTTTGGTATCTTGTGGCCATTGTATTATCTGTCCTTCCATTGATGACTTCTAATTACTCCTTTGGTATCTTGTGGCCATTGTATTATCTGTCCTTCCATTGATGACTTCTAATTACTCCATTGGTATCTTGTGGCCATTGTATTATCTGTCCTTCCATTGATGACTTCTGATTACTCCTTTGGTATCTTGTGGCCATTGTATTATCTGTCCTTCCATTGATGACTTCTAATTACTCCTTTGGTATCTTGTGGCCATTGTATTATCTGTCCTTCCATTGATGACTTCTGATTACTCCTTTGGTATCTTGTGGCCATTGTATTATCTGTCCTTCCATTGATGACTTCTAATTACTCCTTTGGTATCGTGTGGCCATTGTATTATCTGTCCTTCCATTGATGACTTCTGATTACTCCTTTGGTATCTTGTGGCCATTGTATTATCTGTCCTTCCATTGATGACTTCTAATTACTCCTTTGGTATCTTGTGGCCATTGTATTATCTGTCCTTCCATTGATGACTTCTAATTACTCCTTTGGTATCTTGTGGCCATTGTATTATCTGTCCTTCCATTGATGACTTCTAATTACTCCTTTGATATCTTGTGGCCATTGTATTACCTGTCCTTCCATTGATGACTTCTGATTACTCCTTTGGTATCTTGTGGCCATTGTATTATCTGTCCTTCCATTGATGACTTCTAATTACTCCTTTGGTATCTTGTGGCCATTGTATTATCTGTCCTTCCATTGATGACTTCTAATTACTCCTTTGGTATCTTGTGGCCATTGTATTATCTGTCCTTCCATTGATGACTTCTGATTACTCCTTTGGTATCTTGTGGCCATTGTATTATCTGTCCTTCCATTGATGACTTCTAATTACTCCTTTGGTATCTTGTGGCCATTGTATTATCTGTCCTTCCATTGATGACTTCTAATTACTCCTTTGGTATCTTGTGGCCATTGTATTATCTGTCCTTCCATTGATGACTTCTGATTACTCCTTTGGTATCTTGTGGCCATTGTATTATCTGTCCTTCCATTGATGACTTCTAATTACTCCTTTGGTATCCTGTGGCCATTGTATTATCTGTCCTTCCATTGATGACTTCTAATTACTCCTTTGGTATCTTGTGGCCATTGTATTATCTGTCCTTCCATTGATGACTTCTAATTACTCCTTTGGTATCTTGTGGCCATTGTATTATCTGTCCTTCCATTGATGACTTCTAATTACTCCTTTGGTATCTTGTGGCCATTGTATTATCTGTCCTTCCATTGATGACTTCTGATTACTCCTTTGGTATCTTGTGGCCATTGTATTATCTGTCCTTCCATTGATGACTTCTAATTACTCCTTTGGTATCTTGTGGCCATTGTATTATCTGTCCTTCCATTGATGACTTCTAATTACTCCTTTGGTATCTTGTGGCCAATGTATTATCTGTCCTTCCATTGATGACTTCTGATTACTCCTTTGGTATCTTGTGGCCATTGTATTATCTGTCCTTCCATTGATGACTTCTAATTACTCCTTTGGTATCTTGTGGCCATTGTATTATCTGTCCTTCCATTGATGACTTCTGATTACTCCTTTGGTATCTTGTGGCCATTGTATTATCTGTCCTTCCATTGATGACTTCTAATTACTCCTTTGGTATCTTGTGGCCATTGTATTATCTGTCCTTCCATTGATGACTTCTGATTACTCCTTTGGTATCTTGTGGCCATTGTATTATCTGTTCTTCCATTGATGACTTCTGATTACTCCTTTGGTATCTTGTGGCCATTGTATTATCTGTCCTTCCATTGATGACTTCTAATTACTCCTTTGGTATCTTGTGGCCATTGTATTATCTGTCCTTCCATTGATGACTTCTAATTACTCCTTTGGTATCTTGTGGCCATTGTATTATCTGTCCTTCCATTGATGACTTCTAATTACTTCTTTGGTATCTTGTGGCCATTGTATTATCTGTCCTTCCATTGATGACTTCTAATTACTCCTTTGGTATCTTGTGGCCATTGTATTATCTGTCCTTCCATTGATGACTTCTAATTACTCCTTTGGTATCTTGTGGCCATTGTATTATCTGTCCTTCCATTGATGACTTCTGATTACTCCTTTGGTATCTTGTGGCCATTGTATTATCTGTCCTTCCATTGATGACTTCTAATTACTCCTTTGGTATCTTGTGGCCATTGTATTATCTGTCCTTCCATTGATGACTTCTAATTACTCCTTTGGTATCTTGTGGCCATTGTATTATCTGTCCTTCCATTGATGACTTCTGATTACTCCTTTGGTATCTTGTGGCCATTGTATTATCTGTCCTTCCATTGATGACTTCTGATTACTCCTTTGGTATCTTGTGGCCATTGTATTATCTGTAACCAAAGCAGAAGAAGAACAATCCTTAACAAATGATTCTGTTTTCCAGTATGAACAGAAACATGTTTCAATATGCTGGCACAAAAGACAGAAGAGCAAAAACTACCCAGGAAGTCACCGTCTACAGGTAACGATCAGCAGAAAAGTTTGATATGACATTCTGTGGTCTTCTATTATATATAATAGTATATACAATATTTATAAAATAACAACAGCTTTGAAGTGGATGACAGACATTGTCACTTGTATCAGACTCGTGATACTGTTGATAATATATGTCGAGACCTTCAAAACTAGTGTGTATTTTTTTTATCAGTAACGTCGTAATATGTTTGACATCACAGGTGACTTATAATATTCAGTATGAGAGTCAGTTCATTGTTACTGACAATATCATCTGCTGAGATTAAAGGAAAATATCTAAAAAAAAAAACTCATCTAAAACTAGTGAAATTTGTAGTACACTATAGATTGTTTGTAGTCTAATTTTGCTTTCTTAAGATACTTATGATACTATAAATTGGTTTGTTTCATAGCCCTAACAATAGAATTATTAGTGTTAGGCTTAGGACTATGGTGTTTAATGCCACTTTCAACAGAATTTCAGTTTTATCACGTTATCAGTTTTTTATTTGTGAAGGAAACCGGAGAAAACCATCGACCTGCCGCAAGTCACTGACAAACTTTATCACATAAAGTTGTATCGAGTACACTTTGCCATGAGCGGGATTCAAACTCATAACTATAATGGTGATAGGCACTGATTGCACAGATAGATCTAAATCCAACTACCATGCGATCACGAAAACGACGACTCCTCTAGAATTTTTGAACTGTAGGTGTATCATAAATGTAGATCATCATGATATAATTGACCTAATTTAAAAAAAATTCAATTGAAGCATATTTATAAGACTACATTGATGGTGTAATGATTGCGTGTTGGTCTAGTACAAAGGATGGTGTAATGATTGCATGTTGGTCTAGTACAAAGGATGGTGTAATGATTGTGTGTTGGTCTAGTACAAAGGATGGTGTAATGATTGCGTGTTGGTCTAGTACAAAGGATGGTGTAATGATTGCGTGTTGGTCTAGTACAAAGGATGGTGTAATGATTGTGTGTTGGTCTAGTACAAAGGATGGTGTAATGATTGTGTGTTGGTCTAGTACAAAGGATGGTGTAATGATTGCGTGTTGGTCTAGTACAAAGGATGGTGTAATGATTGCGTGTTGGTCTAGTACAAAGGATGGTGTAATGATTGCGTGTTGGTCTAGTACAAAGGATGGTGTAATGATTGTGTGTTGGTCTAGTACAAAGGATGGTGTAATGATTGCGTGTTGGTCTAGTACAAAGGATGGTGTAATGATTGCGTGTTGGTCTAGTACAAAGGATGGTGTAATGATTGCGTGTTGGTCTAGTACAAAGGATGGTGTAATGATTGCGTGTTGGTCTAGTACAAAGGATGGTGTAATGATTGCGTGTTGGTCTAGTACAAAGGATGGTGTAATGATTGCGTGTTGGTCTAGTACAAAGGATGGTGTAATGATTGCGTGTTGGTCTAGTACAAAGGATGGTGTAATGATTGCGTGTTGGTCTAGTACAAAGGATGGTGTAATGATTGCGTGTTGGTCTAGTACAAAGGATGGTGTAATGATTGCGTGTTGGTCTAGTACAAAGGATGGTGTAATGATTGCGTGTTGGTCTAGTACAAAGGATGGTGTAATGATTGCAAGTTGGTCTAGTACAAAGGATGGTGTAATGATTGCGTGTTGGTCTAGTACAAAGGATGGTGTAATGATTGCGTGTTGGTCTAGTACAAAGGATGGTGTAATGATTGCGTGTTGGTCTAGTACAAAGGATGGTGTAATGATTGCGTGTTGGTCTAGTACAAAGGATGGTGTAATGATTGCGTGTTGGTCTAGTACAAAGGATGGTGTAATGATTGCGTGTTGGTCTAGTACAAAGGATGGTGTAATGATTGCGTGTTGGTCTAGTACAAAGGATGGTGTAATGATTGCGTGTTGGTCTAGTACAAAGGATGGTGTAATGATTGCGTGTTGGTCTAGTACAAAGGATGGTGTAATGATTGCGTGTTGTTCTAGTACAAAGGATGGTGTAATGATTGCGTGTTGGTCTAGTACAAAGGATGGTGTAATGATTGCGTGTTGGTCTAGTACAAAGGATGGTGTAATGATTGCGTGTTGGTCTAGTACAAAGGATGCTGTAATGATTGCATGTTGGTCTAGTACAAAGGATGCTGTAATGATTGCGTGTTGGTCTAGTACAAAGGATGGTGTAATGATTGTGTGTTGGTCTAGTACAAAGAAGACGTTATTATCATCATCTCATCGAATGACATTGTTCTTATATGATATAGCTGAAAAATTATTCATTTGGCATAAAGTAGGGATGGCAACGAGTACTCGAGTACTCACTCGCTCGGAAGGCCGAGTACTCTAGTACAATTTTCGTACTCAAATACTCACCTAAATTTTTTATCTTTAGACATTTTCCCTTTCATTTTTTTCTTTGAAATATTCCCTAAGTAAAGTTTAAGTGTGAACAAATATGAATACAGTTCACCGTATGTTCTAAGTTGTTAGAAATAAAATCGGTACGTTAAAATGCCTCCACAAAACTCAGCGGTATGGAATTATTTTAAAATATCGTTAAATACAACAAATTTGATCACTGTCACTTCTTTGTAGGTATGTTTGATGATTAATTGTGTAATAAATGTTTATTTAAAAAGATTAAATTTTCATTCTCAATTAAATATTGCACTGTAGTCGTATATTTGTTAAATGTTTGGTTGAAAAGCACAATTTGGTATTAGCCTTTCTTCAAATCGTCAAAGGATTTCAGAGAAAAATATTGTATCTATTTGGTTGTATATTTGTCAAATGTTTGGTTGAAAAGCAAATTTGGTATTAATTTTGTCTTTCAACAGATAATCAACGGAATAATGATAGTCATAGTCTCAGGTCATAGATTTCTTCAGAATGTTGAGGTGTCTTCCGAGTATTCGAGTACTCACGAGTATCTGTTCCGAGTACTCAAGTATTGAATTCCAGAAATTTTGACATCCTTAGCATAAAGCAACAATAACTTGAAACATATTTCTGTGATATATAAGAATTTATACCTGGGTTTGAATTTTTTTACTATAGCAGTAGAATTTATTTGTTAATAAATATTTTAATAACAACAGGGTGTTTGCTGAAAGACTGGAAGAGTTAAACTCAAGAATGAAATATATACATTTTGGTAATTATGGGTGAGTATTGTTAATTAATAAATTAACAGAGTTTATGGAGTCTAGGATAAATGCTTTCACCATGTCTATCTGTAGACAAAGGCTTGTCCAATCCATAATTTCAAATTTTTGTATGAACGTTTATTAATGGATTTCTTTCAAACATATAGATATATTCTTTGATTTTTTTCCAATTAAAAAGAAAATAATTAGGATGGTCAGGGCCAAAAGGTGCAGACACAACTTTTCTTTTTATTGGAATACATATGACATAACCAAGATCACATTATTTAAACCTTGTATTTAGAAATATATTTTCTCATATGTGTTTGGATTGTCTCCCTTTGATTGTGAGTAAAGAATAGGGGGGTTATAGTGTCTAACGCCGCTTTCAGGAATATTTCAGTTATATCGTGGAGGTCAGTTTTATTGGTGGGGGAGACCAGAGTACGCGGAGAAAACCATCAACCTGTCGCAAGTCAATGACAAACTGTCTCACATAATGTTGTATCAAGTACACCTGGCCATGAGCGGGATTCGTACTTACAATATTAGTGGTGATAGGCACTGATTGCACAGGTAGTTGTAAGTCCAACTACCATACGATCACATCCATGACAGCCCCGTGTGAAGAATAGGTATGATGTATAAGGTTATGTCTTGGAACAAAGTTGCATGAGAAGCTACAAAAGTGTAAATTACTGATTGTCTTGGTAACAGTATCCTGTCTTAAATATGTCATATAAAGTGAACACTATTGAATTTTTATTTTATTTTACTTGTGGAATGTGTTTTTTCCGCTGATGATATATCAGTAAAAATTATGTATTTGAGTGAGTGGAAAGGGTAAAGCTCCCCATTTGAGTAAAAAAAGGATAGATATAGCATTTATTGTTTTGAAGTTAAAGAGAATTACTCATCAGTTTAGACCTTTGTGCATGGTTAGTTAGCTCACCTCAAGTGTGGAAGATTGTAGGTTTCGATCCCCATTTAGATCAAACCAAAGATTCTAAATTACAAAAATGTAGTTGGCTTAGAGTCAGGATAATGTACCTGGATGGAGCAACATGTCTTGCTACAGACTTTTGTTTCTGTGAGCTAATTCTAAAAAATCTTGCTCAACCTGTACAAATCAGGAATATGTTTTTGCATCAAAAACGACTTTTAATTAGCTAATGGTTTACTATCTTGGAAGATAAAACCTGTTCGGTAATGGACCATAATGACGAAAATTATGATAAAAGAAGGTTATAATATCCTAATGTTATTATATTTATTTTGTAGATATGTAAATGAGCCATTAAAGTTAGGAAAATGTAAAGGAAATAAGTTCACTATTGTACTTAGGTAAGTAAGATATAAGTTCTTGAACTTAGGTAAGTAAAAAATAAGTTCACTATTGTACTTAGGTAAGTAAGAAATAAGTTCACTATTGTACTTAGGTAAGTAAGAAATAAGTTCACTATTGTACTTTGATAAGTAAGAAATAAGTTCACTATTGTACTTAGGTAAGTAAGAAATAAGTTGTACTTTGCTAAGTAAGAAATAAGTTTACTATTGTACTTAGGTAAGTAAGAAATAAGTTCACTATTGTACTGAGGTAAGTAAGTAATAAGTTTACTATTGTACTTAGGTAAGTAAGAAATAAGTTCACTATTGTACTTAGGTAAGTAAGAAATAAGTTCACTATTGTACTTAGGTAAGTAAGAAATAAGTTCACTATTGTACTTAGGTAAGTAAGTAATAAGTTCACTATTGTACTTAGGTAAGTAAGAAATAAGTTCACTATTGTACTTAGGTAAGTAAGAAATAAGTTCACTATTATACTTGGGTAAGTAAAAAATAAGTTCACTATTGTACTTGGGTAAGTAAGAAATAAGTTCACTATTGTACTTAGGTAAGTAAGAAATAAGTTCACTATTGTACTGATGTAAGTAAGAAATAAGTTCACTATTGTACTGAGGTAAGTAAGAAATAAGTTCACTATTGTACTTAGGTAAGTAAGAAATAAGTTCACTATTGTACTTAGGTAAGTAAGAAATAAGTTCACTATTGTACTGAAGTAAGTAAGAAATATGTTCACTATTGTACTTAGGTAAGTAAGAAATAAGTTCACTATTGTACTTAGGTAAGTAACAGGAATAAAGTCTTGGTTATTGATATATACATGTAATGCCACTTTCAACTACCTTTCAGTTAATGAGTCATGTCGTTATCATTTGGGAAAAAAATTCTACATTTTGAGGGGTTATTTTATTATTTTTAAATGAATGGTTTTTACCTTGACAAGTATATATTGCTCAAAACAACAAGCTAATTTCATTGTCTGCAATTTTTATTTTTTTTATTTTGTGTCACCATCTGAATATTGTGTATGCATAAAATTGAAGTAATGCAGTATAATTTGAAGTAATGCAGTATAATTTATGTTTAATGTGTAGTCAGAATGGGTTATACATTTTGATCTTAGTTTTATTGTGTTAGTAAAAATATGGAAGATAAAATGGAATCAATATTTCATCTCAAACACACAAAAGCACAAATGGCAGCAGTATTTTTTATCAAGATTTCATGAACCACATCGGTGATGTAATGGTTAGCATGCTCACCACGAGTGTGGTATGTCTTTGTTCAAGCCCCAATCGGGTCAAACCAAAGACTATAAAATTAGTGTTTGCTGATTCTCCATTAAGGAGAAAGAGCAAAGACTTGTTTGCTCGGAATCAGGATAATGTGTCAGAGTGGAGTGACATGTCTTCCCGTGGACTCTTGTTTCAATAAGCTAGCACTATAATAATCCAACTCAGCATGTTGATCTATTACGATGGGACATTATCATCATCTCATCGAATGTTACTTGTACTCGCCATGATATAGCTGAAAAATTGTTCACTTGGTGTTAAACAACAATCACTCGCTCGTAAACCAGATCACAAAAAATATACTCAAATTCCTAATTAACTTTATCCTTACTGTTTTAATCTCTGGAACACAATAGTTGGTACCAGTCTTTTATAAAACATGTTCAATACAGAACTGGAATGTTTTCAGCAATTGATCAAATTTTTATAGCTCAAATTACTGTCTATTTATTTATAATTTGTTTGCAGAAATGTTACTGGTGATGATGAGATTTTAGATAAAGCCATGATGTCATTGAAGGAGAAAGGATTCATTAATTACTTTGGTATGCAGAGGTTTGGTACAACATCCATACCTACTCATCATATTGGAAGGTAAATAAATACAGCAAGTTCTTCACAAATTTAAAATTGAATGGAAAAGACCATATGCTATGATTTCTCCCTCAATTTCACCAAAATTTAAATATGAATGATTCACTTAAAGCTATTTTTT
This sequence comes from Bathymodiolus brooksi, assembly GCA_963680875.1. Taxonomy (NCBI): domain Eukaryota; kingdom Metazoa; phylum Mollusca; class Bivalvia; order Mytilida; family Modiolidae; genus Bathymodiolus; species Bathymodiolus brooksi. Next base: position 15,503,813 of record OY804575.1, on the reverse strand, counting down.
TTTAATTTAAAAATTTCCAATAGTTCATAATGAAGGGCTGATGCGTGCAAAATATTTATTTGGAAAAGTCAAGATGGTCAAATTGTGACCATTTTGACGACATTTTATCTATGTTTTTATTTGTGACCACATGTAGTAAGTCGGAAGATGGTTTGAGATCACAAGCTTATAAAATGTAGTGAAGTAGTCCATCAAGAAAAGCTGATGTATTCTAAAAAAAAAACATTTCTGTAAAAAAAACTGTTGCTTGTTTTTGTTTGTACTGGTTGGAATGTTACCACCCTTTGTGGCCAAGGCAAACAGCTGTACTGTTGTACTGGTGGGATAGCTACACCTTATAGATAAATACAACAGCTTCTCTATAGTTACACCTCATAGATAAATAAAACAGCTTCTCTATAGCTACACCTCATAGATAAATAAAACAGCTTCTCTATAGCTACACCTCATAGATAAATAAAACAGCTTCTCTATAGCTACACCTCATAGATAAATAAAACAGCTTCTCTATAGCTACACCTCATAGATAAATAAAACAGCTTCTCTATAGCTACACCTCATAGATAAATAAAACAGCTTCTCTATAGCTACACCTTATAGATAAATAAAACAGCTTCTCTATAGCTACACCTCATAGATAAATAAAACAGCTTCTCTATAGTTACACCTCATAGATAAATAAAACAGCTTCTCTATAGTTACACCTCATAGATAAATAAAACAGCTTCTCTATAGCTACACCTCATAGATAAATAAAACAGCTTCTCTATAGCTACACCTCATAGATAAATAAAACAGCTTCTCTATAGCTACACCTCATAGATAAATAAAACAGCTTCTCTATAGCTACACCTCATAGATAAATAAAACAGCTTCTCTATAGCTACACCTCATAGATGAATAAAACAGCTTCTCTATAGCTACACCTCATAGATAAATAAAACAGCTTTTCTGTTTACTACAAATGTCATGAAAGTCACGTCTTGTCCATAACAGCAAGCCAGGACCTGCTTAAGTAGCTAAATATATGTATTTCTAATCAAGTATATATGCTATTTCTCTGATCTATCTATAAGCAGAAGGAAGCATTTCAAATTAGTATTTTTTTTAATTTTTGTTACAGAGCAATTTTAAAGAATGATTATGAAGAAGCTGTCAACCTCATTCTAAAACCAAGACCTGGAGGTGTGTATTAACGTCTTGTGGATGACTTTGAAGTATATATCCACATTTGAGTAATACTTTGAAGTATGTATCCACATTTGACTAATATTTTAAGTAAGATTTAATCTAACATTTCAGTTCACTTTCTTGAGGGATCAAAATTAACCTATGTTACAATAAACAATAGTTGAAAAAAATCAGATGAGCTATACAGAATCATGTCATCCTGTAGTTTCTATCAGATGAGCTATACAGAATCATGTCAGTCTGTAGTTTCTATCAGATGAGTTATACAGAGTCATGTCAGTCTGTAGTTTCTATCAGATGAGCTATACAGAGTCATGTCAGCCTGTAGTTTCTATCAGATGAGCTATACAGAGTCATGTCAGCCTGTAGTTTCTATCAGATGAGCTATACAGAATCATGTCAGCCTGTAGTTTCTATCAGATGAGCTATACAGAGTCATGTCAGCCTGTAGTTTCTATCAGATGAGCTATACAGAATCATGTCAGTCTGTAGTTTCTATCAGATGAGTTATACAGAGTCATGTCAGTCTGTAGTTTCTATCAGATGAGTTATACAGAGTCATGTCAGTCTGTAGTTTCTATCAGATGAGCTATACAGAGTCATGTCAGCCTGTAGTTTCTATCAGATGAGCTATACAGAATCATGTCAGCCTGTAGTTTCTATCAGATGAGTTATACAGAGTCATGTCAGCCTGTAGTTTCTATCAGATGAGCTATACAGAGTCATGTCAGCCTGTAGTTTCTATCAGATGAGCTATACAGAATCATGTCAGCCTGTAGTTTCTATCAGATGAGCTATATAGATTCATGTCAGCCTGTAGTTTCTATCAGATGAGCTATACAGAATCATGTCAGCCTGTAGTTTCTATCAGATGAGCTATACAGAATCATGTCAGCCTGTAGTTTTTATCAGATGAGCTATATAGATTCATGTCAGCCTGTAGTTTCTATCAGATGAGCTATACAGAATCATGTCAGCCTGTAGTTTCTATCAGATGAGCTATATAGATTCATGTCAGCCTGTAGTTTCTATCAGATGAGCTATACAGAATCATGTCAGCCTGTAGTTTCTATCAGATGAGCTATATAGATTCATGTCAGTCTGTAGTTTCTATCAGATGAGCTATACAGAATCATGTCAGCCTGTAGTTTCTATCAGATGAGCTATACAGAATCATGTCAGCCTGTAGTTTCTATCAGATGAGCTATATAGATTCATGTCAGCCTGTAGTTTCTATCAGATGAGCTATACAGAATCATGTCAGCCTGTAGTTTCTATCAGATGAGCTATACAGAATCATGTCAGCCTGTAGTTTTTATCAGATGAGCTATATAGATTCATGTCAGCCTGTAGTTTCTATCAGATGAGCTATACAGAATCATGTCAGCCTGTAGTTTCTATCAGATGAGCTATATAGATTCATGTCAGCCTGTAGTTTCTATCAGATGAGCTATACAGAATCATGTCAGCCTGTAGTTTCTATCAGATGAGCTATATAGATTCATGTCAGTCTGTAGTTTCTATCAGATGAGCTATACAGAATCATGTCAGCCTGTAGTTTCTATCAGATGAGCTATACAGAATCATGTCAGCCTGTAGTTTCTATCAGATGAGCTATATAGATTCATGTCAGCCTGTAGTTTCTATCAGATGAGCTATACAGAATCATGTCAGCCTGTAGTTTCTATCAGATGAGCTATATAGATTCATGTCAGCCTGTAGTTTCTATCAGATGAGCTATACAGAGTCATGTCAGCCTGTAGTTTCTATCAGATGAGCTATACAGAATCATGTCAGCCTGTAGTTTCTATCAGATGAGCTATATAGATTCATGTCAGTCTGTAGTTTCTATCAGATGAGCTATACAGAATCATGTCAGCCTGTAGTTTCTATCAGATGAGCTATATAGATTCATGTCAGTCTGTAGTTTCTATCAGATGAGTTATACAGAATCATGTCAGCCTGTAGTTTCTATCAAATGAGCTATATAGAATCATGTCAGTCTGTAGTTTCTATCAGATGAGTTATACAGAATCATGTCAGCCTGTAGTTTCTATCAGATGAGCTATACAGAATCATGTCAGCCTGTAGTTTCTATCAGATGAGCTATATAGATTCATGTCAGCCTGTAGTTTCTATCAGATGAGCTATACAGAATCATGTCAGCCTGTAGTTTCTATCAGATGAGCTATATAGATTCATGTCAGCCTGTAGTTTCTATCAGATGAGTTATACAGAGTCATGTCAGCCTGTAGTTTCTATCAGATGAGCTATACAGAATCATGTCAGCCTGTAGTTTCTATCAGATGAGCTATATAGATTCATGTCAGTCTGTAGTTTCTATCAGATGAGCTATACAGAATCATGTCAGCCTGTAGTTTCTATCAGATGAGCTATATAGATTCATGTCAGCCTGTAGTTTCTATCAGATGAGCTATACAGAGTCATGTCAGCCTGTAGTTTCTATCAGATGAGCTATACAGAATCATGTCAGCCTGTAGTTTCTATCAGATGAGCTATATAGATTCATGTCAACCTGTAGTTTCTATGTGATACACAATTTTTGTGGTCATATCATGGTATCGATGTGTCATTGTTGTTATTGTTTTCGTGTTCTGTCTATAGACACTGATTTTTCCGAATAACTTGAGTTTCATTCAACTGTTCTTTTTGAAAACAAAAAGGGGGAACAATTAAAGATTGTCCATGGTATTACAATAAGGCCAAAAAAAAATAGGGTAGGTAGGTCGGATTTCCATTTTATTTTATTTTTTCATTTTATTTCACATACGGAAATTCCGGATTGTGGACCTATCCGTATCTGGAAAAGGTACCAGACTTTAGAATATATTTGATTGCTCTCTGGTCTGAAGGTGTTATAATACCTCAAAAAAATTGTTGCGGTCGTATAATAAAAAAAATTGATGCCTATTATTTTTCAGGATGTAACCGGAAACAGTTTTTTTAGGCCAAAGATTTCTGATGTGTCCACTTTCACTTTTGATTTACCAATAAAATGAACTAGGGTCGCCGTTAAAAATAGGGTCGGTCGGGTAACCGTAAACAGACATTTTTTTTTTTGGCCTAACCAGTATGTATTTTAAAACCTCCACTGGTTGATATAGAAGAGATCTCCAATCTGTTTCTACCTTAATTTTGGATGGTCATAGTTTAAGCTTTGCATGGAACACTGTACATTGCTGTTGTTGGTTTTATGAGTGAATGAAAATGATTGAACTGACAAAGAACAATATTTTTCAGAGACCGGACCAATAGTAGAATGTCGGCAGTGTTGGGAAAGAAGTAAAGATGCTGTAAAGGCACTAATAGGATTACCCAATCAGAATGCAGTAGAGAAAACTATACTGAAAGAACTCAAGTCTAACAGTAAAAACTATTGTAATGCTTTTCAAAAGGTAAGTATTCTGTTTTGTATTATCTGAAAGTTTGACATGTTTTGCCATTTACAACAAGTGACGTATAAAGCAGTACAGTCAAACCTGTATATAAAGGACACTAAATAAGGGTAATAACAAAATTACCAAACTCCGAACAATCTTACAAAGTATATAAAGGACACTAAAGGAAAGACAAAAATGTGCCCTTTTTTGAGCAGTTACCCTTTTTTACAGGTTCAAATATATGGATTGTATTTTAAATGGAGAAAATGATTGATTAATTGATTGATTGATTGATTGGTTGGTGTTTAGCGTCCAGCGAGCAATTTTTCAGCTATATTCAGGACGAGAACATTTGAAAATTTAAACGCCACAGGATTTGAAACAAGGAAAGGTGATGGGTAGGGACGGATAATTTAGCCAGTGCAACAGGTCTCCTATGGACCACTCATCACATAATGCTCATAATGAGCTGTTACACTGGGTTCTTTAACGTGCGAAGAGGGTGGAAATCTCTCAACACGGGACCTCGGTTTTATTTACGTCTCATCCGAAGAACGGGTTGGTTGTGAATTTATTCATCCCGCACAACCGACAGATGCTCTTCAAGCCGAAGAAGCTCTCGGTCCCATTTCTATATCCAGGGGTTCCCACAGGGTTGACCCCTTTTAGAGGACTACTAGTGCCTCTAGGGCAGAGAAACTTGGTGCCTATTCTACCCCCGGCACACCCTCTGGGAGGGGGGTGGAGAAAATGAAACTGCCCTTGATAGACAATGATTTTCTTAAATAAAGGTGCCTTTTAATGCAGATATGATTGAAATGTTTTATTTTAGATTGCCAGAAATACAAAGTTGATGTATCTCCATGCCTACCAGAGTTATGTATGGAACACTGTGGTATCAAAAAGAATAAAACAGTATGGATTATCTCCCATGGTTGGAGATCTTGTGCTACCATCGGATATTACAGATACAGATCAAAGTAAGTTATTGTTTTAATTAAATTTGTTTTGGAGAGTTTGTTTTTGGTATATCTTTAATAGTTTATACTTTATGAAATAAAAAAAGCGAAGTTTAAAGAATGGGTTTAGATTTTCTAATCTATGTTAAAAACAATTCTAATATAGATGTTTAATATCCCTGGTTTGTGATTGGACAATGCTGTAATTTTCATGGTATAAATTCCACGGTTGAAATATCATGAGATATTTTTAGAATTTTAGTCGATTACTGCTTACGTCATCTTGCCAATAATGTGGCAATACACATTATTACATTATAATGGATATAACTGTATTGTATTTGAAAATTTCACAGCATCAATTGTCGATTTAATGGTGTAATTTTCACGGTATCAATTCCACGATTGAAATAGCATGACATATTTTTAGAATTTTAGCTGATTACCGCTTACGTCATCTTTTCAATAATGTGGCAATATACATCTATCCTACACATGATTACATTAGAATGGAGATAACTGCATTGTATTTGAGAATTTCACAGCATCGATTGTCGATTTAATGGTCGCAAATATCCGTTTACTCGCTCGGCTAAGGCGTGGCCAGTAAACTCAATTTGCGACCATCAAATCTCCAATTGATGCAATGAATTTTTTAAATACGATACAGTTATCTCCTAAGTATATTGCTATTGATTTTTATAATATACACAAAGAAAAAAGTTAAGCACCCTCATGTTTTTTTGAAATGACAAATGATACGACAAGTATCACGAGATTACTGACCAGATAATCTCAAGAACGCAATGGTGACCTGTTAGGACATTACATTGGCTGTAAGAAACCACAAAAAAAAATCAAGAAAAATGTTAATTTAATGAATATTTAATCACAATATCACAAGGCCAGTTTTTGCAGTAAAACATGTCCATTTTAAGTATTGACCTTCACAGTTCAAAAAGCACGATAAGATTGTCATTTCACTTTTAAAACATCACTTATGAATCACTTGACGACATCTATTGTTTGGATAATACCATAGAACTACAATAATGGATAATGGATATTAGCTATTGTTATAAACTGAAATGTTTGGATAAAACCATAGAACTACAATAATGGATAATGGATATTAGCTATTGTTATAAACTGAAATGTTTGGATAAAACCATAGAACTACAATAATGGATAATGGATATTCAAATACAGTAGTCTACCTCTTATAAGATAAAAGTTCATAGAACTACAATAATGGATAATGGATTCAAATACAGTCTCCTTCTTATAAGGCCACCCCTTCTGCAATGAAAAAGTGGCCTTATGAGAAGGTTAGTCTCTCTTGAGCAGTTGAGGGACCATTCAGTAATATTTTACTATCTCAGTGCATCTGAAATCTGGCCTGATAGAGAACTGGCTTTTGGTGGAACTGGCCTTATAAGAGGGAGACTACTGTAGTTAATGTAGCTTCCAAAATTTAATTAGAAAAAAACTTTAATAGATGAAGAAAGTGAGAACAAAGACTTGAAGAGGATAGAACCAGTAGTTATTGATGAGAAAAACATGTCTGAGTACAATATAGAGGACATAGTGTTACCATTACCTGGTCATGATGTCATCTACCCTAACAATCAAGGTCAGTATAGAGGACATAGTGTTACTATTACCTGGTCATGATGTAATCTACCCTAACAATCAAGGTCAGTATAGAGGACATAGTGTTACCATTACCTGGTCATGATGTCATCTACCCTAACCATCAAGGTCAGTATAGAGGACATAGTGTTACCATTACCTGGTCATGATGTAATCTACCCTAACAATCAAGGTCAGTATAGAGGACATAGTGTTACCATTACCTGGTCATGATGTCATCTACCCTAACAATCAAGGTCAGTATAGAGGACATAGTGTTACTATTACCTGGTCATGATGTCATCTACCCTAACAATCAAGGTCAGTATGTGAAGGTTGTCTATATTTTACCATTAGTGTCTTAGCATGACTACTTACAAATTCCATGATTAACATTGCTTATCTATTTAAGAAATAATTCTCTCATGTCATGCTTTATGCTCATTTTAACATGGGGAGGCATTATATTTGTCGATATTTTACACCGAGTGAAAGCAAGGTGTAAAATTTAAACAAATATAATGCCTAGCCATGTTAAAATGAACATAAAACATGACAAGGGAGAATTATTTCGATTCTAATAGGGCATTTGCAGTAATTTTGTAAATCAATATGGCCAATTTGGCTATTCCAATTAGCTACTTAAACTAGTAAAATGGTCACAAAATCGTAAAATAAATCAGTAACCAGCTTGTGTCAATTTCATCAGCATTCCTTGTAAACTACGTCACCAGATGACGACAAATTACAAAAGTCAGTTGATAGATGGTTATCTTAAGTATTTTTTTCGGAAAAAATTATATGTCAAGAAACAATTCGAGTTTTTTTATGTTTGTATGCACCACGGTCCTGTATCATCTATGTTGTTTGTAATAGGAGAAGACGATAACGCAACAACATGTGCTTTTTCAAGGGGGTGTTGCAAAGTTAGTGAAACAGCCGTAAAAGCCGTTAGTGGAGGACTGCCCCATTCAAGAAAATATTACTTTTTAAACATAATTAAGACAAATATTCCATTAAGATGCAAAGAAAACATTATTGATGTCTATTTTTATTACTTTAATTACTGGTTTATGCAATCAGATAGTAAAAAACACTGGAAAACACTGATAGGACTTCTCACATGTCCTAAAAATAATTGTGCTATTTAGAGAATAGGTTTGTTTACAAAGCAAAAGCACTATGCCATATTAAAATCCATATTTAGTCATTAGCATTGCATAGGTAGCTGTAAATCCAACTACCATATGACCATGACCACGATCGCCCTCAACCATGTGTTGAAGTACGAATTCATCAATCATACTGGTACATATCATTGACAATCATGTGAGGTTCCAAAAATGGGGAATATAAACTAAGAGTAGGAGAAATTTTGTGACCAATAACAAAATAGGTGTACAGATCTAACAACAGACCAATAACAAAATAGGTGTACAGATCTAACAACAGACCAATAACAAAATAGGTGTACAGATCTAACAACAGACCAATAACAAAATAGGTGTACAGATCTAACAACAGACCAATAACAAAATAGGTGTACAGATCTAACAACAGACCAATAACAAAATAGGTGTACAGATCTAACAATAGACCAATAGCAAAATAGGTGTACAGATCTAACAACAGACCAATAACAAAATAGGTGTACAGATCTAACAACAGACCAATAACAAAATAGGTGTACAGATCTAACAACAGACCAATAACAAAATAGGTGTACAGATCTAACAACAGACCAATAACAAAATAGGTGTACAGATCTAACAACAGACCAATAACAAAATAGGTGTACAGATCTAACAACAGACCAATAACAAAATAGGTGTACAGATCTAACAACAGACCAATAACAAAATAGGTGTACAGATCTAACAACAGACCAATAACAAAATAGGTGTACAGATCTAACAACAGACCAATAACAAAATAGGTGTACAGATCTAACAACAGACCAATAGCAAAATAGGTGTACAGATCTAACAACAGACCAATAACAAAATAGGTGTACAGATCTAACAACAGACCAATAACAAAATAGGTGTACAGATCTAACAACAGACCAATAACAAAATAGGTGTACAGATCTAACAACAGACCAATAACAAAATAGGTGTACAGATCTAACAACAGACCAATAACAAAATAGGTGTACAGATCTAACAACAGACCAATAGCAAAATAGGTGTACAGATCTAACAACAGACCAATAACAAAATAGGTGTACAGATCTAACAACAGACCAATAACAAAATAGGTGTACAGATCTAACAACAGACCAATAACAAAATAGGTGTACAGATCCAACAACAGACCAATAACAAAATAGGTGTACAGATCTAACAACAGACCAATAGCAAAATAGGTGTACAGATATAACAACAGACCAATAACAAAATAGGTGTACAGATCTAACAACAGACCAATAACAAAATAGGTGCACAGATCTAACAACAGACCAATAACAAAATAGTTGTACAGATCTAACAACAGACTAATAACAAAATAGGTGTACAGATCTAACAACAGACCAATAACAAAATAGGTGTACAGATCTAACAACAGACCAATAACAAAATAGGTGTACAGATCTAACAACAGACCAATAACAAAATAGGTGTACAGATCTAACAACAGACCAATAACAAAATAGGTGTACAGATCTAACAACAGACCAATAACAAAATAGGTGTACAGATCCAACAACAGACCAATAACAAAATAGGTGTACAGATCTAACAACAGACCAATAACAAAATAGGTGTACAGATCCAACAACAGACCAATAACAAAATAGGTGTACATATCTAACAACAGACCAATAACAAAATAGGTGGACAGATCTAACAACAGACCAATAACAAAATAGGTGTACAGATCTAACAACAGACCAATAACAAAATAGGTGTACAGATCTTAACAACAGACCAATAACAAAATAGGTGTACAGATCTAACAACAGACCAATAACAAAATAGGTGTACAGATCTAACAACAGACCAATAACAAAATAGGTGTACAGATCTAACAACAGACCAATAACAAAATAGGTGTACAGATCTAACAACAGACCAATAGCAAAATAGGTGTACAGATCTAACAACAGACCAATAACAAAATAGGTGTACAGATCTAACAACAGACCAATAACAAAATAGGTGTACAGATCTAACAACAGACCAATAACAAAATAGGTGTACAGATCTAACAACAGACCAATAACAAAATAGGTGTACAGATCTAACAACAGACCAATAACAAAATAGGTGTACAGATCTTAACAACAGACCAATAACAAAATAGGTGTACAGATCTAACAACAGACCAATAACAAAATAGGTGTACAGATCTAACATCAGACCAATAACAAAATAGGTGTACAGATCTTAACAACAGACCAATAACAAAATAGGTGTACAGATCTAACAACAGACCAATAACAAAATAGGTGTACAGATCTAACAACAGACCAATAGCAAAATAGGTGTACAGATCTAACAACAGACAAATAACAAAATAGATGTACAGATCTAACAACAGACCAATAACAAAATAGGTGTACAGATCTTAACAACAGACCAATAGCAAAATAGGTGTACAGATCTAACAACCGACCAATAACAAAATAGTTGTACAGATCTAACAACAGACTAATAACAAAATAGGTGTACAGATCTAACAACAGACCAATAACAAAATAGGTGTACAGATCTAACAACAGACCAATAACAAAATAGGTGTACAGATCTAACAACAGACCAATAACAAAATAGGTGTACAGATCTAACAACAGACCAATAACAAAATAGGTGTACAGATCTAACAACAGACCAATAACAAAATAGGTGTACAGATCCAACAAGAGACCAATAACAAAATAGGTGTACAGATCTAACAACAGACCAATAACAAAATAGGTGTACAGATCCAACAACAGACCAATAACAAAATAGGTGTACAGATCTAACAACAGACCAATAACAAAATAGGTGTACAGATCTAACAACAGACCAATAACAAATTAGGTGTACAGATCTAACAACAGACCAATAACAAAATAGGTGTACAGATCTAACAACAGACCAATAACAAAATAGGTGTACAGATCTAACAACAGACCAATAACAAAATAGGTGTACAGATCTTAACAACAGACCAATAGCAAAATAGGTGTACAGATCTAACAACAGACCAATAACAAAATAGTTGTACAGATCTAACAACAGACTAATAACAAAATAGGTGTACAGATCTAACAACAGACCAATAACAAAATAGGTGTACAGATCTAACAACAGACCAATAACAAAATAGATGTACAGATCTAACAACAGACCAATAACAAAATAGGTGTACAGATCTAACAACAGACCAATAACAAAATAGGTGTACAGATCTAACAACAGACCAATAACAAAATAGGTGTACAGATCCAACAATAGACCAATAACAAAATAGGTGTACAGATCTAACAACAGACCAATAACAAAATAGGTGTACAGATCCAACAACAGACCAATAACAAAATAGGTGTACAGATCTAACAACAGACCAATAACAAAATAGGTGTACAGATTCAACAACAGACCAATAACAAAATAGGTGTACAGATCTAACAACAGACCAATAACAAAATAGGTGTACAGATCTAACAACAGACCAATAACAAAATAGGTGTACAGATCTAACAACAGACCAATAACAAAATAGTTGTACACAGAGCTCCAGATAAGCTGCGTATTTGCGTTTTTTACGCTATGAAAACGAGTAAAAACGCATGTATTATCAGATCAGAGTACATTTACGCATACATATTGCTGTGTAAGCAAACTTTCCAAATTCGGAGCGTACTTGTACGCTGTTGATGATAATACATCGTGTACATAAACAATACATTTTTGACTTTGAGAAATTCCCCGTAATTAATTCTCTTTATACTTTTCGAAAGAGAAAGTGTATACATCCGAGGGGTACCGAATGTTTGCCTTTCTAAGCATCGATGTCAAAAGAGATCTGATTGGATGTTTAGGATAAATCATCCAATCGCGGTCAATATTACAAATAAATGCGGTTTAGTTAAGAACTAAAACGAAAGTGAATTTGGGAACACGTTGTTCGTTGAAAATGAGCAAGAACATGAATAAGCGCGCTACGGAAAATTATATACTTTTTTAAAAGTTCCTGACAGTTTCATCTGTGTCTAGTGACAGTATAGTTAAAGGAATCATTGATGACATTATCAACACGGCTGTGAAAACTGCCGAAGTTGACGAGCAAAAAACAAAATATTTACAACATTTTATTAAACAGAGATATACATTTCACTTGCATCCTGTGTTTATTGAATAACACTTGTGTCAAACATAATTTTAAAAGTGTACATGTAAGCAATCTTTTCTGAAGTAGAGAGTACAACAGTGCAAAGGAAATATGCAAATACGCATCATTTTCAAAAGTAGGGGGTAATTACCCTTTGGACTTGAAAATTATCTGGAGCTCTGGGTGTACAGAACTAACAACAGACCAATAACAAAATAGGTGTACAGATCTAACAACAGATCAATTACAAAATAGGTGTACAGATCTAACAACAGATCAATTACAAAATAGGTGTACAGATCTAACAACAGACCAATAACAAAATAGGTGTACAGATCTTAACAACAGACCAATAGCAAAATAGGTGTACAGATCTAACAACAGACCAATAACAAAATAGTTGTACAGATCTAACAACAGACTAATAACAAAATAGGTGTACAGATCTAACAACAGACCAATAACAAAATAGGTGTACAGATCTAACAACAGACCAATAACAAAATAGATGTACAGATCTAACAACAGACCAATAACAAAATAGGTGTACAGATCTAACAACAGACCAATAACAAAATAGGTGTACAGATCTAACAACAGACCAATAACAAAATAGGTGTACAGATCTAACAACAGACCAATAACAAAATAGGTGTACAGATCTAACAACAGACTAATAACAAAATAGGTGTACAGATCTAACAACAGACCAATAACAAAATAGGTGTACAGATCTAACAACAGACCAATAACAAAATAGGTATACAGATCTAACAACAGACCAATAACAAAATAGGTGTACAGATCTAACAACAGACCAATAACAAAATAGGTGTACAGATCTAACAACAGACCAATAACAAAATAGGTGTACAGATCCAACAACAGACCAATAACAAAATAGGTGTACAGATCTAACAACAGACCAATAACAAAATAGGTGTACAGATCTAACAAAAGACCAATAACAAAATAGGTGTACAGATCTAACAACAGACCAATAACAAAATAGGTGTACAGATCTAACAACAGACCAATAACAAAATAGGTGTACAGATCTAACAACAGACCAATAACAAAATAGGTATACAGATCTAACAACAGACCAATAACAAAATAGGTGTACAGATCTAACAACAGACCAATAACAAAATAGGTGTACAGATCTAACAACAGACCAATAACAAAATAGGTGTACAGATTCAACAACAGACCACTAACAAAATAGGTGTACAGATCTAACAACAGACCAATAACAAAATAGGTGTACAGATCTAACAACAGACCAATAACAAAATAGGTGTACAGATCTAACAACAGACCAATAACAAAATAGGTGTACAGATCTTAACAACAGACCAATAGCAAAATAGGTGTACAGATCTAACAACAGACCAATAACAAAATAGTTGTACAGATCTAACAACAGACTAATAACAAAATAGGTGTACAGATCTAACAACAGACCAATAACAAAATAGGTGTACAGATCTAACAACAGACCAATAACAAAATAGATGTACAGATCTAACAACAGACCAATAACAAAATAGGTGTACAGATCTAACAACAGACCAATAACAAAATAGGTGTACAGATCTAACAACAGACCAATAACAAAATAGGTGTACAGATCCAACAACAGACCAATAACAAAATAGGTGTACAGATCTAACAACAGACCAATAACAAAATAGGTGTACAGATCCAACAACAGACCAATAACAAAATAGGTGTACAGATCTAACAACAGACCAATAACAAAATAGGTGTACAGATCTAACAACAGACCAATAACAAAATAGGTGTACAGATCTAACAACAGACCAATAACAAAATAGGTGTACAAATCTTAACAACAGACCAATATCAAAATAGGTGTACAGATCTAACAACAGACCAATAACAAAATAGGTGTACAGATCTAACAACAGACCAATAACAAAATAGGTGTACAGATCTAACAACAGACCAATAACAAAATAGGTGTACAGATCTAACAACAGACCAATAGCAAAATAGGTGTACAGATCTAACAACAGACCAATAACAAAATAGGTGTACAGATCTAACAACAGACCAATAACAAAATAGGTGTACAGATCTAACAACAGACCAATAGCAAAATAGGTGTACAGATCTAACAACAGACCAATAACAAAATAGGTGTACAGATCTTAACAACAGACCAATAGCAAAATAGGTGTACAGATCTAACAACAGACCAATAACAAAATAGGTGTACAGATCTTAACAACAGACCAATAGCAAAATAGGTGTACAGATCTAACAACAGACCAATAACAAAATAGTTGTACAGATCTAACAACAGACTAATAACAAAATAGGTGTACAGATCTAACAACAGACCAATAACAAAATAGGTGTACAGATCTAACAACAGACCAATAACAAAATAGATGTACAGATCTAACAACAGACCAATAACAAAATAGGTGTACAGATCTAACAACAGACCAATAACAAAATAGGTGTACAGATCTAACAACAGACCAATAACAAAATAGGTGTACAGATCTAACAACAGACCAATAACAAAATAGGTGTACAGATCTAACAATAGACTAATAACAAAATAGGTGTACAGATCTAACAACAGACCAATAACAAAATAGGTGTACAGATCTAACAACAGACCAATAACAAAATAGGTATACAGATCTAACAACAGACCAATAACAAAATAGGTGTACAGATCTAACAACAGACCAATAACAAAATAGGTGTACAGATCTAACAACAGACCAATAACAAAATAGGTGTACAGATCCAACAACAGACCAATAACAAAATAGGTGTACAGATCTAACAACAGACCAATAACAAAATAGGTGTACAGATCTAACAACAGACCAATAACAAAATAGGTGTACAGATCTAACAACAGACCAATAACAAAATAGGTGTACAGATCTAACAACAGACCAATAACAAAATAGGTATACAGATCTAACAACAGACCAATAACAAAATAGGTGTACAGATCTAACAACAGACCAATAACAAAATAGGTGTACAGATCTAACAACAGACCAATAACAAAATAGGTGTACAGATTCAACAACAGACCAATAACAAAATAGGTGTACAGATCTAACAACAGACCAATAACAAAATAGGTGTACAGATCTAACAACAGACCAATAACAAAATAGGTGTACAGATCTAACAACAGACCAATAACAAAATAGTTGTACACAGAGCTCCAGATAAGCTGCGTATTTGCGTTTTTTACGCTATGAAAACGAGTAAAAACGCATGTATTATCAGATCAGAGTGTACATTTACGCATACATATTGCTGTGTAAGCAAACTTTCCAAATTCGGAGCGTACTTGTACGCTGTTGATGATAATACATCGTGTACATAAACAATACATTTTTGACTTTGAGAAATTCCCCGTAATTAATTCTCTTTATACTTTTCGAAAGAGAAAGTGTATACATCCGAGGGGTACCGAATGTTTGCCTTTCTAAGCATCGATGTCAAAAGAGATCTGATTGGATGTTTAGGATAAATCATCCAATCGCGGTCAATATTACAAATAAATGCGGTTTAGTTAAGAACTAAAACGAAAGTGAATTTGGGAACACGTTGTTCGTTGAAAATGAGCAAGAACATGAATAAGCGCGCTACGGAAAATTATATACTTTTTTAAAAGTTCCTGACAGTTTCATCTGTGTCTAGTGACAGTATAGTTAAAGGAATCATTGATGACATTATCAACACGGCTGTGAAAACTGCCGAAGTCGACGAGCAAAAAACAAAATATTTACAACATTTTATTAAACAGAGATATACATTTCACTTGCATCCTGTGTTTATTGAATAACACTTGTGTCAAACATAATTTTAAAAGTGTACATGTAAGCAATCTTTTCTGAAGTAGAGAGTACAACAGTGCAAAGGAAATATGCAAATATGCATCATTTTCAAAAGTAGGGGGTAATTACCCTTTGGACTTGAAAATTATCTGGAGCTCTGGGTGTACAGAACTAACAACAGACCAATAACAAAATAGGTGTACAGATCTAACAACAGATCAATTACAAAATAGGTGTACAGATCTAACAACAGATCAATTACAAAATAGGTGTACAGATCTAACAACAGATCAATTACAAAATAGGTGTACAGATCTAACAACAGTGAAGATAATAGAAGACTGATTAGGATAACTTTTAACCTAATTTGAGTGTAAAGTATAACAAGCATGGTTTATATTACTGTCATTTTCTGTATTTTTCAGTGGCGAAATGGTATGAATCCATATTTTCTGAGGATGGATTGACACTAGATTGTCTGAAACACAAAATAAAGTATGTGATACATGAAAAAAAGCAAAACAAAATGAAAATGAAAAATAGATTAAAAAAATTATGTTAGTTCACCTGGTTAAAGGTCATTTGAACTTTCTAATCATTTTCCATTGGTTCATCTTTTTCATTCCATCGACATTTTATTCTGGTGCAGATGTTGCTTTCACCATATTAGATAATCCTAGGTGATCAACTTTTAGAATTATGTCAGGCAGTTCACACCATTATTCAAGATCGCTGCTAGAGAGGATCTGATTGGCTAAGACATTTTCATCATCTGCTGCACAACTACACTAAATGGGACTAAGCTTGGTATTGAGACCAAATTCCATATAAGATAGGTCTTAATGTCATTCAAGATATAGCTTGCAGAGCCTCTAATTAGCTTTGACAGTATCATCTTTATATGCTGATCCAAATGGAACAAAACTTAATTATAATTGTATCTGGTTGTTCTGACTGTTATCAAAGATGGCCATGAGAGTCTCTGATTGGCTGAGATATTTTCATCTTCTTGTGAACTCCTTTTCCCAGTAGGACATAGCACTTCAAAATGTTTGGAATTAGTGGTGTCTAAGAGGTCTTCCTTAAAACTTGGGATTTGTTGACCCCCTAAAATCCAAGATGGCAGCCACATTTTAATTAATTTCCTTGGAGCCCTATCGAAAAGGACATAATGTATAAATGAGAGCATTTCTTTATTGGAAAGCCTGTTATGCTGTTTTCTAGAAACTTTTATCAATGTTAGTTATACAACAACAGTCAATTCAATCATTTTTTCTCAATATATTTTTATGTCTATTGAAAAAGTACTTTCTATCAAATATTTCATATATCAATACATGTTTTTATAACATTCTACCAGTAATTCTGTTGCCATTTATAATTTGACCTACTTTGTTTTACAGATCCCTATCATTACCTGGTGCCTACAGAAGAATGTTGATAAAACCTGGTACTGTGGACTGGAAATTGTACAGATATAAAGATGTAAACATTGAATTAGCTCTCAGTGATCTAGATAAACTACAGAATAAACCAGAACCAGTATCAGAAGAAGGTACGTCTAATTCTACTCGAGGGTTCACATTTTCTTGTCAGAGACGAGGTATGCAGAGTTTCTGATGAAAGAAAATGTGAACCCAAGGGCGAACTTGTCTCATCACACATTACTAACCATCACTTATTATTATTTTTTCCACATCAGTCAGCAAATAATCACATGTTTATGTCCAACTTGAAAATATTCTCCATTGAAAAACATATCTTACTTTTTAGTTGTGGGATTTAATGAAAAATAAACATGATATTCGAAATTATCTTATATGTTTAATTTTAGATCTTAGATGTAAAACTGTAAATAAACAACTTGGAATGTATTCAGTTTATAGTTTGAAGTGATCACAGTTTCAACATTTTTCAAAGACATGCTGGAAATGGTTTGTTTTTGCACTGTTTTCACATTGTGACGCAATGTTTTCAGCATTGTGATACCAAAAAAGGATCATGTGATGTGAGATACAGGAATCTGACATTGGTATCTCATATCAAATATGTTTGTCACACATGTACAAGTATTTGATAAATTTTGATCCCAAAAATATTATGATCTATAATAGAGTGCAGTGGAACTAATTATAAAAGACAAATGAAATATGTTATAAAAATAAGATAATGATCAGGGCCTCAGTGTGTTAGTTAACTATGTCTAATTTGAATGAAGTACATATTACTAGAATGAACTAAATGTTATAGAAACTAGAAATCTGTTAAAGATCCATTTATTCATTAATTGATTAAAATTTAGCAGATATGTTGAGGTCTAGTAAATATTAGTTATAAGGTTGTAGCATTTTATTTATTGAAAAAAAAAGGTTTAAGTCATGGTTTGTTAAATATTTGAAAATGGGCCACAGCATTGAATCTGAAATTTTTAAATATCTGATGAAATTAATAATGTTTTATCTTCTTGTTTTCAGATGGACAGTTTAAAGCTTTGAAAATAGAAATGACGTTACCTCCCTCGTGTTATGCTACGATGGCTTTGAGAGAAGTTCTAAAAATAGACACATCAGCTTATCATCAATCAACATTAAATATTACATAGTCTTATGTTTTATTACTTTCATTCAAAGCATCAGTTTTTGTTTTTTATTTACATTTTAATTAAGTGATCAGGATTATTCCAAACACAGCTTAAATGACACAAACAATATCAAATTATTTACATTCCGTATTAATAAAGGTATTTCCACCTCCAACCAACTTTACTTGACAGATTCTAACCAAATTTAACCACAACCTATATATCAGCAATATATTACAATGTACATTTTTTTTTGTACTTGAGTTTAAAAACATTTTTTTTGTAGAAAAGGAAGAATCATTGCTAGTCCAATAACAAGTTCATTCCTTAAAGGGATAGTGTATACAATTCCAAATTATGTTATCAGTATATATCTATATACAAGGGGTATGGAATGGGATTTTTGTTTATAACTCTTGATCAAAGAACCTTAAGAATGTTTTACTCCAACCAACAGTTATGCTGATGCCCTATGTTGATTCTTGTTTTATAATATATTGACAAAACTTGCTTTCTGTTCTCTTTTCTAGTCAAATCTGTTAATTTTCTGGTGGGTACTAGGAGTAGTTTTACATCTGTCACCATTTGTCTCTTTTACTAAGCCTATAACAAACTGTACACCTGGAAATTCATACAAAGCGTGACATGAATTTTCATGACCTATTGTCGTGAGAAAAGAAACTATTTTCAGGTGATGTTTTCACAAAACTTTCAAAATGACCACGACATCAGAACATAATTTTGACACAAGACTCTAAAAGAAACATGTTTTAAAAGCTTCTCTTTGTTTGCACAAAATTAGGCACCACGGTCTATGGTTTCTGAGTCCTTTTGGTCCAAAGATTAAAATGGGCTGCAAACCTTAACTCTTGAGGTAGGTATCAGAGTACAAAAATTAGATCTGTAGTTTTAGGATTTACAGTTAAGTCAACAGCCTAAACCCATTGGCCACACAGGCCCCTAAATAATCAGAATTGTAAACAAGGGAGATAAATGATGATTGGAATTTCAAGCTCTTCATTAAAACACAGAGATTGATCTTCTCTAAAGAATACTTCAGTATGGGAAAACACATTAAAAAGTCATTGACTTGTAATTTTAAACACATGTTTTAATTAATAGGAAAGTAAAATAAATGAAAGAATTTGTTTTTTTCTTTCTTCATAAAATAACAAAGTTTCTGATGGCTACAGAGTTCCAAATACATGTTATCTTTTGTCTGGTAATTTTATAAAATGAAATGGAAAAAAAATCAAAATGGAGAGAGCAATGTAAATAAATTACAAATGATCAAAAATTAATAGATTTGTTTTCAAATGATAATGTAGTACTACAATGTAATATCAACTAGGAAAATGAGGCAACATATCAATAACTTACATTAGGGTTATGGTGTTTAACACCACTTTTTAACAACATATCAATAACTTACATTAGGGTTATGGTGTTTAACACCACTTTTTAACAACATATCAATAACTTACATTAGGGTTATGGTTATGGTGTTTAACACCACTGTTTAACAACATTTCAGTTTTATCGTGGCAGTCAGTTTTTATTGTTGGAGGAACCAGAGTACCCAGAGAAAACCACCGACCTGTTGCAAATCACTGACAAAGTTTATCACATAATGTTACATAGAGTACAGCTCACCATGAGCAGGATTAGGACACACAACTTTAGTGGTGATAGGCACTGATTACACAGGTATGTAGTAACTTGGAGATAGTGATATACATGATAAACACCTTTATTGTTATAAACATGCTGAATTTCAGAATTGAATGGCCTTGAACTGACAAAGATAAACAAAAACTTATCTAGTATCTCTCCAACAGAGTAAGGATTAATATCTTTTAACTAGCTATGCTTTGTATTTGTAAATAATTAGACATTTTACATTGAAGCATCTGTTTAAACAAGTGAATAAGTCTGTCTGTGGACAGCAAACCAGGTTTATTCTGTTTGATAGTGACATATCTATTTTCATAGTAACCACTATGGAAAATCTTAACCCAATGTTTTAGCTGTCAGGAGATAGCAAATAGGTTTTCTTGTGTGACTGTCAGGCTTAGGAGATCATTCATTAGACAGGATTTCAAAAAGTTAGATAAAATTACCCCAATTGAAACTAGAGGTACTATTATATTAAAACATAAGCTCTTCTTCATTTTGCTGTAGAAAGAAACCCTATCAATGATCATAAAACAATCCCCCTGTGCATGAATAATGTGATGAATCCCTCCATTGCTGCATCAAATGATAGGTCCAAGTCTTTCAGGAAGTTTACCAAAGTTTGTAATAGGAAATCCAATTCTTTCGTGGCACAGCTATTTCAGATATTTTTATTTGCTAGGTACTCTTCCAAAAAATGTTAAGGTACGAGTCTCTCCCCAGGTATTAACCAAAGATTTTGAAATCAAATTGTTTTATGTCACAGCAATTGTTCAGGTTCCAGAAAGGTATGGTTACTAGGTAGTTTTTCAAAAAGTAATGGGATGCGAGTGTCTTAAGATATTTTGAAATCCAGTTGTTCCATATCACAGCTATTGTTCTACCTGATTGCTAGGTACTTTTAATAAAACAGAAAAACAAGAGGTCGAAGAGGGAGTGATTGATTGTTGTTCAATGCCAAATGAGCAAATTGGCAATGTTTCATCTATATCACAGAGAACATGTTGCATTCAAATGTCTGCTTTGTTTTATCAATCTTAATTGAATATTTATAGTGCTAGCTCACTGAATCAGTCTGCTGGTAAACATTTTTCTCCACTCGGGACACATTATCCCAATTCAGAACCAACCAGTCTTTGCTCTTACTCCTTAATGCTGCATGTTTAGAGGAGGCAGCAAATACCAATTTCCTAGTCATTGGTTTGACCCAACAGGGGCTTAAGCCCACAATCTACCATACCTGAGGGGAGGGCCACAATCTACTGTACCTGAGGGGAGGACCACAATCTACCATACCTGAGGGGAGGGCCACAATCTACCATACCTGAGGGGAGGGCCACAATCTACCATACCTGAGGAGGGCCACAATCTACCATACCTGAGGGGAGGGCCACAATCTACCGTACCTGAGGGGAGGGTCACAATCTACCATACCTGAGGGGAGGGCCACAATCTACCATACCTGAGGGGAGGGCCACAATCTACCATACCTGAGGAGGGCCACAATCTACCATACCTGAGGGGAGGGCCACAATCTACCGTACCTGAGGGGAGGGTCACAATCTACCATACCTGAGGGGAGGGCCACAATCTACCATACCTGAGGGGAGGGCCACAATCTACCGTACCTGAGGAGAGGGCCACAATCTACCGTACCTGAGGGGAGGGCCACAATCTACCATACCTGAGGGGAGGGCCACAATCTACCATACCTGAGGGGAGCACACTAACCATCACACCACCAATGTGGTTTGATATTTACCAAGTATTTTGACACTTTCAATTCCCGAGGTATATACCCTTAAAATCAATGAGACTTATACAAACTACAAAAAAGTTTGGACTTGGCCAACATACAACTATAAAAATTAACTTATTTGACCCTGACATCTAAAGTTAAGGTCAGAATTAGGTCATTCTTATACTCGACATTCTATTACTTCAAAATACATGAAAAGACAAAATATGAAGGCAAAAGACAAAGAAACTCTGTTCTGAATTATATGGTCAACACCAGAATTTATGTCTTGGCGGCCATATTTGAAATTGTAGAATTTCACAAATATAGGAATCCTTTTATGTCACTAGGTAAAGTAATCCTCAAGTTTCACTGAGGTACATGTATTTCCAGTGGTTTCTGAGATACAGCTAGGCCCAATTATGTTTTGTACAGAATATGAATTTTGTGAATGCTTCGCATGGTTCTGAATATTGACACTGATATTCCATAATGGTTATGTCAAGGTGACGACCATAAACGTTCGTAGTGATGACTTCAACTTAACCACTAGGAAACGTTGGTTCCATAGCTTCCTTGTTGGCAGCAATCCTCTATCAAGGAAATCACGATAGTATACATAAGTTCTGGAATATTGTATCACACGTGGCACCAAACGTGGTAACCAGAGTAATGGTCAAAGTCCAGTGGACGAAAAGTGATTACGACAGTGCAAACAGGTCCAGAATCAACTGCGAGACAGATACTGCATAGCAATCAACCAATTCAATTTGCCGAGACAAAATGTACACTCAAATTGGCAATTTCCAATATTGTTGCTGCTGCAAGATTAGCATGCTTAGTTGGATTTTCATAGTGCTACCTTACTGAAGCAACAGTCTGTGGGTAGACATGTCCCTCCACTCTTAACACATAATCACATTTCTGAGTCAACCAGTCTTTGCTCTTAGTGCTTTGCAGACAAGCTACAAATACAAATCTTATAGTCTTTGGTTTTACCAGACTGGGGCATGAACTCACGATGTACCACACTCTAGGGGAGCGTGCTAACCATTACACCACCGATGACATGCACTTCTATGACTAAGAAAGAAACAATACAACACTGTATCATAACTGTACTTTATTTTTTGGAAGTCAGCATACACAATAGCTTTAAATGCTTTCAAATGCCTTGTATAAAAATTATCAGCTATTTTTATATAATAAAGCCTATATAAGCTGTGATGCACAAACATACATCAGCTCCATCTACTGGCAAGGAAACCCTACTAAGGGGGATACAACTCTTGTGAATAAGGTGATTTTTTTTGTATGAATTATATGATTTATATAAATGTGAAAAAAAAACACACATTTGATTTGCAGCTATACAAAAACCTCTTTTATCTAAATATTTCTACAGTACTAGAAAAATTATGTTTGGCAAGATCTGTATAGCACATTTTTAAATGATCAAAATATTTATACGTAAATAATGCCCTATATATACTACCTGTATTATAATGAATTAAAACTTGGTCACAAAATATGACCAAAAAATGTGTCCTGCATTTTTTTCATCTTTTTGTTTTGTTATAAAAATTCAGATAAAAAAGGTTTTGGTGTAATTTATAATATAAAATGATTATTGCAAATTTATATTATCAAGTTTTAAAACATAACCACAGTTTCATTTAAAATTTCAAACAACAACATTCCAAATGTAGAATACATATATAAATTTATGTACATACAAAAAAGTTTAAAAAAGAAAATGCACGATTGCAATTCTTATAGTAAATCAACAAAAATATATTTAACTTTTTTTTGCATATTTTGACATGAATTTATTTCATTATTACATACGATTTGAATATAATTAAAATAGCACTCTATGTATGAACAAAACAATACCCTAGATAATAGTAAACAAGTTGTCTATAAAATGGCTTAGATATTAAGATATAGCATTTAAAAGAGCAAAAACAAAACAACAACAAATTTTGTTCTTTTCGAAAGAGTATTTTCTTTGAAAATAACATTTAAATAATTTATCTAAGAATTGTGAAAATTATCAATAAAAACAATTTGATTCGTTGTTACATTTTTTTTGTATTATGCTTAAATTTGTACAATTAATAGCAGAACATGAAGAATTTCAAAGAAAAGATAACATAAAACACATTAAATTAAAAGCACCATAAAAATATTACATCTGTTTAACAATAATAGATTTCATCTCAGCTTATTTTTGATGTCGAGGCTTAATTCAGTAAAAAAAAAAAGCATTTACTTACTCTGTTTTATTTTGTAAATATCACAATTTGTAGAAAAAAAGAGACTATAAGCTCAGATGAAATCAAACTTCATTTGTAAATCTTAACAAACTGCTTAACAGTGAAATCTATGAAAATATAAAATGGGACAGTGACCTAATTTTTCAGCTATCTACCAAGACATGCACACATCTTCAACACTCATTAATCCTTTTGTCCAAACATTTAAGAAATAAATTGTCATTCATACTTTGTATATAAAGCTATGTGGTCAGAATACAAAGGGATGGGTTGCTGCAGTTTTTAATCAACGTGAACACAGAAAGGACTGCCGGGGATGTGCTCTTCGCCCCATTTAACTACTAACATATAGTCTCCACGTTCCTTTACAATGTAATTAATTTTGTAGGTATTTCCTCCTTTATGATGGATACAGAGTTCTTCACATGGCCCTTTAGGCCCAATCATACCAACAAACATCATGTTGCTTCCTGCAAATAAAATTAGAGAATTAATGCGAGGGTACGAAAAGTAAAACATAAGATAACACCCCAATTTGTCTACCTTATGTATATTACTAAAATTGACACTTTGACTCAAATAAATTGATTAATATTGTGATAAATGTTGTATGCATGTATTTGTTATGATTCACCTCCCCTTAAGTTCTCTTGAAGCTCTATAGGGTGTTTTTCTTCCTTCTTGTACTTGACCAATAAAGATTAGTTTCTGTTATAAATAGCACAGACATTTGTTTTGAATTTGAAGTATGATATGTTATACTGTGAAAGCATTATTATTCATTGACACCAATTTTCATGGTTTCTACAAAGTGCATTGATCCCTGGGTTCTTGAATTCGTGGTTTCTACAAAATGCATTGATCCGTGGGTGCTTGAATTCGTGGTTTCTACAAAATGCATTGATCCATGGATTCTTGAATTCATGGTTTCAAACACTACATGTAACAATATATGGGAAAATTGTATTTCGTTAGACTTTAGTATTCGTGGTTTAAGTGAATCACGGAATCTGCGAAAATTAGAACCCCACAATTAATAGCGAGCACAGAGAGCTCTACAGCAACATGGGCATGCGCATTGAATACACAATCTTCCTTATGATGAGATTGAAATCCTTTCGTCCGGAAGTTGATAAAATTTGGCAGTCTCGGAGAGAATGCCAAAAATAAAATAAAAAGTCTCCAATAAATGATTTTAAAACTAAAATGATATCATGAACTTCTAAAAATCGTATTTAAGTAACAAAAGACAATAAAAGGTGCTTACATTGTTAAATTAATCAGAATGACATCTCGCTATCAAAGTCATGACGTCATGTTATTCATAGACATAGGCCAAAGTCGTCGACAACATTTCACGGAATTTTAAATAAAATCTTGTATTTTCATTCCCGAGTCAAAAAATTTCAAAACGACATCTATTTCATTTGCAACTGCGTCAATTCCGTAAATCATGACGACATGTATTATGTAAACAAACACAGCACTTTTTTCAAGCGTGTCCAGTTATTAGATAAAAACCTTTCTAGTTATATACTGTAGGATTAGTAAAAGATAATTATAGAATAAATTTGACTTAATTTTGAACTACAATATTTTCAGAAAATATCAAATTTATTGTTTGGACCATTTGCAGCCGATGTAGAAAAAGAGAGGGCATGTGTCCTTGCCACCAGCTCATATGTCTCTGATAAGAAAAGATAGTGGTGAACATTAACATTTTTCATTTTTATACAATTTTTGCAGTTATTATTTCTTTGGCTAAGTAACAAACATTTTCTAACCATGATGTGCTTGCAAGGAAAGGGAATGCATTAGTTTTTCCTTATTTCTGTTAGTGTTAATTATTTCTATCAGTACCCATTTGTTTATTCATCTTACATTTTCCGTCAGTCTGATCCTACAAAATATTTGAATACTACCAACATCTGCCGACAATGGTTTAGAATAGTAAGACACAATGAATTTTATTTATTTAACTATTAATTATGCCGTTCATACTATATGTAGATCTGTTATTATTTATTAAACTCAGTCTTTCTAAAATAAATGCTATACAATTATTAACCAGCTTGTTGTTGAAACTTTAAAAGGTAATAACATTACACAAGAAGGAATATATGTCTCTGTATAATCTTGTCGCAGATAATTTTAAAAGAGTATGATTTCGATACTGAATATTGCCTGTGCTTTTTCCAATAAAAAAAATATTGAATATTGATAAATATTTTGTATGTGAAAGCAGAGACATGTCTGATGAAAGCGGTACCTATATAATTCTTTTAAAATTAAAAACTATTTTGTTCACTTGGAGATAGCATAATATTGGCCCAAATACACATACTTTAAAATGTCGAAATGAAGATTATCAGTATTAAAGTAACCGTACGCAGTGCGGTCTTATGTATGGCACAATGGACAGTTGCCCGGTGGTCACACAAGCAAATGAACCCCATACTAATCTATGTATGTTGTATACGGCATAATTTTTAATTTTAAAACACTGATTTTGTTGGAAGTATCAATACAAGAAATATATGTTTAATTTTATCGACCATTTATAATTTTATTTCTGTGAGTGTTTGTATAGATATGGGCCTCAGTGCACTGCTTTGACCGGGGCCTATATTGCTGACAAGACGGCGCTGACCGTACGTCATTCATCATTTACACTTCATGAATATATATCGGCTGTACATATCATGGTATAGGCCAATATTGCTTATGTATGTTGGTTGCATTAATTGATATTTTCGTAATAAAACTCTTTTCTTATGACTTAAAAGACCATACTTTCATTTTACAGACACCGGCGTCTACTACCCCCTTTAGGCTTTATAATGGTTGATACCACCCGCGTACTAGTACTAGTTAGTCTTCAATGTTTGCACTGTTCCTAGTGCAACAATAAAAGATTCCATACTTTTTTCTCATACTTTTCTATTCTACTTCATTTAACTTTCCAATGGATGTCATAGGGGATATCATTTAATTTCAAATACTAATGTCCTCTCTATAGGCCATGCCTACTCATATTATTTTGTGATATTCAACTTTCACTCAAATATATACACACTGGCCAAACAGAAATGCTGTGCTCGCATCTAGGCAATGCCTACTCCATATTAATGATTTAATCAGTACACACCAGCATTGGTTGTATCAACATTAAATGTTGATTGTTTTCCTCTAAATGCTTTCTTCAGACCATTTCCTTCACATGTTACACGACTGGCATCAGACTGGAATTTTGGTAATGCACTAAACTTGCTCATTACACTGGTCTTTGTAACAGTTTCTACGACGACCTGTGACATTCCATGGCGAATAACATCTGATGGTGCAGCTTGACCTAGAAAAAAACAAAGAAACATGTAAAATCAATTGATAAACATGCCAAAATCACTATTCATAAGAAATTATAAAATACTGATCATATATCTCCTGCTTCCCTCATCAAATTTTAACCCATTAGCATTTCCACTATTCAAATATAAGGCCAAGTGTCTGCTCATTAATGTTTGCAAAAGGGGCCACTGGACCATGATTGTATGGTCGTTGGATTTACATTAAAATAATCCAAACTTAAATTGTTTGATAACTGCCTATGGTAAGCTGTGTTCAATACAACTTTATGTGAGAAAGTTTGTCAGTGGCTTGAGGCAGGTAGGACAGTGGTATTCTCTTGGTACTCCAGTTTTCTTCAACCATTACAACTAACTATCAAATTGAAAACTGAACTATTGTTGAATGTGGCATTAAACACTCATGACAACCAATGTTATAGATGACGATGCTTCCAATGGTATTATGCAAATTTTAACAACTCTCACTGTAAAAGTTTCACAGAAAATTAACATCATAATTTTACCTCCTATTTTAGCCTTGAATGGACTTCCAGCAATATGTACACCAGCATATCTAATGGTGATTAAATAATCTCCTGGGGCAGTGGGGAAATATGAAAATTCATATCCTTCATCCTTCTCTGTACATTCTAATTTGACCTTTGATGGACCTTCAACTGTGACCCCTAGAGCACCAGGTCCAGCATTAACTGTGTTTACCATAAACTTGGCTGGTTGACCTGCAATAAAAAGATACTCATTATAAATTGAGGGATTCATACATACATGACAATGTAATATAAGGCTAGATAAAATTTTAAAACAAGTAACATGACAGGTTCCACTAGTGGAGAAGGAACTGCTTACCTTTCCAAAGCACCTGAGTTCACCCCAGTTAGTCCAATTACATGTTTGCACATTTTTAGTTCTATGTTGTGATGTCTGTATAAAAACAGTTAGTCTTTACTGCCATATATTTTGTAGGGGGTTCATGCTTTATTTATGTGATTTGAATGTATTTATGTATACTTGTGTCAAGCAAGGTTTTCATATCAGATGATGTTTGTGTTGTTTAATTAACTATAACATGAGACATGTCAATTGTGGATCAGAAACTGTTTATTCTTCAGAAGAAACTCAAACTATTAGTGGGTTTCGTGATGCTCAATCGTTAGTTTTGTGAGTAGTGATTTGCAGGCCATTATTCTTTTTCCTTTTAGTCACAGTATTGTATGTCCTTCCCAATTTACAGACTATCCCTTTGGTGTCTCTAAACTTGTACTTCAGTCAGTAAAGCAGCCAAACTACTTCAAATGAGAATCTATTGTAAATTGTTTGTGTATTAATGTACATGTGCTAAGAAAACTTTGTATTACAACTGTACCATTGGATGCAAGATTAACAGATATAAACACACAACCAGGTCATTTCTAACAGAGCTTCTATACATGTATTACATAAACATGTGTGCGATCAAATAGTTTTAGGTTTTCAACAAGGAAGTAGGTTGTAGTACTGCCTCATTTAAAACTGATTGTATTTCACTGGCTTCACAAATTTACCATAACACATGAATTTTTTTTTTTGCCAAAATTAATTTAAAAACTGGATTTTTGTTTGTTTCTGGTTATCAAAAATATGAATAATTTATGAAAAAAAAATTGCTCATTAAAATCATTAGAATACACATGTATTATTCACATAAACAAATACAAAATAGTCTATTCAGGTCTAAATGTCTAGATTTTAAAACCATGACAACCAAAATGTTAACTATTTAAAAACAAACCTGATTGTCCAGTTCTTAAACCATCTCCTGATGCATGGACCATTCCAGGATCACAGTCCACTTTTCCTACCATTATACGGAATGGACTTTCTGGAATCTCACAGTCATTGAAAAATACATGTACATTGTGTCCACCATTTTCTCTTGGAATAAACCTAACTGCATACTGACCTGGAAGTGCAATAAATTAAATATGCAAATTAGACAAATATCGGTACATGACTAAATAAAACTATTATTTATAAACCTTTGCATAATTTGAATTTTTTCCAGGCGAGTTTCTAGAAAATTAAAATAGATCTATATTTTATTGTCAAATAAAACATAAAATTTTATAATTGTTCGAAATATCTGCAATTGGGTAACCAAGAACAAAATTATCAAGATATTCTGTTGTTACTAAAAGTGAGACATACTGTGTTTGTTGTCATCATGCTGAACTGCAATTGTCAGCTTTAAACATAGTAAAATTATTGGATATTTTTTCTTGTGATTGTTTTTTGGATACAGAAGGATTTTAGAATAATCTAGTCAGATAAAAGTTGGATTGCACTCGTTAAAAAATATCAATTAATACAATGTTGACCAGTGGTAGAAATTGAATTCATTGACACCTTGAATGCTAGAGAAGGTGATATCAATGTTTTTTAACAACAGAAGATTCGTGTATGTAAGTGAAGATAGAAAACTGCTACAATCTTGCAAAGAATGAAGGTCATTCATATGTTCCTATACTATGTATTAATTGACTGATTGTTGTTTAATGTCAAGTAATCAGTATTTCAAAAGTGTTCATGATGAGAACAAGTTCACAAAATAGAAATTGTGCAGATAAAAAGGTGGAACTAGGTTTGGGTCAGAAAGTTTGTCATTGCAATGGCCAACAACGACCACTCCCATTAAGCATGTTGTCTTTTACATGTACGGAGCATGGCATTCTCCAAATCAATTTACTGAAAAGCAGGGATATATTCTACAAAGTATAAAGATTTTCGGCCAAGTAGGAGATATTCCAATCTTCAAATGTTTTTTTTAATAATTTTTGTACAAAAAAAAATAGCAAACTAAGAATGCGTTATACTGTAACAAATAACAGAATTGGCAATCATGTATATTTATGACATATTCTATTTCCTGATGTTTCAATGAAATACCGGTATTGGCCTATAACAAGAGTAATATGTCTTATGTTTCAAAATATCAGTTTGTATAATAAACTAAATGCACATGTATTGAACTCAAATTTATCAAGTGTTACACGGTTTGTAAACTAAATCTTTAACACTGGTAAACTACTAACCATCATCAATCTCTTGAACGATAGCCTCTTCCTCTGTTCCAGATGGAGCCACTACTCTAGCCTTAAGTTTTCCTTTTTGAGCATCATTAAAGTTAACTACAAAAGCTGCTGGTTTTCCCAATTGTAATCCTTTCTGTTGTAAAGCACTAACAGATATTTTACGAGCGTCTCCAATACTTGGAGTAACGTCTACTTTAAATGGCGAGTCGGGGATATGTTCATCGTTAAATTTGATTGATACTAAATATTCTCCTGGTTCCGATACTTTGTATGTTACACCACATGAACCGTCTTTCCTGTCATCAAAATCAAGTTCGGCCTTTGATGGACCTTCTACGGCAA
Organism: Bathymodiolus brooksi; assembly: GCA_963680875.1. Classification (NCBI taxonomy): domain Eukaryota; kingdom Metazoa; phylum Mollusca; class Bivalvia; order Mytilida; family Modiolidae; genus Bathymodiolus; species Bathymodiolus brooksi. Next base: position 15,472,413 of record OY804575.1, on the reverse strand, counting down.
TAGACAAACCACCAGCTCCAGCTTCACGTGTGTAAATGTTGAAGTCACCTACAAATATAAAGTTTTGTGAAAATCACAATTATGACTGACTGATGCAACAAGAATGGATTATGTTGTATGAAAGAGTTTTAATAATTTCTAGCATACAAATATCCAATATCTTAAACTGAAATATTAAAATATTTTAATAAAATATAACTGATTTTTTTTTTTTATTAAATACCATTAAAATTCAAGTACAACTCTATAGACAACATACCACAAAAACTAAATGAACAAAGATATCTATTGCATGATAATTAAGAGAAAAAAAGATAATTACATGGTTGATCAATTTCTCCTCTTTCTAGACCTGGTCCAGCGGCATGAACCTTGTGTGATCCACCTCCAGCAATAGGACCTACTGTGAACTCAAATGGACTACCTGCAAATATAAATCAACATACCACAGTTATTACATTTTATGCATCATATTTTTAGGAATGATTAGTTGAGCATAATATGAGAACTGCTTCAGGAGTGTTTGCATCAAATTGTATGCAATATTCTAATTCTAGGAACTTTTGAAAAGGGTATTACTCTTGTCTAACAATTACTCAATCAGATTTAAATGTTGAGTCAATGCTTCAGAAATTTTCACATGAATTGGTTGGCCAAAACGTTTGATAAAGAGCAAGAATGCAGAATAAAAATGTATAAAATCAACCTACCAGGAATATGCATGTCCTTATGTTTAACACTAACAGTATGCACACCCATTTCTTTAGGAACAAACTTGATACTATAGTGGTTATCATCTAAACTAACAATGTCACATAACTCTGTAATCCCTGATGGATTGGTTACTGATGCTGTCATATCAAATGGACTGGTACCTAAAATTGTAAACAAACAAAAACCAGATTAAAATTTGAATATGCAGTTTAAATTATGGTATATTACTTCAACAGTCTCTGAACAATCTAGATTCAGAGAAAGAATCTGACAAACATCAAGTTCTGTATATTACAGATTTTTTTTTATTTATAGTGTGAATATATCATGTGACATTTTGGTTAACTGGTTCATTCATTAATGAACCATTATAGGATTTTGTGTCTGATATTAAACAAATATTTTAAAATATGTTACTTTTTTCAATTTATGAAAATAATCAAGTTTTTAAAGGTCTTTGCTTTCTTTTTGTGATTTATGAAAAATAACATTATTGACTGAATTCATAGAAACTAAAAGTCAAACAATATAACTTGTACTCAAGAAGGTACAAGTAGAACTCAATAAAAAGATACTTTAATCACAATTCAATATACTTTATCAAAAATAACATTCATATGAATTGTCATGGATTTCATAATTTGTGTTTCTCAACTGGCAATAATGAATCTATTTCTAGTGTCTATTTCAACTAGGACACTGCAATAAGGTATTTAAGAAAGGCAACATGCTAGAGTGACTGAACAGGGCTTTTGACTTGGGGAAATAATCTGTGATTGATTTGTTGAGGACAAAGTGGATGTGAGGGACATTTGTTATCAATAAAATCGTTAGTGTTATGGTGTTTAACACCACTTTCAACAATATTTCAGTTATATCGTGGTGGAAATAAAATTGTATTCAATGTAAATCTGTGAAGAAAATGTTAGTTAGAACAGTTCAACTTGTAAGTCATGAACAAAAATAAAAGTTTTAAAAAATACAGAAAATACATGTAAATGCCAAATAAAAATTAAAATTAAAAGAAATCAAAATTGTGGAAAGACATTAAATTGTATTCAACAAGGTCTTTTCAACAAACAGAAGAAGAAAAATTAACTTCAATTTGAAATCGTATCATTTTTTAATCATCATTTTTTTTAAACTAAGTTATAATAAAAATGTGGGAAATGGTTTCACTGAAAAATTCATGCTTCAATGAAATAACAGATAAATATTTGTCCTTCAATGAAGTGCTTGGTAACATTGGTATCAATGTCATACCAACCAAGCACTCACAAACAGACATGGCTAACTAAATAGAAGACACTCTGGGAATTTGGACAAAATTGTAGGATTTTTTTTGTGTTTGTCACCACAACAAACCTCCTTGTTGTAAAGTTGCTTCTATCTGTTGAGCTGATACCATTCTCGTGAAGAAAGAAACTACACAGACAAACAAACACATGTACAGCATACAGTAAATTAATTTCTCCTACCAACATTGCTCCCCACTTGACATTCAGATTTTCAGTTACCCATATTGATAAGCATTGACAATTACATGTGTTAACAATTTGAACAGGATATCTTATTACAAAACAATAAATGTGAATATTTGAATTAAGTTTATTTTTTCTCAGAGATTTTGTCAAGTAATAACTATATAGTCTATCATGAAGATTTCATTCCAAACTTTAATTTTTCATAAAAAAAAATGTTTTCATATCTACTGATTTCTTTTAACTTCCAACTAATTTTGAACCAAAACAAAAACAATAAGAAAATTCAGCCAGTGAATTTAAAATCAACAAAAACCTTTTTCAAATGAGCCTATGTTGACTAAACCTCTGTCACTGTTCATCCCCACAACTTTAAAGGATGTATATATCTGGAATATTAGGTCTATTATTTCCCTCCAACATTTAAAATCTACATACCTGGAATTTTCAGGCTAAGTTCACACTGACTTCCTATGTGCATAACATCAGCAGCCTCTCTGTGACGTGTTATTCTTTCAGTTAACCTTGGTGATGGTTCCCCTCCAACCTTAACATTGAATGGACTGCCTAAAAAATTGAAACAAAATCTTAGTATAAAATATGTTCTTCATTTAACAAGGCAGTATTTACAACTTACTCCTGATAATCTATTAAGTTTCTTATTAAAATCTGCAATTGTTTATCTTTCTTTCCTCTCAAACTATTACAATGTTGATTTTCCCAGTATGAAACAAGATATTTAAATAAACACAATACAAAGACAACAATTAATAAGTCTAAAAAAAAAAAGAAAGAATTTTTTTGCTGTGCAACTTTAAAGAGAAAAAAAACCTGAAAAATATGTATGAAAATTATGTAATATGACATAAACAAGAAGAAAAAAATACATTATCATTTTGACATTGAAATATTATTACACAATCGAAATTTTATCTTTGATACAACTGCAGACCATTATGTTAATATAAAAATGTAATGTTTATTGATGAGAAAAATTACACATAGATAATAGTATTCAAAATAATAATGCATATTTCTACATGTGGGGGTCAAAGGTTATCTCACTCCTAAGCCATGTATTATTCTCTTCTCTTGGGATGATCTGTTATCTTAACAGTCAGATAGTATGTAAGGCAGAAAAACAGGTGATCTTATCATCGAAAAAAAATTCCACAGCAAAATAAACAAATATTGATTATCAAAAGGTTGTTTTGTAATTTTGTTTTGCAAGGAGTGGCTATTATGGTTTTCTAGAATAAAACATTTGAAGACAGGGTATTTACTTGAATTTTAGTTGATTACAATATCTTATGTCATGTCTAATTACATGTACATTTCACATGAGAGGATACGAATGTAAATGAAGATTGAAGAAAATCCATCCATTACTCTGGTGAAAATCAAAAGTTCAGGAAGACAACTTTATATTACTGCTCTTCATCTTAAAGTCAACACTAGGTCTTCAATGATGTGAATATTGTACCAATTGTGTATAGTAAATCTTCTCAATATAGAAAATAAACCTGTTGACAGAAATGAGTGTTTACCTGGAACATGTTCATCGGCAAATTTAACATTGATGATATAATTTCCTGGTTCAGTTGGTTTGTACGTGACACGACAGGCACCATCCTCATTGTCTTGACATTCAATGTCAGCTTTACTGGGGCCTTCAATTGACAAGCTCAGACCTCCATATCCTGTAAATATTAATATTTCAATAAAATTTGATGAAATAAAAGGTATATTGGATACATATATATGTAATTGTATATTTATGAGATCATTTCTTTTTATTGATATCAATTTTCATCCATTGACTGAAGTGTGTGTTGATTATTTCCACACAAATTCATAACTTTGGTATTTAATATTTTTTGCCTCAGAGCTTTGATAGTTTCATATTGATGCAAAAAAAAAATCCACAACATTCGAACGACTATCTTACAATTAATTGGAGTTGATCTCAAGAATTTCTATTAAAAGAGAAGAAGTTGTTTACTGTTTGACTAATTTGTATTCAGATAATAATTACAGAAAATTGTACTAACCAGCATCTTTAGTATCTACTGTGAAATCGTTGAGTTCGTTGGCCATGCCATTTTCAAGACCAGGTCCAGAAACCTTAACCTTACTGGCATTTCCAAGTTCACTCTCTCCGACGGTAATCTGGAAAGGACTGTTGTTTATGTGGTGACCATTTCTAAATACATTGACTAAGTGTACTCCTACTTCACGTGGTGTAAATGAGATTCCTGCAAAGAAAAATGATCACTTATCAAATCTTACTTATATATCAAATAATAATAATAATAATAATAAATTCTTTATTTATAGAGGGTTACACAGTTAGTTAACAACTAATCTTCCCCGAGGCCCTCATTGACATATTTAAACATGCATTGTAAAGTACACAATATAAAGTTACACAATACATTGTAATAAGTATACACAAAAGATTTAGTAAACATTTAATGGTAAATTAAGGTACATCATCATTTAAAATGAGACTCTTAACTTTTGTCTTATATGCATTATGAGAAGAAGCTTGCCGTATCGAAAATGGAAGTTCATTCCATAGCTTTGGTCCAGAGTATGTAAAAGGTTTCTTAAAAAGTTCAGTTTTTGCCTTTGGGATATGTAATTTTTCACTTACAACATTTCGGAGAGAGTACGGATTTCTATCAGACAAGTACTGGATTTTATTTTTTAAATATATAGGTGCTTCAAAGAAAGATAATATTATTTAAATTACTATATTTTTGTAAATAAAAACTAGATGTTCAAAAGAACTTGCATTGCTCACTTGCCAATAATATTTTGTTTACAATTGCTTCTCCTAGTACATGTTGAATTTTGATCATCCTGGGATTGGACCAAACAGATCATGTGGAATTCATTGGTACACAACTGAATCCTCCTGAATTCCATTGGACTTTGTAATTATATATATTTGATCAATGCTTCATGCCAAATAAATAGCAGCCAATGTAAAATAGTGTATCATATCTATTGCTGGTTCTCAAAAAGAAGATCATTTCTAAAGAGTAACTTAATTCATCCAATTTTAGGGCCCTACTAGCCCATCACAAAGGGAGATCAACACTTTTGTACAAATTTGAATCTCCTCTTCCTCATTACTGTCTCTGCCAAGTTTAGTTTAATTAAGTTGAGCAGATTAAAATAGAAAGAGCTCATTTGGACTTTGGCCAAGTAACCGAACATTTACTTTTTTTGTGGGGTTTATGTTGCTCAATCTTTAGTTTTCTGTGTAGAGTTTGGTAGACAATTGTTGTTCTTTTTTTGTGAGGTTTATGTTGCTCAATCTTTAGTTTTCTGTGTAGAGTTTGGTAGACAATTGTTGTTCTTTTTGTTGTTGTCTGTTCTCCATCAATTTAAAGTTTCTGATTCTCCATTTAGTATCCTCTTATTAATCTCTGCCTATCAAAAATCAATAAAATAAGATTTTGTCTAATTTCCCTATTTTACTACATCACAGATTAACGTGGTTTAATTTTTCATATAAATAAAAAAAAAAAATATCTGCAAATAAAAAACCCAACAAAACAAAACAAAACAAAAGCCACCATCTAATACATTGATACATACCTAGGTGACCATTGGCTAATCTTTTCAGTAAACAAGGTTCTTCTGCACCTGATGGTGATCTGATTGTTGCCATGAGGTTTGAAATGTCCTCCTCCACAATTTTGAGTGAGAATTCACTGCTACGACCAAACTGAGATTTCCTCTTAACTTCTCCTGGGGCAGCTGTAAGCAAAAAAGATGTAAGAACCTTTTTCTCTTAAGCTAGGCAGCAATCTTAAACTATATCAATAATACTAACTTCCTTCTGAATGTAAACAATATTCCTGATCACATGTCTATAACAATCCTATGGTCTTCAAATATGGAAAAAAAATAACTTATTCAACAGAAAAAGATGCAACGGTAGAAACGAGTATAAAATTGAAATAAACATATCCAAATAACTTAATTTTTAACTTTAAAAAAACGTGAGAAAAGTCCTGGTGTTTTAAGACTTGGTTAGAGTAATTAATAACATTCCTCCATACAAATTACTTTTTTGTTTGGTTGATGTCCAAGGGAGATAAGAGAAATCAGAAATTCTATCAAAAATATAATACACTTGTGAATTGCTGCAACTTTACAATTAATCTTATGTTATTAGCAACGATTCAACCTTGTCAGCAAAATAAAAAAAAAACAATTCTCTCGATACAAAATTCTGGATATAAAATCTACCCGAAAATTGTCTTTTCTCCAATTACTGTATATCATTGATTTTAGTCAGTATATTTAAACTACGTGTAAAGTCATCAACTCTTTATTATCAGTCACTTACATGTGATTTTAGATGTAAATGGTGATCCAGAAATATGTTGACCAGAGAATTTCACTGTGATGTTGTACTCTCCAGGTGCTGTAGGGATGTAACTGACAGTACACGTTCCATCTCCATTGTCGTTACATTTTATTTCTGTCTTTGATGGCCCCTCAATTGATAGTGAAAGACCTCCTACAGATAAAAAAATTAAAAAAACGTGGAATTGGAAGTTTCTCATTATATGTGTAACTTGACTGACAAAGACAGCCTTCAACTCATTATTTTTATCCAGATAGAATTTAATTTCCTACAGAACTGTTCTCTATTGTATTGTCTAATTGAAGAAAATCAGATTTGTATGTTGTAATTGGTAGACACCAAATTAGATACATCTTTCGCTTTTAGTCAGCGATATCAATAAATTATTGTCAACTAAAAGTAGCCTGTGATTAGAATCTACAAAAGATTTAATAAGATGAGAAAAAAAATATCAATTTTGGGAAATAAATGAGATTCCTGACCCCATTCTACAAAAAAAGATATATTAATTAAACAAAACAATCCTTAATCATAAAATTTTCAAGGAACCCTAATGTATATTGATTGATCTTCTGAGATTTAAAACATGTGACTAGCGGACATTAAATTTGAATTGCAACATTTTATGTTATTTGTATTTTACGATGAGCATTGTACCATATGAAACTAGAGGCTCAGCTCACCTTTCATTCTGCTTTGAGGAAACTTAATACACATCCTTCCATACATGTAGATGCTTCCTACCAAGTTTCGGTTCATTTGGCTCGTCAGTTTCAGAGAAGATTTTTTAGATATCGACCAATCAGAAACAAGAATTTCCTGTGGTGGCCATGTTTGTTAACCGATCGGGATGAAAAGAGCAATCTTTATAGAGGACCTTCCATAGATGCTTCCTACCAAGTTTAAGTTCATTTGGCCAAGCGGTTTCGTAGGAGAAGATTTTTAAAAATTGGCCCATCAGAAACAAGAATTGCATGTGGTGGCCATGTTTGTTAATAGATAGGGACAAAATGAGCAATCTTTAGAGAGGACCTTCCATAGATGCTTCCTACCAAGTTTCAGTTCATTTGGCTGAGAGGTTTCAGAGGAGAAGATTAAAATGCGAAAAGTTAACGGACGACAGATGACGGATGCCAAGAGATGGCAAAAGCTCATATTGCCTTTGGCAAGGTGAGCTAAAAACTTAATTTATTGAAAATTAATCTTACCTGTAGTTATAATGCCATATTAAATTTATATTTCCAACTAAATATGCAAAGATCTACGATACAAAAGTGTTTTTCCCCCGAGGCAATACATAATAAATACTGACCTTTTATAAGAGATGAACATTACAATATTCCTATTATAAACTTAGATATTATCCAGATGATTTATAATTATTGTTCAGATCTTGACTATCAATGTAAAATACCAGAAATCCCAAAGAAAGTATAGAAATATCTTTAAATCACCAAAACTTTGTTGAAATGAAACAACAGTGTATGACTATACCTTATAGTTACTTATCCAAGAATAGATTTAGATTATATTGTATACCATCTCTAGACCTCATTCCAAGACTCCATACTTCTAAACCAAGACGGTGTGAAAACTCATAAATATAAGTAAAAGATGTTGAAATTTGAGGGTCTCTACCAACCCCCTGGGGAACATGGAATAATACATATGTCTATGTTGAAAAATGGATGAAGTATTTGACTAACCAAAAGGAGCTAGTACGGTATATGAATACAGCGAAAAAGAGATTTCTTCGATAACCTTCTTAACAATAGAAAACAATTGACTTCATCAAATTTTAATGTATTTTGGCAATCTGAACTGTGTATGAGAAACTGACCATCAAAACCTCCCATCACTTATTGATCTTGATTGTTTTATTTAATTAATCAGAAAATAACTTTATCTGTTGATCATTTTATTGCTTAATCAATACATAATAAATGTAAGACTAGAATTTACAATAAGTAAAAGATCCATCAATTACCATAGTACTTGTGAATGTTGATTGGATTTGTATCAAATTAGCATCTTGGGAATAAATTGTTCAAAATTAAAGTAGACATTTGTTGTTTCAATAAATGATCTTTAATAAACAGTTTTTATTTTAACAATAGATTTGAAAACACCTATTAAGATTAATTTCCCATAAAAAATAATTAACAATTGATAAACATGTAGTTTATATACAATACAATGTAACTTGTCTATGATTATTAAGAATAACCTACCTGCTCCAGCATCCTTAGTGACGATGGTAAAGTAAGCTGGCTCATTGACAATGCCATGACTTAGACCAGGCCCATAGGCTGTGACATGTCCACTGTTTACAGCATCTACATGGAACTTAAATGGACTTCCTGTAAAAATCAAAATGAGCAACTTCTTATCTTATTACTGATTTGAAACTTTAAGAAACTAGAGGCTCAGTGGGCTGAGCCTGTGTCACTCACCTTTTATTCTGCTTTGAGGAAACTTAATACAGAACCTCCCATAGGTGCTTCCCATTTTGGTCATTTGGCTAAGCAGTTACAGAGAAGAAGATATTTAGAAATCGACCAATCAGAAACAAGAATGGCCTGTGGCAGCCATGTTTATTAACGGATCGTAACTAAATGAGCAATCTTTATAGATGACCTTCCAAGGATGCTTCCTACCAAGTTTCGATTCATTTGGCAAAGCGGTTTCAGAGAAGAATTTTTTTTAGAAATCAACCAATCAGAAACAAGAATTGCCTTTGGTGGCCATGCTTGTTAACGGATCGGAACTAAATTCGCATTCTTTATAAATGACCTTCCAAGAATGCTTCCTACCAAGTTTCGATTCATTTGGCCAAGCGGTTTCAGAGGAGACAATTTTTTAGAAATCAACCAATCAGAAACAAGAATTGCCTGTGGTGGCCAGGTTTGTTAACGGATCGAAACTAAATGAGCAATCTTTATAGAGGACTTGCCAAGGATGCTTCCAACCAAATTTCAATTCATTTGGCCAAGCGGTTACAGAAGAGAAGATTTTTTTAGAAACCAACCAATCAGAAACAAGAATTGTCTTTGGCAAAAGCTCACTTTGCCTTTGGCAAGGTGAGCTAAAAAAAAACCCAGCTATTTCATCCACTGAATTTAGCATTGAAAATGTCTTTGAAAACCATTTTGGCCATATATTTTTTGCTTACTTTTTATAAAAAGATGTTCACCTGGTTCACTCACATTTGTAGTTTTTGAGGAAAAACCTATTATTCATTTTCCAATAGGGTTCCATGTTAAAACTATTCTGTGGTGGGTGGAGGGGGGGGGGGGGGGGGAGAACCACAGAATACCTTCGAGTATTATTAATTCATGTTCTCTCTAACTACCACAAATATGGTTTAGATTTATTCCATTATAAGTATTCCTCCTTTTATCATTATTAAACCTTTTCTGTTATAAAACATTTATATAATAAAATTAAAATAAAATTTTGAACTTGGAACTGTTTAAAAGATAATAAATGAGAAGTATTTTTCACATTATATATCTTGTATCTTTATATTTAACATGTACACACATGTATGTCTAAGACTATGATTTATGACTTCTATTTTCAGCTTTCAAGAGCAACAACTGTTCTTATCTAATTAAGCATTGAAAATATCAATTCTTGTTGATAAATTTCCAATTTCTCTGCACAGATACTTATCTTTATTTAAGTCGTAATTAACAAATGAGTCTGTTTATTCAAAGTAACACCAACATACCTCTAATTACCATTTCTTCCATCATATTTAAACAATTAAGGTAATTTTGAATCAATCATACTTAGAATACTGTTATCATTATTATTGGTATTGGTATATCAATTTTTGTGGATCCTCTTGTGCTATCTAAAAGCTCCCAACAAAATTATGCTGACAAGTCATACATCTGTTTAATATTCACACACTGCAGAAGATTAGACTCAATTGATATTTCTCTGACAACGAAAATTTTATCCTGGAGTAAAACATGATTTACAGTGTAAGGGAGGTAACAAAAAGATGTAATTTGACCTTACCTTCAATTTCTTGATTGTTGTAATTGACATGAAGTTCATGTAATCCAGTTTCAGTAGGTTGATATCTGATTGTTACAGTTCCATCTTGGTTGTCTTCAATCTTAGGATAAGCTTTCTTACCAGATGGCATGACTACATATGCTAGAAATGAAAAAAAAAAAGGTTTGATACATTACAGAATTAAAATCAAGCTGACCAGTAAATGATAATGACATTTTAAGGAAACATTAAACATTATTTCAAATGTTTCCAAAGTACGTATTTTGTATACAAATGTTAAACAGCACAGTGAACCCCTCTTAGCTGCACCTCCTTGATGTTTGCTTTTACAGGTTAATTCCTACAATGGGACAGACAGTTTGGTTTATAGAGGATTCTGTTTTATTCAGGGTTCATTTCAAACAGTTACACTGTATATGTATTTGCCTGGTCTTTTTTCAAATTGTATTTCTTGGAAGAAAGCTGATATGATTAAATAAAAAATAAGATTTATTACAAATTATAACAGACACAGTTCTAAACCAAACCATGTTTTAACAGTGCAAATTAACATAAAGCAGAGATGATAGTACTCACTGATGAAAAAAGAAGAAACCCCCCTACAAAGTGCCCCTAACTAAGTTCACCACATTTTATTTCCAAATATTTTACTCATAAAGAGAAAATCTGCTGATCAGAGGAAAACTTTCAGCTCTGATAAAGTGCATCAAGATTTTGTTGATACAGGAAAATAAAAAAGACTAACCTGATACAAAGTTGAATATAGGTCCTACAGGTATACAGAAATCTACTGGTTGGAATAATCCAGCACCAGGGGCAGCACTCTTTACAGTGTCTACTGTATCGGCTGTAATCAAATCTTCTCCGACCTACAAAATCAAATCGGTAAAATCACAAACATAATTAATTACAAAATGTACTCTCTAATTAAATTAAATACAAAATACACTCTCTAATTAAATTAATTACAAAATGCACTTTCTAATTAAAGTACAAACAAACTTCACAAATTTCACAACAAATTAAAAATTATTTAACAAAATGATCTTAAGAACTAACTATGCAACATACCATGCTTTTTGGCAGAAATAAAACTTTTGTCTGCTTTTCACAAAAATTGAGAAGTAACAACTGAGAATTTTATCTTAGGAAACAAGACGGTAAAACATGCATCAATCAATTCTAAAAATCTTGCATTATCTCTTCTGCCTAGTGAAATTTATGAGAAACAATTTCATCAAAAGTTACAAAACAATTTTTTGCATTGAAATCATTACGAAGAGGAAAACTATTTAGGTAGCATGCCAAACATTGTTAGGTGCAAGTAGCTATGAATAATATAAGTAGACAAGATTTAGGGTAATACTGCCCTTATTAACATTTTTCCTATTAAGACCCCATATTTGTTCATCTCCACTGTTCCAATGTGAAACATTTTTTTTTTTAACCTGCTGTAACAGGCATCTTAAATTTTTTGCTTTTTCTTGCCATCTTTCATAACCCCTCCTCAATTTGAAACAATTTATTTCCCACTTACTGTCTTTACAACTGTTGAAAACAAATAGCTGAATACTTGGACAATCGTGGACCACCCCCCCTCCCTTTTACTATTTTTTTTCTATCACTTAGAAAAACTATAAAACTGATTTATAGTTGTTAATATGGCATATCCCTAATTAAACCTGGTGTACCATTATAATATTGAGATATTTTGAAAAAAAGGTCCACCACCAATTATGAAGTCTTACCGGTTGTTTGAGATACTCCTCGTACTCCTCCGGTGAAACAGCCTATAGTAAAAACAAGGTGAAGTTAGTCAATCATGCAAACATGCTTTTAAAACAAATCATACCCTTTCAATGAATCAAAAACTTTAAAGTACTACCGATACATGTATAATAAAACTTTAAAGGTACTACCGATACATGTATAATAACTCTTGTAAAAGGGCAGATTTGATAACCTGCTCCTATGCATATTGTAAGCATAAATATGCAAAATGATTTTTTGGGGGAGAAAAATCAATTTGCAATCTTGCACATTTGATAATAAAAAATGTCCATTGCTGTTAGTGATAAAAAAATGTACATACTATTGGATGATATGTTTCAAGACCATCATCAAAGCATTTTATGAATAGATAAAGATAAGTAATACCTAATTGAATCCTTGAAAAGTTAATTGGCAGTAGAATGAATTTATACAATTTTGTTTCTACTAAAAGAATAGCAAAAGAGAGAGAAGAATTTGCCAAGTAGATGCTAAACAAATTAAGAAAACATGACCAACTTCTACAGGAAGTTAGTCTGTGTAAATTGTTTCAATGAAAGCAGATCTATTTTTGATGTCTTTTTCATCTAATTATATATATATAATCAGTGAAAATCAATTAAACAGCCGACAACATTCTCCTCTGTAACCCCCTATCTACAAAACATCACTTCAACATTTTCCTCCTGCTTCTAATTCAAAACTCATTTAAATTGAATAAAAAATACTTTGAAAGTAAGCAATTATGTAATAAGAAAACATTTTCATTCTCAACAAACCATTAACTATAAAAATTGACATTATATCACTGATCACCACTCTTAGTACAAACATTTCAAATATTGAGTTACTTGTATTTCACTATAGTAATAAATCTTTTTCGGTTTTTTTCTCTCCCATAAGTAGCAGGGTATGGTAGCAAATTTTGCTTAATATTGTTTATGTATACATTATACATACAAAATAGCAAAACTTTTATACACATCACAATAACTTACTATAGCATTGTTACAAGATAGTCACAGTTGAATCCAATACACTGGTTAGACCACTTGACACTGCTTTGAAAATGTGCGAGTATGATTTGCTTAATGACAAATGTGCTAATGAATATAAAACATTCACAGCTTTGCTATATATCTATATACTGTAGTTTTTTGTACTTGATCGACCAACCATGTTATTTAGAACTCGGATAAGTAATTTACATGGACAGCTTGAAATACAGTCAAATCTCCTCATGTCGAAGTTGAAAAGACCAATTACTTTACTTCAAAATATCAGAGTATTTGAGATATTTGGAACAAACTAAGCATAAAGCTACTGCAAACAGAATCATTTTTCACTTCAGGTTATCCAAGGATATGATGTATAAGAGTTTAAGATAACACGATTCTGCTGTAAATATTTGGTCTGTTCTGAGTATATTTGATCATAATTTAACTTTGATAACTCAAAAACTCTGGTTTTACAACAATAAAAAATTGTTGGTTCTGTAGTCTTCAACATTATGTTCTAAGGTATATTATACCCTTACTAAGACCAATATATAAAAGTTTGAAAGCTATGATATTAATAAGTAATGGAAATCTCTAACATGTCCATGTGATGAGAAGTTGTGCTAACCATAACCCTCATGTGTCATTATTTCCTATAATTGGGTGTAATATCTAGAAAAATAAATATGTTATTGCACTTTTAAAATGCAGACAAGGTACACAACGGTCAAGAATTTTAATTGGCATGAAAAACAACTCTAGAACAACAAATGCTTATACTAATTAAGGCCTTTCTTTCTCTTATCAGAACGTGAACCATTTGTTTTTTGTTTTTTGACAAGATCATGAGCAAGGAGTCCATCATGTTAAATCTAGATTTATCAAATATTCACAGCAGGCATAGCTATTCAAATATTTTAGGTATTTTCTGAGGGTTATCACAGCTGATGGCAGGAGGATTCTATTAAAAGTTAATGACCTATGCACAAATATACAATAAACCACAATAGACTCTCATAATCTCATCTTTATGGTCAATCTGAAAAAGTTAATGAACCTATAAAATAAAATACCATTGTGGTGGGGCCTCTGTGGTCAGATCCATGTGGTATTTGGATTTGCTTTTACCTACCGGGTATTTAATCAGTGCATATCATAGCTATTAGGTTTATGAGTAGGACTCCCACCCATGGTGATGTGCACTTGATACTTGTTGAAAGTAGTGTACAATACCCAATCCAATCAAACTTCAATAAGATATCTTTTGAAATGATAGCATCCATAGCAATCAGCAGAAGAAAATAATAAGTACAGTACTCAGAAGTCTCTGAAAACAAACGGTTACATAAATGCTATCTAATATGCATTTTTTTAACATATAAGGGACAAAAGACAAACAATATGCTTATCAATGAATCACTGCTATTGGCAAGGGTAAAATATCCAGCTTGAATCAAGCAACGAAAGAGGATCCATAACTGCTTTGTCTTAATTATACTAGAAGTTTTCATTGGTCATCCAGTTATAGGCTCCATTAAATCATCATATCACAGACTACTACTTTACAAGCAAACCAAATCGGTATCCATTAAAAATTTGTTAAGATCTTTTGATAATTATTTATAACTAAAATCTAAAATTAGCACATCTTCAGAGATCATCATGAAGAAACCTTTGATGATTTTTTTTTTAGAAAACAGAAATCTATTTTCAGAATTTTATTATCTTTACCCCCATGTCTATTTTTAAATTTACAGAAAACTGCACTAAAAATCTTGGCATTCCCCTCTATAGACTGCATTCCAAGCTATAATGAAATGCAAATCAACATAATTACTAAATTGAAAAGGATGTTTCATTTCTACTTTATGAATGCTCAGTACTTGAGAAATTTAGCAAAACAATCAATAAAGATCATTTTTTTTGGTTACAAAACTTCTAAGAATTTGGTCAACAGAATTCTGGTAATCCACAAATTTGATATATTCTTCCTTGCCAATAGATATTATCACTCTACATAATGTACTCCCTAATTTTGTGCTTTTGTGTGTAAATTTTATGGAAGACAAGTTATAAAGAAACAACTATTGTCTTACAAGACTAGATCGATTATAGATATATTACTATAAGATAAAAACACACCAGTGTCTGCAGCAAACAATATAAGAATTCTGGGGGAAATAATCATTGAAGATGCTCTTCAAGATACAGAGAAATAAGGAGGTATTACGAGTTAAAACTCTTGAGCATGATGGTAAAAAAACTAAAAAATACATGGCAGATGAAAAGTGAAATGTGTACCAGTACATAGTAGCACCACCATGATTTAGTACCTGTCTTGCAGTAATATTGTCCTATGTTCAGAAAGTTCTACTCCCAACTTTTTTTTTTTTTGTTGATCCCACTTGGCACATACAGTCAAACTTCTAACTTATTTAAGAACTTTCCTTCCTCATAGAATGAAACAAAATATTTGACGTTATACATGCCAAAAATTTCTGTTTAATTTTTGTTGATCTGTACAAACTGAACGGCCAAAAACATGATCTGCTAAAGCTTATTTTTCTCATATATATTTTTACTATATAATATCCATGCCATAAATTTCTGTTTAAAAGAAAACATATTATTCTTGTTGATCTGTACCAATTGAATGGCCAAAAACATGATCTGTTGAAGTTATTTTTTTCTCATATTTTTTTTTTAGATTTATCTAATGGCTGTATCTACATGTTCTCCTATGAAAATTTACAATATGTTTCCCTCCATTTACTAATCAATGTGGTCAGTTACTTAGGAATGTATATCAGATATTGTATGTTATTCTCCATCTGGCCAGTCAATGTTAATAGTTAATTCATATTTCTTGAGGGATTGCTAATCTTTGTGTCAGACACGTCAGATAAGGTCTTGTGATAAGGTATAGGGGTTACAAAGTCAAAAACAAGTGACCATAGAGACCAACAGACAGCACTGAAATTAAGAGAGAAATACATACAGGGGTTACAAAGTCAAAAACAAGTGACCATAGAGACCAACAGACAGCACTGAAATTAAGAGAGAAATACATACAGGGGTTACAAAGTCAAAAACAAGTGACCATAGAGACCAACAGACAGCACTGAAATTAAGAGAGAAATACATACAGGGGTTACAAAGTCAAAAACAAGTGACCATAGAGACCAACAGACAACACTGAAATTAAGAGAGAAATACATACAGGGGTTACAAAGTCAAAAACAAGTGACCATAGAGACCAACAGACAGCACTGAAATTAAGAGAGAAATACATACAGGGGTTACAAAGTCAAAAACAAGTGACCATAGAGACCAACAGACAACACTGAAATTAAGAGAGAAATACATACAGGAGTTACAAAGTTAAAAACAAGTGACCATAGAGACCAACAGACAACACTGAAATTAAGAGAGAAATACATACAGGGGTTACAAAGTCAAAAACAAGTGACCATAGAGACCAACAGACAACACTGAAATTAAGAGAGAGAACACACAGGGGTTATAAAGTCAAAAACAAGTGACCATAGAGACCAACAGACAACACTGAAATTAAGAGAGAAATACATACAGGGGTTACAAAGTCAAAAACAAGTGACCATAAAGACCAACAGACAACACTGAAATTAAGAGAGAAATACACACAGGGGTTACAAAGTCAAAAACAAGTGACCATAGAGATCAACAGACAACACTGAAATTAAGAGAGAGAACACACAGGGGTTACAGAGTCAAAAACAAGTGACCATAGAGACCAACAGACAACACTGAAATTAAGAGAGAGAACACACAGGGGTTACAAAGTCAAAAACAAGTGACCATAGAGACCAACAGACAGCACTGAAATTAAGAGAAAAACATACAGTAGCTACTTTTTTGAAAACCTACTTAAAACTTGTATAAAAAACATCAAAATACCTACCAGGCTATCAAAAGCTACCTCTGAATGTCAATTTATGTAAACTTAGTATTATAAAAATTGAACTGATTTTGTTTTGAATAGGAAGGGGTATAGTTAAAACATATTCAATTTGCATGATGTCAGTGATTTTGACTAAATTGGTTTTTAAGTTTTCACAGAATTTCAGTGTATTCAGGTTTCAGTCTACCCTGTACATAGGTTTATTTGTGAGTTGGAATATACAGCTTTATTCAGGGTCAGTTTAGATAGGTTTATTCAGGGTCAGTTTAGATAGGTTTATTCAGGGTCAGTTTAGATAGGTTTATTCAGGGTCAGTTTAGATAGGTTTATTCAGGGGTCAGTTTAGATAGGTTTATTCAGGGTCAGTTTAGATAGGTTTATTCAGGGTCAGTTTATACAGGTTTATTCAGGTGTCAGTTTATACAGGTTTATTCAGGTGTCAGTTTATACAGATTTATTCAGGTGTCAGTTTATTAAGGTCTATACAGGTTGATTTGGTTCATTTTATTTACGTTTATTCAGAGTTCAGTATAGGCAGGTTTATTCAGGGGGTCTGTTTATCTAGGTTTATTAAGGGGTCAGTCTATACAGGTTTATTCAGGGTTCAGTATAGGCAGATTTATTCAGGGGGTCCGTTTATCTAGGTTTATTAAGGGGTCAGTCTATACAGGTTTATTTGGGTTATTTTATTAAGGTTTATTCAGGGTTCAGTATAGGCAGATTTATTCAGTTTTCAGGGGTCAGCTTATCTATGTTTATTAACTTTAAGGTATCAATCTATACAGATTGATTTAGGGGTCAGTCTATACAGATTTATTTAGGAGTCAGTCTATGCAGATTTATTTAGGAGTCAGTCTATACAGATTTATTTAGGAGTCAGTCTATGCAGATTTATTTAGGAGTCAGTCTATACAGATTTATTTAGGAGTCAGTCTATACAGATTTATTTAGGAGTTAGTCTATACAGATTTATTTAGGAGTCAGTCTATGCAGATTTATTTAGGAGTCAGTCTATACAGATTTATTCAGGGATCAATCTATTTAGGTTTCACTTTATACAGGTTTGTGGATCAGTCTATACAGATTTATTCAGGGATCAATCTATTTAGGTTTCACTTTATACAGGTTTGTGGATCAGTCTATACAGATTTATTCAGGGATTAATCTATTTAGGTTTCACTTTATACAGGTTTGTGGATCAGTCTATACAGATTTATTCAGGGATCTATTTAGGTTTCACTTTATACAGGTTTGTGGATCAGTCTATACAGATTTATTCAGGGATCTAATTAGGTTTCACTTTATACAGGTTTGTGGATCAGTCTATACAGATTTATTCAGGGATCTATTTAGGTTTCACTTTATACAGGTTTGTGGATCAGTCTATACAGATTTATTCAGGGATCTATTTAGGTTTCACTTTATACAGGTTTGTGGATCAGTCTATACAGATTTATTCAGGGATCTATTTAGGTTTCACTTTATACAGGTTTGTGGATCAGTCTATACAGATTTATTCAGGGATCTATTTAGGTTTCACTTTATACAGGTTTGTGGATCAGTCTATACAGATTTATTCAGGGATCTATTTAGGTTTCACTTTATACAGGTTTGTGGATCAGTCTATACAGATTTATTCAGGGATCTATTTAGGTTTCACTTTATACAGGTTTGTGGATCAGTCTATACAGATTTATTCAGGGATCTATTTAGGTTTCACTTTATACAGGTTTGTGGATCAGTCTATACAGATTTATTCAGTGGTCACTTTTAATTGGTTCTACTATATTTGTTTCAAAAATGATATCCATTGCAGAATAATTGATTGAACCACTTACTTACAAGTCTAGCATTCAGTAAACCTTCAATCAATGACGCTGTATCTAACATTATACAGATTTTCACCCTTGGTTAATTTCATCAGTTAATCTTTATAAACTTTTATTTCCTGAGACTTAAAAAAATGAACTTCATTAAACTTAAAATGTATCTGCACCTTAAAAGAATAATTTTTAGAAATAAATGATCATTAAATATTTGAAATCACCAGATTTTAGTGAAGATGTTTCCACTGTGATCTTAATTGAATATATAGAATTTTGTAAAATTATTCTTTAGAATTTATCTATTACTAAATGTTATATGCTGATATTTGTTACAATTTGTCTTGTGATTGCATCAGAAATTTAGACTCGTGTAGATTTCATAAGCAATCTCTTCCAGTAATGAAGCTGAATAATGGTTTTAAATTCATGAAAGTCAGTACATTATCAGCAGATGTAATCCTTGATATATCAGTTTTGTCTATTTTTATCAATCTTTAACAGTATTTTTCAATTGCATTAAGGAGATGAAATTGGCATGATAATTTTAAAAAAATCAGTAATGCACCAATGGTGCCAAAGCCAAGTTACGAACATATGGATGAACAATGCCTTTGACCTACAAACCTCAATATCAATAGGCTTCCTCCTCTCACCATCAGGCATGTGTGTACCAAGATTCATTTAGATTCGACATTTCGTTCTTAAGATATTGTGCGGAAACAAAAAAAGTATCTAATTTTTGTTCTATTTTTAGAAGTTGTCACCTTGACCTTTGTCCTGCAAACCTCAATATCAATAGGCTTCCTCCCCTCACCATCAGGCATATGTGTACCAAGTTTCATTTAGATCCAACATTTTGTTCTTAAGATATTATGCGGAAACGAAAAAAGTATCAAATATTTGTTCTATTTTTAGAAGTTGTGACCTTGACCTTTGTCCTACAAACTTCAATATCGACAGGATTCCTCCTCTCACCACCTGGCATGTGTGCACCAAGTTTCATTTAGATCAGACATTTCATTCTTAAGATATTGTGCGGAAATGATTGTGCCGCCCGGACGCCATTCATCATATCATAAGTCGAGTTCGATTTCGTCGCAACTCGGCTAAGAAACGAAGTATTGCATGTGTTTTTGATGCATCATTTCCTGGTTATATTCATCAAGATGAATGTAAGAAATATGTGAAGATATCAAAAGAGAGGTAAGAAACCCCACACAGCTATAATTGATACTACACTTAGCACAGGAAAGTGATTAAAAATTTCTATTTTCTGAATGAAACTTGAATGACTAGTCTACAATGGTGTTGCCCTATTTATCATTTCTAATGAAAATGTACAGAAATTATCTCAGTACTCATAGACCAGACAATAACTCTCTAAGAAAGCTCAGACAATCCCAATTTTGATCTACTCTTGAGAAATCCAAAAAGGATGACTTTAGAGCTAAAAATTAACAAATATTTTTATTAGATTTTTTATTACACTGATACCTGTCTATATCAAACCTCCTTGGGACCAACTTTTGTGTTCTGAATAGACAGGTGTTCAGTTTATACAGGTTAAATTAACAAAGATTTCCTGCAATGCGACTTTATCTCAAGTTTGATTTATCAGGGATTTCCTGTTATTAAGTGTTCGGTTCAGACAGGTTTCACTGTAATACTGCATTTTCTCCTTCAATATTTAACTGAAGTTTACTGCAAATGAACAGATGAAAACTTTTCATAGAAGTCAAGGGGATTATATAACCTCCTTTCCAACCTCTTTGAAATTATCTATGCATTAACATGAA
Organism: Bathymodiolus brooksi; assembly: GCA_963680875.1. Taxonomy (NCBI): domain Eukaryota; kingdom Metazoa; phylum Mollusca; class Bivalvia; order Mytilida; family Modiolidae; genus Bathymodiolus; species Bathymodiolus brooksi. The sequence continues at coordinate 15,451,472 of OY804575.1, read as the reverse complement.
AAGAACTAAACTTCTTAAAAACATGGTTCATCAATTAGGGAAAGTAAGGTGTTGTATTCAGTCATGTATAATGTGCATTTTTTTTTTTTTGCTATGAGAAAATTATGTAAGTCAAAATAAAATATGCATATGGGGTTAGTGTTATGGTGTTTAATGCCACTTTCAACAATATTTCAGCTATATCGTGGCGGCGGAAACCGCAGTAACCTGAGAAAATCACCAACTTGTTGCAAGTGACTGACAAATTTATCACATAATGTTTTATCGAGTATACCTCACCTGATCAGGATTCAAACTCTGAACATTAGATAGGCACTAATTGCATATGTAGTTATAAATCCAACTAACATACGATTACGACCATGTACAAATGCAGTAGTAGAAAAATAATGAGTGTACAACTTAATAAATTGTTAGGGTTAGAGTTATGGTGTTTAACACCACTTTCAACAATATTTCAGTTACAATGTGGCAGTAAGTTTTCTTGGTGGAGGAAACTTCAGTACCCTGAGAAAACCACAGATATGACAGAAGTCACAGACAAACTTTATCACATAATGTTGTATCGAGTACACCTTGCAATGAGAAGGATTCGAACTCACAACTTGAGTGGTGACAGGCACTGATTGCATAGGTAGTTGTAAATCCAACTACCATACGATCATGACCATGACGGCCCAAAAATTAATAAAGCATGGTGAGTGACTGTCCAAGTTTAAAATTTCACGATTTCAATAGACATCTTATTCTAGTGTCTAGTTCACAATTTCAAGAAAGTAATGTATCCTGGGTAGTATTTAGACTTCAATGCACCAAAAATTGAAATGATTTAACACCACTTATCAGTGTTTAAATGTTTACAACTTTATCTGTAAACAGTATTTTTTTCTTATGAAATTCCTAGAATACATAAGTACCTTGTAACTATAGACTTGCATACATTGATTACCCTAAAAGTATCATTGCCTTTTTTCATCTGTCTTTCAAAAGATTTTTAAACTAATAAAATAATAGAACTAAGTCAAAATAATTAGATGAAGTAATTTATATCAATAGGAAAATCTAACGATTTCCATGCCTTACCTATTTAAGTAATATCCCTTTCTCACATCAAAAAGAAGCTAAATTCCCTGCATCATACGAAACAAAATATCCAGTAGTAGTATTTGTGTATTTTTAAAAGTTTCGAAAGATATTTATCAAAAAGATAGAAAACTGACAACTGGTTTGCAGCACATAGGATTTTGATCTATACTGGCAGCAGCATAAAGCTTTCCAGATAACTATACATCTGTTCCCCAACAAAATTCTTCAAAATTTACTATCTCTTCTTTTATCAATACATCAGTTCATAGTAAATATATGCAAATATTGGTGTCTGCAATTGCAGTTTTTATTACATAGGTTCTGTTTATCAGTAAACATGTTAATTACAACTGTACATATGATTAGCTTCTGATTTTTGATTGACAGAACTGTTTCATTTCAAATTTGAATTTTAAAGAGAATTTTTTTCCTTTTTCTTTTTTTTCCAAAAGCTTTAAAAAGTTCAGATAGTACAGAGTGTAACACATTTTTAACATTAAAAAATGTTCATGAAATATCATGTGAAACAAACTTATCTATTTAATCTAATCTGTATCTTTAAATTTTTAAACTAAAAAGAAATTAATTCATTCAAATCAAATCTAAATTTTTGTTAGTTTCTTTTCCCTAGGTAGATCCTCAAGTTTATCAATTTTAAACTTGATTTTGATTGGTCGGATGGTTGATTAGAGGCAGGACTTCAGTGAACCAGAAATCAGTTAACCATTTTTGTGCATCTCTGATAGATATCTAACCTATGTCTATGTCTGATTCCCACATCTCTAAAAATACAACTTAGATCAAATATATCTTGGCACAAAGTAACATACATTGTATTACAAACACAACAAATACTTAATTTTTTGTTATTTTCCCAGTTTTTTGTGATTATTTTCTTCAAGGTTAAAGAATTAGAATGTCAAATATGTTTATTCTTCAGGTGTTACTAGTCAAATGATAATTAAATTTAAGACAGCATATTTTTTTCTGCTTTAAACAAGAAATTGTAATCTATGGACAGAGACAGCGTTTGCTATATTCCCTTATTGTTCTTGATAGATTGATAATTACTTGACGTCCAGCAAGAAGTATTTCAGCTATATTCAGGACAGAGATAAGAACAAGTCTAACAATACGTATAGACTACACTATATAGAAATAAAGAGGAAGGGTAGGGACACAAACTTCTGACTGCCACTGGAAATGTATATAAAGTTGGGTATGGACGAAAAATTTAGTCTTTTGTATCAGCTACAATGTGCCTACTCTTTTTCGAAATCTACAAAAGAAGTTTTTAACATGCAGAAATTATGACACTCTCCAAACATGTTGCCCCCAATCGTCTGAGATCATGCTATCTGTATTATAATCTGATAGTCTCCCATCGAGAGAACACCACCTCTCCGCCACCTGGGGACATGCTGAGCAGCTTTGTGGGTTTGATCCCTGGGAATTTTCACAAGTACTCAGACCCCCCGATTGCTGAGTGGAGAATAAAAATGTTGCCACACAAAATATTACGCTTATCAAAAAGTAAAGAGTTTAAATTCACAAATTATAATATTGAAAAAAAAGAAAACAACATATTTTTAAACATTTTTTTAACATCTCAATACGATAGCAGTCAATTTACTAGAAGGCCCTCACAGCTAATGTCATGACTAAATAGTATACACTAAGGTTAATAGTTTGAATCTTGTTCAGAATAAAGTGTTCTCATATGATTTTATTTATTGGTTGCTTTTTAATTGTAGAAACAAGAATACAAGTATCAAAAGCAATTTGCCTCAGGCTGAAATTATATTGATGTGATGCCCAGGCCTCTGTGTAATTGGAAAAATATCACCTGTAGCATTGTCAATTTAAAGAAAATTAAGTACTTTGGAATCTACCATATCAGTAAATTGTAGTTGAAATTGCCACGATTTAGAAATAAACTAACACTAACTAACTACCAATGTAAATGAAATCTTTAAAAACAGACCTTTAGAAATGTTTATAAAAATCCTTTAACAGTATGACAAAGTAATATATATCTGTCACTTATCTTATACAAAACTACAGAGAGTTATATGATTTCATGCCAACAAAAATATTTGAACTATTTTGAAAACTGATTGTTTTCACATCTTACTTTTATTGGCAAAACATATGTACAAAAATATAAAAATTTTCGTTCTGAAATTTCGAAAAATATTTTCATGCATAAGAATAATACTTTGCGACAGTTTGACATTTTTAAAAGCATCATTCTATCTTTGATACACTAAAAGTTAATTTATATATAATTTAGAATCTACATGCATATTGTAGGTATTACAATATGGAGAAATTATGCTTACCGTAGAACCATTCCAGTCAAACACTGGATAGGTTGTGACCTTTTATGGAAAATTAAACAACAAAAATTAATGCTACAAGGAACAATGACCTCATCAAATAAAACATTTTTTTGGTCATATATTTAGATAATACAATAAAAAAATAAGCGAGCACAGTATCTTCCCACAGTCTGATGATTATGACCAGAATATCAATCACATTATGAAAAAGCTTTCAAAACTTTGGCAACAGTGTTGTTGGGTCAGCTGTTTTGGTACAAGACAAATGTCAATTTTTCAACAAAACTGAAAGAAGCCATTCAATATTTTGAAGATTCAAATTTTGTCTAGACATAAGTAATTTTTTTCCAAATGTTTAAGATTTAAGCCATGCATATCAAATTTCCATCCAGGTTACATATTTTTCTGCATGTACAAGAAAAATGACAATATTGTTTTTTAAAGATGCTATTTCCACTTAAGATCCCTGACCGAATTCTTCAATATGCTTTTGATTTCAAGGTTTGTACTTTAAGAGTATATTATATGGATTATTCTGAAAGAGCAAGTGCTTGGTGGAGATCCAAATGATATTATGAATATAATTATAATGTGTACGTGTAGCAGTGTTTGAAAACATTTATTGCATAAAACATGCACTACCCCATATATTCGCAAGAAATACAAAGCATTTGCTTCTAAAATATTTATGTAATATCTGTATCAAAGGACGAAATTCCTTAGAAATTCAAGCAGGAAACGAAAGTGCAAGAAGATGAATTATAAAAAAGAAGACAAAAGTTACACAGTTCTGATCAACAATCAATCACTTTAACAACCTCTCTGATGAAACAGAAGAAATTTAGAGAAACCCTGGTGTAAATATACGTCCTAGCTAAGGACATGTATAAAATATGTCAGATAAACCCAAGATTCTGAAATGTCCTTATATGTTAATTCTCTGGACAATTTATTTAAAAAAAATTAGCATAAAAAAGAACTACCTCTTATTGGAGTAAGAACTTTACAATTGTACCAAAGTGGGACATTTTCCAACATTAATGCTAATAAACTGTTTGTTTGCCTACAACCTATTAGATATAATATGCCTCATATTTTATTGTTTCATCCAAAAAGTACATGTATACTAAATGAATTTTTATGAAATCTTGCAACAGTGCACATCTATAAATAGTCTAAACTTTTCTCAGTAAATACTTAACACAACCAAAATAAATCCTAATATCCATTTATTTACTTTCAAAAGAAGGTGAGACTTAAAATAACAGGAAAAAAGACTATAACTATTAGCCAATACAAACATATAACTATAGTAATGTTTCAGGAGTATTTCAATTTGAAAATCTTGTAATGCAATAATCATTTCCTCCTCAAAAGAACAATTTGAAAACACAAATTCAACTGCTTCATATTATGTTAGTCAGTCACAAATTCTGCAATAATTCAAGTCCTTTAAAATTAAAGCTATATTTTTCAGCAGTCTTATCTCTCTTTGATCCACATCAATATTTAATTAACAAAAGTTACACAGTGCAATAGACCTTCCATAGAATCCACACACAAGTGATAAAATAAGAGTATTCAAAATCACATTACAGTTAGTCCCTCTTGTATAAGACCACCCTTCTATCATGAAAAAATGGCATTATAAGATGGATGCCTCTCCTGAAGGGTACAATTTACTAGTATTTTACTATCTCTATGCAAATGCATCCTGGCTTGTTATGAGGGGTGGCATTTAGTGACAAGGATTTTATAAGAAGGGAGCAACATTACACAAATATACAAGTACAATATAGGTAGATAATTGAAAACAGTTATTAAACAATTCACTTTTATATTGCAAGAAACAACCAATTTAAGTTGAATATATTTTTATATGTTTGGCAGTTAATAACAAATGCTTATTTCACTTGTATTTTTGTATTTAATACTTGAATAATTGTTAACTACATGTATGAGACCATTTAAAATGGCACACTAATTAACCATGGCCATTTTGTTCAACACACGCTGTGAAGCTTTAAACAAAATACATTAAGATTTTCTTCTTATTTAAAATGAATCATTTTTTATGATTGATTCATGACAAATCACTAACAAATGTCAAGGTCGAAATTTGACTCATTTCTTCATCACTGATTCATGAAAAATCACTAAGAAAGGTCAAGGTCGAAAATTTGACTCATTTCAGGTTCAATTTACTCAATTTAAATGAATCACTCACTTTCTTGCCAAAAAAATACTTGCTTTTATATTTTCTGCAAGGATAGACTTTGGTAAGTTGGGTAAAAGTAAAATGATACAGAAAGATAAGGCAAAGATACTAATCCATCATTCTTAAGGAGGTTGTCAAGTTGTGTATTAAGACAAAATTCTCTTTCCAAATAAAATCATAATTATAGATAATATCTAAACCAAATAGACTTATGAGTGGAACAAATGTCTAATAAATATTTTAAAAGTAATGAGCTCTGTATAAATCATGACCAAGTAAAAATGTGAAAGTACAAATACAACATAGCCAATTGAGTATAAAATAATATCTAATTCTACTAGATGTCAAGTTCTTAACAACTAACCCATAAAGTTCACAGGGATGAGAACACACATGTAATTGTCTAAATCGGAGGGGAAAAAAAGGGGTGTGTAAATTTCCAGACCTTCAGTCCATGTATTCTAGAAAGTGTAATCTCACACATACTAAGTTTAAATGGAATATTCCAGACCTTCAGTCGTTGGATTGAAGAATGTGTAACTTCACACAGATAAGCTTAAATGGAATAATCCAAACCTTTGTTCAGTGGATTCATGAAAGTGTAACCTCACACAGATAAGTTTAAATGGAATATTCCAGTCCTTTAGTCAGTGGATTCATGAAAGTGTAACCTCACACAGATAAGTTTAAATGGAATATTCCAGACCTTTAGTCGGTGGATTCATGAAAGTGTAACCTCACACAGATAAGTTTAAATGGAATATTCCAGACCTTTAGTCGGTGGATTCATGAAAGTGTAACCTCACAGATAAGTTTAAATGGAATATTCCAGACCTTTAGTCGGTGGATTCATGAAAGTGTAACCTCACACAGATAAATATAAATGGAATAGAATAGCCTAGAATGTATTTGGTTCTTAATGTTTCTTTATATTACTAATAAGTTACTCAGCATGCAAAAAGATCAAGCAATTTCAACTATAATACATTCCAATAGTCATGCTATGTTCATGCTGTTGTCTGTCATACATGTATATATATATATGAAACTACTTCTTTGGTCCAAAATATTGGATAAATCTTGTGTTCAAAAAAATTATTCATTCTAATATCATTGTTCATTTACAGGACTCTTTTACCCAAAATATTGATAAAACAAACTATTGAAAAGGTTTTCCTAAGAAATACAAAATAATTGTAATTGGAGTTCTCAAAAAAGACACTCACTATAAAGACTTATCTTAAGTTATACTGTTTAAATAAAGTACATAAATAATATATGACTACTGGTACTTGAAAAAGAATTAATTCAATGTTGACATAATATGTATTAACCGTCATGGGGTCATCTCTCATTTTCAATATAATCTATATTAACCGTTCATATCAAATTATCTATATACCCTCATCTAAATAGAACTTGAAACAGTCATTATTTTGCATGTGTTGAAATTTATCTCAATAGAAATTAAAAAAATTTGAGTGAAAATCTATAGTATTCATGCAGAACAGTCTTTTACCAAATAAAAGACCACACACACACAGAACAATGAACCAACCTGGATGTCATATTCTCCTCCTGGTACTGTCTGACCACCAAACTTGATGCTGATGGTGTATGCTCCTTCTATCTGTGGGGTGAACAACAGGCTGAAGGTACCATCAGCATTTTCTACAATGTCAATATCGATGTCACTACCCTGTGAACTACGGATACGGCATGTGACTCTACCATCTCCAGCTTGTGAGGCATCGACACAAATAACTGTTTCCTTGTTGACTGGTACTGTTCTATTATCAAATCCTTCTACAATTTGATGAAAATCTTGTTAACAATTTAAAATTTAGGCTTGTTACCTGGAGTTTTTTTTTCAAACACAAGATAATATTTTTTTCAATCCATCTTTATCCCTCCAAATGGATTTATAAGCCACGTCCTGGAATTCCAACATCATATGTCGTGGTCTATTTTTATTTTGTGTTCAAGGGTTGAACGTGAGAGGTGATGGTCATTCTGTTGATATTAGTGAAATTGTTGACCATCACTGTTTAAACTGACTTTTCATAATATATACACAAATGTATATATTAAATAAAAAACAAATATGGACTGTATACCAATTTTAACTTTTCAATTTCAATTTAAAAATAATTAATTTTACAAATAAATCGCTGATAGTTGGAATATTTAAATTTTCAATGCATTCAAACATATCTTTATATGAATATTGAAAGACAATTAGTGAAATAAGAACCAAGAGTAAATTTACCTGTGATTTTACATTTGCTGGCATCACCAACTGGATGAGAGGTCACGTGGAACGGTGATCTTGGAACTTCCCTTCCAGCAAACAGGACTCTGAGTTCATATGTACCTAAATCATCAGGAATATATTGTACAGTGAATGTACCATCTCCATTGTCTTGTACTTGTGGTGTAATAAAGGATCCATCTGGTCTCTAAAAAATCAGTCAATTAAATCATCATAAAATGTTATATGAGAAGCAACAATCAAATTTCATTTCTGATCACAAGGATTGATTTGATTTGATTTGATGTCTTGTGTTTAACACCACTTTCAGCAATATTTCAGCTATACCATGGTGACCAGTTTCGACCATGGGTAAGCAACTGGTAAGCTTTATCACTTTCGGCTGCGAGTCGAGTGCACCCTTTTTTGTAATTTAAAAAGTCAGGCCCGAACCCACGTCGTATTGGTGATAGGCTTGTAAGAGTTGTTAGGTAATCCAACTACCTAACTCATTGAGTCAATGAAATTTTCTCCCCAAGCTAAATAATCACATCAGATATGAAAGTATATATACATGCCTGGTAGGAACTAATATAACCTTATGAAAATGTATGTCTATGATTGATTGGTTGATTGCTTGCTGTTTAACGTCCAGTAGCAAATAGTTCATGCATATCCAGGACAATAGATATCTATGAAAAATTAACAATGATGAAAGTAAAGTATTCTTACTTTTTCTATCATCTTTGAGCTTCTTTGTATTTGTGGTATGTTTTGGACATATACAGTGGCTCGAAAAAACAGGTTTGATGAAGCACAAGAATTTCAGGTTCATGTGATGCTAACCGTAGTATAAAAAAGGGTGTGTGGCACTCGACAGTAAAGGGCATTTCACCTCTAGCAGAGGGGCAAAACAATTTTCTTTGTAAAAATGAGTAGTCAAACTTGTATATGCGGTCACCTCTATTAAGCAGCCACCTGCATTAAAAGGTCACCTTTTGCTTGTCCGGTCATAGAACATTTCATATGAATTGAACCTCTTTTAAGAGGTCACCTGTCTTATAAGGTCACTTTGTCTTTGTCCCAAAGGTGACCTCTTAATACAGGTTTGACTGTACTATATACAAATAATTTTTGTTGTACCCAGCAACAAAGCTTTCAGATGACTCAGATGACTTTACATCACTTACTAACCAATACATTGTTTGATAACACAACGATCAACGATTAAATCACAAATATTTATAAATAATTAGAAAATAGCTAATCTTGATTGATGCAATAAATGACTAATTTGATTGAGGTTGATATCTGAGAAAAAATAAGGTAACAGATGAAAAGTGTAATACAACAATCCAACAATCCATCAATTATCACCTGTTTATCACGAGATCAATACTCTGGTGGTTCTTCAACCACTCAAAGTGATCCAAACCCATTAATAAAGCTGTTAAAACACAGCTGGTACTAAAATAGATGCCAAATTTTAGCTTTATCTTAAAACTTAATAGTAACTTTCTAAAAGAGGCATAATTATTTATTTATGTGGTCAGAAAATAATAGGGTCACTCTTTTAACCATTCTAACTTAAATATATAATAAATATACATGGTTGATTGGTGTTTAACGCCAACTTTAGCAGTATTTCATCTCTAACATGGCATTAATAAATATACATACCTGTACCACAACTTCAAGGGGAGCAGCTCCAGCATTACGTGTATCGATGGTGAATGTAACTGGCATACTGGCAGGTACATCATTCTCAACACCAGGTCCAGATACAATAACCTTACTGGCATCAGCTCCTGGTTTGACATTCATTGGGAATGGACTAAAAGAAACACATATATTTAACTTGTCAGTACAAATATTTTATAAAGTATCATCATATAAGTTAAAACATAAAGCATAAACGTAATTATTTATTTGTAATGTAATTACAGTAAGTCTGAAAAAACCTTATGCAATCTGATAAAATCATGTTACAAAAATGAAGACAACATTATAACAGTTAAATGGAAAAGTCTTCACCTCACTAAACTGATTGAGAAAAGTAACAGTCCATTATAATGTTAATGGCTGATTATGGTCAATAGTCAACCATATCTGTTTAACTTTTATTTTTTTCATTTGTGAAGACAGAAAAGTTAGATATTTCACAAGTGTGTAGGTTGAAGTAAAATTGACCCAGCCTGTTGACTCACCTTCCAGGTACTGGCTGTCCAGCATATTTAACATCCACTGTAGCTGGTCCCTCATCTTGTGGGTAGTATGTAGCATTGATCTCAGTTTCTGACACAGGAACCAGTTCAACTGGGTTAGGCTTGCCTGTAATATAGATTCAATTTGAATAATGTTTTTCTTTTACATAGTTTTTAAAATAAAAAAAACCTTTCACAGTATTTTGAAGATCAAAATCAAAATTCATGCTGTGTATTACTATTATCATACTTTTCTCTATAATTTTAATTCATTTAACAACTATCGACGTACTAAATTATTGTAGAGAATTCAAAGAAAAACGAATTACATCATATCATGAAAAATAATAGCATAATGCTTTCTGCCTCAATTATATTGATTTAATAGTTTGTAATTCTGGTTGAAATCTGATAAAAGTCTGGAAATGGAATAACAACATCAGACAAACTAGAACATTAAAAACTATTATTAAGGCAATACTTTTTCTTTCCCCTACATAGCAGATGGCTTCAAAGATAGAGAGATTAAATGTTAAATCGAACTGATAAATACATAGGAATGAACTTTGACCTACCTTGAGTATCAACATAGCTGACCTCCAATGGAGCCTCACCAGCCTCTGATGTATCAACAGTAAAGGTCGCTGGATGACCTGCAGGAACTCCTTTAGCCTTATCCAATCCTGGACCGAAACATTTGACCTTGTTGGGGTTAACTTCATTCTTTACAGCAACATTGAATGGAGAACCTAAATAATACAATATCAAATAATAGCATTCAAAGAGAGACAACTCTTGTTCTAAATGTTTCAGAAAATACACACAAAAATTTATAAAGAATGGAATAAATGACCTTTAAAACAACTAATGCATGACAGTAAATAATGCATGAGATTATACAAATTTACAGGATTTATGGATTACCGGTATGATATTGCAAGATGACTTTAAGTTTTGAATATTAACAACAATTCCAAAAGGCCATACATAGCCCAAGGTCATTTTATAACTTTTGTCAATAGCAATGTAATGCTGCATCCGATTTCCTTAAAATTTTGTATATAATAATTCATACTTTCAGGTTTATTATTTTTAATTTTGTCAATTGATCAATACCATTTTCAAGATATAAAATTTGGATCTGAAGCAAATAAAAATCTATATTTATATTGTTAAGAAATATTCCTTGATTAAAAGACTATGATTACAATCATATTCCAAGGTAGCTACAGGATCATTACAGACATCGGACACACTAGGAAAATTCAATTACGTCACAAAAGCGTTTAAGCTAACTGAGTGATTTGGTTCCTAAAGGGAGCTAACTGGAATCTAAGCAAACTTGCTGTAAGAAGTTTTTATGACCTCAATTACCTGTCTTTACAATTATCTTTGCATGGGCTAACAAGACATTAATGGGACTATCGATTATATGTAAACAACAACTTCTCCCTTTAATTAATTAATGACGGAAAATGTCAAATTTTACAATGTTAGATCCCTGTAAGAATATCCTGACTGGTTTTTTCGTGAAGACATAGGACATGAAGGAGAAACTATTGTTGGATTTAAGTTGCACCAAATTCAATTGTCTATGATAATTACCTGGAATATCTTGATCAGCAAATTTGACAGATACTGCATAATCTCCAGGTTTAACAGGGAGATAATCAACAGTGCATGTTCCATCATGATTGTCCTTGCAGCCAATCTGTGTCTCGGCAGGCCCATCGATGGCCAGTCCAAGTCCACCTTGTCCGGCTCCCTTGATGTCAACAGTGAACTCTGCCTTTCTACTAGTGATGGCACCTTCCAGACCTGGTCCATAGGCTCTAACACGGCTAGCATCACTACCAGGTGTAGCATTGACCTTAAGTGGACTTTGTGGGACTGCCATTTCATCATAGGTGACATCAATTGACATTGTACCTGTAATTTTAAACAAAGAGTTGATTAAAAAAAATTAACTAAACAATTATTAACCTTGTCCAATCTACAAGATATAATGAATAGCTGGTAAATATAAAAATTTCCAAGCATCATACAGTGAGAGGGATATTCTTTGAGTCTACATTTGAAAGTCCTGTAATAAGCTATATAGTATAGTTTGTTTAGTTTGTTTTGGGTTTTTTATTATTTAATTAACTACTGGTTTAAATGAATATTGAAATAATTACTGATATATAAATATATAAATCATAGAATGGATTATTGATCGATTGATTATTGTTTAACATCCAGCGATAAGTATTTCAGCTATATTGAGGATGAGAACAAGTTCAACATCATATAAAAATATATAGAAATGAAGAAGGGTTGGGCCAACAGGAAAACAATTTTTGACTGCCACTAGAAAAATATGGTGAAAAATATGGTAAAAAATATCTTAGATGAGTTCATTATCATTAAAATAAGGCAATCAGTTTACTGAAGACCATGATGGGGGCCTCTCTAATACTATACAAAGTAAAACATGAAAACCAGAGTCAAAATGATTTACCTTCTTCGACGGGAGTATAGAGAACTCTGTATGTTCCGTCTTTCTTGTTGTCGACCATGGTGTCATTCTTAACGCCTGATGGGTTGGTAACAATAGCTCTTACAGTACCAGTACCATTAGGTGACACAGATTTGGCATCTACAGTGAATTCTGTTGGTGAATCCAGGAAGACTCCTAAAACCAGAAGTAAACAAAAAAATCAACTTGCAATTCAATTTCTTGAGAAGAAAAAAATGGTTCTCTTTGAAAAAAAATTTTTTTAGTTTGAAAATTTTCTGCTTAATTATAGGTTTCTACAGAAAGTTATAAACAATAATATATGTTTCTACACTTAATGCAATACACATTTTAAAATCAATCTTGTGACAACAACTCAAATTCATACTGTTTTTTTTACAATCAAATAAAACTAGAGGCTCAGCATTGAGCTGAGCCTGTGTCGCTCACCTTTCATTCTGCTCTGAGGAAATTTAATTTAGAACGTTCCATAGCCTATAGGTGCTTCCCACCAAATTTCGGTTCGTTTTAGCAAAGCAGTTTCAGAGAAGAAGATTTTTAGAAATCGAACAATCTAAAACAAGAATTGCCTGTGGCAGCAATGTTTGTTAATGGATCAAAACGAAATGAGCAATCTCTAAAGAGGACCTTCCATAGATGCTTCTTACCAAGTTTCATATCATTTGGCCAAGCGGTTTCAGAGGAAAAGTTGTTTTAGAAATTGAACAATAAGAAACAAGAATTGTCTATGACGGCCATGTTTGTTAACGGATCAAAACGGAATGAGCAATTCCCATAGAGGTCCTTCCATAGATGCTTCCTACCAAGTTTCGGTCTATTTGGCCAAGCTGTGTCAGAGTAGCAGATTTTTAGAAATTGACCAATCAGAAAAAAGAATTGTCTGTGGTGGCCATGTTTGTTAACAGATTGGGACAAAATGAGCAATCTTTATAAGAGGACTTTCCATAGATGCTTCCTACCAAGTTTCGGATCATTTGGCCATGCGGTTTCAGAGGAGAAGATTTTTAGAAATAGACCAATCAGAAACAAGAATCGCCTGTGGTGGCCATGTTTGTTAATGGATTGGGACAGAATGAGCAATCTTTATAGAGGACTGCCCATAGATGCTTCCTACCAAGTTTCAGATCATTTGGCCAAGCAGTTTCAGAGGAGAAGAATTTTAAAAATCAGCCAATCAGAAACAAGAATCGCCTGTGGTGGCCATGTTTGTTAATGGATCGGGACGGAATGAGCAATCTTTATAGAGGATCACCCATAGATGCTTCCTACCAAGTTTCGGATCATTTAGCCAAGCGGTTTCAGAAGAGAAGAATTTTTCAAATCAGCCAATCAGAAACAAGCGTCGCCTGTGGCGGCCATGTTCGTTAACGGATCGGGACAAAATGAGCAAACTTTATGGAGGACCTTCCATAGATGGTTCCTACTAAGTTTCAGTTCATTTGGTTGAGGGGTTTTAGATGCATATTTATCTGTAATTCAATTCAATTGAATAGATACAAAATGTATCTATATTTAAACTAGAGTTATTTCCCTTTTAACAGAAAAAAATATTTTTTAGATATCAATCAATCAGAAACAAGAATCGCCTGTGGTGGCCATGTTTGTTAACAGATCAAGATGAAATTAGCAATCTTTATAGAAGACCTTCCATAAATGCTTCCTACCAAGTTTCAGTTCATTTGGCTAAGTGGTTTCAGAGGAGAAGATTTTTTAAAATAGGCCAATCTGAAACAAGAATTGCCTGTGGCGGCCATGTTTGTTAATGGATCGGGACAAAATGAGCAATCTTTATAGAGGACCTTCCATAGATGCTTCCTACCAAGTTTCAGTTCATAGGGCCAAGGGGTTTCAGAGGAGAAGATTAAAATGTGAAAAGTTAAAGGACGACAGACGACAGACAACAGATGCCAAGTGATGGCAAAAGCTCACATTGCCTTTGGCAAGGTGAGCTAAAAAAAAACAACCTACCATTACGAGCCAAATTTCTAGAAACAAAATGGTTCATTTCTTTAATCCATCTATGTTTAATATTTTTATCCATTTCAGAACCAAAAAAAACTACGAAGGAAATCAATAACACAATTTTAAATTTGAAAAATCAGTAAGTATAGATCTATGTCTCTGATATTGACAACATTTGCTTCCACAGTGGGTTATTTTCTATAAAAAGGTTTTGTTATTGAAGTATTCAACAGTTATTTTAGAGACCAATAATTATCTCTTTGGCTTTCCCCCTTTACAATATATCACATTATATAAATAGTACATTGCAATTTCTTTTTCAGGAAAGTCTCCGTCAAAATCCATAATTAATTAATTTAACAATAATGAAAACTGTTTTTTGTAATAAACAGTTTTGCTTAGTTAAATGGATACTTGACCCTGCTTTATCATACTAAACTCTTAATTTTGCTTGTTTATAAATGGTTAATTATATTAAATTCCTTTACATATTTGGACTTCAGGACATAGAAAGATCATTTGATTTAGGCTCTAAGCCTGATGCCCGATTTATATTTATTGATTCCTAGAAATTTATTTTAAGGGACATCCATACATAAGAAATTGAATAACAAGATTTTTTTAAACAAAAAATATTCAAAATCGTAATATAACTGCAATTTAGACAATAATACAAAGCTTCCATACTTGTTATAATTTTCCCAATATTGTGCATTTTAAATTTTATAATTCAAGGAATAAAAAGATTTGTATGTAAGAAATTTCCTGACACTGTTATATACTGACAACAACATACAGTTATCTCTGAAAATGAAAAGTTAGTACAAAAAAAAGAGATAAACAACACAAAAATTAAACAATCTATACAAGTTGTACAGCTAAGTCAGAAGTAAATCCACTGCAATTCAAAGATATGATTACATTTGATAATTTCACAACAACAAACAGATCTACATATATTAGTAAACATCAAAACCAGATGATTACATCAAACAGATCAATAGATAAGGCATAGTCATGACAATGTATATTTATTGGTAAACATTCATGACAATGTATATTTATTGGTAAACATTCATGACAATATATATTTATTGGTAAAAATTCAATCATGGTACAACATGCATATGTAACATCTTAAATCATACTTCACACTATTATTAATAATTAACACCCATTTTCCGTGCAATTTCAGATGTAGTCAGAAATCAAGCAAGATTATCATCCTATGCAATTCTGCCATAAACCTAGAGAAAGCAAAAGAAAGTTTAGAACATTGCAATGTTATAATTATGTACATACAGGCCAGCATATTGTACTTGTTAATGCAAAATTACATTGAAGCAGGATTATCTTACTAGGGACAAACAACTCCTCCATACAGTTTGCATATTTGGTATATATTCGTTCCATGCAAAGTGTCATTCATTACCCTCTTTAGCAACTCCTGGTCCAAACACTTTGACTCCACTAATATCCTTAGATGGTTTTCCAGGCTCAATCTTGGGTAAGAATGGAGCATATGGGATTCTTTTTCCAGCATAGGTAACATCCACTTTGTACTGTCCTGGTTTTTCAGGTGTGTAGGTTACATCAACTGTGCCATTTTGGTTGTCCTTGACGTCGATCTGGCATTCCATTGGCCCATCAACATTAATGCCCAGCTCACCAGGGGCAGTACACTCCCTAGTATCAATGGTAAATGTTGCTGGGGTAAAGGCTTTACCCTTTTGCAAACCAGGACCATATGCTTTAACCTTTTCGGCTCCTGCTCCCTCTACATTGACAGAGAAAGGCGATTTTGGTACAGCAGAACTTCCGTATGACACATCAACTTTGTGAGGTCCTGCTTCAAATGGAACCACTTTGCCAACAAAACCTTCAGGGGTCTCTTTCATTGGGACATCTACCTTCTTATTACTAGGGGTAGTCATGGTGACCTTTGCAGGTCCATCTGATTTGCCAGCAGCCTTTGTCAAAACAGCAATATCTCGTTGTTCACTAACCTTAATAGCTATAAAAAGAGACAAAGCACATTTATCATGCATTGTTCAAAAAGAGAGAAGAATTACAGAGTCTATCAAGAAAAGATGTATTCAAATGTGTTGTTAAGAGAGGAAAAGAAAAATGCATTTGAAAGCAGATCTCAGATAAGCAAAAAGATTTACAGTATTTTGACAATGACAGTAAAAAAAAAAGACAAAAAAGATATAAAAAATTATTCAAATACTATCCTAATTTCATGGTGAGGGAGTGGGTGATCAATTATGGTGACACGAATTTACTTGTTTATTTTACTCCTTGATGTTACATGCTTAGCAGAGAGACATAAATACAGATATGTTAGTCTGGTTTGACCCAACTGGGGATTGTACCTACAATCAACTACACTAAGGGTAAGAATGCCAACCATTACACCACCAACAAGGTCAAATATATCTTTAAGGGGTATTTCTAAAATGTTCTATATAATATAAAATAGAACCAACAAGACAAAATATGACAAGCAAACTGAACTATTCACCTATAACCTTTAATTGGACAATGACATGATCTCTTTCTGAATACCCTGACCTATTAATGATTAAACTACATGTAGTACAAGAAAAATATTAATACATATAAATGACCAAATTAATTCTTATAGATCAGAGATCTATCAAATACCTTTACATTTTTTCGAGCTTCAAATCCTTTAAATATCAAAACAAATAACACCAAAAAGCAACTGAGCAAAGACCAATTTCAGAATCTCGTACAATTGTGGCCGTAAATGATATTTCTCCAAATATCACAAATAATTATAATGCATAAAAAGCACACATACAAAACAATGCATTAACTACACAATTTAAGAGCATCCGTTACCAACAGAAGCTTAAAGTACTGCCAAAATATCAATAGATTGCAATGCCCCATCGTATCTCAAGCATCTACCTTAGCTTTGTCATCATGCAAATCCAAGAACAAATACACAAACACACACATAACAACTTACGTGTGTCAAGTCCTGTGACCTTGACCTTGCTAAGATCAACACTAGCAGGTGTGACTTCAACAGGGAATGGTGATTTAGGTACAACAGCACTTCCGTATGTGACATCAACCTTGTGTGGTCCAACCTCTGTTGGACTAATTTGACCAACGTAACCTTCGGGAGTTTCTTTAACCGGAATTGGAACCTTCTTTTTAGAGGGGGTGTTTAAAGTGACCTTTACTGGACCGTCAGATTTTCCAGCACTTTTCGTAAGGACAGCAATATCTCTTCTCTCACCAACTTTGATTGCTAAGAAAAGAGACAAGGGAATGTAAAAACAAGTCTACAGGTAGACATGTCGATCACTCCTACACATTATACCTACTTCATGTCTTTTCTCTTACTTCTTAATGCTACATGCTCAGCAGAGAAGTATAAATACCAATATTATAGTCAAAGGTTTGGGGTAAAAAGGAATTGTAAACACTGCCATCATCATTCTAGGTGTGAATGGTAACTATCACACCACTAAGGCAGTCAAATTCATCTTTTACTTAAAAGTATATTTCTTAAAACAATTAATGACCTCTAAAATGTTCTATACAACAGGTAAAATAAAAACCAACCAACAAAACAAATAAGACATGCAAACTGAACCGTTCACCACAACTTGCTTAATTAACCTCCAACCTTTGAACTTATTATTGATGGAAACAAAAAACTTTCATTGAACAATGACATCAGTTAACAAGAGAAACTTAATGTTCTGCCAAAATATTATTTGACTACCCTATCATATTTTAAGTGGGTACCTTAACGTGTCATCATGCAGATCCAAGAACAAATACACAACACAAACAACTTACGTGTGTCAAGTCCTGTGACCTTGACCTTGCTGAGGTCAGCGCCAGCAGGCGTGACATCAATAGGGAATGGTGATTTAGGTACAACAGCACTTCCGTATGTGACATCAACCTTGTGCGGTCCAACCTCTGTTGGAACAATTTGACCAACGTAACCTTCAGGAGTTTCTTTTACCGGAATTTCAACCTTCTTTTTAGAGGGGGTGTTCAAAGTGACCTTTGCAGGTCCATCAGATTTTCCAGCACTTTTTGTAAGGACAGCAATTTCTCTTCTCTCACCAACTTTGATTGCTAAGAAAAGAGATGACGGTTTGTAAAAGAGATGAAGGTTTTTTTTAAAAAGATGACGTTTGTAAAAAAGATGACGGTTTGTAAAAGAAATGCAATAAGACTGAAATTTGGAATTTTTCTTTACAAATTTATGGTCTGAAACTATTATTATTCTGGGATTGTAACAATATCTATAGTGCTTTAAACATAACAGGGTGCTTCTTAATTATCCTTAATTTTGCATTTAGAATTTCCCCATTAAAAAGGAATAAAGTTTAAACATCAATTTAAAAAAAAATCATTCTGGACTTGATTACTTCCCTTGGCCAGTGAACTCGTAAATGATTGATGATGATGAGAGTCCCATGAAACTTACGAGTATCAAGTCCTGTGACCTTAACCTTACTGAGGTCAGCACCAGGGGTGACATCAACAGTAAATGGTGATTTAGGTACAACGGCACTACCATACGTAACATCAACTTTGTGAGGTCCAACTTCAGTTGGAGTAAACACACCGTTGTAAGCATCTGGGGTTTCTTTGACAGGGATCTCAACTTTCTTTTTACTGGGGGTTGTCACGGTGACCTTAGCAGGTCCATCTGATTTTCCAGCACCCTTTGTTATAATGGAAATTTCTCTTTTCTCCCCAAGTTTTATTGCTGAGAAAAGAGATGAAGGATAGCGAATAGAAAGAAGAGTTTAAGAAAAGCAAAAGAAACAAGTAAATAATATATATATATAAGATTATTTAACAAAATTAAAATAAAGGTTGTTGAAATAGGAAAGTACCTGTAAAATATTATTATTATATGTATATACAGAATAACCTCTGAAATAAAAGAGCTACCCTATTAAAAATCTATTACAAGTGTGAAACTGATCTTAATTATCGATACTGAATTAAACTCTTGCTTGATCTTAAAAACCAATTTCATGTTAGTCCTTTAAAAATAGATTTATTGCAATTACATGTAGAATGGCTCATTCCATTTAAACATACTTCATATCGAAGAAAGGGAGATAATTTTGAAATGGACCACTCAAAAAGGCAAGTTAGATTTCTCTTCATAAGATCATTTAATTTTACAGAAAGATACATAAATAGAAATGGTTTTTTTATTTGCCTTCCTTGGGTGTGAAGTGTGCTTATATATAATACATCAAGCTCATTTATCAAAAACTGGATAAACTAGATTTGAGCTAAAAGAGCTGAAAATCTGTAAAAGAATAACATTCAGCTTAAAAATACAATTAACAAATTAAGTTTTAAAAATATTATTATCATTTACATGTGTCCATGTAAACATTCACGGTTCAACAATTTTTTATTCAAGCTGTAAGTATATATATATATATATATATAAAGAAATGTTAGGCAAACAGTAAATATAAAACGGACATCACATTATATATATAAAAAAATTCACTTCTGACAATACAAAATACATAATAAAGTATATATATAGATATCATATATAGGAAAATAACAACGTCAAACTTTTAAAAACACAGTAAAATAAAATACAAATTTCCAACAGAGACATAAATGAAACAAAAAAATAAATATGAAAAAACAATAATTAGTAGAAAAAAACTTAAATCCAGTAGTTTGACAATATATAGGAACAATGATAAGTAGACCAATGAAACGATTCCCAGAAATGTAACAATCATCTATTTATAATGTTGACTTTTTGTGTCAGTCATAATTTTAACATAATCTGTTGTAAAACAGTTTTGTCTGTAAACTTCTGCACCAAAATAACAACTTCTAATGTTTAGGCAAAATATCATGAAACAAAAACTACCCCTCTCTATATCATATCTTACAGTATGTTAGGTTGATCTGATTTGAGTTTCTGAGTTGCTAAAACTATTTCCTATGAGTTTAAAGCTTATTATTATCTAATTTGTGTTGAAATACTCTTTGTACAATATAAACAAGAAGGTTTGAATCAACAATTCTTCTCTTAAAACTAACCATCAACCCAAAGAAGCAGTGTCCCCTGCCAAAAATTGAATCTTCTTTTAATGCGGATGTCATATATTTATATTCTGATATTAATAAACTGATGAATTGAGAGTAATCCGAAATACAAAGAATCGTCATATTCAGTGATAAACAAGAAAGATCCTGATTTTTCTATGAAACGTGTTGAGTAGGTGCCCAAGACAGATCTGTGACAAAAAATGATCTTTTTCCACCCCTGTATCTACATACTTCCTCAAACTAAATATTAATTTCCTTCAAATAAGCAAGTTGTTAAAAGCCACTCGAAAAAGAATGTTTCACCGAAAGCCAACTTGAAATCTGGTCTTCAATCGCACCAGAACATATTTCCAAGATTTTGTCATTCTATTTACAGCCATTGTTAATAAATCCATTCCTGGTCCTAATTTCATATTAAAACCTCAGTCAAAGTAGGATATATGTCAAAGTTGTTTTATATAATAGAATTATACAGCCCAGACTAAAATCCAGACTGTGTTTTTTTTTCTTCTTAAAGAAATTATAACCAACAAATCATATTCAGCTGTGTAAAAACAACTCAAGTTGTTATGAAAAACAAAGGATAAACTGGTTGTAGACGCACATGGGTAAAACAAGCTACATGCGGTTTCCTGGGGAACGCAGAGCAACTTACGTTTATCCAATCCAACAACCTTGACCTTACTCATGTCACATGATGATGTAACATTAATGGTAAATGGTGATTTTGGTACAACAAAGCTACCATATGTTACATCAATAACATGAGGTCCAACTTCTGTCGGTACAAGTTGACCTTTCCAAGTTTCCATACTGTCCTTGACAGGAATGTTAACTTTCTTTTTACTAGGTGTTGTCATGGTAACCTTTACTGGTCCATCTGATTTTCCTACACCCTTTGTAATAACTGAAATATCTCGCTTCTCATTAACTTTGATTGCTGGGAAAAAAAGATGTAGGGTAATAAGCATGCTGGATTTAACCATCTATGAACTAAAGGAAAGAAACACTGCACAAAGAAAAAATCATATTCATTAAAGGCTAAGTACTAGAAATCAGTAATAATCATATTAGAAACTCTATCAATTTAGAGACAATTGTCTTGAAACGAAAGCATAATAAAATATAACTTCTGAGCAAAAAAAAATAAAACTTACGTGTATCAAGTCCAACAACCTTGACCTTGCTGAGGTCAATGCTAGATTCAACATTGACTTTAATTGGACTCTTTGGTATTTCAGAGTTAGCAAAGAAGACTGATACTGTGTATGTTCCAGGAGAGGATGGTGTGTATTCAATTTTGAAGGTACCATCTTGGTTGTCAATAGTGTTGACTGGTACATCTTTGCCCTGGGAATCAGTCAATGCAATGGCAATATCACCTGTAGAAAAAAGAAACAATTTTGTTTTAAAGTAAATGGATTTACAAGAAATCTTTAAAACACTTTCATAAAAATAGCATATTTCCAAAGGCAAGTAATATATAAAGGTTCAGCTATTTTCTTAATATACTTTTAATCATTTCTATTTTATTTTCTTCCACAATGAATTCATTTGTAGAATATATGACATAACAATAAACACTTATTTTCCTGATCAAAGGGAGATAATTCAAACTAATCTGTGCATCATGGGAGATAAATCACCTGGTCCAGCTGTTTTACAGTCAACAATGAAGTATGTTGTTTTGAATGTCTTAACACCTTTCTCAACACCTGGTCCATAAACCTTAACATTGGCAGGATTGCTGACCTCTCCAACTTGGATCTATAACAATTTTTAAAACATTTATTATTATAACATTGTAAATCTGTTACATGAAAAATAACTTACCAAATTTTGAAATGTATTAATACCTACGATATATCTAATTCCCAATAAAAAAAAAGTTTGAGAAATTATTGGAGAAGATGGATAAATAATTTTATCGTTTACTTTAAGCAAGTAATATACAAATGTTACAATGTAACATGAACATGATTTTTAAGTCTTGTTTATTGTAATTTTTACTATCAGACATATATTTTGGTACAATGAAATAATACAGCACAAAATAATCAACAAACTGTAGTCTCTATCTATGTATTTATAATATACTGGTAGCATTTCTTTTTCTTTTAAAACAGGTTAATCCCATCCCCTTTTATTTCAGTGCCTGTACCAAGCCAGGAGCGTTCATGTGTGTAATAGGGGTATCAATATTACCTCAGTTTCTACAGTTTTTCAATTAGATTTTGGGACTGTTCCAAAAGTGTGATATTATTTATTTTTCTATTTGATTACTTACTCTGTATGGACTGTTGGGGATCTGTACTCCTCCATAAGTAATAGTGACAGTATGCTTGGCCATTTTCTTTGGCATATATTTACAGGTATATGTACCATTCTTCTTGTCTACAACCTCTACATTAACTGGTTTATGTTGGTCATCCTCACATATGATAACAAGAGAAGCTTTTCCTGCTTTACGTGTATCAACAGTAAATTCTGCCCATTTGTTGAGAGTAACACCTGTCTTAGCCAAACCAGGACCTTCTGCAGTAACCTGAAAATAGAAAAAAAATATTCTAGGTTAATTTCCATTTATCAGAAAGGAATTTGCAAAAGAAAATATTAAGTCATAAAAGAGAAGACCTAGATTCTTTATGGTTTTTTTTCTTGATTTGTGGAGAAGGCAGTAAACTATCATGGTTTGTGGTTTGATAATACTGAGAGCATTTTCAAATTATTTCCATCTTAAAAAAAAAGACAGTTTTTTTGTTTGTTTCTTACATCTGTTACAACAATAAATATTATCTATACTGTAAAAGTAGTTCTATATGTGATCAACATTTCTAAACTATAACATAACAATAAACTCAAAATTGCCTGAATTTTCAGAGGATATTTCATTTAAGTAAAGGGGTGTGTACATTTTTGTATCTGTAAAAAATGTCACCTTTGAAGCATCAAAAGCATTAGTAGCTGGTGTGATCTCGGCCATGTAAGGAGAGTTAGGTATATCTTCCTCGTTACAGAGAATGTGAATGGCATACTCTCCTGGACTGGTGGGATAATAGGTAACATCTGCTGAGCCATCACCATTGTCTTTACAGTCAATCTTAGCTTCTGATGGTCCCTCAATTGAGAATCCTGAAATAATATTAAAATTAACATGAAAAAAATAATATAGTCTATTATGCTACATTATGAATTTTTGTCATTGTAGCAGGCTTTTCTTCATTTAACTTTTAATACTTTCCCCAAAAACTAATTCAATGAAAACCTAATTATATTAAGACATAATCTGAAGAATCCATTTATACTTAAAATCAAAATAAATTTGCTGTCTTCAAATTTCTGAAATATTACGAATCATTTTGCATGTAATGTATTTCAGGGGAGGTAATACTGGTACTATTTCGATCACATAAATGAATGAAAACAAAAAGATGGACAGTACAATAGCAGGGTCATTGAATGCTTGTAGTTAACTGACTAATATCTACTAGAATGGACTTTTTCTGTTGTAATTTTCTATGGTATTTATTTACCTAGAGCTCCGACCTCTCCATTCGTCTCCACTGTAAACCTGGCAGGTTGGTTACAAACACCACCTGTTAGACCAGGTCCATAGGCTCTGATCTTACTGGTCTTTGTTGGACCTACTTCAACCTTGAATGGACTCTTTGTAATATGCTGATCTCCAAAGGTGATGTTGATGATGTACTGGCCTTGTTTTATAGGAATATAAGAACATTCCCAAACACCTTCTTCTGTTTTTGATTTCTGAGGAACACATTTGACTTCCTGACCACCTATATAAATAAAAATAAATGATGTCATAGCACTTTTTATTGAATATATTGTTTTGATGAAAACTTAATACATTTATTTGCTACGAAAATGTAAAGAACATTTTACATGTAATAATAATGTGCCTAAATCAATATTTTTTTCTACAACGAGCCAAACATCACTATATATATATATCTGTACCGGGTAATCAGCTGCATCATACTTATAATGCTTGGCAGTCTATAAATAAAATTATGGCAAATTTCTTGGCAAAGTATATCATTTAACATACATTCCTTTTTTCCTTTCTTTAAACAGAACAAAACATTATTCAATTTCAGTTGAATTCTATTATTTACTAAACGTTATAATTTGAGGTTGTTTTTTTTATATAAAAACATGTTTGAAGGTAGACATTCTTGGCGCGTCTTCACCAAGAATCCGTTACATGGTAAAATAAACATGCTATAAATATTTCAGACAAAATACAAAATTATCAATAATTTACCTGGACCAAAGATCTGAACTTTAACCTCTGCATTTCCAGCACCTTTGGTGTGTACTTTGAATGGAGCATTGTCCTTGACCCTCAGTCCTCTGGGTTGAATACCACGTCCTGTTACATAGCAACTCTTGGCATTTGATGCTAAAAGAAAATAAAAGTACAATTTTCAAATCTACATTATTCAATAACACTGACAAAAGATTACAATAGCATGATGTGATCAAAAAGATATCTTTCTTCATACAAACAACGAAACATTATAGAGTAAGGCATTAAATTAGAGCTAACATCACCAAGCTATACATATCTGAGGATCTATATTGGTCAAAATTGATCTTTAGTCATATCTTGTCTTTGCCAACAATATTTGAATCTTTCAAACAATTTACTGCAACATAAAGGGAAGAAGGCCAAAAATGATGACTCCCAAAATAATACTTTTGCTATCATTCTTAGAACTTTGTAAAAATTTCACAAATTCCATTCAGGGATACTCTATAAATTGATGGAAATCAACCATATAAAGGATTGATAACCAATAGTTATAACACTATACTTCACCACTACAACCATATAAAGGATTGATAACCAATAGTTATAACACTATACTTCACCACTACAACCATATAAAGGATTGATAACCAATAGTTATAACACTATACTTCACCACTACAAAAGTGTGGGTATAAAAATGTTGTTCAGTCGTCTGTCGATGAAATTAAAAATTTGCATCTTTTTACATACCTGCACCAACACCGACACCAAAAGGAGATTTAGGAATTTGCTGTCCAGCAAAGTAAACATTCACTGAGTGAAGACCTTGCTCTAGAGGGACGTACTCTACTAGGTAAACTAATTCTTTCTCCTTGCCAGGAGCCAGAGCAATGCTTGGACGGATTGTATCTTTGCGACCATGTGGATCAAGAATGACAACATCTACATTTCCTTTGCCAGCATCTGGAAAAGAATGGCCAAGCTTACATTACAAATTTTAACATTTTGTTGTCATGAATAAGAAAAGAATATTTGTACTAAATAAGTTTATCATCTTTTTTTATCAATAAAATTGAGATTGAAAAGCATTGTAATTTTAAAATTCAAATTCAATAAGCATGTTCAAAAAGTACAAGAGATAAGGAAAACAACTCTAGATCACGTTTATATAATTTTGTATTGCATAACTTATTTTCATGGAAACGTATCATTATAAGTTGTTATAACTTGTTTTCTAATCCCTTTGATTAATTTATAAAGAAGAAATTACTGTACATTGTATATGATAAAATGTATGTTATAATCAATTAATTAACAAAATATGTTTAAACTAAAACTCTCAGCTATAAATGACATTAATTGTACTTTCATATATGAAGCATAAAAAATATTACAACTACCATAATAATACATCCTTACTAAATATGATTATAAATATATAGCATATGCATGTACAGGAACTGTTGTGGTTGTGATCGAATGGTAGCTGGATTTACAACTACCTGTGCAATCAGTGCCTATCACCATTGAAGTTGCGAGTTCAAATCCTGCATGTACAGGGACTGTTGTGGTTGTGATCGAATGGTAGTTGGATTTACAACTACCTGTGCAATCAGTGCCTATCACCATTGAAGTTGCGAGTTCAAATCCTGCACATGACAAGATGTACTCGATACAACATTTTGTGATAAAGTTTGTCAGGGACTTGCAACAGGTCGGTGGTTTTCTCTGGGCACTCTAATTTCCTCCACTAATAAAACTGACTGCCACGATACAACTGAAATATTGTTGAAAGTGGCATTAAACACCATAAACCCAACCAACCACTTTATAAATACAGTTGACTCTCATTGTCTCGAACTCGGTTGACTCGAATTTTTATCGAAGTCCCGAACTTCGTTGTGTATAAATATATATAATTTGACTCCTGTCGAGTCGAATTCGGATGAGTCGAAATTTCGGTTGTCTCGAATAAAAGTTTTGGTCCCGAGATGTAGAAAGCCATATTATTGACATTCGATAAGTCAAATTTACCAGTCAAAACATGTGTATTACTTGGTATTAAAATTGGATCACAGGTGAAACATCCGGTCATTGACTTTGACATTTTTACCTTAGGCTATTTCACAATCTGTCAAATTAATTAGTGATAATATTTGAATTGGCTTGGTATTATGACACAGGTTAGATGTGTACAATCAAAAATTATCGATTCATAATAAGTGCCGCTTGGGTCGGCATGCATCAATGATTATGAAAAGTACACAATGGAAGTGTTTTATCTATTGAATTATTTGTCGGAAATTAATTTTGATTAAAGAAGATGTATAATTTTGAGAGATTTGAAAAAATGTTACTCTTAATTGACAGTTGTAATAAAAAGGGGAAAAAACAGCAACAAAAACATCGAATAAGCTTAAAATCGTTCCAAGAATCGGGACATTGCTGGTTTTAGATCTTCAAAATTTAGCTTGAGTTGTCTCCCTTTCATCATTAAACAAACTACACTTCTGGTATTTTCGTAGCTCCTCTTGAGTCGAACTACGGTTGACTCAAATTTTTTCCATGGTCCCATCGAATTCGAGATAACGAGAGTCAACTGTAGTATATTCAATAACCCTATGTAAACAGAATATCTTGAGATAAATCTGAAATATTTCTTGTTACCCATAATATTAGTAATCATATAAAATGTTTTTACTAGATTGAAGTTAAGACTAGATTTTTTTAAATGAGATTTCAATAAGAAATAATTCCATTTCAAACATGACAAGAAAGCAACAATGTTATGTGGTTGGTATAAAGATGACATTTTTCATGATATTCGGTGAAAACACAAAATTTTGCAGACATATAAACTGTGGTCCATATAAGTGAAAATACATAAGTTAAGATTAAGTCAACACGACAATAATATATGTCTGTTTATTCTTATTCTGATTAAAATGACATTTCTCACTTGCTCCTGTTGTGGTGTGAGAGATCTGAAGAAACCAAATAAAGGGTCACATGCAAGAGATGTGTCATGAATACTGAATGATGATAAATATGGGTTATGACCTTTTTTGACCAATCAGATTGCTTGTAGCAAGCAAAAATTATAACCCTTTCACAGTGACATAAGGCCATTGTCATTGGACAGTAACATATGGTCTGCATGACCTGTAATGGGGTTTCTTCAGACCTCCCACTCCGTGACATACCAGTAAAGGGGAGCATGAAAGAGATGTGATTTTAATCAGATTAGTTTATTCTATGAAAATAAGTATAATGAGTGAATTTCTTAACTTAAATAGTTTCATGAATATGGTGTGCTCTGATCCCTTGCAGCTTTGACTTTCTACTGTCCACAAAATTGAATATGATACATGGTCTAAAATCTGTGATAAAATAGCTTGAATTTCATCTATAGAAGAGAATGAATACTGGTTGATAAACAATTTGCTCTTTGTATAATCATCCTCATTTGTTCTGAAAATTAGCACTTAGCACTTCATTTTTTTTTTTTTTTGAATGATTTTAAATAAATATGTTTGTACTCCCATTAATGTCATGACAGTGGTCATTATTTTCAATCATTATTGAATTATCCATCATTCAGTTGTTGTAACAGTAGACAAAGCTTCCAAGAAATCAAGGGTACAGTTTATGCACAGAAAAGGGACACATGAAACAAACAAAGACCAAGACCAACATATAATAAACGCTTTAAAGACTGTCAAACTGATCAATTTCTTTAATGACCAAAATTTACCTGACCACATACAAATTCTTATATATGATATTACCGTTACTTGTATGAAGACTATATAGAATAGTGTGTGTAGTGAAAAACATGTATGATTATAACAAGTGAAGAATTAGTAAACAAATATTAAGAATAATTCTTTGAAAAAAAAAAGATTTTTTTTTATTACCACCACAAAGTCATAATTTACACAAAAGTATCAACAAACTTCATACTGCTACAAAAGTTTATTTACCGGTAGAAGAAAACAAAGTTAAGAATATTGTATTTCGTTATCATAAGATGTGCTTATATACACTCAAACTTCTTGAATATTTTATATTGCAGAGTAAAATACACTGAGTAGAAAAAAATATGGAAATATAATTATTATATTGTCATTTTCTTTTATTGTGTCTGCATTACATCTTCAACTGTAGAAAATATAAAAAGTCTGTGATAATTTTTTTTTTTATTATTATTGAATTTAAAATCTAATTTAGCTAATAAAATAATAAGTTAACATAAAAACATCTAAATATTGAAATTTTCATTAAATGAAGAAAAAAAACCCCAAAAAAACCCACCAATCATCATTTAAGCCTGAACGTTTCCTATACAATATAATGCAGATTATAAAATGAAGAATGACCCACCACCAAAATGTAAGTGTAAAGTGAAGCATAAGGCTAAGTGAATGATATGCGTGGATATATATTAATAGGTTTTACACAGATGGATTGAAGAAGGGTGGACACATAAGGTCTCCCTGTACTCACCATTGGTCGGCTTTGGTGCTCCAGAATCTATTAAATTGATTAAGTAGGAAAGCAAGGGTGTTTAAATAAAATTATTTTAACTTCAACCATATATATGCATTAATAAAGTAAATTTATTCCACTAGAGAAATTTTCCAGCAAAAAAAAAATGAAAAAGAAACTCATACTGTTATATTTTTTAAATAATTTCACTGGAAAACTTCTCTATCCCAAATTACAGCAAATCACTCCAATAAATCCTTACAAATGACTATACACAAAGCATGGATATCTGTGCACAATTGTAAAAGCTTGGTAAATCCATAGGCAGTGTAAATGGCTATTAGCTGTAAAAATCCTAACTCCCTTATTTGTATTGTACATGTATTTGCGAGTTTGTCTCCATCAATATTTGATCTTCCTGCTGTAAACGTTTTGCTAATAATATAATTTAATTTGCCAGGGTAAAATCACAGATCAATGTCAGGAAATATTAAAACATTCTGTACATATTTCTTGAACTATATAACATTTACGAAAAATCTGCCTTCAATGGATTTAACCAATAAAATCATGATCAGATTTCCATTTGATCTTGGACAAAAATTTAAGCAGATTTTGCTTGCCAATTCTCTGTCCTTAATTAAAAACCATGAATTATTCTGTACACAATATCTATATCACATGGAAGGCAAGAAGAGACATTCTTTATTTTTTTCCCTTCTGTTATCTCTATTAAGTGATTTGTTATATAGATTTGTTTATTCGTTGTCTCGATTTAGTTATTCATTTAATATATGTATTTCGATGCGATATTGTTCTGAGAAATCTATTCTTGCAAAACAAATTAACGATAGTATATTAATCGAGGATTTGTGAAGATGATGTCAGCGATGTCACGATAATATCACATAATTCCACACAGAAATCAAAGATAATATGCTTGTATTACACTTGTTGCTAGATAATATATTTTATAGAAAAAAATGTACAAATCATTGATAAAACAAATTACCAAATTGAGATAACAAATTATTAAATTGTGATACAATCTACCAAATCAAGATAACGTAAATAAAAATAATAAATTCTGTCCCTTCAGGGCTTCCATAATATATATATAGTTTAATAGTATGCTATTTTTTTCTTTCAAATAAGTACTAAAGAAAAACTGCTCAAACACAAGACTTTATATACTAGAAGCTTCACTGAAAACAACATTCTATTAGAACTAGCATCCATTTTCATTCCCTATTCAATTGACGTTCTTAACTAGACTTTGTTAGTTTTCAATCTACCTAAACCAAATAATGGGGTTTAACTACACACAAATTTCACAATTCCTGCAAATGTACTATTTCTTCTTTTTGATTTGTATTTTTTTTTTAATGAAATCGTTTTCATAAAAGTTATTTAAATGACATTTCATGTATAAAAGCAAATTCAAATGCCAAACATTGTAAAAAAAAACCAAAAAATACTGGATTTTTATGAGAGCCAATTTTCTCTCTTTTTATCACATTTATATACTGTACTATGCATTCAAAAGGAAATAGAACTATATTTTTTCTTAATTTAATTTAAAGCAGTAAGTGTGTGAAATGTGGCTTATAAGCCAAGGCTCCATATGTGAAAGGAAAGTGAAATGTACTCTATTTAAACAACTATCATTGTCCAAACACATCTCAAATGTCTCGTAAAACAAACTCATGTTCATTTCTTCACTTAACAATTCAATTCCATTTCTAAACCTACACAACTTTTTATTTTTCTAAGCATTCAAACTCATCAAGCTAAAATATATACATGTATAACAAAATACATACTTTTGGTGAATACTTCAAAATATGTTCTCTTTGAAGCAACAACTCCAGCTTTCTCAATACCAGGTCCAGAGGCTGTGACCTTAGAGGGGTCACCAGCTGCTCCTTCAACCTTGATCTTGAATGGACTCTTACTAATTTCTTTGCCTCCAAATTTGATGATAACCTAGAGAAGAGCAAGGAGAAATGTGAATCAAGGGGTCAGTATTTGGATCAGGAGAAATGTGAATCGAGTTTGGATCATGATAAAAGTGATGAATTTCATTTGAGACATAAAATGTCATTTTACTTATATTGGTAACAGACAGAAGAATCTATCTTTTGAGGGCCCGAGTGGCTCAATGAGTTAGGTAGTTGGATTACCTAACAACTCATACAAGCCTATCACCAATACGGCGTGGGTTCGCGCCCGGCTTTGTAAATTACAAAAAGGTTGCACTCGACTCGCAGCCGCAAGTGATAAAGTTTACCAGTTGCTTGCCCATGATCGATGATTCTCTCTGGGTACTCCGGCTTCTTCCACCACTAAAACTGGTCGCCATGGTATAGCTGAAATATTGCTGAAAGTGGCGTTAAACACCAAAAATTCAAATTCAAATTCTATCTTTTGATGTACATGTTACATATCATACAAATATTATCAAATAATGAATTTGAAGAAAAAAACTGTCATTGCATACAGCATAGTACATGTAGTAACATAAATTGCATCATTATTTTCTATGCCAGTTGGAGTGATACTGAAAATATCAGGTGTAAACACAGTACAGATAAAAACAGACAATCTTTCTTTTCATAATAGGCCCAATAATATAAGAAGTGTACATTGCATCACGATGTCGTAAAATGTAATTAGATATCCTGCTTTTATCATAAGGACAAATCCATTGAAGACCATAACCTTAAAATTTTACAGAAGTCCCCCCTCTTACAAGACCACCCCCTCTGCAGTTAAAAGGTGTCCTTTTAAGAGGAGTTGCCTCTCTTGAGGAGGACAATTCAGTAGTATTTTACCATCTTAGTACCTCTAAATCTGATCTCATAAGGAGTGGCCTTTGGTGAGAGGGGATTACTGTAAAAGCTATCATTGCTCATCAATCATAGAATCTTTGTACAAGTCAATTATACCCCATAAGGGATCCTCCCTTGATGACATAATAACAACATGTAGATAATACATTACCTTGTATTCTCCCTCAACACTAGGTACATATACACAGGAATATGTCATGTTTCTGTCTTTGTTATCAACAACTTCACACTGAAATTAAAAGGATATTTTGCTTATAACATAATTTGAAATAATAATGAATTTACATCACATCTAAATATAATTCATCAACTATGATAAAACAAGCAGATTACAGTTCGGGAATAAACTGATGCATGTCAAATACTTCACAAAAACTCAAAAAAAGTTATTTTTTGTTAATATGTGATAAGAAGGCATGTGTTGATTGCTCAATGGCAATGTCCAGCTACAAATATTTGTATTCAGGAGGAGAACAATTATAACAATATCTAAAAACAATACAGAAATGAGGGAGTGATTGGGCAACTGTAGCAACAATTTTCAACAGACACAGAAAAATATAAAAAAATAAGAAAAAGTTGTAAAATGAAATAACATGTAAAAAATTTTGTCTAACGAAATTTACGTTGTCAAACATTTCTCTTTTTTAAGACAAACATTAAATTTATTGAGATCCCCCTTTTTTTTTTATTATTTGTAACATTGAGCACACATTTTTGAGAAAGTCATCAAAGGAAATTGTATAACAAAACATTTCTTATTTTATTTTTTTTTTAAATAAAGGGGAATTTCTCTGAGTGCCTTTGATATTTGTGAAAATGACAATCTTTATTTATAAAAATCAGAAAACAAATGTCATAAGCAAGTGATTGACATTTTTCAGTTATACAGTTTATAATCTACTGTAATATTAAGAACAAATGACATTATTCAGTGGGGAGGTGTATTCGATACAACATTATGTGATAAAGTTTGTCAGTGTCAGACTTGTGACAGGTAGCTGTTTTTCTCCGGGTACTCACGGTTTCCTCCACCAATAAAACTGACTGCCACGATATAGCTGAAATATTGTTGAAAGTGGTGTTTAACCCTGACCCTAACCTCTAAGATTTTTCATTCAATACAGTTTCTCACATGGTTATTCTACATTGATTGCCAATAAAACAAAACATTCTCAGACAACAAGAAATGATGATTTAAAGGAAATGACTACATACCTGTTCCTGATTTCCCTTGGGGTTAAATACTGTAATCTCCAGAGTTCCTGAACCAGCAGAAAATGTTTCAACGGTGAATCTAGCTGGGGCTCCAACTTGGTTACCCTTTGGCTCAAGACCTGGACCATATGCTCTGACACGGTTTGGGTTGAGTTTTGGACGGAGTGGTGCTCCTGGTTTCAGCTTGGCTTTGGGGAACTGTGCGAGATATGTCATCATTGACATTTCATCAACCTTGGGGTTGGTCATTTCTTCTGGCTTAATCAGCTGAAATTGTGAAAAAAATAATGCTGTTATTGAGTTTCTTTTTCTCTTCACAATAAATGTATATTTTACATAATGCAACACAGTATAATTAGTCCTCTGTATCTCTTACTCAGACAAAGTCCTTTACTAGGTTAATTCAAAGTCAAATTATGATCTCTTCATAGCTAAAAAAATCAAAATGACTTCATTGTGTAATACATCCATATCTTGTGGTCCCATTTCAAATTAAGAATTGCAACATCCAGTCAATTCATATGACTAAATATTTCTATAGAAAAATCTTGGTATTTTTTAAAGTTTTAAAAAATTACCAATATGAAACAATGTTCTATAACATTAGACATAAACTCACATTTCTTTCCCTTGTCAGCTTTTCAGTATCCTTAATGTCGGTCATATTGAATACTTTCATTTACTTTCTAATCAAGTTTATTTATTTTACTTTCTATAACCCTAAAACAATATACTAATTTAAACTTAAACTAAACAGACCAAGGCTCTTTTATGTCTGTAATATGTTTACTTATCAGGTCAAAATATGATTTACAAGTATCAACTAATAGACAAATGGAGATATGTAATATTGTCCGAACCTAAATCATACATATAAACCTTATTTACATATTTACTTAAAAGTTATGCATTTTGGCCATTGCTTTGTCTACCCTTCTTAGATTTACAGCTTTTGATTATGGTACCATTTGGTACATTCAAACTATTTTTATCAAGAATTCTTGCTGTGAACAATGTCATATGCAGAGAGAAAAAAGTTCATTGCTTAATTAAGATTCCCATAGAATGTATAAAAATATATCTATCTACCAGTACAAGACTAATTTGCTTAATTATCTATATTAACCTGTGGAATATCTAGCCACTTTTCAGCAGCATCCATGGCTTCTTTAGCATTCTTCTTGGCATTCTTGGGTGTCCATTCATCCCAATCTGGGCACAAACCTAAGAGGACATACATTAATAGAGAGTTTTTTTAATTTTAAAAATATCTTATGAAAAGGTTCAATTAATATCATTCGAAAAGCTAAGTCATAGAGAGGTTGTGCAAAATTAAAATACCAGTAGTAATCTATAGTGGTCACATATATTACACATAGAAAATCACATCATTCAAAATATTTTTTTAAGGAATCCCAGGAAAAATCTAATAATTAGCAACCAGGAAAGATAATTTTCAACTAAGTTTGTTAAATTGTTGAAATGGAGCATAGGTGAGCTTCTGAATCAAAGTGAATCCTTTTTATGAAAAAGGTATATTTGGCATATGAATTTTGTCTAGTTCTGATTGACGTCTCAGTAATTAATATTTATCAAATCATGTAGATATGTGGCTCAGTTTCATTTTTTTATGTGAGTTTGACACCAACACAAGGTAAGGTGTACTCTTAACAATGTTATGCTATAAAGTGTGGGAGACTGAATGTGTTGAGAGTGGCATTAAACACCATAACCCTAACCCGAATGTTTTCTCTGACTCCAACCCATAGTGAGGTATACTCTTA
Organism: Bathymodiolus brooksi; assembly: GCA_963680875.1. Taxonomy (NCBI): domain Eukaryota; kingdom Metazoa; phylum Mollusca; class Bivalvia; order Mytilida; family Modiolidae; genus Bathymodiolus; species Bathymodiolus brooksi. Next base: position 15,416,171 of record OY804575.1, on the reverse strand, counting down.
ACAATAATATTTTATAAAGTGTAGGAGGCTAAATGTTTTCTCTGACTCCAACCCATGGTGAGGTGTACTCTTAACAATAATATGTTATAAAGTGTAGGAGGCTGAATGTTTTCTCTGACTCCAACCCATAGTGAGGTGTACTCTAAACAATAATATGTTATAAAGTGTAGGAGACTAAATGTTTTCTCTGACTCCAACCCATAGTGAGGTATACTCTTAACAATAATATTTTATAAAGTGTAGGAGGCTGAATGTTTTCTCTGACTCCAACCCATAGTGAGGTATATGTACACTCTTAACAATAATATGTTATAAAGTGTAGGAGGCTGAATGTTTTCTCTGACTCCAACCCATAGTGAGGTGTACTCTTAACAATAATATGTTATAAAGTGTAGGAGACTAAATGTTTTCTCTGACTCCAACCCATGGTGAGGTGTACTCTTAACAATAATATTTTATAAAGTGTAGGAGACTAAATGTTTTCTCTGACTCCAACCCATAGTGAGGTATACTCTTAACAATAATATGTTATAAAGTGTAGGAGGCTGAAAGTTTTCTCTGACTCCAACCCATAGTGAGGTACATGTATACTCTTAACAATAATATGTTATAAAGTGTAGGAGACTAAATGTTTTCTCTGACTCCAACCCATGGTGAGGTATACTCTAAACAATAATATGTTATAAAGTGTAGGAGGCTAAATGTTTTCTCTGACTCCAACCCATGGTGAGGTGTACTCTTAACAATAATATGTTATAAAGTGTAGGAGACTAAATGTTTTCTCTGACTCCAATCCATAGTGAGGTGTACTCTAAACAATAATATGTTATAAAGTGTAGGAGACTAAATGTTTTCTCTGACTCCAACCCATAGTGAGGTATACTCTTAACAATAATATGTTATAAAGTGTAGGAGGCTGAATGTTTTCTCTGACTCCAATCCATAGTGAGGTATACTCTTAACAATAATATTTTATAAAGTGTAGGAGGCTGAATGTTTTCTCTGACTCCAACCCATAGTGAGGTACATGTATACTCTTAACAATAATATGTTATAAAGTGTAGGAGGCTAAATGTTTTCTCTGACTCCAATCCATGGTGAGGTATACTCTTAACAATAATATGCTATAAAGTGTAGGAGGCTAAATGTTTTCTCTGACTCCAACCCATAGTGAGGTGTACTCTTAACAATAATATGTTATAAAGTGTAGGAGGCTGAATGTTTTCTCTGACTCCAACCCATAGTGAGGTATACTCTTAACAATAATATTTTATAAAGTGTAGGAGGCTGAATGTTTTCACTGACTCCAACCCATAGTGAGGTATATGTACACTCTTAACAATAATATGTTATAAAGTGTAGGAGGCTGAATGTTTTCTCTGACTCCAACCCATAGTGAGGTGTACTCTTAACAATAATATGTTATAAAGTGTAGGAGACTAAATGTTTTCTCTGAATCCAACCCATGGTGAGGTGTACTCTTAACAATAATATTTTATAAAGTGTAGGAGACTAAATGTTTTCTCTGACTCCAACCCATAGTGAGGTATACTCTTAACAATAATATGTTATAAAGTGTAGGAGGCTGAAAGTTTTCTCTGACTCCAACCCATAGTGAGGTACATGTATACTCTTAACAATAATATGTTATAAAGTGTAGGAGACTAAATGTTTTCTCTGACTCCAACCCATGGTGAGGTATACTCTAAACAATAATATGTTATAAAGTGTAGGAGGCTAAATGTTTTCTCTGACTCCAACCCATGGTGAGGTGTACTCTTAACAATAATATGTTATAAAGTGTAGGAGACTAAATGTTTTCTCTGACTCCAATCCATAGTGAGGTGTACTCTAAACAATAATATGTTATAAAGTGTAGGAGACTAAATGTTTTCTCTGACTCCAACCCATAGTGAGGTATACTCTTAACAATAATATGTTATAAAGTGTAGGAGGCTGAATGTTTTCTCTGACTCCAATCCATAGTGAGGTATACTCTTAACAATAATATTTTATAAAGTGTAGGAGGCTGAATGTTTTCTCTGACTCCAACCCATAGTGAGGTACATGTATACTCTTAACAATAATATGTTATAAAGTGTAGGAGGCTAAATGTTTTCTCTGACTCCAATCCATGGTGAGGTATACTCTTAACAATAATATGCTATAAAGTGTAGGAGGCTAAATGTTTTCTCTGACTCCAACCCATAGTGAGGTGTACTCTTAACAATAATATGTTATAAAGTGTAGGAGGCTGAATGTTTTCTCTGACTCCAACCCATAGTGAGGTGTACTCTTAACAATAATATGCTATAAAGTGTAGGAGACTAAATGTTTTCTCTGACTCCAACCCATAGTGAGGTATACTCTTAACAATAATATGTTATAAAGTGTAGGAGACTAAATGTTTTCTCTGACTCCAACCCATAGTGAGGTACATGTATACTCTTAACAATAATATGTTATAAAGTGTAGGAGGCTAAATGTTTTCTCTGACTCCAATCCATAGTGAGGTGTACTCTAAACAATAATATGTTATAAAGTGTAGGAGACTAAATGTTTTCTCTGACTCCAACCCATAGTGAGGTATACTCTTAACAATAATATGTTATCAAGTGTAGGAGACTAAATGTTTTCTCTGACTCCAACCCATAGTGAGGTATACTCTTAACAATAATATGTTATAAAGTGTAGGAGGCTGAATGTTTTCTCTGACTCCAACCCATAGTGAGGTACATGTATACTCTTAACAATAATATGTTATAAAGTGTAGGAGACTAAATGTTTTCTCTGACTCCAACCCATAGTGAGGTATACTCTTAACAATAATATGTTATAAAGTGTAGGAGGCTGAATGTTTTCTCTGACTCCAACCCATAGTGAGGTGTACTCTTAACAATAATATGCTATAAAGTGTAGGAGACTAAATGTTTTCTCTGACTCCAACCCATAGTGAGGTATACTCTTAACAATAATATGTTATAAAGTGTAGGAGACTAAATGTTTTCTCTGACTCCAACCCATAGTGAGGTACATGTATACTCTTAACAATAATATGTTATAAAGTGTAGGAGGCTAAATGTTTTCTCTGACTCCAATCCATAGTGAGGTGTACTCTAAACAATAATATGTTATAAAGTGTAGGAGACTAAATGTTTTCTCTGACTCCAACCCATAGTGAGGTATACTCTTAACAATAATATGTTATAAAGTGTAGGAGGCTGAAAGTTTTCTCTGACTCCAACCCATAGTGAGGTACATGTATACTCTTAACAATAATATGTTATAAAGTGTAGGAGACTAAATGTTTTCTCTGACTCCAACCCATGGTGAGGTATACTCTAAACAATAATATGTTATAAAGTGTAGGAGGCTAAATGTTTTCTCTGACTCCAACCCATGGTGAGGTGTACTCTTAACAATAATATGTTATAAAGTGTAGGAGACTAAATGTTTTCTCTGACTCCAATCCATAGTGAGGTGTACTCTAAACAATAATATGTTATAAAGTGTAGGAGACTAAATGTTTTCTCTGACTCCAACCCATAGTGAGGTATACTCTTAACAATAATATGTTATAAAGTGTAGGAGGCTGAATGTTTTCTCTGACTCCAATCCATAGTGAGGTATACTCTTAACAATAATATTTTATAAAGTGTAGGAGGCTGAATGTTTTCTCTGACTCCAACCCATAGTGAGGTACATTTATACTCTTAACAATAATATGTTATAAAGTGTAGGAGGCTAAATGTTTTCTCTGACTCCAATCCATGGTGAGGTATACTCTTAACAATAATATGCTATAAAGTGTAGGAGGCTAAATGTTTTCTCTGACTCCAACCCATAGTGAGGTGTACTCTTAACAATAATATGTTATAAAGTGTAGGAGGCTGAATGTTTTCTCTGACTCCAACCCATAGTGAGGTATACTCTTAACAATAATATTTTATAAAGTGTAGGAGGCTAAATGTTTTCTCTGACTCCAACCCATGGTGAGGTGTACTCTTAACAATAATATGTTATAAAGTGTAGGAGGCTGAATGTTTTCTCTGACTCCAACCCATAGTGAGGTGTACTCTAAACAATAATATGTTATAAAGTGTAGGAGACTAAATGTTTTCTCTGACTCCAACCCATAGTGAGGTATACTCTTAACAATAATATTTTATAAAGTGTAGGAGGCTGAATGTTTTCTCTGACTCCAACCCATAGTGAGGTATATGTACACTCTTAACAATAATATGTTATAAAGTGTAGGAGGCTGAATGTTTTCTCTGACTCCAACCCATAGTGAGGTGTACTCTTAACAATAATATGTTATAAAGTGTAGGAGACTAAATGTTTTCTCTGACTCCAACCCATGGTGAGGTGTACTCTTAACAATAATATTTTATAAAGTGTAGGAGACTAAATGTTTTCTCTGACTCCAACCCATAGTGAGGTATACTCTTAACAATAATATGTTATAAAGTGTAGGAGGCTGAAAGTTTTCTCTGACTCCAACCCATAGTGAGGTACATGTATACTCTTAACAATAATATGTTATAAAGTGTAGGAGACTAAATGTTTTCTCTGACTCCAACCCATGGTGAGGTATACTCTAAACAATAATATGTTATAAAGTGTAGGAGGCTAAATGTTTTCTCTGACTCCAACCCATGGTGAGGTGTACTCTTAACAATAATATGTTATAAAGTGTAGGAGACTAAATGTTTTCTCTGACTCCAATCCATAGTGAGGTGTACTCTAAACAATAATATGTTATAAAGTGTAGGAGACTAAATGTTTTCTCTGACTCCAACCCATAGTGAGGTATACTCTTAACAATAATATGTTATAAAGTGTAGGAGGCTGAATGTTTTCTCTGACTCCAATCCATAGTGAGGTATACTCTTAACAATAATATTTTATAAAGTGTAGGAGGCTGAATGTTTTCTCTGACTCCAACCCATAGTGAGGTACATGTATACTCTTAACAATAATATGTTATAAAGTGTAGGAGGCTAAATGTTTTCTCTGACTCCAATCCATGGTGAGGTATACTCTTAACAATAATATGCTATAAAGTGTAGGAGGCTAAATGTTTTCTCTGACTCCAACCCATAGTGAGGTGTACTCTTAACAATAATATGTTATAAAGTGTAGGAGGCTGAATGTTTTCTCTGACTCCAACCCATAGTGAGGTATACTCTTAACAATAATATTTTATAAAGTGTAGGAGGCTGAATGTTTTCACTGACTCCAACCCATAGTGAGGTATATGTACACTCTTAACAATAATATGTTATAAAGTGTAGGAGGCTGAATGTTTTCTCTGACTCCAACCCATAGTGAGGTGTACTCTTAACAATAATATGTTATAAAGTGTAGGAGACTAAATGTTTTCTCTGACTCCAACCCATGGTGAGGTGTACTCTTAACAATAATATTTTATAAAGTGTAGGAGACTAAATGTTTTCTCTGACTCCAACCCATAGTGAGGTATACTCTTAACAATAATATGTTATAAAGTGTAGGAGGCTGAAAGTTTTCTCTGACTCCAACCCATAGTGAGGTACATGTATACTCTTAACAATAATATGTTATAAAGTGTAGGAGACTAAATGTTTTCTCTGACTCCAACCCATGGTGAGGTATACTCTAAACAATAATATGTTATAAAGTGTAGGAGGCTAAATGTTTTCTCTGACTCCAACCCATGGTGAGGTGTACTCTTAACAATAATATGTTATAAAGTGTAGGAGACTAAATGTTTTCTCTGACTCCAATCCATAGTGAGGTGTACTCTAAACAATAATATGTTATAAAGTGTAGGAGACTAAATGTTTTCTCTGACTCCAACCCATAGTGAGGTATACTCTTAACAATAATATGTTATAAAGTGTAGGAGGCTGAATGTTTTCTCTGACTCCAATCCATAGTGAGGTATACTCTTAACAATAATATTTTATAAAGTGTAGGAGGCTGAATGTTTTCTCTGACTCCAACCCATAGTGAGGTACATGTATACTCTTAACAATAATATGTTATAAAGTGTAGGAGGCTAAATGTTTTCTCTGACTCCAATCCATGGTGAGGTATACTCTTAACAATAATATGCTATAAAGTGTAGGAGGCTAAATGTTTTCTCTGACTCCAACCCATAGTGAGGTGTACTCTTAACAATAATATGTTATAAAGTGTAGGAGGCTGAATGTTTTCTCTGACTCCAACCCATAGTGAGGTGTACTCTTAACAATAATATGCTATAAAGTGTAGGAGACTAAATGTTTTCTCTGACTCCAACCCATAGTGAGGTATACTCTTAACAATAATATGTTATAAAGTGTAGGAGACTAAATGTTTTCTCTGACTCCAACCCATAGTGAGGTACATGTATACTCTTAACAATAATATGTTATAAAGTGTAGGAGGCTAAATGTTTTCTCTGACTCCAATCCATAGTGAGGTGTACTCTAAACAATAATATGTTATAAAGTGTAGGAGACTAAATGTTTTCTCTGACTCCAACCCATAGTGAGGTATACTCTTAACAATAATATGTTATCAAGTGTAGGAGACTAAATGTTTTCTCTGACTCCAACCCATAGTGAGGTATACTCTTAACAATAATATGTTATAAAGTGTAGGAGGCTGAATGTTTTCTCTGACTCCAACCCATAGTGAGGTACATGTATACTCTTAACAATAATATGTTATAAAGTGTAGGAGACTAAATGTTTTCTCTGACTCCAACCCATAGTGAGGTATACTCTTAACAATAATATGTTATAAAGTGTAGGAGGCTGAATGTTTTCTCTGACTCCAACCCATAGTGAGGTGTACTCTTAACAATAATATGCTATAAAGTGTAGGAGACTAAATGTTTTCTCTGACTCCAACCCATAGTGAGGTATACTCTTAACAATAATATGTTATAAAGTGTAGGAGACTAAATGTTTTCTCTGACTCCAACCCATAGTGAGGTACATGTATACTCTTAACAATAATATGTTATAAAGTGTAGGAGGCTAAATGTTTTCTCTGACTCCAATCCATAGTGAGGTGTACTCTAAACAATAATATGTTATAAAGTGTAGGAGACTAAATGTTTTCTCTGACTCCAACCCATAGTGAGGTATACTCTTAACAATAATATGTTATAAAGTGTAGGAGGCTGAAAGTTTTCTCTGACTCCAACCCATAGTGAGGTACATGTATACTCTTAACAATAATATGTTATAAAGTGTAGGAGACTAAATGTTTTCTCTGACTCCAACCCATGGTGAGGTATACTCTAAACAATAATATGTTATAAAGTGTAGGAGGCTAAATGTTTTCTCTGACTCCAACCCATGGTGAGGTGTACTCTTAACAATAATATGTTATAAAGTGTAGGAGACTAAATGTTTTCTCTGACTCCAATCCATAGTGAGGTGTACTCTAAACAATAATATGTTATAAAGTGTAGGAGACTAAATGTTTTCTCTGACTCCAACCCATAGTGAGGTATACTCTTAACAATAATATGTTATAAAGTGTAGGAGGCTGAATGTTTTCTCTGACTCCAATCCATAGTGAGGTATACTCTTAACAATAATATTTTATAAAGTGTAGGAGGCTGAATGTTTTCTCTGACTCCAACCCATAGTGAGGTACATTTATACTCTTAACAATAATATGTTATAAAGTGTAGGAGGCTAAATGTTTTCTCTGACTCCAATCCATGGTGAGGTATACTCTTAACAATAATATGCTATAAAGTGTAGGAGGCTAAATGTTTTCTCTGACTCCAACCCATAGTGAGGTGTACTCTTAACAATAATATGTTATAAAGTGTAGGAGGCTGAATGTTTTCTCTGACTCCAACCCATAGTGAGGTGTACTCTTAACAATAATATGCTATAAAGTGTAGGAGACTAAATGTTTTCTCCGACTCCAACCCATAGTGAGGTATACTCTTAACAATAATATGTTATAAAGTGTAGGAGACTAAATGTTTTCTCTGACTCCAACCCATAGTGAGGTACATGTATACTCTTAACAATAATATGTTATAAAGTGTAGGAGGCTAAATGTTTTCTCTGACTCCAATCCATAGTGAGGTGTACTCTAAACAATAATATGTTATAAAGTGTAGGAGACTAAATGTTTTCTCTGACTCCAACCCATAGTGAGGTATACTCTTAACAATAATATGTTATAAAGTGTAGGTGGCTGAATGTTTTCTCTGACTCCAGCCCATGGTGAGGTATATGTATACTCTTAACAATAATATGCTATAAAGTGTAGGAGGCTAAATGTTTTCTCTGACTCCAACCCATAGTGAGGTGTACTCTTAACAATAATATGCTATAAAGTGTAGGAGGCTGAATGTTTTCTCTGACTCCAACCCATAGTGAGGTATACTCTTAACAATAATATGTTATAAAGTGTAGGAGGCTAAATGTTTTCTCTGACTCCAACCCATAGTGAGGTACATGTATACTCTTAACAATAATATGTTATAAAGTGTAGGAGGCTAAATGTTTTCTCTGACTCCAATCCATAGTGAGGTGTACTCTAAACAATAATATGTTATAAAGTGTAGGAGACTAAATGTTTTCTCTGACTCCAACCCATAGTGAGGTATACTCTTAACAATAATATGTTATAAAGTGTAGGAGGCTGAAAGTTTTCTCTGACTCCAACCCATAGTGAGGTACATGTATACTCTTAACAATAATATGTTATAAAGTGTAGGAGACTAAATGTTTTCTCTGACTCCAACCCATGGTGAGGTATACTCTAAACAATAATATGTTATAAAGTGTAGGAGGCTAAATGTTTTCTCTGACTCCAACCCATGGTGAGGTGTACTCTTAACAATAATATGTTATAAAGTGTAGGAGACTAAATGTTTTCTCTGACTCCAATCCATAGTGAGGTGTACTCTAAACAATAATATGTTATAAAGTGTAGGAGACTAAATGTTTTCTCTGACTCCAATCCATGGTGAGGTATACTCTTAACAATAATATGCTATAAAGTGTAGGAGGCTAAATGTTTTCTCTGACTCCAACCCATAGTGAGGTGTACTCTTAACAATAATATGTTATAAAGTGTAGGAGGCTGAATGTTTTCTCTGACTCCAACCCATAGTGAGGTGTACTCTTAACAATAATATGCTATAAAGTGTAGGAGACTAAATGTTTTCTCTGACTCCAACCCATAGTGAGGTATACTCTTAACAATAATATGTTATAAAGTGTAGGAGACTAAATGTTTTCTCTGACTCCAACCCATAGTGAGGTACATGTATACTCTTAACAATAATATGTTATAAAGTGTAGGAGGCTAAATGTTTTCTCTGACTCCAATCCATAGTGAGGTGTACTCTAAACAATAATATGTTATAAAGTGTAGGAGACTAAATGTTTTCTCTGACTCCAACCCATAGTGAGGTATACTCTTAACAATAATATGTTATAAAGTGTAGGAGACTAAATGTTTTCTCTGACTCCAACCCATAGTGAGGTATACTCTTAACAATAATATGTTATAAAGTGTAGGAGGCTGAATGTTTTCTCTGACTCCAGCCCATGGTGAGGTATATGTATACTCTTAACAATAATATGCTATAAAGTGTAGGAGGCTAAATGTTTTCTCTGACTCCAACCCATAGTGAGGTGTACTCTTAACAATAATATGCTATAAAGTGTAGGAGGCTGAATGTTTTCTCTGACTCCAACCCATAGTGAGGTATACTCTTAACAATAATATGTTATAAAGTGTAGGAGGCTAAATGTTTTCTCTGACTCCAACCCATGGTGAGGTGTACTCTAAACAATAATATGCTATAAAGTGTAGGAGGCTGAATGTTTTCTCTGACTCCAACCCATAGTGAGGTATACTCTAAACAATAATATGCTATAAAGTGTAGGAGGCTGAATGTTTTCTCTGACTCCAACCCATGGTGAGGTGTACTCTTAACAATAATATTTTATAAAGTGTAGGAGGCTGAATGTTTTCTCTGACTCCAACCCATAGTGAGGTATACTCTAAACAATATTTTGTAATTTTGAAAGATTGAATGTTCTCTCAGGATACTACTGCAGTCTCCTCCACTAATAACTGATTGCCCATGTCAAACCTCATCTGATTTCATGACCTTAGATCCAAATATAGAATCAGCAAAAGTTGACTGATTGACATGATATTGCTGAAATATTATTGAAAGTGGAATTCAACCTCTACAATTTTTGTGTCAAAAGTTTTTTTTTATTATTAACTTTGTTTTAATTTTGTTTTAATGTGTAACACAATTTATATTTATCCTATTACATAGTTAAGTTAGTTGACTTACAAATAGAAAGATAGACCTAAACATGATACAAATTATTCTTGGACCATTCTGTAAAATGGAAGATAATTTTATTTGCACAACAAGGGAGGCAAGTTACATGTACATGTACCAATGCCTCTGTTACCGGTAATTATGAAATGTTCATATTTTTATTCCAATGATTTTCCAGACCTTCTGTACTTAATACACTTGTATTAAACCAATTTGTCATATATCAAGGTAATTTTCTAATTTCATTATCTCATTATAGCTATTTCATACCTGGTCCAACAGCATCGACCAAAGCACCGATGGCTTTGCCATCATTCCAGTCATTATTGAAGTTCTTAATAGGAATATCCGGTACTTTACTCTGTACCCAGTTGAGCAATCTCTGTTTGGGGGTGGGGCCGCCTTCTGATGGTCCTGGCTCTTCTCCTTCCCACATGGGCATGGAGATGGAATAATGTAAAATGAGGGTCCATATCAACCCAAGGATGAGCTTCAAATTACCATCTACAATGTCTGAACTATCTGCAAACAGAAAAAGAAAAAAACATGTACTTCTATAGCATACTAATATAATTGAAGAGGTTGTTCTAGGCTAATTTATAACTCTTATTTTTTTTTTTCATCTTTAGGATTTTGTGCTTGCAAAATAAATTACACTTTTTAGATGTTAACTTATATTAATGTGTTATTAAGTACAAATACATTAAATAGTAAGTGAATAGTGTATTTATACTACTACAGATATAAATATCATTTGTGATGTATCAAATTCTCTCTTGGTGGAGATCAATTAATCCTTTCATGATAATTTCTTGTACAAATGGGAGATAACTCAATTTTGCTAAATAAACAACAGGTAAAATCTTTACATGTTTTTTTGATAAATTAAGGTAATACATGTAGCTTCAAGTACACTGACTGAAAGATTCACTGATAAATATTTATAATATGACTCAAAGTTGTTTGTGAAGTATGACTTTGTGGTATGTCCGGGTGTGAAAAATATTTGCTTTATTATAAATAAACAAACAATATACAATGTATCACTGCAACTACATTTTTTAATACAGATACTGAGGAACTATTAAAATATTTCACTACAATTACATGTGTATCAAAGTACAAAAGTCTACAGTTGTTTGACTAAAGGTTTATTTTTATCTTTAAAATATATATTTCTTTTTTTTTATTTTTAACTTTCAAAGATATCTTTCATTAAACATTGTAAAATTATCACCAATAGCATCATGATCAACAAAATTTCTGACCTGATGCATGACCATGATGGGCATGGCAAATAGTCTTTTATAACTTCATATTAAAAACTTAATGACCTTCTGATAATCGACAGTAAAACAATATTGGCTTTACATTTGGCACAGTTTGGTTCTAAGGATCCACAATATTTGTCAGTTGCATTTTTAATGGTTTCATGGGGCCTGGCCATGCGAGTCCGAGTAGTTAAGGTCATTAACTTCAGTCTACAAGCCTAACTCTACTAATGTGACTTGGAGTCCAGATCCCAGACACTTACTCATTACTATCACCAGTCAGATTGTTATAAATGTCCAAGCACCTCCCCCCCCCCCCCCCCCTCTGTTAAGTTTTGTAGTCATGAAGAAATAGATGAAAAATATTTGGAAGTGAGGATAAACACCAATAACTCTAACCCTTATTATAATAGTTTTAGATTCCAAGAATGCAAGACAAGATTTTAGTAATTGAAATGAGCATATGTTACATTTATAAGTTTATAGGTATTTTATTTCATATGTTACATTTATAAGTTTATAGGTATTTTATTTCATATGTTACATTTATAAGTTTATAGGTATTTTATTTCATAAACTTCTGCTTTTGTCTAAGCCTAAAATTTATTGGTTTTTTTTATCGTTTATATTCCACATGTGTTTACTTCAGCCTGTTCAAAAAGATGTGTAATCCATTACCTATTAATATCTACCTACTTACTAGTTATGGTTTTAAAACCGGTTTTAAAAACAAGACTGAGCCTTGAAGAACACTTGTTGAATGATAAAATCAATAAAAAAATCACTTTATCAGATTTTTTTAGATTTACTCCTACAGTACTGTTTATTAATAAACCTCCGATTTAATCTTTAAAAGAATACTACAAATTCTGCAAATTCCTTTAGAAAATATTATTTTAGGTTACAATATCTCATATTTTTGATAGGTTAAATACTCAATTAAAATATCATCTCATATTTTACCCACCCCCACTTTTACATTTACAAAATATTTACTCCATAACCACACATATCAATTACTCATATAACGGCAAGATAATAATACCATTACACTATCCTTCTTATCAAATAAATTGAGGTGGGATTATGTGTAATGCACTTTTACACCTCAGATTAATTAAAAATCCACACATATTTAGCCATACCTATCAGACATTGTGATATTGATTTGGAATGTTGATGGATCATCAGAAAATAGATGAAGGAAAGAATACCAATATCATAGAATAAGAGTGGAAAACTTAAGTCTTAAAGTAGACATTTATATCCTTCTTCTTGTCTGTATGTCTTAACTTATTTTAGTTTGTAACTTTGTATGTGACTTGTGTTGTTTTATTGTTAATGTATATTTGGTAAAAAGCTCCTTAAAGCTTATGTTGTACTGTTTTATTATGTGCCGAATCAAAATAAAGTTTTCTTATTCTTATTATTCTTATAGTCTATAAAGTTCTTATTTATATCAGGTACAGATGTCTATATAAATATTGCAGAATACATGAAAAGGGAAACATAGTCAAATATCTATATATAGGGCACTGAAGAGAACCTGAAAATGTGCCATATATGAGCCCTTTATATACAGGTTCAAAATATACCCACTTATCATTGAAATAAAACTGTCCTTTATAGAGTGATTGTTATATACAGGTGTCTTTATAACAATTTAGGGCAGGTTTGACAGTATTGTTTTTCCTCAATTTAAACCAGAAGTGTTCATTTCTAGTCCCTATCAAGGGGTTATTAATGAATTAGATTAAAATTGTGATTATGGGAATTCAACCCCAACTATAATGAGGCAGTATTTCATTTGTGAAGGAAACCAGAGTAAACAGAGAAAATCGTCAAGCATATAAGGCTGTATTGAGTAAACCTGAACCTCACAAAACCTTCGCAGTGATGGGCACAAATACCATAGGTAAAGGAAAATTCAACAACCTAATACCTAAATAACAGAATTGGATCTTGTGGCCTAGATTGTTGTTAAAACATATATCTAGATAAAATACTTTTTCAACATGTCACATTTAATGAGTATTCCTTTTTAACAGTTTATCAGTTTATCATGTGAACATGATGTAAAAAAGATTTCAACAAGAAAGACTTCAGATTTGTAACTGTCATGCTAAATGTATTTTTGGAACATGAAATATTGAAAATCCTCATGAGAAAGGCATGTGTACATTGTCACATGCCAAAAAACTCAGGTATGTTGTAAACATTCTCAAGAGAGTCCATTATAATAGTGCTCTTACCCAGTTTTATTGGTTATTCCTGTCAAAACAAAACACACAAACTCCTGGTTAAAACTTAATTTGCCAACATTTTTAATGCAACTCTAAACAATATTGGGTGTGTTTAGTTTAGTTTATGTAAATAATTTAATTCTCTTCTGTAGAATAAAAATGAAGAGAATAGATACCTTCAACAAAATTAATAGGAAATCCACTCCTTGCATATCAGTCCTTTGATTGATTGATTGATTAGATGTTTTCTTCACACTTTTTTTCAGCCACGTTCCAAGTACCTTATATAGTGGCTATCAGGAAGCCGGAATTCCAAAATAATACTAAGCTTGGGCAAGCGCCTGGTATTTGTTTTCATTTAAGCAATAAATTCCTTAGGGACATGCGGGTAGTTTCTCCAGATTAAATAAAATACAACAAGTATTGGAGACATATGATAGTCTGTTGTTTAGAGAATGTTTATGTTCCATGTACATGTATATAAAAAAAAACTTGTTATATTGTTGCTGGCCATTTGCAAGGCCTAACTTTCTGAACTTATCCCCTTATCTTCTATATATTAATGACAATCAAATATGTCACAGAGTGCATCCCCAGCATTTCATTGATGTAAGGGTTCTGGTTACTATGGTAATAAAATAATTGACTGCATTAGTCTTTAAACCACAAAACCACAATGCCTACAGTACAGTATACTAGGAAAATACTATAGTTAACAAGACATTTTAACCTTCACTGGGCCTTTATACAGTATGTTATGACTGGTGGAATATATCATATAAAAAGGACACTACAGACATCACTTAAAGTACAACCAGACAACAACCTGGTCACATGGTTAAAGTACAACCAGACAACAACCAGGTCACATGGTTAAAGTACAACCAGACAACAACCAGGTCACATGGTTAAAGTTCAACCAGACAACAACCAGGTCACATGGTTAAAGTACAACCAGACAAACAACCAGGTCACATGGTTAAAGTACAACCAGACAAACAACACATTTCCTGCACTCTAATCATCCAAAAACATGTTATGACAAGCTGATCTATCCTTGAACATTATGAAAACAGTAGATACTGGTAAAGGATTTTTCTTAGGGTAAATATCTCTGTAATAATATAAATATTTTTATGTAAACTGACAGGTCACTGATCTTTAAGTTTGCACCTGGTGTGTATTTGCAAGTAAAATTAAATGTATATTGCAAGTAAACACATATATTTACACTTTCAAACATAATTTATAATGAATGCTTCACAGATTACGGCTAAAACCACATGTGTATGAATAATTGCCTATTACACTGCACCTATTCATGTCAAATAATTTTAACGGCATATATACATTTGTATAGTCTGTGGTTTTGTCTAGGTACCTGTATACAATTGTTTAATCCCTAAATACCTGAAATGTTGAAAAGTCGGTTTGTGATTGTCAATATGACATTTCTTTTTGTTTTGCAAACAAATACAACTTTGCAATTGCAACTGCTCAGTTGATGTTTGCTTCCTAAAGACATTTTCCAATTTGCAAAACAAAATCACTTTTTATAACATTTGACCCAATGCATGTCTCTCACTCAAAAACCTACATTTGAGGTAAGTTAAGCTGCTTTTTTAATTAGTTTCAACTGCTACTGATAGCTCTTAATGAACTAGACCTTCATCTTTAAATATATAAACAGATAAGATTGGAGACATGCTTCACTGAAAAACTGGTATTCAGCAAATACAAAGGTCACACATGCATACTAACAATCCCTCCCACACATGCATACTAACAATCCCTCCCATCTACACCATATACACCAACAATGTCAAGGAATATCACACCCATATACACCATATACACCAACAATGTCAAGGAATATCACACCCACAGTCAAATTTAAAATAGATAAAATGCTGATCTGTCAATTGTAACATGCTTGAAGCATGGAAAGTAAATATACAGGCTATTAAAAAGATAAAAATCCAGAAAGATGACAAGTATAAACCATAAAATGATCATACCAGGTGATCCAAATACCAGTACATATCTATTAAGTTCTCTTCTTTTATATTTGCTCAAATTCATTGAAGAGATATATATGCAGACTCAATAACAATTGTGTGTCTGTGTATGTGTACCGGTAATTACTATACTAACATATTAAACTCTTTTCAGTTCTTGAATGCCTCAATTTTGATTTCAATGTTTAATCATTAGTGAATATTATTTGTATCTGCTGTAAAAGCCTGTAATGAATGATTTCTGTTATTATTGTTTGGCATCACTTTTACCAATATTTCAGTTATTCTATGGTAGTCAGTTTTATTTGTAAAGGAACCTAAGTTCCCTTTTCTAGAGTAAACCAGAGACCTTCAAACCCCCCTGCCTCTGAGTACACACAGAAGCTCGAAATTATACTTTTTTATTATATGGTTAAGTGTAAAGGGAGTTTCACATATTCATATATATGTAATAAAGAGAAATAAATAACTCTGAGCCTTTGTGACTCACAGGGGCTTGTCCAGTAGATGTGTTTTTTTAAAAGAACTGTAGTGTGTCCTGAAAACAAGCCCCTGTGTTATGACTATGACTACAGAGGTCCCTTGTACAATAATGAACATTGGATCTTCGTTAAACTAGTATAAACAATACTATTTAATAGTTTACTCAAGTTAATTCATTTGTAAACAAAAGTCAATGTTTCAGTCATGACAGCACAATAATACTACTATTTAAATACTGTATTACCTTAAATGGATACTTAAATTAAGGTCAGAGGTCACTCAGTGCCCTCTGTAATCATGTACAGTCAGCTGTTTGTTTTTAATGTAACTTTAGCTGTCTAGCTATTTTTGTAGTAATGACAGGGGGTCAAAATGATTAGTAATACATTGTGCATGCATGTCATTTCATCAGAGTTCTGTGCATCTGTTTTCTGTGAAGTTTGGTTTTATGATGAAAATGGTGCTTCAAAACATGTATCCACACATTGTAAAATTTTATCGATACTAAAGGAATAAAAAGGATATTTGCATTAACTTAACAAAATAATACGAAATACTTTATTAAAGAAAGCTACGAAATACGAAATACTTTATTAAAGAAAGCTCAATCATTGAACATTAAGGTTGATAAAGATTATGAGATAGTACATGAAAGAAGAATGACATATAAAATTATAGGTTATAGTTTGCTTATAGTTTATAATAATAGTGTGAGTAGAGATATTCGTTTAACAGATGTTCATGAATTATTGTAACTCAAGACTCCACATGATTTTTATGTCCCTTGATATTTAGGTAGATCCAGCTGAAATATTTTCAGCAACATTTTGATTCAATGTGAAGTCATGAATTCATTTCAAGTTTTGGGGATTTTTTTTTTCAGAACTTCCATAAATAGTTCAAAACAGCAGATGTTAAGAAAGATTGCAGCTATTCTTTGAATGTCTGTCAACAAATTGAAAAGAGAGGAAGTCCTAAGTTTATCATTGAAACAAGTGTGTAATCAGTTGAGACACAAAATTTCTATATGGTTCAAACAATGAATAAAAGTAACCATATAAAAGTTCAGCAGCATTGACTAAGATTTGGCTGCTTGTAAAATTGGTCACATATTAATTGGTGAAAATCTAGGAGTGAGTAAATGATTATTATTATATAGATAGGTGTGAATTATGGGGATTTATCTGTGAAATAAATTCCGGTATCTCACATGTGAAATATCTTTTTTTTTCACCGGAACTACTTTTACAAAACTATACATGTGGTGGTTACGTCCCTTGTTGTGTTACTGTGAATACACATACGATTGTAAACTGAAAAAATTCTGCGAAATGTTATTGACGACTTTGACACATAACCAACATGACGTCATATGAACACTTCCAGTTTGAAACGTAAAGATCAGACATTATTTGGCTTCGTGTACGCTTCAATTTTGATCAAATTTAACTAAAATAAGTTTTGAAGGTAAGCATTTTAATTATTTTTGCACATTGTTGTAAATATGACATGTAGGATTTCACATTTTCAAGATGGCAGACCCTTCCAGCTGAACCTCTTAGTATCATTGCTCATAGATTCATCACGTGGAATGAAATATACAAATAAAAAAAAATAATATAAGAAATTTTGAAAGTCTATAATAAACAGAATAACTAAATCATACATTTTGAATATCAAAATAAGACCACGAGTGACCGAAGTACGCATAAGGATTAAACGAGTGGGCAGAACTTCGGTCACAGGAAGACACGTTGTTCCACTCGGTCACTTTCTGAGCCAACCAATCTTTGTACTTTGTACTTTTATACTGCATGCTCAAGAGAGAAGCAGCACATGATAATTTTATACATTTTGTAGTTCAACTCTCAATCTATTGCATTCAAGCCCTCAAGGCTAGTACACCTTGTCACTAATCAAATGATTACACAGCAACCATTTACTATGTGATCGAATGGCAAAATTCATCCTAATTTGAAGTAGTTATCATGAGGTACTTTGGTGTATAAATCTAGTTCAGTTTTATGGTACTTAGTGACACTTTCAACAATATTTCAGTTATATTTTCAGCTATATTGTGGCAGTCAGTTTTATTGGTGGAGGATGTATAAAACTAAAAATGGGGCAATTCTATAACATTATGAACCAGTATTATAATCACTTTTGTTGAGGTAGGCTAAAAACTTTAAAATTATTTATTTATCAACTGCCAATGATATACATCAAGAAGAAGAAATATCAGATTTTCACATCAAATAGAAAAATATCAGATTTACACATGGGCGAGAGTTAAATAAACAAAACAGAAATGTTTATTAGGTATGTATCAGTGAAACAGAAAGTGGTTACACCTTGTGTACAACATCCTTGTAAGCAAAATTCCCTGCTAATAAAATATTTCCCCATAGAGGTGTAAATTATATCATGATAATGTTGGAATTTGGAAAACTCCAAAGACATTTCTGTTGTTAACACCTTAAGACACTAACAACAGTATGAATTACATTGTGTAATCCACTTCTGAATTAACACATGATCTTGATTTTCATCCCCTTCTATACATCATCTGTTTACTAGTTATGAAAACAGAGTTACTGTGTGTTCAGACAGAAAGGAATGTGCAACTAATTAACTACAAGTCTACCTTTACTGAATTTATTAGGTGTAATTTTTGTTGACTGAGCTATAAACAAGACATCAGTTTGAAATGTCAGAACTATTGAATTTTACATTTTAAAAAATCCTCTTTGTTCAAATTCCCAGTCTAAAAATGAACACTTAACTTGTACATGTATAGGGGATGAATTCTGAAAACAAGTTTCGTTATAATTTTAAGAAAACTCACAATGAAAAAAATCTTCACAATCTGAAGGAAAGAGAAGAAGATCTCATCTACTAAAAATCTCATTCATCAAAGATTATAGATATCAAACTTTCTTTTCCCAATGAACATGTTGTTTAAAATATAAAACTTGAAGGCATATAGATAGGCTATTACTACACAGGTAAATACTAAACTAGAGACTCCTAGGAGCCTGTAATCGCTCACCTGGCTCAAAGTTGGCCCCAAAAAAGAAAAGCCATAATTATTGCTAAGTATATGGAAGATTCTGTAGTCATATCCGTTGACATACTACTGAAAGATAATTTAATAAGGAATCTAAAGAAAAAACTGCATCTTCTTTGGCGGGCGGGGTTGTCGGATATAATTCTTAAAGGGGACCATCTAAAGACTATTTCACCATAGTTTGGGCCCATTTGACCCAGCAGTTTCAGAGGAGATCATTTTTAAGTGATTTTTTGCTGAATTTTCTATTTTTAGTAATGGTGGCCATCTTGGTTGGTGGCCAGGGTCGTCGGACACAATTCTGAAAGATGACCACCTAAAGACCATTCCACCATAGTTTGGGACCAATTGGCCCAGATACGTTTCAGAAGACATAATTTTTAAGTGATATTTTGCCAAATTTTCTATTTTTAGTAACAGTGGCTATCTTGGTTGGCGGCCGGGGTCGTCGGACACAATTCTCAGAGGACCATCTGAAGACCATTCCACCATAGTTTGGGCCCAATTGGCCCAACAGTTTCAGAGAAGATAATTTTTAAGTGATTTTTTGCCGAATTTTCTATTTTTAGTAATGGCAGCCATCTTGGTTGGTGGGGGGGGATTGTCGGACACATTTCTGAAAGGGGACCACACAAGGACCATTCCACCAAATTGGCCCAGTGATTTTAAAGAAGTTGATTAAAATGCAAAAAGCTAATGACAGATGGATGCCCAATGGTAGCAATAGCTCACATTTCGGTCAGGTGAGCTAATAATATAATAAGGTATAAATCTGGGACAAAATGTACACAAACTAACTCTCTTGCCTTGCATGCAAATCCTTAGGTATATAGCAAGTCAAATAAATCAGCCTACATTAAAATACCATTGCATGTTTTTATATCTAGGTGGAGCTGTTTGTATTAAATAAATCTGGATGCATTAGATTTTTTTTGTTTACAGAGGAATCTATGGTTTTTTAAATTTAACAGAAAATGAATGCTCTTATCAATTTGTACAGAAATTAAAATCACCTTTAAGAAAGTCCTCACACATTGATGCTCTATAAGAATTGATGACAAATCTATTTTTTAAAACAGAAGATAGACTAAGCCCTGTACCCCATATAATACTTTGCTATACAGAGTATAAAACAAAACGAGATGAAAAAGTTACCACAGCAGGCATGTGCACTGACTAAGGAGGAAAATGTACTAATAAAATGAAAAACCCAAACTACCACATTGTCCCAACAAAATCAATACCCTTTACATACATATACTGACTCAGGGATTCAGTCAGCATTTTGAGACCATTAGTCACTTTTGCGGAACAGTTTTTTTTTTTCCTAATTGTGAATAAACAAGAATATAATGAGTTTAATCTTATATATATATTTCAGCAATATTGATATAGATATACAGACTGAGTATGTACATGACCGCTCAATTTAATGTATAATCTATGAAAGTCAAACAAAATGATGAGTGTTAGTCAATTAGTTTGCATTATTTAAACAAACACATTTGTGTCCAGAACTAATTTCATTAGTTAACAGTTATATTCAGGAAGTAAAATAATTTAACAGTAGTTAACAATACCCCCCTCAAACAATATTACTTAGTGGTTATTCAATATTTTATGGATGTAGGTTAAATCTTGATAAACATTTCTGAGCATTGTATAAAGAGTCTGACATATAATAGATTTTCCATGCTCTAGAAGCTGCCTCATCATCAACTTTTTTGTTGTTACAGAAACTGACATGGTGCATATCAAAATTGTGCAACAAGGAGATGGTAGACAAAAATGCAAAGTACATTACCTAATGAGATCAAGAAAGGTTATTTCTAATGAGAATAAAACACAATCAAGCTTATACTAATAAATAAATAATAAATAAAAATATACAAAAATAAATTATTATTTGTAAAAGAATGCTGAAGCTTTGAGAACCATCAGTGCCAACAAGAAACAAACAAAAAAGCTGATCCAGTAGAAGATCTGGTTCCCTGCCAAACACAGTCTGAAGGTTTTACATATATAAACAGTACACCTGTGCAATAAAGATGTGATCTTGAAGTTCCTCCATTGATGATCTGTGAAGATTTCTTGCTTGATAATATCTAACTTTATTTATCTTTTCACTATTTGTTTCATTTTTCTCATCGTGGCTTAAGAAAGAAAGTAGACATCAATTATTGTTTTGACACAACCACTTATTACAGCAATAATGTTGACTTAAGGAAATGAAAATTAATAAATGTACAAAGTATATCATAAACATAATAAATGGCTTAAACACTGGTTACAAATGGGTAGAGTGTAACAGGGTTTCACCTGAGGTGCCCTTTTAATATACTATCCAATGTGAATTTACATAGCCAATGAAATGCAGCATGTTTCTCAACAGAATATGACATGTTTGGCTTGTAAACTTCAAACAACATCAATACAAAAATGTTACATATTGGGTGGGCCTCAACTGTACAAATTATACTACACAGATTCTCCTGCTCTAACAAGGCATATTATATTACTATACTTTTACAAGTAGTAAATGAACCCAAACAAAAATCAACACTGATAAAATTCAACCATTTACAAGATTGATAGTATGTACATTCAGTTCTTACAAGTTATGAAGAATACATTTTTAATTATTTCAAACTTATCTGAATGTCTTTACAATTATTTCAAAAGTATCTATGTACTCTTAACATTGTGTTATTGCAGACTTCCACTTAACTTAATGCTTTCAACTTCAAGGGTCATAGTGGACTTTCATTGGTTCAAAATTTATGCATAGAAGGAATGTAATATAACTTGCTAAATATACATTTTAGCAAGAAAACAATAATTAACTTTTTCATGTAAAATTTCCAGTCTTAGCTTCAGTCTGAAGTCAGAGATATAAACTTGATTTAACAGTATATCATCACTTTTAGTAATTTTTTTAGCAATATTGTAAAAAAAACAGCCTTATTGGGAGAGGAGACACAAAACAGATATAAAAAACAGACCCATGACCAAAAAATCCCTCCCCCTTAATCTGGGATGGAGGTCTGGAAACATGAGGTGGGCATCATGGTGTGAACCCTCATCATGTGATATTATGCCTGTGGTTAAAAGTCAATAACCGTAAGCACCCAGCCACCCAATGCCCCCTCAAAATTAAGAGATTCTAACCTAAACAAGATAAACTGTGAGCTAATGCTCACGTATGATACCCCCGCTCTTCAGCAAACAGGAAGTAGGAATCTGACGGGTCAAAAAACGCTTCCCACGATATGGGGTACCTATATGAAGCTTGTGACCAAATATCAGATTTCTGCCATCAATAGTTGCTGAGAAAAATGTGACGAAAAATGTGCATATATGTTCAATGTGTATAAAAACCAACTAAGTCGGCAAACAGGAAGTAGGAATCTGACGGGTCCAAAAACGTTACCCACAATATGGTATACCTATATGACGCTTGTGATCAAAATATCAGATTTCTGCCATCAACAGTTACTGAGAAAAATATCTTGGATGGACGGAAGGACGGACGGACAGACGGAAAACAGTATACCCGAAGGGGGCGGGGTATAATTAACACTATCTTATACTTGTATATCTGAGAATGATGATAAAAATTAAAAGGTTAACACTTAGACTGTTCATTCTATAATTTTATACATATTCCTCATACTAACACTATGGCACTAACAATGTTTTCCATTTGACCACCTAGGTTTAAAAGTTAATTAAAAAGACATAAGCCCCTATCTCTGTACTTATTATCTCTCTAAATTAAACAGATAAACGTAGATTAACAGACAAGAAGGATTAATAAATCCAGATGAAATGTCTGAAATGTTCAATATGTAGGTGATTGTCAAAGATTATATCTAAGTTACCCAACCATATATAAATGATGTAGGTTACAGGTGTGTAGCGAAAGTACAAAAATGTACCTTGTCAGATTCTGACAAATTTAGTCATAACATGGTTCGGTAGCTAGACTTAATATATGATGAATAGGTGTTTTCATTTCTCAACCATCTGTGTAACTACTATATAATAGTATGTCATATTAGATATGTTTCACATAAAAAATTATTTATTATTATGCTTGGTATTGACAAATGTAAACTAGGATTAATATTTCCCTTAGATGGTCCCATTTTGCCTTATATTCAGCCAGTTAGTGCTATGGTCACAAAATATTATTCCCAATTACTCTATGATCAGCAATACAAATAGCATGGCAGATCAGAAAAAAAAAGAGGTTCAATAAAAGATCTAATTTTAATTAGACAGTGGTGCAACAGGACAATATTATCATAAAAATATTCAAGCTGAACAAGTCTAATTCTGTATCAAAATCAAATTCCATGGCTTAATTTCATAAAATTCAACTCTCTAAATTTAATATCAGCATCTATGACTTAAATGTCAAGGATATTACATACATGTTGTAATTTAGCTGGTCTCCACACTCTACTGAACCCAGACATTAGCCGCTGGGCTTACCAGCCTGTCATGTATAAATTGCCATAGGTATGGCAACTATTACATACTATCTGGTTATGCAAATTTATAAAAACATGGAATTTTAAGAATTATATAACATGGGTTACAAAGGGAAAATTGTGCTGTCTATATATATTGACCTTTCTGCATTCAAAGATTCAAACACATTTTTGCTTAAATGTTATCTTTATAGACTCTGAATTCAACATAAAAAAAATCTTAAAATAAATGAAAAGATCATACTATGTATTCAATTTGGAATGACAGGGAAAAGTATTGTTCACATTAAATATACAGGAATCTCATTAAACTGCAACAAAATAAAAGGCCAGGCCTGGCACAATATGAAACGACCACAGCAATTCTAAAAGGGCTTCCTTCTGCACACCAGTTTTATCCACAGAAACCATATGAGATAGTGGAAATTCATCAACAGTCTTCCAGAAGTTTAAAACACAATCCCCCAAATCAATTCCAACCTTCATACTCTGTGAAATGAATCACAGTCATAAAATTTCAGAAGGATCAGTCAACTAGAACCAAAGTTATTTTACAGAAACAATTTTTGCCTACAGACCAACAGACAGCATTGAATCAACAACAGTGTATTAAGTTTTTTTGGGTTTTATTTTCATTTTAATGTTCAGTATTTTTTGTCAAGGTATAATTTAAAGAATTATTAAAGAACTTTTACTTGATCTCCTTACAACCTTTCAATCTATCAAGTGATATTGAATACCATTGACTGCTGTGCATTCTTTACAGTAAGATTACTTGAAGATCATCATGTCAAAATATTTGATGACTTCATGGGTCAGCCAATTTATTCTAGATCATAAAACTAGAGGCCCACATCAACATGTATTGCTACCCAGGTATATAAATTTTTTTTAAGATAACCCCTTTTAGGCCCCAAACTAACCCTTCCCCAAGAAGGATCAACTTATTCTGCACAAATTTGAATCTCCTCTTCCCAATAATCATCTCCGCCAAGTTTTGCTCCATTTGATAGAGCAGTTTTGCAGTAGATTAAAATGCCAAACACAACAGTTCTGTATTACTAAAAGCTAACTTGAACTTTGGCCAGATAGGCTTAAAATAGTACTATTAGATTTAAGATTCTTGTTTGTTCTTTGAAATTGTGGGTCAGATATCCAAATTTGTGTCTCCTAGACATAGATCAGACACTGTCACATGACAGCAGACTAGAAGTAGATTGACCAAATAACATCTACCAGACAAATGTATCGATATTTATAGCTCTTAAAGGATAAATTTCAGTTACAACACATTCAAACCAACAACATTTTAATCTTATTTAAAGCTTCTACACATTAGATCGGTATTGACCAAGCTGACTAAGGCACTTACAGTCCACTTGTTACGGATTTAACTGCCTGAGGAGTGGACAAACAATCAGTGATAAAAGGTTACACTTGTATTTTGTAGAAATTTTACTTTACTGAAAGAAAATTTTAAGAAAACATCTGTGACAATTTCTTCAAATTTACAAAATTTCACTTTGAAATCAAAACTGTTATACATTTATTTCAAGGTAACAGAATTCAAAAGCAAATATTTATATGTTTGCTGTGCAAAAGATTAATAAGAATTACAAAGTCGATTGAATAATCTGAACAGCTATAAAAGTATTTGTTATTTAACATCCTGTCTTACTTAAAAAAAAACAAGACCATTTAAAATTTGAATATGCAAATTATGTGCATGTTTCTTTTTTATTATTAATGAAACTGAACCTCTCTGACTGACAGTAAAACACACCTAATATTCTTGCAGATTTAGTCTCTAATCATATAATGTAATGACTCTGCCCCTTGCTGGGAGTTGATTGGACAATAAAATCTTATCTTATCTTAATTATCAACAGTTAATTAATTACACAATACATACAAATGTAATAAATATCATATAAGGGAATTTGTTATGGGATCAATAAGTACTCTAGTGAGATGAAGTCCACATACTGGGTAATAAAAATCTACTTGGGACATTTATGTTCAATTAGAGAGTGCACAGTCTCTTCACTCAATCTAAACCAGTTGAAAAAAATCTTAAGCGCTGTGACAAAAGTAAACCAGATGAAGTATTCTGATTGGGAACTGTATATGTTATCTATGATAACTCTACCATCCAGGTATTCGATTTTATTGTTGAATAATTAAACAAAAAAGATGGTAGATGTTTTCTCTACTAGCTGCAATGTCAGTGTGCATGTAAAGTCATGAAATCAACTTCTCATCTTTCATATTAATACATTATCTTGTCATAACTTATTAGATTCTATCATGTTTTACAACCAACAGAAGAAATCTGCTGAGGTTTGCATCAACATATTTCGTCATTGCATTAATATTAGTTGCCAAGATTGCTAGATTTTTGCACTATCCTACATAAGAAGAATAAATAATTAATGTAGAAAATTGTGTAAGAAAGGATAATCCAATGGACCCTAAATTTAAGTGACTACCCAAAATTTGTATTGCCATTTTTGGACAAGAACTGTCAGTCAGATCCTAGTCATGTATAACCTTGTCCTAGTTAAAAATTTGAAGAAAATAAAAAATTGTCAACCTAAATTTACCTACATGTACCCTTTATTTATCAAGAAATTTTACAATAGTAAAAACGGTCATTTTATTTCTTTGATTTAATATATTTGACATCAGTAATATTTAGTTACAGGATGATACAGATTAATACCAGTATAAAATAAAGATATTTAATGGTCCAAAAAAGTCTAATCATTATATATTTCACACTGAGTCAAAAAATCCATAGCCAAGACTATTTTGTATCCAGTTTTTCAATGAAATGATTGAGCATTCGGAAGTGGAAAAAAATGTACCAAATACCAAATTCGATGAGCATTCAGAAGAGGAAAAAATATACCAAATTCGATGAGCATTCAGAAGAGGAAAAAATATACCAAATTCGATGAGCATTCAGAAGAGGAAAAAATATACCAAATACGATGAGCATTCAGAAGAGGACAAAATATACCAAATACGATGAGCATTCAGAAGAGGAAAAAATATACCAAATACGAAAAAGTAAACATCCATACAACTTTCTCAATCCAAAAATAAAATTTTCAGTAGCAACTTTCAATGGTTGTGAGGTAAAAAGGTAAAATCAGAACATCAAAGTATTTGTAAATTGAAGAACATAAACATCCCTAAGTTGTTATTGATTTTTAAACAGAAAAGTGGGTTTTCATTGAAAATCTTCAACTTATACAGCCATGCCTTTATTTCCTCTTGTAAAAGAGCTGTCATTGTGATCAAATAGCCAGAACAAAATATTGATGGATAATACATTGTAATTTATTATGAATAAAAAGCATTGGGACAGACCAAAAAAAGATAAATTATGGAGCAAAGTTAATGTATGGAATATAATGATGACTATATAATACATGACATTTGTACATGTATATTATTATATAACTACAATGTTCAACAAATTTACAATGTTGTAAAATAAACAACAATCTGAACACAAATATATACTATGTTGACAAATTTATATACTATGTCCAAGAATTGTTTTTTCACACTTGCTGATTAAAAAACAAAACAAAACAACAAAAAATACTATAATGTATTAATATAAACAACCTGAACACAAATATATACTATTTTGAAGAACCACCATGAGTTTTGACATTACTGAAATATAGTCTAAAGTGTGGTAATACTCAATTAGAGGACTGCACTGTATTGGAAGAAGAAGAATATTGTTGAAAGTGGTGTTAAAACACCATAACCCTAACTTCTTACTATGTTGAAGAATTGGTTACATTGAAGTTAATAAAACAGTTACAGTCCTAAAAATATAAAATTGCCAGCAATTAAAATCAAAGATACCAATGTTAAATAACAAGAAATCAATAGTATGTTTTAAGATTGAGTATTAACATAACACATACTACCAGTATTTAAATTCTGTAGGGTCCACTGGTCATTAAACAGGATTTTATTAGACAATAATGGATTGTGGTCAGACCATCAACTGCTCTCCAACATTCTTACTAAGTCGCATAGCACACCCCACTCTGTCGAAGTAAAATCCAGAAGTGGATCCATCAACTACTTTATACAGATACAGATATCAACTGACAATTGAACTTCATAATACACACCTTATTATTGTCATCATGTTCATTCACAAATTACATGTACCCCTTTTGGCAAACTACAAATCTACATGTACTCCACACATAACCTTTCCCACAATTTGGTACAAATAATTTTGTCAATTATATAACACATGGTTTTGGGGGACTTCTGGTACAAAAGACCTTTTGAATGTAAATTTGTACATGTTGAGGTTTGATTTTCTCTTGCTACTTGTGCTACTGGCATGCATTCAAAATCAAAGATAGGTCATGGCTTTGAGATCATTTTGTTAAGTACATATTGAATAGGCCATAAAGCTTAAAAAATACAGGAAATATCAAATGTTCAAAGTACTGGGAAGCTATAAATGTGATACCAAAGATCAGCAGAAAAGGCATTGGCCCAGGGGGTTGAAGTTTTTACAATTTTTTCTATTAAATTGTAAGGAAAACATAGTGACCTTTGTAACACTCTTCCCATAAAACTAGGAAAGGTAATTTAATCAGCATGTATGCACTACTAACTGACTTTTTGTCATGGTTAAAAGGACACCAACAATTTATGTAAATAATATAGAGCAGTGGTCCACAAAAACTCTTCAGTTTCCAAAGTTCATTTGCATGTATTCATCTTTTTCTGCATGAATTTGACACAGTGTAAAACAGTCAAAAGACTAAATTTTCTAAAAGCAGTGATAGTCTGTAATATATTTTATTATGCTAAGTTCAGTATTATAAATGAACACAAGGTGACATTTTGTATGAAAGTTGATCCAGTAATACAATAATATCTGTTTTGCATTGAAATCGTTTACAAAAGCCCAGATTTGTTCCCTTTTATTCATTCAATGTATTAAATCGCTTATGAAAAAAAAATAGAGGTATAACAAACATGATACATTTGTACTGTATTATACCTTTTCTTCAGGTCAGAATGTAACCATTGCTTCTAAAGACCCCTCATCATAGTCTAGTGTTAATTTCCTCCTCTCATGATGGTTTAGACATATGAATTGACATATCGCAACTAATAAAGGTTTGCGCATTAACTAACACATATTAAAACGTAAAAAATATATATATATAGACTGCCGTTAACATGAACATGTGAATTTATATGGGTTCCAGTCTTCAGCATTTAAAGCAGATTTGAAGGCATTTACGGACTTTGAAGTGACTGTAGAGTTTGATAATCCATTCCACTGATCTATAATCCTCATGGAGAAAATGTGTAACCTCTGTGTTGTTCTACATTGCTTCTTAAAAATCTTAAGTGAGTGACCCCTAGTTGTTGTTGATGGGACTAGCATGAATAAACTCATCCAATTAATATCATCAATGCCATGTATAGCCTTGTAGACCTGTATCATATCATTTATGTCCCTACGATATTTAAGAGTTGGCAATCCTAATTGTCTAAGTCGGTCCACGTAGTTAAGATGACTTATATCTTTTACAAGCTTAGTGGCTCTCCTTTGAACAGCTTCTAACTTTTGTATATCTTTTTTCAGGGAGGGGGACCAAACACAAGTGGCGTAATATCAATATAACACCTGTCTAGTCGTGTGAAAATATGATCTTTTTATTTATATAAGAGTTCAAAATTAATAGTAAAAGCAATATTCTTTGCCAGAGTACCTCAATTTTTAAAAAAGCCTAAAGTTCTAAATCAGAATGCATTACAGTTTGTAAATATATAATTCACTGTATATAAATTTCTAGTGGACTTTATCAAAAGTTTTATGCAATGAAATTTGAGATGGGAAGAAAATAAAATGGTATGCAGTCTATTCTGATTTTCACATAGGAAATGACCACCTCCTGATGATAGGGACATGTCTGGTTTTAAATTGAAGGATAAGTCTGATTTATGTCTCCTATCATAAAAGAAATAGACAGTAGATCAAGTTAACCTTTAATTAAATTCTAATAAATGCTACTTTCTTTTCAATTTCCAGCTTAAGATCCAAGACAGTTAAAGCCCATCAATTTTAAATTAGTCATTTTTATCAAAAATAGAAATATACCCCAAAAAGTAAACAAAAGATTCAATCAATTTCACATATGATTAGATTTTTTGGTGAATTTAAAGCTAACAAAATCTGGGTTAATTTTAAAAAGTTTCAACACCTTTAAAAATGATTATATAACGATTTCTGACATGCCACACCTATTTGACCCACTTCATATCTGCATGTAACTCCTAAGTTTACACATTTATGAATAATTCATATGATTATTTCACCTTGAGAAAATGTTAGATTGTATGTTTGAGTAATTTCAATATCAATCTGTTCGTTCATTAAAATCTTTCTGAAATAAAATATGAGCAACTTTAATAATTTATTTCTTTTTATATCGTCTTGTGAGGTAGAAATGTTTTAATTATTTATTTACAATTATTTATTTACATGTGTATTGGTGAGTTCGGGTGATCTATTATTAGTAACTCATGATTATTTACAGGTAAGTAACAAACATGTGTCATCAAATTATTAATGGCCATGCTAATTGGACATTTTTATATTAATTAAAGTCTAATATATCTAATATATCTCTGTGAAATGGTCAAGACTCGAACAAATCCTAGTTTCACTTTGACGGTCATGTCTCAGTGCACATACAGGTGCGACACAAAATACCGGTTTACCGGCAAATCAAAACAAATCAAACGAAGTATGTCTTACCTATATTAACAATCCTAATGCCTTCATCTCTTTCCAAAAATTCCAGGACTCTGGTGACATTTTCAAGTTTTTGGGTTCTGAAGTTGGGACGTCGGTTGACATGCTTGAATTTTTTGCCGGATAAAACTTCGATTAGAGCAACTAATCTTAATCCATCTGTCAAATCTGTATCCAAATTAGCAATACTTTTATTTACTGTCTTTAAATGCTCGTTTGCCCATCTCGAAAAGGTATTCTTTTGAATTAATTTCCACTGAGCGTCGTCTGCGAGATCTCTTTCCGTAAGCGGCATCTCCTCGTCCTCGTCCTCGTCGTAATATTGTGCCTCGCTTTCGGCCATGGTTGATTTATATAAAGGTGTCACACTCGAATGATTTTTATGAATAATTCAAAAAGTTGAGGTGGGCGCTGAATTCAGTGGTTCCTTTCGGTCAATTCTCACACTGTTGTTATATCAAAAATGACCTAATCAAATAGAAAAGGAGAAAATGTCATGTATATTGATTTGAACTGAAATTTGTCACCTAATATCAAAGGAATGCAAGGCGCGAGAAATACTTAATATACATACATGTTAATAATTAATATGTTGTGTCACGGCTACCGGAAAACAATAGTAAAGTACATGTTATAAATACAATATTCACTTTAGAGACAATTGAGTGGTCATTTTAACCCACATCTCCTGTATTGTAATTAATTAGATATGTATATTGTCTTGAATTTTTTTGGGATACACTAGTCGACATTTAAAGTAAATTTTGTACAAATATTTACTACTCTTTAAAGTTATTTCGTCCTAGACATATTAAGACAAACTATTTGTTTGCTATTTTATATTATTTTTCGTCAGAAAGCCCAGGCTATGCCAGATTCAAGACATTGAAAATGTATAAGTAATATTATACAACAACTATTTGTTACTTTTGATCGGAAACTATGTAAAAAGCAGATGGCCATTAAAATAAGTATGCAACTTGTAAAAAGAAAAGGGATAGATTTGCTGTCCCTTTATCATAAATAATCCCTTTAAATAAATTGTTGCTATGAAAGTTGAAATCTTGACTGACCACTTATATTTATATCCATATGTAATCAACAAAGATATTTTGTTAGTAAAGATAAGAGGTCAGTCAAGAATTCTCACATAGCAACAACTTTTAAAAAGGGTTGTTGTTAAGAAATGAACTTGTAGCAAATCTAGAAGTGTGTGTGTGTGTGGTGGGGGGTGTTAACTGATAATTTTTCCATTTCTATAGTCTGAAGATATTTCCTTGTGACAACTTTCAACATATACAAACAATGTGTCAGTTTCATTTTTTTGTAAACCATTTGGTCCCTCTGTTACTGTTATCGGTTTTTTTTAGGAAGGGGTATTAATCTTGGTCATATTTGTTAGCAAAGAGTTGATCTATTGAAAAACATTACTGGCAGTAGTGTATTTGAAATGTTCCTGTCAAAATCTAACGATTTTTGTTTCTTTTGAATTTCTGAAGACACATTTTTGCTGTTTAGGCAATTTTTACTTGATTGGTATTATATTCGTAAAAACAATTCCTACAAAAGCTATATTGAGACGTCAGGACAGTGATTAATGGCGAAGTGCTAAAAGAGTTATCGGACGCTGACTGATCATATTGTGTTGTCTTAATTATCGAGTATTTAATGAGCTGCTGTAATATTAGTTTACAATATCAGTATCCCCCTGCTGTCGTCATATGTTTTCTATGCCAGGTCAGCTAAATTAGATTATCTAATCTTGGGAGGAATTAGACCCCTGGTGGGATACAATGTTATCAGAACAAACCAGATGACGTTTGAACACATTAAACAATGACGAACTGGACATAAACTTGATAACATGCAGACATGTTGGGGTAAATACGGGGTAGTTCTCGAAACACAGAACACACCCTTTGGAAATATGATACATGTACTTGGTTCCCTGGTCCCAAGTCGTTATTTTCAAGGTAAACCCTCATCCCATTGTCTTTTAAATACCAATTCCCATTCAAAAATATGATACAGTTGAACTTCTTTATGTCTCAATCGAAGGACCTAATAATTTTGTTCGAATTAAACGAATATTCGAGTTATCAAGTATTACTCTGAAAGTACCATATTCTGACTCAGTTGTTCCATAGTTTCAACTAAAAATATAGTAGTCGAATGTCTTTGTGAGGAAGTCGAATGACTTAGTAATTTTGTGCGAATTAACATAATTTTCGATTAGTTTAGTGAGTGATTGTTATTTAACGCCAACTCAGCAATTTTTCAGTTATATCATGGCGTGAACAAGTTAATTTTCAATGAGATGTCCGCTTTATACTAGACCAACACGCTTGGTTGGATTTCAATAGTGCTAGCTCTCTGAAACAACAGTCCGCGGATAGACTTGTCGCCTCACTCGGACACATTATGAGGAGACATTATATCAAAATTTGAATTCTTTAATGTTAAAACAGGAGCATAAAGATATATGATGCTGGAATTGCAATCATATTCATCATCATGTCACTCACATCTTTAAATGAAATTTCATTTTGAAATTCATAGATTAGATCCACTATTTGTGGCCATGAGAGCACACAAACAACAAAAATGTTTAGTGCAACGAATAACGTATACTACAGGAAACTGCTGAAGTTTATTTAGTGGCCTTGACACTAACCTTAAGGTATTGTTCCTATAGGTATATGCTTGTATGTATTGTATATTGTTGGGTTTTTTTTCTCCAGAAGAGTGGCACAATGTTTTACAAGTTGATTTAAGATTGTGGGTCTGAAACAAAGCAACAACACACCAAACTATACTGCTAGTTTAAGATCAATCTATCTTTAAATGTTCTCCCTTTTCAGTCTAATCAAAATGAGATCTTTAACTGACTACCTTTCCTGGTGCATCTTAAGCCACACATCAGACATGGGGGACAATTAAAGATCTAATTTTAATTAGATTGAGTTAAAAGGGGGCAGGTGAGAGATATATCAAACAAAAATATTATTATTGTTTATGTTTGTACTTTTGATGCTCGCCAATATGTGGTTTTCATCAATAAACTATTTGAATTTGAATTATTCTTATGTTTCCAGGTTTACTGAGTAAATTTCTTCTAAGACCATGTTATCTGATTAAGAACATTCCTATTGGCATGTGTGAAGTCTGATGAAAGTTATAGATTATACATATTTTTGGCTCAAAACAAAGAAAAAAGCTTTGAATGAATTAAATTGCCATCCCAATAGTTCATGTGAATGTCAGCTGAAACAGTCGCTTGTATATCTTGAAGTTTAATTTGATTTTCAAGATATTTTTAACATGCTAATACTGTCTGGTGTCTTGTATATGGACAATCAAGAACCAGTGGCTGTGCACGTGAAACTAAGTATATTCATTTTACAGAATATAACAGAAAATAGCAAAACAATACTTATTATGCTAAACAAGACTATTATGACCTCGACTAGGTTGGGGGGGGGGGGGGGGGGGGGAGGGGGGGGCAAAGTCGTCAGCCACCAATATCAAACTTTGTCATTGTCATTCAGACAAGTGAGAGAAGTATACAATGCATATTTTTTAAATAATACTTTATCAGAGGATAACTTTACTATGAACAAAATATTTTCCATACGAACTAGTATTTTCATAATGTCCTGATAGAGATTCTTTCAAATGTCTTACTAGAATGTTAAAAAGTTTTGATAACTAACAAAGTTGGTAATTATTCTTATAAAAAACATATGTTCTTGACTAACTTCCGGTTGTTAATGAGAAGAATAAATATCAATTTTGTCTGAGTAAACATTGTCATAGTCTGGGTGTGAAAGAGTATTTAAAATGACTTAAATAATATGCGGATTAAGGGAGATAACTACCATTAATTATTGCGCCAATATGTCAAATTGTGTCAAACCCTAATATGTACAGGTAGACACCGATTGCATATCAAAAACAGACGTTGATGTACATCCAGCATTTGTTATTCTGGTATGCAGAATGGTATTATATATACGTCAGGGTCAAAGAGGGTAACGTTCGTTGTCTGTGTGGGTTTGATCCACGACGGTAGAATGGAATCCGATTAATATTTCTTAAGTGTGTGTGGGGGGAGGGGACACTACAATTCCATGAAGTAGTTGGTTTTATGTTTCCTATTCCATCTTATTTTCTCCATTCCACTTGCTTAATTTAAATAAATTGTTAAATGACAACTACGGAAAGTGGCTTCAAATCACGTAATGGCCACTATTAATGGGGTTTTATTAAAGAAGAATAAAGTTAACTGGTACATCCGTCGTAGATACCCACGACACTGTGATCATATAAGTGTCGTTTTCTGAGTGTTTCGTCTACATTTCATTTTAATTGAAACGTATTTTTTTTTATCCATGATCATACATGTACATGCGACAAACAAACATAAACTTCACACACTTACGAAAAGTGAGGGTTAAAAATAAAATTAATCATACCCTCCTGTTTCACATTAAAAACCATGCAAGACACCAGTTTTATGATTTTAAATCTGCACATAAGTTGCATGTTGTTTACGAAGCTATCTGATAACGTGTACCATACGTCAATCAAAAATGCTTTACCTATAATAAAAAATTAACTATTTCAAAGAATATCCAGAAATATTTCAATATTTAAAACCAAAAACTCACTCTTTTTTGAATGGTCAATCCGAAACTAAGTGTTTCGTTTCCTATTTCCGGTGGTTAGAAGACGGTTCCCTTCTTACTCCAGTAGTTAACAAGGAAAAGGGAGATGTTTTGGTTACAAGCCGGCTTGTCTCTCTCAACACAATTTTTCAACGATCTAAGCCAAACA
Organism: Bathymodiolus brooksi; assembly: GCA_963680875.1. Lineage (NCBI taxonomy): Eukaryota > Metazoa > Mollusca > Bivalvia > Mytilida > Modiolidae > Bathymodiolus > Bathymodiolus brooksi. The sequence goes on along the minus strand of OY804575.1, from coordinate 15,380,619 downwards.
GGGTTGTTTTATAAATAGTCTGAGAGCAGATTGGTTATCGTAGAAACGTGAGATTCTTTAGAGTATATGTACGAAATCACTTCCTCAGATATTGCCAGAAGACATACAGCGTTCAACCGCACAACATCACTTCCATATATGGCACGCACGTGAAAGATGATACTAGTGAACTACTGTGTACATGCTCGTGTGTCATACTGTTAGTACGATCACAATTAGATAATAGTGAGAGTAAGGACAGTGACCAAAGACCCGACCACTAATGAGTATGATATTAATTTTCTTTAAAATTACACCCAGACGTTTTCAAAGGGAGAGGAGAAGAAGCCTCGGTGTGTCTTATCACTCAATACAACGATATTAGATGCATTTAATTAATGGAGTGTTGGTGCAGACGAACCATCAATGCGTGTAGACGATAATTAGCTACGATGTCTTTTTGTATTTACATTCAGGATTATATAGATAATATATTGTACAAATGTAAATCTAAAATACACGTGGGAATGATTTCAAACGTTTGCAATCTACTTCCCTGTCCGAAAATTGATGCCATCTTCACAAAAATCATAATTGTGATACTATCAGCCATAAGCTATGAGTCTAAATGAGAAACAGTAATGCACAATTCATTTGGAGCACAGTTTAAAAAGGGGGAGGGATATATTATATATTTTTTATATAACTGAGATTCATTAGTTAGTTAACTTAATTTGTTAAGTAAAATCCAGTTGGACTGGACAAACGCAATTTAACTAAATAATCAGACAAAAAGAAATACATTGTATATAATCTGTCTCCTGTCCTCAGTTCTAATGACTGTTGAATAAAAGAAAGCACTGTTTTAAAGTTCTTCGGGTGTTGAGTGAAATTAGTATCATATATTAAATTTTTAAATTATATTACAAATATTGAACTCATTGTGATTAGAACTTTAAGTTCAATCGGAAATAAATGCAGAAATTTAAGTTTACACCAACCGGTATAAGTTTATAACTTACTAAACTGAACTCTCACTGTCCTGACCTGCAACAATTCATCACATGTTTTTTTTCTGGTAAACCACATAAATTTTTAAATTTTAATTACTTCGAACAGTAACTCTTTTATTTAAATTTGATATCGTCATCAGCTGGTATTTTCTTACGGTTTCCTATCAGACTAAAGACACACTTGACAATTATATCATAAAACTCAAGTGATTGAAACAAAAGACATCCGTATATATATGTATAATTTTCTGGTGATAGCAAATTGTTTTGAACTGTGAAGTACTCGAAAATTCAATCTTTAAGCATTTTTTGGTGTGTTTTGACTAAGTTCCATGGGGATGGGTCTTCGAGGATGGTGTGCAGGTTTCGCATCACACCCCATCATTTGTACTTACTCGGTGATTTTCAGTATCATGCATCTCCGCAACAAACCTCCAATCATATGTCTTTATGTTCTGGATTCCGTGTTGTGATGTCCGCTACAATTTCCACATAAAAATGATGTTCTGTTCGTCTTTACCTCCAGTTGTTTGTAGAAGGGCTCATGTCTTATTTACGTCATTTGTGTTTGTTTACGTATAGTGGTGTCTAACACGTATAGTTACGTGTGGTGTCTAACACGTATAGTTACGTGTGGTGTCTAACACGTATAGGGGTGTCTAACACGTATAGTTATGTGTGGTGTCTAACACGTATAGTTACGTGTGGTGGCTAACACGTATAGTTACGTGTGGTGTCTAACACGTATAGTTACGTGTGGTGTCTAACACGTATAGTTACGTGTGGTGTCTAACACGTATAGTTACGTGTGGTGTCTAACACGTATAGGGGTGTCTAACACGTATAGTTATGTGTGGTGTCTAACACGTATAGTTACGTGTGGTGGCTAACACGTATAGTTACGTGTGGTGTCTAACACGTATAGTTACGTGTGGTGTCTAACACGTATAGTGGTGTCTAACACGTATAGTTACATGTGGTGTCTAACACGTATAGTTACGTGTGGTGTCTAACACGCATAGTGGTGTCTAACACGTCTAACACGTATAGTGGTGTCTAACACGTATAGTTACGTGTGGTGTCTAACACGTATAGTGGTGTCCAACACGTATAGTTACGTGTGGTGTCTAACACGTATAGTGGTGTCTAACACGTATAGTTACGTGTGGTGTCTAACACGTATAGTGGTGTCTAATACGTATAGTTACGTGTGGTGTCTAACACGTATAGTGGTGTCTAACACGTATAGTTACGTGTGGTGTCTAACACGTATAGTGGTGTCTAACACGTATAGTTACGTGTGGTGTCTAACACGTATAGCTACGTGTGGTGTCTAACACGTATAGTGGTGTCTGACACGCATAGTTACGTGTGGTGTCTAACACGTATAGTGGTGTCTAACACGTATAGTTACGTGTGGTGTCTAACACATATAGTTACGTGTGGTGTCTAACACGTATAGTTACGTGTGGTGTCTAACACGTATAGTGGTGTCTAACATGTATAGTTACGTGTGGTGTCTAACACGTATAGTGGTGTCTAACATGTATAGTTACGTGTGGTGTCTAACACGTATAGTGGTGTCTAACACGTATAGTTACGTGTGGTGTCTAACACGTATAGTGGTGTCTAACATGTATAGTTACGTGTGGTGTCTAACACGTATAGTGGTGTCTAACACGTATAGTTAGGTGTGGTGTCTAACACGTATAGTTACGTGTGGTGTCTAACACGTATAGTTACGTGTGGTGTCTAACACGTATAGTGGTGTCTAACACGTATAGTTACGTGTGGTGTCTAACACGTATAGTGGTGTCTAACACGTATAGTGGTGTCTAACACGTATAGTGGTGTCTAACACGTATAGTGGTGTCTAACACGCATAGTGGTGTCTAACACGTATAGTTACGTGTGGTGTCTAACACGTATAGTGGTGTCTAACACGTATAGTTACGTGTGGTGTCTAACACGTATAGTTACGTGTGGTGTCTAACACGTATAGTGGTGTCTAACACGTATAGTTACGTGTGGTGTCTAACACGTATAGTGGTGTCTAACACATATTGACTATATGAGTAACACGACGGGTGTCTTATAAGAAGCAGGAACTGCTTACCCTCCACGAGCACCTGGTTTAACACCCAGATTTTGGTGGGGTACGTGTTGCTCATCTTTTTAGTTTTCAGTGTTGTGTTGTGTTGTGCTTTGTTTGTCTTTGTCCTCTGTCTTGTGTACCCAAAGTTGCCGGTGTCTCTGGATTGTCCATTCTTGATTGCCCTTTCGGTTTTGTCTCACGTTTATTCACCAGCTGTAGTTTTAGTTAATGATATGACATCTCAGCCCAGGATCCATGGATTGTCCTTCATGTTCACATATCCAAATATTTTTGTAGTTGTAAATTCGTCTTTTGGCCCTGACAGATGACATAACATCTGTAAACAGACTAGATTAATTGTAAGATATGACATTCATCCCAGAGGAACTGCTGTCAGAACTAATACAAGCACTATGTCTTGATTACCGAAGCGAGCAATCAACTCCATTTGCCACCTCCTTTTCATGTAATTATCAAGATATACATGTATTTTGTGCCATCTATATTGCATCATCAGTACTTGCTAAATTAGTATACCCCCGCTCCGTCCTTTCGTCCGTCCAAGATATTTTTCGTCGCATTTTTCTCAGTAACTGTTGATGGCAGAAATCTGATATTTGGTCACAAGCATCATATAGGTATACCATATTGTGGGTAGCGTTTTTGGACCCGTCAGATTCCTACTTCCTGTTTGCCGACTTTGTTGATTTTTATACACATTGAACATATATGCACATTTTTCGTCCCATTTTTCTTAGCAACTATTGATGGCAGAGATCTGATATTTGGTCACAAGCTTCATATAGGTACCCCATATCGTGGGAAGCGTTTTTGAACCCATTAGATTCCTACTTCCTGTTTGCCGACTTTGTTGATTTTTATACACATTGAACATATATGCTAATTTTTCGTCGCATTTTTCTCATCAACTATTGATGGCAGAGATATGATATTTGGTCACAAGCTTCATATAGGTACCCCATATCGTGGGAAGCGTTTTTTGACCCGTCAGATTCCTACTTCCTGTTTGCCGAAGAGCGGGGGTATCATAGGTGAGCATTAGATCACAGTTCATCTTGTTTGGTAAGCAAACGTTTGAAGTGTATATTTTCTCTCAAGCAAAACATATATAAATATGTCCCTTCTTTTTAAAAGAATCATTTTGTTACATGGTTTAATGGAAAAATAAAGACAAACGGGATATAGCTGTTCAAACTGCATAATTGTATGGAATCCGTGTATTCACAGTAAAGAAGCTGAATTATATTAAAAACAAAATGTTCCTGCGATGTTTTTTCCATTTTTCTTTTAAAATAGCGATTTGTTGTTTTTGTTTATCCACTTAGTTCACTTTAAGCACTGAAAGCGTTGTTTCATGCACAAAGAAAAATGGACGATTCGAGTTCCCACGGATAACTGTACTCCCAGGTAATGAAGTAAACAATTACCCAGGAGAAACATTTTGTATATTACCCATTTACCATAGTGACACTGGCCAAGGGATTCGATCTTCTCTCCTCCTCAAGGAGTGGGGGCGGATCGCAACCCTTGTCTAGCGAAGAATGTTTGTGTATAATCATCCAATATAAAAACGATGCAACATATATTTTATATCTATAAACTTATTGCAAGATTATGAAATAGGCGCTTAAACAATTCCACCAAAAATAAACAGTGATGGTCAACAATTCCACCAAAAATAAACAAAGCGAACCGTCACCTCTCACCTCGACTCATGAACTTGTAAACGACCAGTGCATATGACGTTAGAAATCCAGGTCCTGACAGGTACAAAATATGACGGGGTTAAAACGGTTACCGGAACCCCAACATTCCATGCTTATAATGTATTTCTTCTATACAACAACAGTAGATTACATGTACAGACGATTTGAACGAAACGGTTCGATTTATCACCAAGGTAGGGATCTGTAAATTATTATAAATGAGGATATAAAACAATAACCCCTCACCTCATCCACTGATGTGTTAATTATATGGATCCCTAGCCTCTTCTATGAATGCTACAACACAATTCACCCTTACCTTCATGTACTTTTTTTATATCGTTTCTCCGTATAAGATACAGAATATATATATATATATATATACATGTATATATATATATATTTATTTTTATATACAGAAGCTATACATATACGTATAATGTTTATTGAGACGTGTCTAAATTGTAATTCCTTCTTTTTTCTTTAAATATTGTTTATTAATATTGTAGAAGAAATGTTATTTTCTGTTTGTATTCGTGCCACCAAAAATGGACATTACTTGTTGTTTGTAGATCTGTCTTGCAGATTTATAAAATCATGCCAGGTTTGATGAAATTCGAAGGTTCCAAAGGGGTAACCAGAAACCATAATTTGAAGAACAAACAACATGAATTACAATAGACAAAAGAAAATGGACAAAAAGACAAACAGTAATCCACAAAAAACTACACAGAAAACTAAAGATAGGGTAACACGAACCCTAACAAAAAACAGGGTGAACTCGAGTACTCCGTCAGGGTAGTCACTATTGACACTCGAGTACTCCGTCAGGGTAGTCACTATTGACACTCGAGTACTCCGTCAGGGTAGTCACTATTGACACTCGAGTACTCCGTCAGGGTAGTCACTATTGACATTCGAGTACTCCGTCAGGGTAGTCACTATTGACACTCGAGTACTCCGTCAGGGTAGTCACTATTGACATTCGAGTAC